>OY720347.1:16505186-17742686 GCA_963082975.1 Labia minor | reverse complement strand
AGCGGCGTCCTGACATTTGGTTGAGAATGGAGAGTGAATTGAAAAATTGAAATTTCGTAACGCGTTACGAAACGCAAGAGAGAAAAAAGATATAGATATAACGAGTGAGAATGAGATAGCCTCTATCTCCGACAATCTTTTGTGCGGTGTTTCGTTTTTGAGAGAGAGGCTATCTGGGTCTTTCTTTTGTCCGGTCTTTCGTCTTTGAGAAAGAGGCTATCTGCCTCTTCGTTTTGTGCTGTCTTTCGTTCTACTACGCTCTCGCTAGGTCCAAAGTCCACGGCGCGCATGCGCGGTAGTACGTTGACGCGGAATAATATTTCTCAGCTTCTACTGGGTCAAAGAATAAAAATTAGTATGACTTATGATCAAAAGAGGGCGAGATCTCCACCTTGTCCAGTAGATATCGCAATTAAATACAATTTGAATTTAAATATATATTAATTTCAAAATTTGCCTAAACATTTATAAAAATAAATATACATATGAAATTTGTTATTTTTTTTTTAATATTAAAAAATATTTAATTTGAGATTAATTATATGTAAAAAGATCAACTATCAAATAGATTCAAACTTTTATTTTCTTTGATTAGATTATAATTAAATATTATTTATATTATTTAAAAATTATTATTAAATTTAATTAATTATAAATTATAAATAATAAATAATAAATATTAAACCAGCGCATGTTTGGCTTTTTGTTGATGGCACCACGTCACGTGTTGGCGCGTGAGATTTGCAGTGTTAAAAAATTAATTCTGGTAATTTCAGCTAATCAATCAAGCTGAAATTCTATATATAGCAGTTTTATACAATTATTAATCATGTGAAAAATTATCAAACATATATCTTTATTTTTACGGTCACTTTAGAGGAAAAAAAATCAAAACGTTGTAGGTAATGACCCTCTTCCGGTTGAGCTACATTTCTCAAAAGTTGATAGAAAACTATGAATTTTGAATAATGTCCATGTACCAAATTTCATCATTCTAGCTCAAACCGTTTTTGCGTAATCTTGCCTACATACACACACACACACACACAGACACACACACACAGACATTTTTCTCAACCTTAGTGAAAATGATTCAGGAACCTTCAAAAAGTATAAAAACATCAAAATCTCAACATCGAAAATTTTCGTGATCGCAATACTATCTCTGGCGAGATAGTAAAAAATGATTCATTATTATTGGATTTGGCTGGTAATATTAATACCTGAGACACCGAGCTCGCTCTACCCTTTAAAAAATATTGATATACAATTCTTTAATTATTTATTACAATTATTAAATGTATTAAATAATATTTTATTGAAAAAATATTAAAAATTATAAAACTATCTAAAACTTAATTAATAAAAGAACAATGAATAAATAAATCACGAAAATAGATAAAAAAAAAATGCACGCGGCGAGTTTCGATCCTTCGAACTCGGGGAGTAAAAACAATTGTTCTTACTGCTGGTCTATGATATTTTGATAATTACAAAGATATTTTTACCATCTTTCAAAGACATTTATTTGTTTTGTTGTTTTTTTTTGAGAGAGATTAATAAATATATATATATTTTATTAAAAATAAATATTTTTAATTTTATTTCGAAATTAAATAATGAATTTTAAAATATTTTAAATATAAAAAAATGTTAATACAATATCATTTAAAAAAAAGCGGGATTAATAAATATATATATATATTTTATTAAAAATAAATATTTTTAATTTTATTTCGAAATTAAATAATAAATTTTAAAATATTTTAAATATAAAATTTCGAAATTAAATAATGAATTTTAAAATATTTTAAATATAAAAAAATGTTAATACAATATCATTTAAAAAAAAAGCGGGATTAATAAATATATATATATATTTTATTAAAAATAAATATTTTTAATTTTATTTCGAAATTAAATTATAAATTTTAAAATATTTTAAATATAAAAAAAATATTAATACAAAATTAAAAAAAGGCGGGAGTAAAATTTCAAAATGGATGCCATTTACGTCACCCATATATAATTTTCAATTAAGAAATTAATAATGAAGCTGTAAGTTTCAAGAGATGTAATCAATAAAACTCAATTTTTCTTTATAAATACTATATCTAGTGTGAATTTGAAAAAAATCGTTAGAGCGGTTTTTGAGAACCAATGGTTATAGATAAATATATAGATATATACAATTTTAGCTAGCATAATAAGATAAGATATATATCGTGAAATAATTAAAATTCTCAAGTCAAATATACAGCGTGCACGCATACCGACGCATGTAATTGTGTGTGTGAACATGGTCGGCGATTCACACGCCAACACATACAGTTATGTGCGTCGATGACCATTCACGTTATTTATCCGAATCTCAACATTACTTTAACACTACTAAATCAATTTAAAATTATTATTGCATTTAAAACTGCTTTTCTCTACTCCACAGATTTCACTATGCCGAAAAAAAATAACGACCAAAATTTAGACGATATTATTTATTTCATACACCTTTCACTACTGGTTTATAGCCACACAGGTGCTAATGCACTTGAACGAGGCGAAGATAAAATCCCTCTAATTCTCGGGGGAGATTTTAATGTAAATTTTGGATCTGATGATTCGTTGCCGTTGATCAACTTTCTTCGAGAAACATTTGGTCTGCTTATAAATAACGATCCCAAGGAATCAACAACAAAATCTGGAACTACAATAGATGCTGTTTTTACACGTTATATAGAAAATATCGAATCACGAACATATATATCTTATTTTAGTTATCACAAGCCATTAATATCAGTATTACCAATTGAAGCACCAACCGACAATAGTACAGGCAATGTAGATATGATGATAGAGTAGATAATAATAATAATAAAGCGAATATTTGTTACGAAAATTTTATACTGTTATATGTCTTTCGAAATGATCCCTTTATTTTTTCTCTATTTCTCTCTCACTCACACTCTCAACTAAAATTTATCTTATTCTCTAGATTGTAAGAAGTTTCACTTCCGCCACGTGTACGATGCTGCACATTTTGCTTTTTTTTAACACTGGAAATAATAAGTTGAAAAGATTTCCAATTATTTTTATTTATTTATTGTAAATTTTTCAATGTAACCATGGTAACCATAAATAGACTTTTACCAAAATATTACTATTTAAATTAATTTTGGATAAATTAATTTTGGATTTAACTACACTAAAACCTTCCCTGGGACGCCCACAACAATCCCTGAAAGTTTCATCGCAATCGGACGGGTAGTTTTTGAGTATTTGACAGACACTTGACATTTTGATAAATTTTATTAATATTTTTAATTTTTTTTAAACTGCCAAAAATAACATACCCATAATAATAGTTGTAATAAAAATAAAAATATAAATCACAATGTAAGTAAAATATTGAATTGTTTTATTTATATTGTTTCAATTATTGTTTGAATATTTATTAAATTTATATATAGATTAATTTACATGTTTAAATGTATATTTAATAAATTTATTTATTGATTCTTAATATTAATAATTCCAATTACTTTCTTGAAATTTTTTTTTATTTAAAAGCATATTCAGCATATCTCGCAAATTTGAATTGGATTAAATAACATATATTAATTTAAATTAAATTAAATTAATTCAATTATAAATTAAAATTAATAAATAATATTTATTAAACCAGCGAAAGTTTGGCTCTTTTTTGATGGCACCACGTCACGTGTTGGCGCGTGAGATTTCCAGTGTTAAAAAATTAATTCTGGTCCTTTCAGCAATTCAATTTTCGATGTTGAGATTTTGATGTTTTTGATGTTATAAATAATATTTATTAAATTATAATTTAATTAATTTAATTTAATTTAAATTAATAAATATTATTTAATCAAATTCAAATTTGCGAGATAGTCGAGTGGATAGTGGAGTGTTTGGCTCTTTGTTGATGGCACCACGTCACGTGTTGGCGCGTGAGATTTCCAGTGTTAAAAAATTAATTCTGGTACTTTCAGCGATTCTATCAAGCTGAAATTCTATATATAGCAGTTTTATACAATTATTAATCATGTGAAAAATTATCAAACATATATCTTTATTTTTACGGTCACAAACACACACACACATATTTAAAAATTAATTTATTAAAATATATATTATATAATATATTATATATAGTATATAATTTAATATATATATATATATATATATATATATATATTCTGAAATTAATTTTAAATTATATAAATATATTAGAAATTAATTTAATATAATTTAACACATAATAATATATTAAAATATTTTATTTTATATATACATAATTTAGTAATACTGATTATTAATGTAAATATAAATAATAATATTTAATATGGCAAATATGTAAAATTTTGTAAAGAATGTATCAGAAGTTTAGTGTCTAACATTCTGGCGTATTGCGCATGCGTATATCGGTCGGTCGGTCGGTCGGTCGTTTTGGAATCTCACGCGAAATCTATATTTTTTCCCCATCCCGCAAAAGTGCTCAACGCCGCTAAAGAAGTTTTCACTTCAAAAATTAATTCCGGTAATTTCAGCAATTCGATCAAGCTGAAATTCTATATATAGCAATTTTATACATTTTTCAATCATGTGAAAAATTATCAAACATATATCTTTATTTTTACGGACAGTTTAGAGAAAATAAAATGAAAACGTGGTAGGTAAAGACCCTCTTCCGAAAGAGTTATATTTCTCAAAAATTGACAGAAAACTACATACATACATAGACATTTTTCTCAACCTTAGTGAAAATGATTCAGGAATAAAAACATCAAAATCTCAAGATTGTAAATTTTCGTGATATCGCGAGATAGTAATAAGAAGAATAGAAGTCTGTAATTATTCCTTCAATGGGAAAAATCATGATCATCTGGAGTATCCCTTCCAGATAATAATAAATTTTTCCTCTACTATTGTAAAAATAAAATTCTAATTATATAATTGTCTGATAATCCCCTTTGAACATGATAAAGTGAGTAGACATATTAATCAAAGGTATTAAAATGAAATTTGTTTAATATATAATGTAGGTACATATAATAACAAAATTGATATTTTAAAGTAACATTTGAATTACCATTTCATATTTATAGTATATTATAACATACATTTTCTTGATTGTGTGATTTTCATATTCACTGAGCGTAGTGCAATGTTAGCTTCTTCAATTCCTGCTTATTTAGTACTGAATGAAGGAAGGGGGATTAATCATTGCCTGGTAATCCCGTTGGACTTGATAAGGTGCGTAGAGACATCCCCCGCCACACTGTGCTCTTTAACCTCTAGCACTCTATCTGTCTCTCTCTCTCTCTCTTTCACTTTAATTCTCTATCTCACTTGCTCTCTCTTCGTGTATCACAGTAACTACCTGCCAGTCTCATAGAGACGAAGGGTTTTCGGACAGACGTGCGTGTGTGTTTTGTATTAGTATGGGGGGGGGGGGGGGGTTGATGGTTGAGGGGTGGACAACTAATGCTCAAGACAGCCACCCCGTCGACGCCTCCAACTGCCTTTACCACCTTCACTCATTTACCTAAATTAACAATGGGATTGGTGTGCTCTCCCTCTGATTTTCTCGTCACGACAAGAGCTCGTGCATAAGAACAACCCCTTGCGCCCCAGTCAGCCGGCAACGGAGGGTTAAATTGCCACAGTGGACCACACCGCCTGCTCATTAAATTCCTTCCAATCTTGTTCCGTTTAAAGAGTCACAACCAGACACATACAAGATAAATAAATACAATCAATTTATATTCGATTAAATTTTTCAACCATTTCAAATTTAGTGTTGATGAGAAAATAATACTTGAATGTTCAAAAATAAAATTTAAAAAAAAAATTCACTTTTATAAGTTTAATCAGAAATATTTGTGCAAATTTGATTAGTGTGTTGTCTAAATGTTTGTAAAAAAAAAGAGTTGAATTACAATTTTGTTAAAATAAATCTGGAGTGTCTCCACTCTACTATCTCGCAAATTTGAATTGAATTAAATAACATATATTATATTTAAATTAAATTTAATTAATTATAAATTAAAATTAATAAATAATATGTATTAAACCAGCGCGTGTTTGGCTCTTTGTTGATGGCACCACGTCACGTGCTGGCACGTGATTTGCAGTGTTAAAAAATTAATTCCGGTGCCTTTGGCGATTAAATCAAGATGAAATTCTATATAAGCAGTTTTATACAATTTTTAATCATGTGAAAAACTATCAAACAGATCGTTTTTTACGATCAGTTTAGAAGAAAAAAAATGAAAACATTGTAATGACCCACTTCCGGATGCGCTACATTTCTCAAAAGTCGATAAAAAACCTGAAATTTTGAATAATGCTTGTGTACCAAATTTCATTATTCTTGCTCAAACCGTTTTTGCGTAATCTTGACTACATATATACACACACACATAGTCATTTTTCTCAACCTTAGTGAAAATGACTTAGGGACCTTCAAAAGGTATAAAAACATCAAAATCTCGACATCGCAATATTATCTCTGGCGAGATAGCAAAAAGGATTACACTAAAATTCCAAATTTTACAAACATTTCACTTACGTTTCTGGATATTATTAATAACATTAATATATCTATTTGATCGAAGGCATTTTATATAAAAACATTGAATAATCTAGTATAGTTAATTTTAGAAGTAAATTATAATTAAGATTTTTTTTTTTTTTGAGGACTCGAGTAAAGATTGCGTGAAATAAAGGCAAAGGGTTTTTCTTCGCTCAGTTCGAAGAAATAAGGGAAAAAACAAGCGGCACGTATTTCTAATCTCATTTGGGAGACCACACGTCCCAATGAAATCGAAGGCTCTGGCTAATCCTTGCTTGCATGCAGTAGGGCTGGGGGTGGCAAGGCCCTTTGGCACGTATTCGCCTCTCCCTTGCGAAAAATCCCTTAGACCCTTCTTCATCGGGTGTCTCGTCTAGTTAAGGGCTCTAAATCCGAAACACACATACACCATCTCTCTTTCCCCTCCAATCAACTCTTTCATCAGTAGGGGAATGTTTTAAGAACCCAGGAACAAATTCCCTCGCTCTAAACGTTAATAAAACTAAAATGGTAATGTCCCAAATAATTAATCAATATCTTGAGTCGTGTTATTATTAATGAATCAGATTACATTTTTTCAAAAGATATACGTATACGTTTAGAATAGAGCCGTTATTATTGCTAATAATATTGTACATCAGTGGTTCTTAAACTGTGGTCCGCGGACCCCTGGGGGTCCGCGAAGCCTTTACTGGGGGTCCGCGGTCCTCGGAAAAAAATCATCGTAAAAATATATACATATATAAATATTTAAAGTTCATTGTTTAACTATATCCTCCTAGAGAATTACGGCTATAATTTAATACTATTAATAATACTATTTTATTTTATTAAATTGATAATTATGTCAATTAATTTTTTGTGAATAAATAAACATATATAAAAAACTATATATAAAATTTGAATTTTCATCCATTCATTCATTTAAAATCATTTTTCGATTGTTCCTTTAAAATAACCCCTCTTAGGGGCTCGGAAGGGGAGGCATATAAGGGAATTTTCTTTCACTTTGTTATTGGGGAAAACCAGGGGAGGGGACAGTCTTACCCGGAAAAACCCAAATTGTCAGCGTCCACTCTGGGGTTTTAAACAGTTTTAAAGCAAATGTTAATTATAAGTTCATTTCTCAACGAGTTGTATCTTTAAATTATTTTTATTAATGTTAATTATAAGTTCATTTCTCAACGAGTTGTATCTTTAAATTATTTTTATTAATTTAATTAATTATAATTAAATTATAGCTAATAATAGTTTATTATAGCTAATAATTTTTTTTAATTTTTAGTGTAATTTGCATGATCATTATTTTATAAAAACACTAAACACATTTTGCAATTTCCCAGAAAGGCTGTTTTTGAGAGTAAGTATAAGTTAGTTTTATGAATAAAAAATATTTATTTTAATAATATTTTAGAATCAAATTACGAAATTAATAATATTTTAGAATCAAATTACGAAATATATTTATTATATAAATTAATATTCATTTAAAATGATATTAAATCATTTATTTAAAATGATTTAAAACATTTATTAAAATGATTTAAAACATTCATTTAAAATGATATTAAAACATTCATTTAAAATCATATTAAAACATAGCTAGTAAATAATAATTCGTTATATTTATATTATATTTATATCATATTTATATTATTGTAGTTCAATGTTAATAAATTACTCCATAAAATGGATCGTTGGCTACAAACTGGTTCAACACAGAAACGGAAAGAATCAGATGATGAGGCATCAACAGCAAACTCTACCAAGAAACGCAAAACTAGAAAATATTCGGATGATTATTTATCATTTGGATTTACTTATATTTGCAACAATGATGTGGAAAGACCAGTCTGCGTTCTATGTCAGGAAAGTTTATCCAATGAAAGTATGAAACCTGCTAATCTCAGACGTCATTTACAAACAAAGCACAGCGAGCATGTTAGTAAGTCTATCGAATTTTTTAAAATGAAAAAAGAAGAACTTAATTCAAGTCAGAAATTGATGGTAAAGACGGGATCTGGTGGTATGAGTAAGAAAGCAGTAATGGCATCATATGAAGTAGCTCTACTTATTGCTAAAGCAGGAAAGCCGCATAATATAGCAGAGCAATTAATTCTTCCTGCTACAAAAGTAATTACAAATATAATGTTAGGAACTAAAGCAGCAAACGATATAAATTTGATTTCATTATCAAATGATACGGTTAAGAATAGGATTGAAGACATGTCATGTAATATAAAAGAAGAATTAATATCGAGAGTGCGCAAAAGTCACTATTACTCATTACAATTGGATGAAAGTACTGATGTCACTAATAATGCCAATTTGTTAGCTTTCATTAGATATGAGTTTGAAAATCAAATACAAGAAGATGTATTGTTTTGTGATTCACTACCTTCACGAACGACAGCTAATGACATATTTAATAGTTTGAATAATTTTATAACCGAAAATGAAATAGAGTGGCCAAAATGTGTTGGAATTTGCACTGATGGTGCTCGTGCAATGTCAGGTACAAGAACTGGATTGATTGCTCTTATTAAAAATGTTGCGCCTCAGGTTGTTTGGAATCATTGCTGCATTCACAGAGAATCATTAGCAGCCAAAAATATGTCACCAGATTTGAAAAGAACATTAGACGAAGTAGTTAAAATTGTCAATTTCATTAAGGCTCGTCCACTTAATTCCAGAGTTTTTAAAATTTTGTGTGAGGAAATGGGTAGTCAACATACACATTTATTATTACATACAGATGTACGTTGGTTGTCCCGCGGGAAAGTACTCATTCGCCTTTTTGAGCTTCGAGATGAAATACGATTGTTTTTAATAGATGCGCATTTTGAACTGACCGAATGTTTCAATGATTTTATCTGGTTAGCTAAGGTGGCTTACTTGACTGATATTTTTACAAAATTGAACGAACTTAATTTGAGCCTGCAAGGTACTGTTGTAAATATATTTAAAGTTGAAGATAAAATAGAAGCAATGATTAAAAAAATCGACTTGTGGTCGAAACGCATCCAGAACGGTGTATATGAGTCTTTTCCAACTCTCAATGATTTCATAGAAAGCTCCAGTGAAAAATTGCTTAATCAAACGCGTCAATTATTTGTTGAACATTTAATTACTTTGAAAAGCAACTTCAGGAAGTATTTTTCTACTCCTGATCCTTGCAATAACTGGATCAGAGATCCATTTAATATGGAAATTACAAATGCTAAACATTTATCTGCACCTGAACAAGATATTCTCGTGGAATTATCATGTGATACAACTTATAAACTAAAATTTAACAAAACTGAATTGAGCAACTTTTGGTTACTTCTCAGGTCAGATTATCCTGCGCTTGCAAATAAAGCACTTCAACACTTGATTCCATTCTGCACAACATATTTATGCGAACAAGCTTTTTCGGTACTATTTTATATTAAGTCTAAATATAGAAACAAATTAAATGTAGAGCCGGATCTTAGATTAAAAGTTTCCAATATTAAGCCAGATATTGAGATTCTTGTTTCAAGAAAACAACTGCATACATCTCATTAAATATGTAAGTTATATTTAATGAGATAGATGCAGTTATTTTTTAAAATATTTCTTATTTAATATTTTCTGAAAAAAATTATAAAATATTTATATGAATTTAATGTAAGTACCCATTATAATTTGTGAGATTTGTTGCTATGACAATGTTTGTATTTTCTTTCTTCAATATTATAATTTCTAATAAAATGTGTTCTACAATATGCAAAAAAATCGTTATTCACCAATCACTGTTAGAAATATTCATCATATATCCTTGTCCTTATGAGATCGTAAGCCAGAAATTAATTAATAAAATGACGTAAAGTACCTAAAGTTGTGATGGGGGTCCGTCAAAAAAAATTTTTTCAAGTGGGGGTCCGTGGAGTACATAAGTTTAAGAACCTATGTTGTACATATATCCAGAAAATACAACTCGTATACCATGTTTATTTTTTTTTTTAAATTAGGCATTAAGTTCTTCTTCTTTATTGATCTTTGTAGCTGAAATATGAAAAAGTACATATAATATATTATCTATCCCTTTATTTTTCGTTTATAAACCTTTCTCTCATTTGCTCTAATCTTGGGCATCTAATTACAGTTGTGTTGTTGCTATTTTCCTCTGCTATGTTTTTGTTTCGTAACTTAACTTTTTATTTATTTTCCTTTTCTGGCACATCTTTTAATTCACATTCCATGTTTTCCACCTCCAAAGGAGGAACAATTTTTTTTTCTTTCGTTTTAATGTCGTAAATATTAAAATATAGAACCAAGTTAAGAGTAAGGAGAAGAGAGAGTGGAAGTGGATTACCGGATTTTACAATATAATTATAATGTTAAAGAAAATGAAAAGAAAAAAAAATGAAAGCAAGTATATTTTGAGGTGAAATCAAAAGTTTTACACAGAAATATTATATCTTTTATATTTTGTGAATTTATTGAGAGGAGTACACATGTTTCATTAACCTATGAGATTAATTAAGCTCATTTTATCCGTCCTTTGCATTTATTTGATAAATAATTAATTTTTATTATATTAATTTAAAATTGAAGAGATTGGTACTGTTGCTCTCAAATATAGATATAATATCACTTTTACTGTTTCGTCAGAGATAGTATTGCGATCACGAAAATTTTCGGTGACGAGATTTTGATGTTTTTATATGTTTTGAAGGTCCCTGAGACATTTTCACTAAGGCTGAGAAAAATGTCTGTGTGTGTGTCTGTGTGTATGTGTGTATGTAGACAAGATTACGCAAAAATGGTTGAGCTAGAATAATGTAATTTGGTATACGGACATTATTCAAAATTCGTAGTTTTCTATCAACTTCTGAGAAATGTAGCTCAACCGGAAGAGGGTCATTACCTACAACGTTTTGATTTTTTTTCCTCTAAAGTGACCATAAAAATAAAGATATATGTTTGGTGATTTTTCACATGATTAAAAATTGTATAAAACTGCTATATATAGAATTTCAGCTTGATTGAATCGCTGAAAGTACCGGAATTATTTTTTTAACACTGCAAATCTCACGCGCCAACACGTGACGTGGTGCCATCAACAAAGAGCCAAGCATGCGCTGGTTTAATAAATATTATTTATTAATTTTAATTTATAATTTATAATTAATTAAATTTAATTTAAATATAATATATGTTATTTAATACAATTCAAATTTGCGAGATAGTCGAATGGAGACACTCCAGCTTTTTTATTTTAATATTATTGAATTATTAGTGATAGTTTGAATTGAAAAAAACAAAAAAATATAAATAATAATTAATGATAGTAAAAGATGATTTGCATGAAATTAACAAACAAACAATCAATAATAAAATGATGTTGAGTTTGTTATTTGTGTGTATCTATAGAAATGTAGCGAGTTTGTTTGGGAGTCTGTCTGGTAGCAATGAGCCAGGCTGCCCTTGACAGCGCGAAATTAACCAAGAGTTGTTGAGGGTGAGAAAGGCTCAAAAGGGGTGAGAACAAGTGAAATCAATGACAGACCACTACTACCACCACCACCAACCTAAACGGATTTGAAGAAAAAATATAATATTTACCTTGAAATATGAACTGGAATTAATCAACCGAGAGAAAGAGAAAAATGGAGTTTAAATAAATTGAATTATTTTGTGCTAATTTGTTAATAATTTTTTCTAAATAAATAATAATAAATCTTAAATAATTTTTTTTTTTTAAGAATTAATCTAAGAAAACAGAAATCTTTTTAGAATATTTTAATCTAAATTAATTTTACATATATTTTTGAAGAATAATTTTATTTATCATTAATTTTTCTAAAAATCATATATATCAACTATAGTTCAAGCAATTAATCCAAAGTTTATAAATACGATTATCTTAATTATTAATATTAATATTATTTGTTTAATTATAATGAGAGAAAACTTCATGATATCAGCTGGTAGGGAAGTAGGTTGTCAAAATTGATTTGTTCCTAGACAATATTAGGATTTTATTGAATTTCAAGTGATTTCCAATTAAACAGCTTTTTAATTCGACTTTAAAAATTTTTAAATCCGTCCCAAGAAATTCATTGACTTTCCAAATCTTAATAACCTTCCATTGCAACATCTTTCGGTTTCGCCTACCAACAGTACCTTTTGTAAATATAAACACAGCTTTCTACTAAAGATATTAGTATAGATATAGATCTCCACATTAAAAATTTTATCATACTTTAAATATAAAAATTACCTTTTGAATTGAAATGAATAAAAAACACTGAACTTTTGCTCTGATTTATTATTTTATCATATTTCTTATTTTTTGATGACGTTATAGATAATTTGATGACATTATAGATAAATAATATATTTTGAAAATTATCTTTAATTATAATAGAAAGAACAAATTTTTAACAATAATTTAAAATATATGAATTAAAATGAATTTACAATTTGGTATTCGATTGTAACAATAATAAAACTTTAATACTCGTAATTATAAAGATAGTTTTGTGTAAATTGTTGTATGTATGTTGTTGTAATAATTGAGAGTTGCTTTTCAGTTGATATCTTTCTGTCTCACTCTTGTTCCCTTTGATAGGAACATTAATCGTTACTCGATTCACTTCCTAACCTTCATAACCTCAGGTGACACGAGTTAAACACTTAAACTGTTGGAGGGCTGTAAACTACACTCGTGGATGTAACGAGCCATAGCGACGTTGCCACCTGGCGTCTCTAACAAGCAAATCAATTGACAAAACAATCTAATCACCTCCACGAAAAGCAAATTCACTTGGATAACCAAGTACCTTTGTTTAACTTTCAAATTGAACAATATTTTCATTATATGTATTTATAAGATATTCATATTTTTAAAATTTTGAAAATATGAAACGTTAATAGAATAGTGTATGATTATGTAAAATGGTAATGTTTAGAGAGAGTTTATTTTAATAGATGATAATTTAATCAGAATTATTTAATTAATACATAGTTACAATTTCTATTATTATTTTTATTCTTTCTATTAAATTATTTAAATCTCATTCAAATAAATTATCATTATTCATTTTATCATCATCAAAATTTATAGTTATTTTTTTTTAAATTTAACGTATATTCATATAATTTCAATTATTTTTTTTATAAAAAAAAAAAATGTTTCGCCGATCAGCATACTCCAAAATTGAGATTATTGAAAAACAAGAATTAATTTGGAAATAATTCTCCAAAAAATTCTATCTAGATCAGCGGTCGGGGAACTTTTTTAATCATTACTCCAAAATATTTTTGTGTAAGTTGATATTACCCCATGGTGAAGATAAAAAAAAAAACGAAATCGCCTCTTTTTAGCATCTTTCTTATTATTGCCCGCCATGATAATTTTGCAAAGAAAACAATAAATAAAAAATTAATTTGTAAAAATACTAACAGGTTTATAAAATAGCAAATAAAAAATATATACTTTTTACTCACATAAAAGTTTCATTTTTACCCCATTTGGGGTAATTTACCCCGGTTCCCCGACCGCTGATCTAGATTAATCATTATTTTTTTTAAATAGTATATTTTAGTTAAATGTGTCTTATACTTAATAAAAGGAAAGTTTTTTTTTCTTGTATTAAGAAAATACTTTTTCATATTTATTCATATTTTAACTATAATAAAAAAAAAATTCTTAAAATTATATAATTTTTAATTTTTCATTATATTTTTATAAAATATTAATTAACCCTCCCTGAGTATCCCCCTCTCAATTGTAAATATTTACAATTCAATTATATATATTCTATAAATTAATTTAATTTTTTTCAATAATAATTAAATTTATATTATCCGATGAGTATTTTAATTTCCACTCAATAAAAGAGATGTATGCTAATGTCTATGGATATTTAATGATTAAAATTCCAATAAAAACAAATTATGAATAATAAAACGCCGTTTTAAACAACGCCAAATGTTTTATAAGTAGTACTAAATTATAAAACGGAATATAAACAATATTACATAGCATTAACAGAATAAACGCTTAAATGGAAATGGCTGACTGGCTTTTAAGCCTTACAGGGAAATCATTTTAAAGTTAGAGAAAATGGAAATCTAACGCCTTTACCTACACATGAAATATCAATATATGGTAGAGAGCATTCTAATTAACTATCTATCTATCTATATACATAGATTTAACACATGATGTTTCAAGCAAATAATTTCTAAACTAGTAGTTCTAGTCACAATAAATAAATGACATTCATAGTCACATTTAACTTTTTATCTCTTATTTATAGCTTTATAGATTGTTTAATTATTTTTAAGAAATGAAACAAAATAAAAAAAGAACCGACCGACGATTTAAAAATATTTAAAAACAACATTATATATATATATATATATATATATATATATATATTATTTCACCAGTTAGTTTAATGTAATAAAAAATTTCCGACAATGAATATAAAATTAATACTTTGTATAGTGCCACTTCAGGTTTCGGGGTAAACACCAAAAGTTGATGAATTCATCGTTCTCTGATGCATTTACTTAATGATATATTTACTTAATATATCAAATTTTATCAAAATCCGTTGAGTCTTTTAAGCTATACACATTTATACGGACATACAAAGGACAGACGGGCGGACGGACAGCATGCTAACAATACTTTTTTCTGTTAACAAAATGAATGATTCGTGGAGATATGTAAAAATCTTCAATTGTGAAATTTCGTGTGAAAAACAATTCCTTCCCTTCCTATCGTAGGTTGGTAAAAAATTAAAATAATAATTTTGTGTGTGTGTGTGTGAAAATAAATAAGGAAAGAGAATCACTCAACTAGCATTTACTTTTGAAAATCAATCCTAAAGATGATATAATCAAATTTTAATTAAAAAAATTAAAGTTGTAATTACAGTCATTTATTGAGTGTAAAAGTTCTCTAGTTCTAGAGAAAATAATGACAAGGCCATGATTATATCTTATACGTCTTATAGGAAGTTATATGCATTTGTTTGTGTAGTATTATTCTTTAAAAAATAAATTGGTAATACAAGTAGGCCTCGGACTGTCGTCAGATGTAGTAAACGTGTGTCAGTGGTATTGTTAGTGCCAAGGATTCTACCGAGCTTCGGAATACAGTAAGGCCAAAATCTTGCACTCGTTCAACCCAAAATCCCAACATCGACTCTTGATCACATATACTACGATTCAGAATCCCAAAAAAAAATTCCCTCCTAAATAAATTCTCTTGAAAATATGAAAACGTCGAAACTCAAATCTCACAATTAAATATGAAAATAACCCAAAAATAATAATATATAATATAATAATAAATTATAGCATATTTAACATATAGCATATAAAACAGAAATAAGGAGGCTCCTTCGCCCATAAATAAATGAAGTTTATGTCAACTATTAAGTTGAATACATTGTAATATGATAACAAAGATTGGAAATTGTGGTTTAGCTCAAAACTTCTTATGAATTTTTATGTTGTTAAATTAAATGTATGATTAGATTTTGAAAACATTATGATAAATTCCAGGGACCATCCTCTCTGCTCTAATAAAATATATGCCTAAGTGCAATCCTGAATGAATTCAATTAAACTATTAGTAAAATTATTTTTTGTAAAAAACACAAAGATGTATGAGTGTCAACGGGAATGGGGAAGTTTGTTTCTTTGTTCACTTTTATAACAAAATGACTCTTCTTTTTCAACATTAAATTTTGTTTGAACAATTTATCCGTGCAATTACCTCTGTGGGAGCAAAAAAAAACGTGAATTCCGATTTTTTCATCATCTCTTCCATGATGTCGTTTACCTCCTATCACTCAGCTTTGTGTAAAACGGTGGTCTTGCAGCCCTATGAGTATATATATATATATATATATATATATCGATATCGAATGACTAATCGAGCAGAATAAGTGGCGGAAATATCCTCGGGGTTTAGAATTGAGTGACTTCTACCCCTGCTTCAGTCAGGTTGCAGAATGGAAAAAAAATCACTTTCTTTATTTCATAAGATTTTTTTTTCTTTATTTTCTTCTCTTCTTTTGACCATCAATTGACTGAAAAGATTATAAATATAAGAGCATTCATATTTTACTTTGGTTATTAAAAAAATTATATTTTTTAAGGATTGGTATTACTTAGGACCTCTTATATTTTAAATATTAGTATAAATTAAAAGATTTATTTAATACAAAACTTTTAAAAACATAGACAATCATATTTTAATATAAATGATTATAAATTTTAAAATTAATATAAAAATATTTGATTTTCAATGAGTTATAAAAATGTTATTGTTCACTGATTGGCTTATTTAATTTTTATAGTTTTATAATGATGTGTGTGTGTGTGTGTTGTATGATTATAAATTTTTTTTAATTTGTAAGCCACAAATCTCAATCCGGTCCTGGGGGCAAAAAGTGTGTTCTACTATGACTTTAAGTAATTGATTGTTTAATATATATTAAAAATATATATAAGCATAAAAAATGCTTTTCTCAAAGTGAATGTCAAAGATGCCATAAATCAAATATTGGTAATGCCACTTTCGTCCATTTGGAACAAGTTAATTGAAATAGGATCGCTTGATGGATTGAGATATTGTGTCATGTTTTCGACCTTTTCAAATGCTAATAAATTACATGACATATATTTCTTAAAATTACGGAGAACTAACTATCGGTCACCTTAGTGAAGTAGAGGGTGTATGTTAATGGAAGATGGTTGGTCGGATGGGAGTAGATTTAGTCGAATGAGCAGTGGGGATGGAGATAACCAAGAGACATCATCTCTGACCGATACAATAGTCCCAGGATCCTACATAAAGGCCAAACTTAGAAGATATTGCCCAAAGAAGATGCATCATTGAATGCCTGGAAGGAACCCTGATAACGTTGCCCGAAGAATCAACACTAGGCTCGCCTTACCCAGAACTTTTTACTATTAACAATGAACAGCTAAGTGGTCGACTCTTTTAAAATTTCCAATTGCTAACAATAAAAAAAATTGCTATTTCAATAACATTAAAATAAATGAACTTTATTTTATAGTTAATTATAAGTTATAATTTCTCATGATATTTATTATAATTGCATTCATCATTAAATATTAATTTTATTATAATTTAATATTTTATTTTAATCTGAATGGATTCAATTTATCTCTTCTCATATCAACCTTCGCTGGATGCACCATACTATTTTCTATTAATAATTAATCGAGTGCTACCAATTAAATTAAAAGATCAATTTTATTAGTTTTTTACCCTTTTTTTTTAAAAACCCAACCTATATTAAGCCTACAATATTCGACACATATATATATATATATATGATTTTTATTTTTAGGGTGAATAAAGATTATTTATTCTTCAATTTCATAATTGTATCATATAATTTCAATTTTGATTTTACATTTATTTGTATTATTTACGAAAGGATTATTTTCTACTCAAATATATTATTTCCAATCCATATTATTGTGAGATATTATAACAAAATTTATTAATTAATTTAAACATGATTAAATTAAAATTTAAAAATAATTTTTCATTTTTTCTATAAAAAAAAATTATATTAATTAGATAAAAGAAATAAATAAATGAATGATATTAGCTATTATCTATAAATCTATATCCTCTTCGACGATAAAGTGTTTTTGTTATATCCATTTGAGGTTTTCATCTATCGTCTCTAATCTTAAAAAAATAACAAAAAAAAAATCTAAGTCTATATTAATTATTCCTACACTACAAAATGTGGGATGGTGAATGATTGTTTTGCATGTAGTCGTAGACATCCACTGACACTTGAACCACTTGAGATTAGCAATTCATTATATTTGCAACTGGTTGTTTAGGCTGTTGTGGGGGCGGAGAAACGGACAAAACATAGCGAGAGGGCTTAAGTAGGGGTTTTAGCATCAACACATTCACTCCCGACCTCTCCAACCTTACCAACCCTCTCTTTTGATATCATTCTAATTGTTTAATAGATAAATAAATAATAATCACAAAATAATATCAATATTAGCAAAATTGGCCTGTTTTATTTTTATATTCCAAATTTTTATATCTTTGAGTGCCAACATTAGCAATATAGAAATATAAAAGGATATGTTTGAGAATAAAATGAAATTCATTCATTTTTTTGTGGTCACTAAGTCCAAAAATTTTCATTTTTGCCTTTTGTCTTTGTTCAATGTTTGTAGACAAACTATAATTATAATAATAATAATAAAATAATATAAAAGCTACAAAATTAAAATTTTATATCTAAAATAAATAAATATTCTACTGAAATTCTATGAGCATTATTTTTGAAAGGTTAATGAAATTTTAAGGTTGTAATTAAATCTTATTTTTATTATATATTTATTTTAGTGATTATGAAAATTAATTATGTCTATTATTAATTGTATAATAGTATTTCGATCACGAAAATTTTCTATGACGAGATTTTGATGTTTTTATACTTTCTGAAGGTTCCTGAATCATTTTCACTAAGGTTGAGAAAAATGTCTGTCTGTCTCTCTCTCTCTGTGTGTGTGTGTGTGTAGACAAGATTACGCAAAAACGGTTTGAGTTAGAATCATGAAATTTGGTATACGGGTATTATTCAAAATTCGTAGTTTTCTAACTTTCGGAAGAGGCTCATTACCTACAATGTTTTGATTTTTTTTCCTCTAAAGTGACCGTAAAAATAAAGATATATGTTTGATAATTTTTCACATGATTAAAAATTGTATAAAACTGCTATATATAGAATTGCAGCTTGATTGAATCGCTGAAAGTACCGGAATTAATTTTTTAACACTGCAAATCTCACGCGCCAACACGTGAAGTGGTGCCATCAACAAAGAGCTAAGCATGCGCTGGTTTAATAAATATTATTTATTAATTTTAATTTATAATTTATAATTAATTAAATTTAATTTAAATATAATATATGTTATTTAATACAATTCAAATTTGCGAGATAGTCGAATGGAGACACTCCAGCTTATTTCTTTTTATTCAAAAGAAGTCAATAATAATGAGAAGGACTTAGTACTATTTATTTATATGATATTAAATTAGTTTCTAATAATAATAATAATTATTAATTTCATCAGATCTATTATTTATGAGAGAAAAACAAAAAAAAAATGGTTTAATTTATTTTTCTAAAACTAAAGTAGATTTTATATGAAAATTAGGTTACAGAAAGTGTAATCAACCCTTAGTCTAATTTAGGGAATTTTAAAGTGCTTCAACAAGCACCCCATCGTTTTTGGTTTCTAATGCAGCGGTAGCAATCACCTCACGGTGAGGATGGGGAATTTGGTTGCGGGTACTTTTCCTGGAATAGAGAAACTTTTTCTCTCCGAAGAGGAGAATGCGCCAGAAATTGCCCGGGTTGTTTTTAAGGAATCTGTCAATGCATAAGGGAATAAATACAAGAAACCAGCAGCCCTTTTCACTTCACCCTTAGCATTTATTTATGAATTCCTTGACACTGACAGAAAACCCTTTATTTAGTATTCGAAAAGAGACAAATGAATATTTAGTGGTACAATACAGCAGCTTTCAACTTATTCGACTGTATTTTTTTTTACAATGAATCAAATAACAAGAGGGAGAAAATACTTTAATATTCCTTTTAGGTTTAAACTACACTCACTATAATATTAAAAGAATTTTAGTATTTCTATTATAAATCAATCAATTTCTCTAATTCATTAACAAAAATCCATCATTTGAAAGAAAATAGAAGTTTTAAATCATTTTTCTATAAAAAAAATTTATTATTTAAAATTTATTTCATAAGTTGAAAATAAGTATTATAGTTTATTTTTTCAAATAAAATATAATTTTGAATCTGGATCGTTGATAATGTTTCAAAGAATATTTTCTCGATTGGACCTCTCTCCCTGAGGTTTCCTTTACAACTTATTCTGATTATGATACCCTTAAAAAGATTAAGGTCGCTGAATTTGCAATATAAATCTAATTAGTACAGATGAAAATTAATGTAGATTATTACTCTGAGGAATTCCACGATGTAGATATTTAAATTCCTATTAATTTTATGTTCTATTTGGGTGTAACATGTTAGTATATATAAATAGTATTTATGCATAAATATATACATATATAGACTTGAAGTAGAAAATTAACCGAAAGGGCCAATTTCACTTGAATTATATATATCTAGGCAAACGAAATGCTTCGGGTTGCTCTATCGGCATATTTTGGGGCCCCTGGTTGTGAGATAACTGGCGATGTTAATAACTTTGTGTTGTTGTTGTTGTTCAAGTGAGCCAGAGAAGGATGGGGGATTTGTTTTCTCATTTCTATCTTGCAGCAATCGCTCTCAGGGCATTCCATGTCTAAACGTTTTATTTTATATAGAGAAACCAGCCACTCGCACATTTTATCCTAGAATGTTTACAGGAAATTCCTGAAATTGTTAGAACATTTCTAATTTTTTTTTTATTTTATATATATATATATATTATAGTAATTTAGTATTTATATTTGTGAATTTTTCATTCAGTAATATTGAAACGGTGATTTGTTATTTAAACTTTCAAATGGATGGTCAAAGAATAATTTTCTCTTTGTATGATAAGTTTTTCTTTGAAAAGATCAGCACCTCGTCAAGTGTAAGCTAAGTGTGGTGTTGAATACTTCATTTCTCAATTTCATCATTAAAAAACAAAACAATCCTACTTAACTGAATCTCTATTCCTAAGCAATTTTTAGTTTAAGAGCATTTTAAATACTTAAATAAACCTAAACAAGAGTTGAGCATCTATTTATTAAAAGTCATGATAATAAATTGAAAATAAAATATTTTATATACAGTAGAACCTCGATAAGTTAAAGTCCAAGGGAAACACAAAATATTTTAAGTTATAGAGGTTTTAGGTTATCAAGGGTCTATGTTAGGGATAGGTTAATAACATTTTTTTAAAGGCTAAATCATGTTAAAGTCCTCGAACCAGCCATTATTAGCTTTAAAATTATTGATTTTCAGCGAATTAGCGAACTCTTCAGCTTTTTCTTTCAGTATGGGTCCACTAACACTGATGTTTTTGTTTCGACACTGTTTGAACCACGTAAACAAACATTGTTCTAAATTAGAGAATTCGGCAATTTTTCTTCTTTTACATTGAAGACTTTCTCCTGGTTCTTGTTTCTTCAAGAGTTCAGCTTCTGAGGGCCAATTCAGAGATTACTTATGTAAGTTATAGAGGTTGCGTATTTTAATTTACTGAGGTTTTGGGCTCTGATTGGAAGGGAACATATTATTTTTTGACGTTATAGAGGTTTTAAGTTACCGAAGTTTGAGTTATCGAGGTTCTACTATATATACTTATTATAGTATAATAAATAAGATAATTTCATTAAAAGTAGAAGAGTTTATGGAAAGGTTCATAATTTAATTTAAAATAAAAATAGTTCTCTTCATCCAGAACTGATTTAATTGAAATTTATAAAACTATAACAAACTATTTTCAAAGAAAAAGAGATATTTTTTTCAAAGGGTCTGTTCTTGAATAAATAGTAAATCTATTAAGTTATCTATTAAATTACATTTTATTTTAAAAAAAATGGTAATATTGTAATATATAATTTTTATTTTTTAAAAAAAGAGCAATGACTGCGTATATTGGAATGGTGGGCGATATATTTGTGTGTTGGTAGTGGGGAGAACTGTTTTTGTATGGGGGATATCAATACGGTTATGAAAAATTCATCAGCGGCAAATGACGTTGCCTTCCTTGGGCGAATATATTTTTTTTTTCTTGACTCTTTTCAATATTCTATTAGATAATTTTTTTAACGGAGATGAAGACGATCTATAACCCACAAGTATGAGTGAGAAAGAGAGGGAGAGATAGAGTAAAAAAAAAAAAGAAAAGAAAAAAGTAAAATGAGCCCAAAAACGAAGGGAGTCTGAATATTCATGATCTTAACAAATAGGCTTTTGGATGCGGGATGGGGGGAGGAGGAGGAGGATGGAGGCAGGAGTAGATGGGCGAAACGATGAGACTCGGGTGGCGGTTGATTGATAGAAAAAAAAACTAGATGAAAGGATATCTTTATTCAAAAGACTAAGTAAAATTGAAAAATATCTGGAAATCAAAAGGGATGGCTTTTTTCAAACACAAATATACACTTTCATTCCCTCTGTATAGATGTATATACTTATCTACAGAGTTATATGAATATGAGAAGAATATTAATTTTCTCAATTTTCTTTGAAGTTTTTTTATCTGTCTTAATCGAGTTGTCGGTTGCCATCCATCTCTGTCTTTAAATATAAATATTCTTTCATAACAATTTTTTTTTTTTACTTCAAATATTGTTATTATTTTCTTTTCAAAACAAATACCAAAAAAATAAAATAAGATTATGAATCTATCTATCTTAATGTCGTTGCTAAACTGAAAAGTTCGTGTTTCCAACAGCCACATTCCTCCAACCAGTTTCAATCCTTAGCAACTTACATTCAAATCTTAATCCCTCCTTACATCACATTTTTATATTCTTTTTCTTTGGTCGATTTCATTTGATTGATTTACCTTTATATATAAATACATTTTTCAAATATCTTTCTTCTACCAATCGATTTAAATGCACATCTTAATTTTCTAAATAATAAATATATTGAGAACTCCGAATAATAATATTATTATATTATAATAAGAATTATTTTTGAAAAGTTAAAGTTATTTTTAAAGTCAAATTTTACCTAAAGAGAACAAGGCTATGCTTAACTTTATAGAATAAATAATATATATTTTGTTAATTCTTATAAATTTTTATTAGTTAATTTTATATATATTTTTTTTAAATCTATTTTCGTGTTTATTTTTTATTAAATTACTAATTTATATATATTTATTCAATGTTCTTTTATTAATTAATTTTTAAATAGTTTTATATTTTTAATATTTTTTCACTAAAATATTATTTAATATTTATTAATATTATTTATTATTATTGAGGACCCAAGTTCCATTCATTTTAAACAGATTGATGCAATGATGTAATATTTAATTAATAAATAATTAAAAAATTGTATATCAATATTTTTAAAGGGTCGAGCGATAGCTCGGTGTTCCAGGTACTATATATATTATTAAACCAATGAAAACTGATGCAAATGACTTAAACATTTATATATAAATAATTTTATTTCCCACTCGATTTGTTCTTAATCATTGGTTGTGGTTATTAAATTCCATTACCTAACACTTGTTATTTAAATTACATTGAAAACACCCGAATATTGTCATTTAATTTTCTAAATGCATTGTTTTTATTCTCTTTTTTTCCCTCATATGGTTTTTATTGGCAATTTTTAACCGCTGTCCCCTCTTTTATATGCTATCTATATAGGAGAGAGAAGGAGAAGCAAATAAATTGCATGATAGATGAGTTGATTCCTGTCCACTTTGGCTACCAATCTGTCACGCTTTCTGACCCTTCCACCCTTCCTCTGCACACACACTGCTAATATTCCTTTACCGCCATATGCAAATTCATTGATAGATTAATAATTGATAGGGGATTAACCGAAATGGCACATTCACTTGAACCCCTTTGGAATGGAGTTTACTTCCGATCTGTCTATCATACCTCCATCAGTCAGATGGACGGACACTTGTTGGACATGATCAACTCAATAATATCTAAATTGTATATAAAAATCTTTTATAAAACATTTTACTTGGAATATTAAAAATATTATTGAGTTATTTTTGGTGGGGAGTGAAGGAAAAAGTATATAATAAATAAATTTATGAAATATATAAAATTTTCTATTATTAATAAATTAATTTAAAATTAATGTTATATTAATTTTTCAGACTGCCTTTTTTTATATTCAAGGAATAATTTTAATATAATATCATTAAAATATAATATTAGTTACTTTACGCCGGGATTGTGTACGAGCCGGATGTGTGTGAATGTCAGTGTCAGTGCCGGGAATTCTTCAGAGCTCCAAAAGGCAGTAAGTTAAAGATTACCCACCCATTCATTCCAAAATATCAACATTGACTGTTTGTAATACAGACTAATTTTAAGACTCAGAATCTTAAAAAATCCACTAAAAGGAGAATTGCTGAGCAGAAGCATTTGTTTAAGAAAATCATATTACAAGCGATGTTTGTACGATATAAAGATAAATTTTTTATTAATGACTAAAGAATCTAAATAGTAATCATCAAAGAATATAAATTATAAAAAAAAGAAATAAATATAATTTATTAAATTATAATATGTCATATATATACTTATAGTCGAGGAGGTAAGAGTTGGTGCATGGGTCGACCTCCACCCTCGGCCAAGGAGTTCCCGCGCTTGCCCCTACCATTCCTACAAAACCACATCACGCTACTTTATTGTTTGTTTCTCTGTTTGGTGGGTCGTGCTATTAATGTATTTTATGCTGTTTTTTATATTTATTCTCTTTTAAGTAGTTGTTTTTTTGTATTATTAATTTAATTCTCCTGAACACCACCGCTCATGCACCAACTCTTACCTCCCCGTCTATAGGTATATATTTCTAAAAAAAATAACCTTATATATAATTATTTATAAATAACTTTTTTTTTTAAATTTTAGGTTAAAATAAAATTATATATATTATTTGAGTTTTCTTGTACGAAACAATTTATACTAATCATAAAAGAATACAATTACTAATCTAATTACGATTCATTATAAATTCATTAATAATGATCAATATTGCAGTGATGAAATGAAATAAATGTTTTAAAATATTAATTTAATCATTCTTTAAACGTTATTATTTTTTCATTAAATACAAATTTATTCAAAATAATATTTTCATTTGTTACAACATGAAATCTATTTATTTGTCTACCATGCTTGTGTATAGTATGGAGCTTTCAGTCTATTTTCTACTCTTTCCCCGCTCTCTCTCTTGGTTAATGAATGAACGAGATCAACCGTAACGGTTTGTAATGAAATCCATTTTAATAAGAATTGGTAGAATTTTCATACAAAATTACAAAATGGAATGGTTTTTAATTGAAAGAAAGGCAAAAGATATGAATAGCCGGGAAATTAAACTTTCATTTTCCAGATTTAATTTGTCCACCGGAATTATTAATCGAGTTCTGTGGTATTTTTTGATTGAAAAAAAAAACGAAAAAAATTTCTCCCTCTCCCGCATGCACTCTTGGAGTATTTCTAATTATATTCGCTTTTATTTATGACTAAGGGATGTAAATGAAAGCTCCGCGAGCCTAAAACCTAAAACCAAACCCTCTCCGCCGTTAACGTCGCTCTCTCGCCGAGACTCTCGGCGTGTTAATTAAATTACTAATACCGAAAGAGAGAGAGAGAGGAGGAGGAGGAGAGAGTAGGTTTTGGGTGAGAAGGAAGCCAGGAGGCGTCGCGAAGTTGCCGCTCGGGTCCTCGTGTGACAGCTCCATGATTGATCGGCAGCCTAATTGGATGATCGATGGCCAGAAGAGGAGCTGGGAGCATTGGGTGGTGGCTGCTTCATCAGTCAGCGTTGCAAAAGTAAAGAAGCCGCCTGTCTTAGCGATATTCAAGCCTTTCTATTGACTAAATTGATTTCAAATTTAACATTTCAGAAGTTGGTAATTAAACTGAAATTAAATACTATCCATGAAAAGTTGTTCCCTTCATTGCAATAGCAAAAATTAAAGGATTTCCCTTTTAATACAAAAATGAAAATCTTAAAGAAACCAATGTCGTTTCGATAATATAATCACCCCTTCATCAATGAATATAATATTTCAAATTTTAATTTTCAAATGTTATCCTATTAGAGAAATATAAAAAGGGATAGATTTATAATACAATATAATATAATTAAAATAATATTTTAAATATATATAGATTGTAAATAAAACTGTTAAGTGTGTAATTTATAAAAAATTATATATCTTATTATACTAACAAAATTTGTATATATATATATGTATTTTTGAAATATTAAACCGCTCGAAATTTTTTTTTGAAATTTACACCAGAGATAATTTTTATGAAGAAAAATCGATCTGTATTGGTTTCAGTCTCTGAAAAAATCATCTTTATTAGTTTTTTCTTAATTTAAAATAGGAAATTTAAATTTTCTTAAATACAAAATATTATATATAAAATAAAATTCAAAATATTTATGTTATATCCATATCTGTCTTCCAGTGGATTAAAACGTACTTTTAAATTATTTGAAATTGTTTCAGAACGTTTATTAGTTTTTTCTTAATTTAAAATAGGAAATTTAAATGACGTCAGCAACTACACGAAACATCGCTTCCTTAACTACAAAATATTATAAATATAAATAAAATGAAATTACGAAATATATACTACCATGTTATATTCGTATGTTATATCCACAGGCCATACTTTTCTGTCTAATATGAACGTTTAAGGGCTGTATGTTTTATGACTATTTTTGAAGTGAAACTTCTTTAGCGGCGTCCTGACATTTGGTTGAGAATGGAGAGTGAATTGAAAAATTGAAATTTCGTAACGCGTTACGAAACGCAAGAGAGAAAAAAGATATAGATATAACGAGTGAGAATGAGATAGCCTCTATCTCCGACTCTCTTTTGTGCGGTGTTTCGTTTTTGAGAGAGAGGCTATCTGGGTCTTTCTTTTGTCCGGTCTTTCGTCTTTGCCTCTTCGTTTTGTGCTGTCTTTCGTTCTACTACGCTCTCGCTAGGTCCAAAGTCCACGGCGCGCATGCGCGGTAGTACGTTGACGCGGAATAATATTTCTCAGCTTCTACTGGGTCAAAGAATAAAAATTAGTATGACTTATGATCAAAAGAGGGCGAGATCTCCACCTTGTCCAGTAGATATCGCAATTAAATACAATTTGAATTTAAATATATATTAATTTCAAAATTTGCCTAAACATTTATAAAAATAAATATACATATGAAATTTGTTATTTTTTTTTTAATATTAAAAAATATTTAATTTGAGATTAATTATATGTAAAAAGATCAACTATCAAATAGATTCAAACTTTTATTTTCTTTGATTAGATTATAATTAAATATTATTTATATTATTTAAAAATTATTATTAAATTTAATTAATTATAAATTATAAATAATAAATAATAAATATTAAACCAGCGCATGTTTGGCTTTTTATTGATGGCACCACGTCACGTGTTGGCGCGTGAGATTTGCAGTGTTAAAAAATTAATTCTGGTAATTTCAGCTAATCAATCAAGCTGAAATTCTATATATAGCAGTTTTATACAATTATTAATCATGTGAAAAATTATCAAACATATATCTTTATTTTTACGGTCACTTTAGAGGAAAAAAAATCAAAACGTTGTAGGTAATAACCCTCTTCCGGTTGAGCTACATTTCTCAAAAGTTGATAGAAAACTATGAATTTTGAATAATGTCCATGTACCAAATTTCATCATTCTAGCTCAAACCGTTTTTGCGTAATCTTGCCTACATACACACACACACACACACAGACACACACACACAGACATTTTTCTCAACCTTAGTGAAAATGATTCAGGAACCTTCAAAAAGTATAAAAACATCAAAATCTCAACATCGAAAATTTTCGTGATCGCAATACTATCTCTGGCGAGATAGTAAAAAATGATTCATTATTATTGGATTTGGCTGGTAATATTAATACCTGAGACACCGAGCTCGCTCTACCCTTTAAAAAATATTGATATACAATTCTTTAATTATTTATTACAATTATTAAATGTATTAAATAATATTTTATTGAAAAAATATTAAAAATTATAAAACTATCTAAAACTTAATTAATAAAAGAACAATGAATAAATAAATCACGAAAATAGATAAAAAAAAAATGCACGCGGCGAGTTTCGATCCTTCGAACTCGGGGAGTAAAAACAATTGTTCTTACTGCTGGTCTATGATATTTTGATAATTACAAAGATATTTTTACCATCTTTCAAAGACATTTATTTGTTTTGTTGTTTTTTTTTGAGAGAGATTAATAAATATATATATATTTTATTAAAAATAAATATTTTTAATTTTATTTCGAAATTAAATAATGAATTTTAAAATATTTTAAATATAAAAAAATGTTAATACAATATCATTTAAAAAAAAGCGGGATTAATAAATATATATATATATTTTATTAAAAATAAATATTTTTAATTTTATTTCGAAATTAAATAATAAATTTTAAAATATTTTAAATATAAAATTTCGAAATTAAATAATGAATTTTAAAATATTTTAAATATAAAAAAATGTTAATACAATATCATTTAAAAAAAAAGCGGGATTAATAAATATATATATATATTTTATTAAAAATAAATATTTTTAATTTTATTTCGAAATTAAATTATAAATTTTAAAATATTTTAAATATAAAAAAAATATTAATACAAAATTAAAAAAAGGCGGGAGTAAAATTTCAAAATGGATGCCATTTACGTCACCCATATATAATTTTCAATTAAGAAATTAATAATGAAGCTGTAAGTTTCAAGAGATGTAATCAATAAAACTCAATTTTTCTTTATAAATACTATATCTAGTGTGAATTTGAAAAAAATCGTTAGAGCGGTTTTTGAGAACCAATGGTTATAGATAAATAGATAGATATATACAATTTTAGCTAGCATAATAAGATAAGATATATATCGTGAAATAATTAAAATTCTCAAGTCAAATATACAGCGTGCACGCATACCGACGCATGTAATTGTGTGTGTGAACATGGTCGGCGATTCACACGCCAACACATACAGTTATGTGCGTCGATGACCATTCACGTTATTTATCCGAATCTCAACATTACTTTAACACTACTAAATCAATTTAAAATTATTATTGCATTTAAAACTGCTTTTCTCTACTCCACAGATTTCACTATGCCGAAAAAAAATAACGACCAAAATTTAGACGATATTATTTATTTCATACACCGTTCACTACTGGTTTATAGCCACACAGGTGCTAATGCACTTGAACGAGGCGAAGATAAAATCCCTCTAATTCTCGGGGGAGATTTTAATGTAAATTTTGGATCTGAGATGATTCGTTGCCGTTGATCAACTTTCTTCGAGAAACATTTGGTCTGCTTATAAATAACGATCCCAAGGAATCAACAACAAAATCTGGAACTACAATAGATGCTGTTTTTACACGTTATATAGAAAATATCGAATCACGAACATATATATCTTATTTTAGTTATCACAAGCCATTAATATCAGTATTACCAATTGAAGCACCAACCGACAATAGTACAGGCAATGTAGATATGATGATAGAGTAGATAATAATAATAATAAAGCGAATATTTGTTACGAAAATTTTATACTGTTATATGTCTTTCGAAATGATCCCTTTATTTTTCTCTATTTCTCTCTCACTCACACTCTCAACTAAAATTTATCTTATTCTCTAGATTGTAAGAAGTTTCACTTCCGCCACGTGTACGATGCTGCACATTTTGCTTTTTTTTTTTAATTTATGTTCTTTTACATTATATGAACGGCGGCTCGGTGAACCAGGTAATAATATTACCAACCAAACCTGATAATAATAAATAATTTTTTTTAGTGACCGAGCGATACCTCGGTGAACCAGGTACTTTGATTTATAACAAATAAATGTAAATTTGGTCAGGCTTTTTTTATTTATTTATATTACAAATCTATAAATTAAATAATCAATGATAAATTTTACACAATAATTTTCCAATCCAAAATAAAATTATTAAATTTGTTTTGAATTTGATATACCTTGGTATAGTTATAAAGAAAAGTTCGAAAATAGAGGAAAGAATGTAGATCCCGTAACTGCTCTATTAAAATTTAAATATTTTTGGATAAATATCATTCATATGTACTTTATTTCAAAATTTTATTTATTAGATTTTATATTAATATTTTTTTTTTCTTATTATTATTTTTTCACGAATATTCTTTTAAATAGAATCTAATTAACATATTTTTTCAGGATTTTTTTTTTGGTGACGTCAATTGAGTTTACACTTCACTCTCGCTTCATTCTTTTTTCATCTACCCTCCACCATTCCCATTCCATTCTTTTAATGCGATCAGGTTGAAGATGATATTGGGGCGGAGGAGGAGAAGCGAAATGTTCTGGGACCACTTAAAAGCTCACTTTTTCTTAGAAAAAAAATCATCTTCTCTCTCATGTCTGACGGTCTTAATATTTAATACCAATAAGCCCTATTATTTCCCTATCATGACACCTTTTTTTAAGCGCACCAAGGGGGAAAAGAAACCGTTTAAAGCTGTTATCTTTGAACAGAGAAAAAATAACATTTTTCCTCTTATAATTATGCTTGAGATTATATGCTGCAATGCTTTTTTTAATCAAATGCCCTCTGATAAGTTCCTCTTTCGATCCCTATATGGATACATCGAGATGAGAGGGAGAGTGATATTTGATTTTATGCCTATAAAGTGAACCTGGATCTTTTTAAAGTGGCTGCTCGAATGAGCACTAAGTGCCCTTTATTTAAAAATTATCCCAAAACACGCTTCATAGGTGGTATCCTTTATGATCAATTTTATAAATAATTGTAGATATTAATCTTCTTTTTTATACTTTTACCATTTCCAAAGAAAATATATATATATATTACTATAATATTATTATATACAAAATAAATTACATTATTAAATGTTTTAATATTATTCTTTTTGTTTATTTGTGCATTCAAATTTATTCAAAGATGAGATGGAAAAAACTGTTTCTTACAAGATATATTCTTAATAAGAAATTATAATAAAAATAAGAGAGAGCTGGAGTGTCTCCACTCGACTATCTCGCAAATTTGAATTGGATTGAATAACATAATATATTATATTTAAATTAAATATAATTAATTATAAATTAAAATTAATAAACAACATTTAATAAACCAGCGCATATTTGGCTCTTTGTTGATGGCACCACGTCACGTGTTGGCGCGTGAGATTTGCAGTATTAAAAAATTAATTCTGGTACTTTCAATCAAGCTGAAATAGTATATATAGTAGTTTTATACAATTTTTAATCATGTGAAAAACTATAAACATATATCTTTATTTTTACGGTCACTTTAGAGGAAAATAAGTTGACCTGTGGCCAGGTCCGAACCGACCGACGGTTTGAAGTAAATTAATTTCCAGCTACAGAAACAATTTCAAATAATTTTAATATATCTATTAATGTAATAAAAAACAGATATGGATAAAACATAAATATTTTTAATTTTATTTTATTTATAATATATAGCTGAAGTAGCCGGCGTTACCCGAGGCTGTGACGTCATGAAGGGCTGGGTGACGTCATATAATTTTAAATTAAGAAAAACATAATGAAGATGATTTTTCCCGAGGATAAAACCAATACATTCGTGGTGATATGTAAAAAAATCTCCTTATGTGAAATTTGGTGTGAAAATAACCCTTCCCTTCCTATCGTCGATCGCTAATACTACCACTTCCGGTTTCCGGATTTGCACCAAAAGTTGATCAATTCATCCCACTGATGCATTAAGTAAATATACCAAATTTCATCAAAATCGGTTGAGCCGTTCAGGCTGTACACATCTATACGGACGGACGGACGGACGGACGGACCACTTCCCGTTTCCGGATTTGCACCAAAAGTTGATCAATTTATCCCACTGATGCATTAAGTAAATATACCAAATTTCATCAAAATCGGTTGAGCCGTTCAGGCTGTACACATCTATACGGACAGACGGACAGACGGACGGATCACTTCCGGTTTCCGGATTTGCACCAAAAGTTGATCAATTCATCCCACTGATGCATTAAGTAAATATACCAAATTTCATCAAAATCAGTTGAGCTGTTCAGCCTGTACACATCTATACGGACGGACGGACGGACGGACGGATAGACGGACGGACAGACATCATGCTAAAAATACTTTTTTCTGTTAAGAAAATGCATGATTCGTGGAGATATGTAAAAATCTCCACATGTGAAATTTGGTGTGAAAACAATACCTCCCTTACTATCGTCGGTCGGTAAAAAATCTAAACGTTGTAGGTAATGACCCTCTTCCGGTTGAGCTACATTTCTCAAAAGTTGATAGAAAACTATGAATTTTGAATAATGTCCATGTACCAAATTTCATCATTCTAGCTCAAACCGTTTTTGCGTAATCTTGCTTACATACATACACACACACATACTCACATACACACATACACACACACACACACACACACACACAGACATTTTCTCAACCTTAGTGAAAATGATTCAGGAACCTTCAAAACGTATAAAAACATCAAAATCTCAACATCGAAAATTTTCGTGATCGCAATCCAAACATTTAAGTAATGACCCTCATCCGGTTGAGCTACATTTCTTAAAAGTTGATAGAAAACTACGAATTTTGAATAATGCCCGTATCTAGCGAGATAGTAACTAGTGATATATACTCGTAAAAGTAGAAGAATTATACAAATTTGAACGCACATTTATTATTGTGTTTGAATTTTTTTTCTAATTATTATTATTCCCCCAACCTTTAAAGATTTTATCAGTTATTTTTGTCGGAAGTAATACTTTCTTTTATTTTATTTTTACTCTTTAGTATAATTTTAAATAAATTAAATTTTATATTTATTTAAAAAAAATTTAATTTATGAATTATAGCTAAAAAGTTTAATAATCATAACCTAACGTATTAAATTGAGTTAACGTTCCATAAATAAATAAATTTACTATTAATACGAGATAACAAATAAAATTAAAAACTACAACACACAAAACTACGTATTGATATATTTACTTCCCCAACTCTAAAAAAATATATTCTTAGAAATGAAAAAAATGGAGAAGCAATATTATATTATACCATATTATATTATAATATAATTTGAAATAGTGATAGAGAAAGAGAGAAAGAGAGAGAGAGAGAAAGAGTGCTAGGACGTGAATGAAGCTTTAAACTTGTGCAATATATTTACGCTCGTCATCATAAAAAACAAGATTGGAAGAATTAAAGAAGTTTATGGAGAAATATAAAGTTAGTTTAGCTGATGAAACTGAAAATAATTACCAAATGAATCCAGTTGGACACTTTTGAGCTACATATAACATAAGAAACTCAGTCAAATTTTCAATTCTAAATTCCTGACTTTGAAAAAGTCATAAACCACCATGAACAAAATGAAACTCAAACAACTGCCCTAAATGTCTCTACATTAAATCAAATGCAAATACGATTAATGCATAATAATAAATACGTACAAACATTTTAGATTACTATTCATAGATTTGATTTAAGTTTTGTTAATATAATACTTGTATAATGTTATAATTGTTATGTTTAAGAGAACAAAAATAAATAAATATAAATAATAAAATTTTATACTGGTTTCTAATATTTTTTACATTATCAGAAAAGTCAAAGAGACTAAACATAGAATATTATAAGTATATGAAAAAAAATTTGGCTAAAAATATTTAAACGTTAATTTATTATTCTACAATCTAAATTTTTAATGACAATTATATGAAATTTTTATTGTATAATTTTTCTAATATACCTATATATGGTAAATTGGTTTAATTTTACAAAGTATAGATATTTGGATTATTTTATATTTAAGATTAAAAACAGGATACAAAATTTTTTTTATGCACACACACAGACACAATAAAAATGAGCTGGGTGTGCCCAGGCACAGAACCGACAAATAATGAAATAAATTAATTTCCAATCAACATTATATACATATATATATATATATATATATATATATATATATATAAAGTATAAAAAAACATATTTTTAAAACTTGAATTAAAATGACTAATTTATATTATCTTGGTTTTTATTTTTAGTTTAATTACTCAATTATTAATTACTACTATATTTGAAGTTAAATATTTTCCGACAATGAATATAAAATTAAACTACCACTTCCGGTTTTCGGATATACACCAAAAGCTGATGACCTTTATGATACTGATGAATTAAGTAAATATACCAATTTATATGAAAATCCGTGAGTCATTCAAGCTGTACACGTCTATACGGACACACATCGGACAGACAGACGGACGGACGGACATCATGTTAAAAATACTTTTTTCTGTTAACAAAATTCGTGGAGATATGTAAAAATCTCCACATGTGAAATTTGGTGTGAAAACAATACCTTCCCTTCCTATCGGCAAAAATCAAAAACCTCTCCATTACATTTTTTCTTACTCTCGGTATTTAGCAGATAATCGACTTGACAATAAGGATAACCTTACATGAAAATAACACTAAAGATTGAGAAATTATATTGAATTATTATTATTAAATTATTATAAAAATAATAATGTGACATTAATGCAGTCTTGATTCCTTATGAGTCAACCATAAACTAAGAAAAGTGTTTTCGAAATTTGATTTCGTTTTAGTGATATCCCTTGTTTTTATCAACTTTAACCCTCTGACTAGTCATCATTCTACCATTAATCAATATTTTTTCTTTTCTTTCGATTGCGAGTCGGAATACTGTATCTGTCTCTGCTGTCGGAGTGCCTGTCCGATGGCCTTCTGGGGCATCTAACATCTCCGTCATTCCGAGTCAATTTTCTTGTAGGATAAAACAGACCTAGGCGAGCGTGTCGATCTCGTCATCCCCTGGGAGATAGTGAGGAGGGGTCTCTTCTTCCCTTAACGTTGATGGTCATCCAGGAAACAATTTATTTAAGAGAATGCCTTTAAGATATTTTAGATATTGTATTATAGTAAACTAATAAATGTTTTTAAAATTTTTTAATTTTATTATTATTTGAAATTCACAATAAACGAAATTATTAAACAAAATTAATAATTTTTTTTTTACATACAATTTTTAATTACCAATTTTTACCGACCGACGATAGTAAGGGAGGTATTGTTTTCACACTATTTTATTACATATCTCCACGAATCATGCATTTTGTATTGGTTTTATCCTCGGGAAAAATCATCTTCATTAGTTTTTTCTTAATTTTAAATTATATGACGTCACCCAGCCCTTCATAGCGTCACAGTCAGCGCCTCCTTACATATTATAAATAAAATAAAATTAAAAATATTTATGTTATATCCATATCTGTTTTTTATTGCATTAATAGATATATTTAAATTATTTGAAATTGTTTTTGTAGCTGGAAATTAATTTATTTCAAACCGTCGGTCGGTTCTGTGCCTGGCCACAGGTCAACTTATTGTAATATAATTTACTGTTATAATTATTAATAGTATTATATTATTGGTATTATATTTATTGAAAAAGTGCAAAAAAACAAAAGTAAAGTAAGAAAATATAATTTTCTTCACAATAATAAACTTTTTGTTCTCATATAATATATTCAGGAATCTCATTCAATTTGGAGGATTTTTATTTGTTTCTCTCAGGGAATGATCTTATTATGGCATGTGTAAGTATTATACCTGGTGGTGGTAGCATGGGGGATAGCTTGGTAGATGGGGGGGGGGAATAAGAAGAGAGATGGCCAACTCCGTTTTATTGCCATCTCACCGATACTTGAACTTTCTTCTTTTGCCCTCACAAAGGTTAAAATGTTTGTGATAAAAATCCCGCTGGATCCAGGTGATGAGTCCCCGGATGTACCTCGTCACCATTTGCAAGTTAAATGTTACCGATGGCGAAGGCAAAAAAACGGTACATTCCTTTTTATCTGGCTATGGATGTGTCTCCGGGGACAAGGACATCGCGCACTTCTCCCACCCTCCAACCCTTCACGCTAGCAACCCACTTTTCTTATTGCTTTCGCCCTCTGTCTCATAAAAACTCCTCAGAAATCATTGCGACGAACATTTAAGAAAGCCAACAAAAACAACAACAACGTCGTCTGCAATTTATTAATATAGCAAACACCTCGTTTAGATGAATGGATAGAAAAAAAGAGAGAGAAATAAAGGAAAAAAAAAACAAAACAAAGAATAAAATATCCTCTGAATATTTTATTAAAAATAAAACTAAATAAAAATTCCAAAAATTTATATAATGAGATAAATTATGATTGATGAACTTAATTAATAAGTTTCTTCCATTTGTTATTTAATTTAATTATCTCAGCATAATTGTGTATTTTTTTTTAATCAATGAAATAATTCAGTTATATTTGAATTTTCTTATAAACATGGAACTTTGAATGTGATTTTGTTTGTTTCTCTTTCTTTTGTCACCAATTCTTTCAATTTGCATACTGTTTGCTGCATATTGATCATAACAGGAAGAAGTACTATCAAATGAGCTTTTTTATTTTTTAAAAGTCAATATTTTTTGAAAATAAAAATTCTATCAAAGTTGGCAAAAGATTAAAAATTTCTAAAAGAAAAGTAGAAAATTGTTATTAATAAATTTGAATCGTATGTCAGGTTCGATTGATTAACTTAATATGAAAACTCGTCGAAATCAGCAATTCCCTATATGAAAAACTTTCCTTTTAAAAATATATATCCTTTAAACTCAAAATCAAATTGAATAAAAGCAAGAAAGCTGTGCGATTTTTTTTTCCTTCTCTTCTCTTTTCGCTTCAGATTCATTCAAATTGGAAACGGGAAGGGTAGAAAGTTGACAAAATACTTACAAAACCTACCCCACCCCTCACCCCGTACGTTTGCTTTTTTCCTCCCTCTCTCCTCCACTAAACATTGATTTATAAAGAAACAAACAAGACGCCAAACAAACAAACAAACACGAAAACACTTCTCTCTATAGTAAATATATAGATTTCGATTCCGTTCAATTTTTTTCAAACACATCGAGAATCATTCTCAATCTGTTGACAAGACTCTTTTATTTCCAAACATCACTCTCCCACTCCCCCTCCACCCCCACCCTCTCACCACCCCCGCCATCCTCCTTCACTCTATTCAATCAATTGAGCAATAAGAAAATGAGAGAATGAAACTTTATTTTACATTCACGATTAATTAATATTAATGACAAAAAAATCCTTTATTCATTTATTTTTTAACAAATTCATTTTTTTCATTATTATTATTATTTTTTTTATTTTTATCCTTTCCATTCATAACTTTTAATTATGAATATACCAATTATTTATTACTTTAGTTGAATAACTTGAATAAAATAATTAAAAATAGAAAATAAAAAAGAGTTATAACTAAATAGTAGATATACTTACATTGAACAAATTCAGAGAAGCATATTATGAAGGGAATATTATTAGTATATGTCTTGTCGCTTACCTGAAACAAAAAAATTTAATATTATAATCAGAATTCAATGAGATTCTCTCTATGCAACGAATTCCACTTCCTTAAACATTCTCTATAGAAAGTGTGGGATTTTCAATACAATTCGAAGCAATAAATTCTATCCCATAATCAATGGGGAGGGATGATTCAAAGGACATCCCCCTTTCTCTCGTTCTCCTAAGCAAGTATTAATAACAAGGTTAATATTAAATGTAAAGTGTTCTAGGTAGGAGAAGGTATTATAAAGAGAGAGAGAGAGAGAATGGAGACACGTTTATTGAAATAGTTTGAAAGTGATATTAGATACGTCATAATATATGTAAATATATATTGAAATACATGTGACATTATGATGGAGCGTTTATGTTTTGTTTCAAAGATTTCTTCATTATCAATTAAATTGTAAATCTTAGATAAATTTAATCACACTTAAATATAACAATCTATTTTTATTTTTATTATTAAATTAATCCAAGGGAAATTTAAAATATCATCTATTTTATCGATTTCTTTTTATTATAATAATTATTATTTGGGTTGAAATTAAAAACAATAAAATTAATCGTTTATACGTTTTCTATAAAAATTATTAAAAATAAGATGACCTGTGGCCAGGTCCGAACCGACCGACGGTTTGAAGTAAATTAATTTCTAGCTACAGAAACAATTTCAAATAATTTTAATATATCTATTAATGAAATAAAAACAGATATGGATACATAAATAATAAATATAAACATTTTTAATTTTATTTTATTTATAATATATATGCAAGACCAGGCTATGACGTCATGAATGGCTGGATGACGTCATATAATTTTAAATTAAGAAAAAACTAATAAAGATGATTTTTCTCGAGGATAAAACCAATACAAAGTGCTTGATTCGTGGTGATATGTAAAAAATCTCCTCATGTGAAATTTGGTTTGAAAATAACCCTTCCCTTCCTATCGTCGATCGCTAATACTACCACTTCCGGTTTCCGGATATATACCAAAAGTTGATTAATTCATCATACTGATGCATTAAGTAAGTATACCAAATTTTATCAAATTCCGTTGAGCCGTTCAAGCTGTACACATCTATACGGACGGACGGACAGACATCATGCTGAAAATACTTTTTTCCTGTTAAGAAAATGCATGATTCGTGGAGATATGTAAAAATATTAATATAATCGTCGGTAAAAAATATTAATATAATCAATAAAAAATTATTAATTTTTAATAATTTATTATTAATAATTTATTAATTAATAATTTGTAATTTAAAGATAAGAATAAATAATCAAGGACTCTAAATTAAATTATTTTTAGAGAAATTTTTCTAAAGCAATTAATTTAATTTTCTTTTATAAATATCAGAAAACAAGAGGCTTACTTTTGTTATAAGAGGACCCCACAAGTGGGGTAGTTGATTATTTTGTAAATTTTCTCCTGTGCTGTTGTTATCGGAACGATCAGCGCCCTAAATTAGCCCATTACCCTGCATCTACCTATTAGTCTCGATTGTGGCACAAAGGGCTTCACTCTAGTGCCCTCGTTCTTAAACAGACCTACACCCACACACACTCACACATAAATATTCTCCTCCCCTTTATCCTCATACACACAGAGAGATATTTACCATTGTGAAAGGCAGACGATAAATTATCAGAGTGGAAAGGGATGAGGTTGCGAATTAATAGGAAACGATTCCATTACGGGTGCCAAACACCTGCCTTGCCAGGATACAAAAACAGAATCCATTCTCTTGCAAAAACTACAACTCTACAACCCACCTTTCAATTAAAGATGTCAGATAAGGGTGGATGACGTCAAATGGAGGTTCATAAAAACATTTTAATTGATAAATTCACATTTATTTTAACTAAATCCTATTTTTTTCTTTTTCATGAATATTCAATAGAAAATAAATAGTATTCAGTTTATCAAACAGCTCATCAGAACTTTTAGAAAATTTATAATACTCGAACTAAGTAGTTTTTGAAGACATTGATTGTCTGTTTGAGAATATTAATAAATTATTGACTGATTGAATTAATATAGATATCCTTTATTCTATTATTCTTATCTTATTTCCTGTTTTTGTAGATATCAGAATTTATCAGTTAATTTTTTTTTATTTCTTAATTTTGTAATTTTTGATATAACACATTAAATAGAATTTTTATATAAAGAGAACCTCTGAATATAACATTAGACGATGAATATAAAATTAATATCAATTCTAGCAATTCTAAAAAAATTTCCAAAATTTCTATTTTAATTTTAAATAGTTTTATATATCAATTGTAAGAGGGAATCCATCCCTTTTTTATGTTAATACCCACTCGAAATTGTCACCAATATCAACGGTTACCCCAAGTGGGGTAAAAATCAAATAAAAAAAATTACATTATTGGTTGATTTTAAAAACAAGTGACAGGATCAAGCCAATGGGAAAAAGGGTCACCCACCGCCCTAAAAAGACGAGTCCCAAAAATCAGTCCTGCCCGAGACTTTCTCATGTATGGATGGAAATCTTCCCTTACGATTAATTTCCCGAAGTGTTATCCTTTCTTACTAAATCGGAATACACTCCCTTCTTGTAACTGAAAATAGTAATTTAAACTATTTTCTGTTTTAAGGAATATTTTGGCTAAACAAAAATAGGCTAGTTTTCTTTTATATTTCCCCTTAGTTCCTGAAATTATCTTACGATAATTTTCCTTCTCATAAAAAATTAATATTATTATATTCCTAGTGTATATATTTCTTTTGTAAATACAATTTCTATTTTAAAACAACATTGTCTCACTTTCTTGTCCTATTATAAATTTTATATTAATCGTCTTTCATCTTTTTCATCTATTCTTTCCTTATTTCCTTCCTTTTACTAATTTAGAAAAATTAGCTAGCGCTCAGACTTTCTATTTTCTCTTTACTCCTTCACTTTATAAGGACCCACTAGCCATCCCCCTCTCCAAATTGGGGCATCCATCGGGGAACTTGTTTGCGACCTCTCTTCTTACATATCTAAATTATTTTATTTATAAAAAAGAGTTATAATTTTAAATAATAATTTTATTAGATGATATTTATTGAATATTTTAATTGAAATAAGATATTTTTTAATTTTCACTGACACTAAGAAAAGTGTTGAGGAATGTCAAAAATAATAATAATATTACTAATCAAATAAATTCAATTTTTTTTAATCATTGTAATGTTTGGATTGATTTATTTATACCTGTTAATATTTATTTTTATTAATAAATAATCAATTAAAATTATTTTTTCCATAAAAGAGATCGATTATTTAGTTTATTAATTCTTTAATTCATTAATTTCATAAAGATCCTCCTAACAATTTTTAAAATCAGGCATAGATAATCATATATATATTATCCATAAAAAATTTAATTTAGAATATATAGTCCAATATATATATATAATAATTAAAAAAATAAAGAAGTATTAAAACGTAAAATTTGTAATTTAATAAAGGTAGATAGATCATTGCTTAAATATGCTGATATTCAAATATTTTTTTTTATACAATTAAGAGTAAATTTTCAATAAATGCCTGAATTGATAAAATCGTCAGTTGTAAAAAGAGGGAAAAAAAAGATCAGTTACAGTTAAGCAATTTGATCTCCCCTGCTTCGGTCGATAAACAAACCGTCCACCCTCATTGATTCACCCTTTCACCGATTAAACGTTACCAACCTACACGAATAAACACAGATATATGATTGTCAATGGCTATCAAACGAGTATCGCCGCTCTTTTGCACCCTTTTTTTTCTCTGATTTTTAACCCTCTTAATATAGGTTGTTTTTTCCGAAACTTAAGGGGCGAATCATGTTAATCGGATTTTTTTTATTTATTTTTATTTTTATTTTTTAAAAGAGTGTGATTAAATGGTTCATTTGAGAAATGTTATGGTTATAAATTGCGATACATATATCGTTTAATATATTGGAAGGGGAGTCTTGAATATGTAAAATAAATTTTAAAAAATATGTAGTACGAAAGGAAATATTATACAATATTATTTTCTAAACCAATTTTTATATTATTATTATCATTATTATCTTAAATTACACAGCATATTTAATTAATGTAAGTATTTCTATATTTAAATTAAATTAGTAAAATTTAAAAAATTTACATTTTATCCAATTATATCGATAATTTAACTAATTATTCATATTTCAATTTTTGAAACATATTTTTTTTCCAGTTTTAATATTAACTATGATATTATTTAATTTCAATTGTGGAATTGGAAGAAGAGAAAATTAGAATTCAATTAATTCTCGTTCTTTTATGCTCTCGAAGCAGCCTCCGTCACCCTTTCTCTCTCTCTCTCTTTCCTTTTCCCACTCTATACCGATCATCATAAATGTTCAAATGTGAATTGAATAGAAATTCGAAATCGTTTGTAAAGGGATGATTCCATAACGTCTTGAGAGAATAAGAATGGATATATTTAAAGAGAGAGGTGGAGTTAGTGGGATGGGGATCCAATCTACCACCAGCATCGCCACCTTCCACCGCTTCAGCATCTTCCCCCCTCGCCTATCCACCATTCCATTTGAATCTGTGTCTTTCATTTTCATTCAGTCGCTGGTTTTGTTGATTTTGAGAAATCGGGATTGAATTTTGATGGTAAAAGAAAGAGAGCGAATTCACGAAATTCTCTTTCCACCAAAAATATACGAAAAGGAACGAAAAAAAAGAAAATTTACAATACATTTATTTACGGTATTCATTGATAATAAAATGAATTAAGTATTAGTGTAATTAAGTGTATTAAGTTCAAAATAATAATATTAATAAGTAATTAATGTTTGAACATTATCTTGATTTTATTTTAGAAAATCAAAATTTGTTATTTTTTTTTTATTCTTTGATTCCTTAAATAATTTATAAAATATCATAATATTTCAAAATCAATCGTAATTTTTTTATTAAATGATTTATAAATATTTAATATTTTATATATTCACATTCTAAATTATATGCTAACGATTTAAACCCACAGAATAATTTCTGAAAATTACCCAATTAGACTACGCTTTCTTGATTATTTTTGATTTTTGGAAGAAGAGGAGAGGGGTTTCCAATTTTATATGACGTTATTTTTTTCGTTTATGCAGGTTGGATGTTGTATTGTGTTGTAGTCTGACGGTAGTTGAGGACAAACGCGCATATCACAGATGGAAATACCCTATTTAAATGCAAATTCTGTATTTGTCACGACGAGGAGACAAAGAGAGGGGCCAAAAGGTGGGGGCGGTGGGGCACTCGGAATGGGCTAAGAAACGAAGAACGGTAACCGCAAAAGTTTTACCTCCCCTTTTAAGTTTTTACATATTTCCCAAAAGACACCACTCAATGTGTACGTGTGAGTGTGTGTTTGTGTATCGTCATTTGCCCTCCAGGATTCCAAGTTGCAGCAAAAAAAACAAAAAAAACAAGCATTTTCCTGAATTTTTCCACCCCTGATATATTCCTAATCTACACCCCTTGAGATCGTATTTAACATTAAATATATATATATATACGTAAAGAGAAAAAATCAATTCCAATATTCATTATAGCATCAATTTATATATATATATCCTTTATATATTATATCAATATAAATATCTAAGAATATATATATTTCTGTCCAGATAACAAGGCTTGAGATTTTTCAAGGTAGAATAAATCTGTTAACGAACTCGCTTCGCTTTTCCAAATGAATATTGTAAATATATTTATTACTATATATGTATATATATATATATATATATATATATATAAATACACAATTATATTTTCTCGATAATATTTTATTAGGGTAATAAATATAATTCACGGTTTTCTTTTTCTAAACGAGTAAATAACGAATATACGCCAATAACGAATAATATGCCATTTGATTGACAAAGTTTGATGTTTCTTTTTTACCTTTTTCAATATTTTTTTTTTTAAATACCTTCCACTTCCTTAACCATTATTTTTAATTTGATTTTTAAAATCATATTTTATTTAGTTTTTTTTTCTTATAATCAAGAAGTAAATTATTGGTATAAGATTTTTTTTATAAATTCATTATTATCTCTAATATATTTATATAATATAATGTTATATTTTATTTAATATTTTAATGATAGTTTATATTGTTATGTATTTAAGTATTTAAGCATTATGTAAAGTAATGACCAAATGGGTTAGTTCCCGAGGTCAATATTTTTCATTTGTTTTATTTTTGTTTTTTTTGGTTTTTCTTTTTTTTCCCCCTTTTCTTGTTCTTGTTGTATTAAATAAATAACAAAAGAAGTAAATTACAAATATATCATGTTTTATCTTCTTCTTCTTCACAATCCTCCGCCTCAGGACTCTGTGGAAGAGGACGTCCAGCATTCAGCCCATCTTTTGGGGGTCTCGCTCTTGATCTATTTTTCGCTGGCCTCCCATCCCGGGCTACTCTCAGGAGCCTGTCCGCGTTGGCTCTTTCCACCTGTATTCTTTCCTTGGTTCGTTGCCGTGTCGTTGCTCTTTTAAGCAATTCGTGTTCTTCGTCAATTTTATTTCCGAAGCTATATGTGGTTCCTTGAGCAATTCTTTTTTTTTTTGCGTCTCTTGAGCAGATTGCTAGTCTCATCTCCGAGACGTGGATGTTCTTAGTTAGGTCGAAGCTCTGATGTTAAATTAAATTGAAATTATATTAGAAAATTTTTGTCGAATTTTTGAATCAAACGCGACTTCTTGTGTAGAAACTTGGCATTCTACGCTCTCGGCTACGCTGCCTCCTTATCATCTATATTTATCTAAATTTTCTGATTTTTTTTTAATTTTATTTTTAATAACAATTTACTAGTTTTTTAGATATTCAATATTTTCTATTTCTCTATGGCATTATAATATAATAAAGATTCATAACCAAAGTGAAATAATAATCATAGAAAGAAGCTCTTTTATGCAACCTACGCTTAATTTGGAATAGAAAAGAACACAGAGAAGATATATATATATATATATATATATATATATATATAAAGGCGGACACACAAAGGGTCTTTTCCTATAAACGCCCGCATAAAGAGTAAAGGTGATTTAATTAAATCATTGGGATGCTCCAAAGAGAGAACCCTAAAGCAAGAGGGTGGTGAATGTTGAGAGAATAGTGGCTAAAGGGTGCCCCATGATCTTCACCATTTCAAATGAAATCTACATAAAATTATTATAAATATTATCAAGAATGATGGATATCAGAAATAAATTTTTAAAGGAAAAAATTGAAAACCAATGATTTTTATATTAAATTTATTAGGGAAAAAAGTAATAATAATTAGTAATTATTATATTATAAGTATTTAGTACATATTCTTGTTAACAAATTTAATCAATTTGTAATAATAAGGGTTGAGCGATGGGATGAGCTGAGAGACTGGGTGATAGCCACCCCAAGCTTAGCTTTAAGTCGTTAGGTTGTATCTACATCTAAATCGATTAATAATTCTCTTCAGTGAGGGATAATTTAAAGTCCGGATGATAGCTTAGATCGGAAAAAGGGTTGTTATTCCCCACCTCCTTTTCTCTTCCTACCGTTAAACTCCTATCGAAGTCATAATTTAAATAAATTGATAAAGAGAGGAAGGAATCATCATAGAATGTAGTGAAGAAGTGCGGAGGGGGGAGAATCGGAGTTGAGGAAAAAAAAAACTATGATTAGCTTGATGAAGATCTTCTTTTATATACATATGTATCCTCAATGGTGGAAGAGAAGAGTGGGGAAAACATGGGCTAATGTAATTCAGTAATGTTTTAATTATAGCCCCTTTCTTATCTAAATATTGAACGTTAGATAAGGTCCGTATGTTTGTTTAAGAGAGGGGATCAGCCTCCTCACCACTCGATTCGCAATCGCCAAACCTACTGTTATTATAGAAATTAAACTAATAAAAAGCCAAAAATTCCTTTCTCACTATTTACAATGAGATAAATCCTTTACATTTACTTATTGAAAAGACTTTTTAAATAAAAAAACTCTCTCCCCCACCTCTCTTTCTCTCTCTCTCTCTCTCTCTCTCTCTATACTATCTCGCCAGAGGTTATATAGGTTGTTTTTTAATAGAATAGAATAGAATTATATAGATTTTCACAATTCATAATTAATAATACTTATGTTTCTTGATTTAATTCCTTTTATGTTTTAGTTTATTGTATTGGTCTAATTATATAAAAAATTTACAATTTCTAGTTCGGAAACTTTTGTATACCCATCTCGTTCCTACTAACCATTCTGTATAATTTCTTATGAAAAGTGGCACAAAATTTTAGGAGCCCAAGGGCGCCGAGAATCTTAGGACGGCCCTGGCCAAACATGCGATGATTTAATAAATATTATTTATTAATTTTAATTTATAAATTATAATTAATTAAATTTAATTTAAATATAATATATTATGTTATTTAATCCAATTCAAATTGCGAGATAGTCGAGTGGAGACACTCCAGCTTATTATTAAAAAAATAAAACTAAATAATTTAAATATCATTTTATTATTAGACTTTATTTGTATTTTAAATATTTTTTATATAAAAAAAATGGTATGGGAGAAATCAACACAGTACATTAATTTACACCATTCGATCATTCGATGTTAAAGAGAATAATAAGATTTATAGCTAGCTTCTCAAAGTGAGCTATAACATCCCCTTATGGTAACTGGAAACCTATAAGAAGGCGTTAAAGGGCTCACATCAGAGAAATTTGAGAGGGGGGGAGTCTTGAAGCAATTTATAATGACTGATGATGACTGATTTGTGATTTTTCTAATATTCGTTTTTAGTATAATTATGTTATAGTTTTATATAACAAAATATATTTTTCATTTATCACATGTAATGGTTAAAAATAAAATTAACATTTCAATTTATATGGTAAAGTTCGAATCGAGATCCAGATCAATACATGTTCTGACTAATTCTGCCGGTTTTTATCAAAAAATAAAATAAAAAAATGTTTTATTTTTTTTTTGTAAGTTACCGAGCTTGTTGACTTGTACAGCAGATATTTAAGGTAATTATTCCAAATACTAGTATTTTATTTAAATTTTATATTTTTTCTAAATATTTACTTAATTAATTTATTTGATTAATTATTTGAAAATTATTAATTGTAATCAATAATTGAAATTTATAGCTAATTTTTGGAAGTTAATATGCCAAAGAAAAATCAAAATATAAATCAGTTTAGAATTAAAGTAACTTATAATTATTATAATTAATTGTTTGTTTGTTTTTTAAACTGTGACTTAATGGTATATAATTTTTTTTACAATTTCTTATTATTCAATTTTATTAAAATGTTGCTATTTATATAAAAAAAATCTCTCCACTCGTCTATCTCGCAAATTTGAATTGGATAATAAAGCTTTTTTCTATATTTGAAAATTAATTAAAATTTTATTCTATCCGATAATAGAATTTAAGGTTTTTAACATAATTTTCACTGATAACATTTTATTGAAATAAGAAGGCAATCAAATATCAACATTGTTTGATTTTTTTCAACGTAAATAAAACCTTTACCTTCATTTTTAAGTCAAAATTTAAAAAATTATTTTCGGTACTTTCAGCGATTTAATCAAGCTGAAATTCTATATATAGTAGTTTTATACAATTTTTAATCATGTGAAAAACTATTAAACATATATCTTTATTTTTACGGTCACTTTAGAGGAAAAAAAATCAAAACGTTGTAAGTAATGACCCTCTTCCGATTGAGCTACATTTCTCAAAAGTTGATAGATAACTACGAATTTTGAATAATGCCCGTATACCAAATTTCATTATTCTAGCTTAAACCATTTTTCCGTAATCTTGTCTACATATATATTCACAAACACAAACATTTTTCTCAACGTTAGTGAAAATAACTCTGAGGCCTTCAATACGTGTAAAAACGTAAAAATTTTGACATCGATAATTTTCTTGATCACAATATTATCTCTGGCGAGAGAGTAAAAATAAATCAAACAATTATAGTATAATTATAGTATTTAAAAAAGTAAATTAAATAAAAAATTGTGTAACCCTTTGTTTGTCTAATTTGTCCACACACATACTCATCAACAATTTCTTAAAAAAATGTTATATAATAATGATCATAAACAAATGGCATAAAGTATTTTAATGCTCTCAATCATAAAAGTAAAGATGATAAAGATGATCTCCCATTCTATCGATAATATAAATATTATCATTTACTAGAAATGGTATTCACTTTTTTAAGTGATTCAGATTGGTCATTTATTTGTATCACTTTGAAAAGTATTTCAGGTGAAGTGGGCAAAGAAATTCTCCGTGATATTGTTTTTTTTTCTCTAATTGATTTATTTATCCACTGGTCGTTTCACTTTCATTTCATGTTGTTTGTGTTGTTGTAATTAAAATACTTGCTTAGCTACCTAAAGAGCAAACGAGTGTTGGGGGAGGATTGCGGGAAGCTCGTTGGCAGATTTTTTTAATTTAATCGTGCCAAAAGAAGGGCTTTCTATATGCTAGTGACGGGGATGGGGATGCAATGGGGGTTGTTCAAAGCGGTGCCTTGAGATGAGATATGAGATATCCGTTTATTGCTCGCCCCTGCGACCCGTTTTTCCGTTTATATCGCTCACCGGGATGGAATATTTCTGTCCTTTTATGTCTAACTCGCAGGTTTTTTTAAACCTCCCTTGGATATCCCTTTCTATTGTTTAAAATAAAATAAAATCTCATTATTTTATATTCTCATAAAGATTTTTTTGTTATATTTCACTCATATTAATTTTTGTTTTTTTTCTTAGTATTTCTAAAAAAAAATTAATATTAATTGATTTTCATTATTTATTTCTAATAATAATTATTATATTTTTTTTTTTTTGAAATTTTTATTTCTAAAAAAATACTTTAAATGAAATGAAATTAATTATTTAATTATTTTATTAATTAATAGAAAATTATGCCAATAAAAAACGAAAAACGATGAGAAGCATAAAAGTAAAAAAAATATATTTATTAATTTATTAATTTATTTATTATATATAAACACCTAATATATTTGGGTTAATATTAGTAGGTTACGTTTTGGAATTAAGACAAAACTAGTACAGGAAAATGTTTTTTTATTATATACATTTGAAAGAGCAACTAAAATACTATTTTTCACCAGCTCCGAAATTCCTTCCTCATAGAAATCCGCCACCTGAGTGTACCATAAGTTCTGTGCCAGGTGGGTACCAAAACTTCTGACAGACCATCACAAGGGTCAGCGAATGGCTGCCTCTTTGTCATTTTTTTGGAGGCCTAAGAGTAACCACGGTGATTCATTCCTTGATCGAATCGTAACGGGAGACGAGACTTGGGTGAAACACGTGACGTGCCGTGACTGACTGGCTCAACACTCAGGCGGCGGATTTCTATGAGGAAGGAATTACGAAGCTCGTTCATCGCTACGATAAATGTCTCAACTTTTTTTGGCGATTATATAGAAAAATAGTATTTTAGTTGCTCTTTCAAACGTATAAAATAAAAATCATTTTTCTGTACTAGTTTTGTTTAATTCCAAAACGTAACCTACTTTGTGAATTACCCTCGTATTAAGTATTCAATTTTGATTTTCATATCTCTTTAGAAAAATAATGAAATTCATTACCATTGTAATATTTATATTTACGTTTATTTAAAACATTGCATATCTTTTGATTTCCCAAATTAATCAATTAATTCTCTCTCTACTTAAAAATGAAAATAAAAAAAAAAAACAAGAATATAATAAAATTTCATTAATATGGTATTGTTATATAGGAATAATAGAATTTAGAATTTAGTTTCATTTATTGGAAACAATAGTATAGTAAAAAAATGATCTAACAAATTTTAATTTTGTGATTTTCAATTCCTCCCTTGTTTTAAGGGAGAGATAAAGAGAAAGGGCGTCGACCTGAAATGAATTGGATTTCATTTTTATCTCTTTCGCCCTCTCTGCTTGTACATGCATATGTTTCGTATATGTGTGTATATGTGGGAGAGAGAGAGAGACTATGTTTGGTCAGTCAGTTCACTCTGTTCCATCCTTTTCTATGTTATAACCCTTTTGTCCCTTTTATTTAATACCTACATCTCTTATATTCATCAAATATTTGAAAAGCAAACGTAGGGATGCGCTCTTTTTTCATTTAAACATATCATGGATGATATTTTAACTGGATGATCAGGAAATGAGTTAAAATTGACCTTTTTTTTACTTATCATTTTAACCATCATATACTTTATATATCCTTTCAAAAATTCATAGATAAAAGTATGCAATTATTAATTAAATGAGATTTAAAAATGAACACATTTACTTTTATTTTATTTTAATGGGATATATAAATTAACAATTATATTATAAAATCATGAGCTAAAAGATGGGAGGAGAAAGAAAATGACCACTTGACGATGAATGGAAATAATATCGTTATCGTTAGAGAAGTTGAAAGAAAATCTTGTGCAAAACCTAAATAATATATTCAATTATTTCGTTATTGTATTTTTAATTGAATCTTGTAGTAAGTATTTATATTCGATTGAGGAATAAAAATAAACTTTTTTGTTTTTTTCTGCAAATAAATCAAGAAATTCATAAATTGGTGGAGTGTTTTTAAGGATGTTAAGGTTAAAAAAAATGAAAAAAGTATTAGGAAACCTTTAGCATTAATATGACAAAGAAGAAAAAATGGTACGATAAAGTTCAGCTCAAGCAATTATTTCTCATCTCAACAGTGGACAATTGAAAGAAAATGAATAATAGGAAATGAGATTTCTACTATTATAACATTTCTTTGACAGTCCGCCAAAAATTGCGATAGTTAGTTGAGGAGCTTAGATGTATCCACCATATACACTCTTGTATTTTTATAGAACTCTCTAAATGAAATGCTCTTAAAAGAAACTTATGAAAACCACTTGATTTAATTTTCACAGAAGTGCTTTACCAATGATATCATAGCACACACTACTAGAAAAAAAGTCTTTATTTAAATTAATTTAAAATAAATTAATAATTTAAATGGATCGATTTTCATACTAAACATACATAACAAGAGAACCACTTAAGTTTTACTAAAAAAATAACAAATTTAATATTCAATCTAATAGATATTGGTCATTCACAAGGCTAAAAAAATATTTGACGCAAGGACAACGCCTATCAAGTCGATTATATCAATTACCATAAGGTGTCCTATGATCAGTAGAACGGGTCCTAACAACCTTTACCTTGATTTTCTTGTTCGGAGGCGCTACTTTTTATCAAATAGCTTCCCAATTTTGATCCTGGAGGTTGGGTTGACTCTGTCCCATAGACCCCAGCTAGAGAAATTCTTTTGCCAGGTCCGGGACATAAATCCAGGACCACGAGAATGTGAGCAAGCTACACTACATCCCATCATGTGGCGCCTCTCATTCACTAGGCTAATTTATATTAAAAAGACATTAACATTTTCTTTGAAATCTTCAATTCGAACATAAATTTAAACCTCTAGATATTTATATACGTGCATAGAAAGATTTTCAGAGCTCTTAATACACATATAAACAAATGAAAGTTAAAAATTCAATTGTAAAAAATTAATTCATCTAATACATGTATACAAATAAATAAACATTATTCAATTTGAATGTATGAGTTGGAGTTATTGCCATTAAATATTTAAAGGAAATAAACTTAAATTATGTTTCAGTTATTTTAATTAAATTTAAAATCAAAATTTGAAAAGATGTTATTTATATATATATATAATATTTGAATAAAAAGTATCAGCGTAAATTTGAAATGCAAAATAATAAACAAATGAATCGTTGTATTATTAATATTAATCTAGGCCTGGTTGGATATTAGCTCGACAAATTCTTGGTTAATCTGAGTATGTCTGGATGTCCGAAGGGTACAAGCCAAGGGACTAGCCATTTAGCAAACACAGCCCACGAGTTTATGGTTTATCAATTTCGACAGGGCTCAATGACCAGCCCAGGCCTTTGTTCAAAGTCATTGTTCCTCCGAGTCCTTGGAAGATAAGACGCCCAGTCGAGATTTAATATTAAAAGCTCCTGGTCAGCGCTAGCAAGATAAACCCACAACAAACGTTAACAAATCCGAATGCACCCCTCATTGTTGTTCTCCCTTTCACCATTCACTAGAAACATATCCATTTATTTCTAAATTAAAAATGTAACATTTCAATTTCAATTTTTTTTCTCTTATTCAAGATGGGATTTTTAAGGGATAAAATTTTTATTTTTAAATTATTTCTGAATAATAATCATCAATGGCAAATACAAATCCTATAATAAATCAAATTAATAGAAAAATTTAAATGATAGAGAATACAATCATTCATTAATTTTTTTTTAGTCATTTTTTACAATAAAATTTTTTATAAATAATATTTATTTATAATATGTATAAAAAAAATCGTTAAGTTAGTAATTACATAAATATATGAATGTGTAACTTTCAGAGACCTCATTGAGGGTTTAAATCGAGAAAAGCCTAAAGTGAGTGGCAGGAGAGCCCTTTTTAAAGGGTTGCATGATTAATGCCCTATATAACGAAGGTTCTTTTAGTCAGATGTAGAGAGAGAGAGAATACAAGCAAGACAAGCAAAGCAACCCTTCAAGGCATCAGAGTGATCGATCCCTCTTTCCATTCTTCTCATCCCACCTCCTATACTCATTTGGGCGTCTCACCAGTACAAGGATACGGATTCGAATTATCCAGTTTTCATCTGAAAGAGTTGAATGATAGGAAGTAAATAATAGATTTGAAAAATTTGAATAATCAGTGATTTTGATAGCGTAGTATGAAGGGATATTTACAATAAGTCATTCGTCTATGATCCTTTGAATTCAAATACAAAAAATAATATGATCTATTTTTTTCTAATCACTCAAATTTATAAAATTTTCATGACAAAGACAAATTATAATAGTAATTTAGATCAAATTAATTATTTTATTCAAAAATATAAAAATATGAAATACATAAGAGAATTTTCAACAACAATACATCATACATACATCATTGAAAAAATTAAACATTTAAAAATAAAACAACTTATTGTATATATTATTTGTCTATCACTGTGGTTTCACCAACACACACCTACATCCGATTATTCCTACCCTTGAGTCATCTCTATCCAATTCGTATTCTCACTCCCTCACGCCCTTCTTTTATTATTGTCTGCCCATTGCTTCGCAATTGATAATATAGTTACTTTTATATAAATTTTAATAAAATAATTCGAAATTGAAAAAAAATTATAATACTAAAAATTCCAATATAAAACAATACGTTTTGTTCATATTACATAATACAAGTATATATAAATTAACTATAATTTCAACTCTTGATTAAAAAAAATATTCTAAAATGTACATGCATATAGAAATTGATTTGGAATAAATGATAGAAATTATCTATTAATGCAATAAAAAACAGATATGGATATAACATAAATATTTTTAATTTTATATTATTTATAATATATAAGTAGGGGCTGGCTTGACGTCATGATTGGCTGGGTGACGTCATATAATTTTAAATTAAGAAAAAACTAATGAAGATGATTTTTCCCGAGCATAAAACCAATACAAAATGCATGATTCGTGAAGATATGTAAAAAATCTCCTCATGTGAAATTTGGTGTGAAAATAACCCTTCCCTTCCTATCGTTGATCGGTAATAATACCAATTCCGGTTTCCGGATATACACCAAAAGTTGATCAATTCATCATACTGATGCATTAAGTAAATATACCAAATTTTATCAAATTCCGTTTAGACGTTCAAGCTGTACACGTCTATACGGACACACAGACGGACGGACGGACAGACGGATAGACTAAAAATACTTTTTTCTGTTAAAAAATACATGATTCGTGAAGATGTGTAAAAATCTCCACATGTGAAATTTGGTGTGAAAAAAATACTTCCCTTACTGTCGTCGGTCTGTAAAAATGTATTGGCAAAAAGCTATATATTGGTATATATTACTTAAATAGGGATAGAGTATATGAATGATGTTTCGGTTTTGGAGGTAAAGAAAATTTAAAGTAAACTGAAAGGTCAGTAAAAATAATTTAAAATTTTAAAAAGTTTATTCTAACAAACACACTCACAACATAAATAAGTAAATATATTAATTCTTGTAAATGTTTCAATTAAATATTTTTATTTTTTTTTGTTTTTATATAAATAGCTAACTTTATAACGGCACTCCATTAGATAATCCTTCTTGTTAATATCTTAATTCCATAATATTTATAGTCAAGCGCTTTTTCTCCCTCTTTCCCATTCTACACACCTCTTTCTACACTGTTGTTTTTCTCTCATTTGCAAGGATTTTGCCCCGCCTAATGTGACAATTTAATTTTTATGTTGCTGTAAAATAATTAACAAGGCGTTAATGCGGCTTGTTTTCAGGTTAACGAGCCAGGATTAACAGCCATAGAGTGTGGTTGGTTTTGTGTTGCAAAAGGCAAAAAGGAAGCGAGGAGGGGATGTTTACCAGTGCCGGCGGAAAGGGAGGAAGGAATTCACTGAACATTTTTCTCTTAAGCCACCCTCACCACAGATTATCAAAAGGTATATATATATACTTTTATATATATTTTTTTTATTTAAAAATAAACTTTTTTTAGGTTAGAAAAAAGGTTGGTCACCGGCACAGTTTCCATCGACCATTTTTTTTTTGTTACTTTCATTTAACTAAAGTATCCACCCAATACAAACATATCATTTACCCTATCAAGTGTATAAAATATTAATAAAATAAATGTGATTTTAAAAAACATTATTTATATCAAATTTATTGCGATTAATTCTACATACCCATTAATTTAATCAATTTTTATTAGTAACATACTAATTGTTCTAAATAAGAATTTTGTTTTTACTCATCAGAAATGATTTTTTTTTTTAATAATATCAAATGATTTTATTCTGAAATTATATATATTACAATGTTTATTGTTAAACATACAATAGCAAATTGATCATATGTGATTATTTGTTTTACCGATATCAGAGCAATCAGGTTTCAGATGGATAGTTCTTTAACATAATACCTCGAGCTAACAATTCCTCTCAAACAGGAATAATTAAGTCTAAAATTGCATTTTGATATAAGAGCTGATAATATTGGTCTAATAATGTTACATGGATGTTCTTAAGTTGAACCCCGAAATAATACGCTTTTGATTTTTTTTTTCCCTATGGTTAGTTTTTATTATAGGCATAAACATGGTACTAGTGGAATAATCATAATAACAGCATATACGAAACAGTATACAAAATCGTTAAAACGTGTTATGGCCGACAAGAAAATATTATAAAGAACGTGACTGTGATTTGCCACATTGAATCAACGACAACGTGACTTATCAAACAAAGAGAGAGAGAGGGAGAGAGATGGAAATAAAGAAAGAAAAATGGATATGGTAAAATTAATAACTCATAATTTAATAAATTATTTATTAAATTATATATATGAATGCTTCGATTTCTAAATAGATTATCTGCATAAAATAATATATTGTGAAAAAAAAGAAAATAATAGGAATATATTGTTTTATATTTTTTCTGGTTAATTTTAAATTCAAATAAATGATGTAGACTGTATTACTATAGATGTCATTTCTTATCTAATGTCATATAAAAAATTTCAGATAACAAGATATCGTTATTATTATTACAATTTTCATATGATTAATGATGTTAATCGATTTGGCAAGTGAAAAAAATGATTAAGTGAAATTCAGTCTTATTTTTAACATAATAATTATAATTTATTTATTTATTATGTTTCTTTTATGTGAAAACTTCATTAAAGTATATACATTTGTCATGACAATTACAGTTTAAACCGTATAAAGTGAAAGGAAGAAATCTGTAAATAAATAAATAAATAAAATATATTAGATTATTGAAATTATATTATTGAATTTGAAAATGTAGAAAAATGTAAATACTTAGGTTTTGTAATAACGAAAGATAATAATATTCGAGATGAGTTTAAAGCGAGGTTACAATCGGGAAACGCCTGTTATCATGCAGTAAAGGGGCTTATCGAGTCAAAATTATTATCAAAGGGGATAAAAATTAAAATATATAAAACAATTATTTTACCGGTGGTATTATATGGGTGTAAGGCATGGTCTATGACCTTAGGTGACCAGAGAGATTTAGAGTATCTGAGAATAGGATTCTGAGAAGTATTTATGGGTCAAAGAAAGATGAGGTCACCGGGGAATGGCGGAGACTGCATAACGAGGAATTACATGACCTCTATGCATCCAGATATCGAGAAGGCAGCGGTAGGCAGGACACGTGGCTAGAACGGGAGAGGAAAGAATTGCGAAAAATATATATTGGTGGGGAGACCGAGGCCACGGTGGGTGGATAATGAGGGAAAGGACGTGAGAGAGATGGGAGGGGTTTGGATTGGAGGGTTGAGGCTCAGAATAGGAATACTTGCTGCGACCAAGAACTTACGAGTTCTGTAGAGCCACAGAGATATATAGATAGATGGATTTATCTAAACATTTATTAAGATTTTCATTCGAGAATGAAGTTAATCAGATTAGATTGGCTTCTGAAATAAATTGGGCTTTCCTATTGGCAAATTAAAATTGTCAATTAATGATGTTAATTTTTATTACTAGAAAATTATTTTTTAAATAGAAAGAATTTGGAATCACACACACACACACAAATAAATGCTCTGGCATTAAAATTTTAAAAAATTCAAAAAAATTGAGTTAACCCATTTGGCATGTGTGAAGCATTCATATTCTTATACTTATTATGTTATGCAATTTCCAATTCATTGCATTTATTATACTGTTCTAGATTTACAATGACAAAATAAATAAAGAAGAACTAGAAATGCAAAGGTTTGCCTACTGGAATCATCAACCCTTGCCGAATCCACTCTCCCCTCTTCTTCCCAACTCCAAGCTCCGTCCTTCCTCTCGCCTCAATGTTGACACTTAATTTCCGAATCTCTCTTGCTCTTGTTGTACTACGCCTTCTTCTTTTGCTTCTTTTCCCATTCCTCTTTCCAACCTCCCTTCTTTGTTCTTTTAAATCTACTCAGTATTAATCTCACCGGCACCACTACCCCGTCATATTGACTCATTTCATTCCATTGACATTTGATAAGAGATGCTCTCTGAGCATCTCTTCTCATTCTCTTCAGCCCTTCTTTATTGACTTATAATTAAAGTCGATTACATTTTTATAAAACGATCTGCGATGTGGCTTGCATATAAATATCAGTTGGATAAAAATCTCTTAAAAAAATAATTAGTCACATTTTTTTTTATTTTAGATGGGGTAAAATATGCTAAACAAGTTATAAATATAAATAAACAAATGCAATTTTTTGTGTTATTTTCAATTATAATAAATTAATAAATGAGTGTATATTTTTTTTAGATTTAAAATCAAATTATAAAAATGAAAAATTAATTTTATAATGATATATTAAAGAGTTTACTAGCTACAAACCCAATCTTAAAATAACAAAAATTGATACAAAAGGATATATAAAGGTCCTTATAAAAAAACCTCTCACTTTTGCTTATCAAGTCATTTTTTGCCTAATTGTTCTATAATCAATAGAAGGAATCATATAACTTTATTACAGATAGAAATATTTTCTTAATAATAATTACCAAATTTTCAATTTCAGTAAATTATTTAAGTTTAATTGAAATAAAATTAATCAAATTTGAAATTCATTCTCTTCATGCACATTTAATCATGCATCCTCAATTATATTATTAATTAAAATTTTATATTAAAAAAACAAAAACAAATTATAAATAAAGAAAAGTAAAAATTAAAAGATATTATCAGAGTTCACTTTTATAAATATAATTTTTTTTACTTTCTAAGGCAAATTGATGAAAATTCATAACTCCTCGTTAAATATAATAAATTTAATATTTAATTTTAAAATGAAAATTCATATTCTTATATAAATATTATTTTAATGAAACCTTAATTTGGATTAATATGAACGTACTACATAGTATGTCATATAAAAACAAATATGTATTTAAAATATATTTAAAGGGGGAAAAAATACTCGTAATTATATTAAATAAGATTAAATATTTTAATGAGAATCGTTTTAAATCTGACATGTCTCCAATTTTAATTTATCCTTTTAGATTGTAAGGAAATTAATGATTAATTAGCTTATTTAGAATAGAATCATTCTTAATTTAAGTCTCGTATGGTTCATGTTCTTTCTATGTGCTCGCATATATAATATCCATAAATCTAATTAGGCACCGAGTGCAAAGGGCTGCTTAGGGCCCTTTTGGTTCGTTGCCCCTGGCTGACCCCCCTGAGAAGGAACTCTAACGAACTTACTTAGTCCCCCTTCCTCCCCCATCGTCCTCACATGCGAGGGTGCTACGCTTCGCCAACCTCTTATCCCAAGGAAATTATATTACATTTAAAATCATATCAAGTGACGTTTCGAAAATCATCGGCGGCCAGACAATCAACGAATGGCCAGCTAATTTAATATAATTTACATAAGTATATAAAAATAAATAATAAGAATACAAATACTTGATAATAAAAAAACATATTCCAGCATATATTTATGAAATACAACTTAATTTATTTTATTAACTAAATTAATATCTTCCAATTTATTTTTATATTATCTTTGATCAATTTTAATTGAACCATTAAATATAATAATAAATATAATATGACTCACATCTGTTCGCCAAAAAAAAAATAAGAAAAATATTTAAAATTTTTGGAAATGATCTCAGCCCTAAAAGTACCTCGACTGCCAGTAAATATATTTTTAATTTTATTTATTTATTTTACTTCTCTTTTTACCGACCGACGATAGTAAGGGAGGTATTGTTTTCACACCAAATTTCACATGTGGAGATTTTTACATATCTCCACGAATCATGCATTTTCTTAACAGAAAAAAGTATTTTTAGCATGATGTCTGTCCGTCCGTCTGTCCGTCCGTCTGTCCGTCCGTCTGTCCGTCCGTCTGTCCGTCCGTATAGATGTGTACAGCCTGAACGGCTTAACGGATTTTGATGAAATTTGGTATATTTACTTAATGCATCAGTGGGATGAATTGATCAACTTTTGGTGCAAATCCGGAAACCGGAAGTGGTAGTATTAGCGATCGACGATAAGAAGGGAAGGGTTATTTTCGCACCAAATTTCACATAAGGAGATTTTTTTACATATCACCACGAATGTATTGGTTTTATCCTCGGGAAAAATCATCTTCATTATGTTTTTCTTAATTTAAAATTATATGACGTCACCCAGCCCTTCATGACGTCACAGCCTCGGGTAACGCCGGCAACGCCGGCTACTTCATCTATATATTATAAATAAAATAAAATTAAAAATATTTATGTTATATCGATATCTGTTTTTTATTACATCAATAGATATATTAAAATTATTTGAAATTGTTTCTGTAGCTGGAAATTAATTTATTTCAAACCGTCGGTCGGTTCGGACCTGGCCACAGGTCAACTTATTTTATTTTTGGATTTTTTTAAACCCATATATAAAAAATTTGTTAGCTAATAACAAGTAAAATTAAAAGAAAATTATTTTTTTTTAAGTTCTAAATTTTAAAAAGTTATTTTGTTTGATGGGAATGTTTTTATTCATCCCTGAGGAGAAAATGGTTCATTCACATTAGAAGGGGCTCTTCTTGCTCTCTCACTCTTTCCTCTATCAGGAAGCCGCCAGGCATACAGTCACTTGTTCTCATCTTCGCGGGTCTAATCATAATTTGGTTTTTAATCAATGCACCCCCTGTTGAGGAGCCGCTTAAGACCAGGGGTGTAATTAAGAAAATATAAAACAGAAATGAGAAGAAGGCGGAAGACTGTCGCGAAAATTACCATAACGAGAGTTACTAATTACAATACTAAAATCTTCCAAATGCAAAATTTCTATATAAAAATAAATAAAGATAATAAAACTCATAAATGTCAAACTTGATAAAAGATATAATATCCGTTTATATTTAAGCATGGATCAATCATGGCTATATCACTGTAATAATGGGCCAAATTTCACAAAGTTCAAATAACTTGATTTTAAAATTCCCCTAGATACCAGCAACCAACAATACACAATCACTTTTCACAGTTTCTAACCTCTTAATTATCAAATTTTAAATTTTTAATATAGAAATTATACTATAGCAAAATTGATAGGATTATTTATTACATGAATTAGTATTTATATATTCGAATAATTTTTTTTTAAGTATGCTTCAAGTGAAAGTTACTTTTTTCTTGAAATTCTAATTTAATCCATGGATAAAAAAAAATTTGGCGTCGTGACAGAAATTATTCATTAGCCCCCTAAAAAGGGGTGTGCATGTAGATCTACGATATATCTATATATATAATATATATTTTGCAAAAACCAATAAGCCAAAGTGGCATTGGGGCCGTATATCCCATATTTTTGACTTCCCTTACTCCATAATAGGGTGGCCGTGTCTCAGGGGCGGACGATGTGTCAGTGGGGTGGTTTTAAGGCCTTAAGGCTCTCAATGGGGACCGAGTTAATTAGTGGAACGCGCAAGAGAGCCGCCTTAAATCAAAGGGATCAAAACACCAACCTTTTTCGATTATTAACCATTTCAACACTCCATAGAAATATATTTACAAAGAAAAAAAAAGTATAGCCATAACAATATATTACTTTCCTCCCCTCGAAAACGATAAAACGCCAAATGCCAGAATTTTCATTAAAAAAATTATAAAAAATATGGATTACAAAATATTTTGTGAATTTTAATTTTCAACATTATTTTATATGTTATTTGGATAAATTTTTAAAATCATTAATAAAAATATTAGATTGAATTATTATTATATATTTTGTAAAAAATTAATTTTTTTTTATTAAATTTGTATAATTTACTTTTGTGTTATTTGTACTATTGCTAATTAAGTAATTTATATATTTTATACATAATTTGAATATCGACAACCATATAACTCGTTTTCAGTGAGTGTATTGACTTATAAACAAAGGATATCCATCCCTATTTGAATCCATTATAGAAATTGTATTTATTTTCATGTTAATAAGAACTCTTTTAGTCATGTGTAAACTGTATATACGCAGCTATCTAATACATACAATGGTGTTTTATGTTGAAAAAGAGAAGAGTTTGGCAAATGGACAACGTATTATTTGTTCCTAACGAGAAAGAGAGTGGGGATTACCTTTACCTAATTAAATAATCTTCAAATGAAAGATTTCACCCTAAAAGAGCAAATAACAGGAACGAAAGAGGAGAATACAATACGAATCCATTATTATAATGAATTTACAAAATGTGATTTAATTGTGTAAAGAATGATATACTCTTCAATTAAAGTAATAAGAGAATAATTTATTTTTATTAAATAAATTAAAAAAAAAATAGTTGAAAATAAATACATACTCTTATGAGAAATATAATTGTAAAATGATATGTTAATACTATATAATATATAATAAAGATAAATAAATAATTTAACAATAATTAATTAGAAAAAGTAATTCTTTAGCATTTACTAAATTAAAATAATATTTTATGAAAATGAAATAAAATGAAAATTATTATACATATATTGATGCATAAACGTAAATTATTAATTAAATTATTAATACTAATATATTAAATTGATTGTTTTAAATTTAAACTCAAAAAAAAAATAATAATAATAAAATTTCTGAAAAAAATTAATTGAATCATAATTATTTAAAACAATTTTGATGCATTTTTATTCATTTATTATTATTGCTAAGGTTGTATTAAACACATTTAACCATGATGAAGAGTGATAGTTGTATTCTTGGGTTTAAATCTAATATATACAATAAATTAAAAAATAATTACTAAAATTAAATAAATAAATACTTATATTGATGACCATAACTATATTAAAAATCGGCGTACTGGCGATGTGTCAAGACAAGCGTATTATTGGTCTACCTAAAACTAAAAATGTTGACCTGTGGCCAGGTAGGCACAGAACCGACCGACGGTTTGAAATAAATTAATTTCCAGCTACACAAACAATTTCAAATAATTTAAATGTATCTATTAATACAATAAAAAACAGATATGGATATAACATAAATATTTTTAATTTTATTTTATTTATAATAAAAATAAGGAGGCGCTGGCTGTGACGTCATGAAGGGCTGGGTGACGCCTTATAATTTTAATTTAAGAAAAAACTAATGAAGATTTTCACTGAGGATAAAACCAATACAAAGTGCAGAAAAATATCCACTTGTGAAATTTGGTGTGAAAACAATACCTCCCCTACTATCGACGGGAGGTAAAGAGTGACGGTATTTGAAAATGATTAAGTATATACATGAATAGAATTAGTTTTATAATTTGTATCGAGCTAAATAAATTCCATTGTTATTCTCTAAGATAAGATAAGAAAAGTTAAAGAAAATGAGTGGATTATTATCTTTTATTTTAAGTCCGTTTTCTGTTCTGTTTTATTTAATAATGTATACAATAGACAAAAATTTGGGAAAGTAATTGTCATCTCTTTTAAATTTAAAAATAATTCTTTGTTAAATTTTATTTTTACTTATTTTAGAATTTTTTTTTAATTCTTTAAAGGGAATGTTAATTTTCCTCCCTCTTCGGATAATATTTTTTATTTTTTCTTACACTTCTTGACTATTTTTTTTTAATGATATCATACTTCTAGAAAATCGGCTTTAGGGAATGAAATAAAAAAATACTCCAAGTCTGGATTCTTTCAAAGAAAACGATTGCTTTCTGATATCGTCATCCATCCGTCTCTTATTCGACATTCGAAGGCTTTCTAATTAGTCAGCTTGAAGGGTGGGAATGGGAGGAAGAGGGAAATCATATAATTTAGACTTTCCAAGGAGAAGGAGTGAGAGAGAGAGAGAGAGAGAGATTTCGACTTCTATTCATTCATTTAGCGAGTTCTCCCCGCCTTTGCCAATTGCGAACGAAGGGCTCAATTGGGGTTGCGTTCGACGCCAGGCAGTCAGTCAGTCAGTTTGTCCAGTTGGGCGGAAAACAACATATAGAGCCCACCCCAACAGATAAATACGCTACATTTGAGTCCTAATAGAACACATAGAGTAAGAGGACGAACATTAACAAAGATTGAGTCTGGGGGGAGGGTTCTGGAATTAACACTCGACGATCTTAAGAAAAGATGTTTTCAGGTTGAAGGGAGCCTAACTTTTCTAGAATTAAGTTGTAACGCCCTTCAACACACTCCGTTAAAATATAGTCAAAGGTATATGGTAGAAAAAATAAGAAAAATTCAGAATTAATCATTTATACTTATCTAAGCTCTCAAGAGGTTAAAACTTTTGATTTTTTTATTCACTTTTTGACTAAATTTCAAAAATATTTTTTTTTTTAAATTGCCATTCTAAAATTCAGTATTTATTTTATAAAAAGTTCATTAGGATTTTTTTTTAATCTGGTTTGAAATGGTTTATGTCCTGAATTATTTAATTCTTCTTAAGATATGAATAATATAATAAGATATGAAGTCATGAATATTTTAATCAACAAATCAATAAATAAATATAATATATTTTTTAAAGTAGTTTTTTAGAGAAAAACTAATTATTAATTCTTAGGGATTGTCCATAAACTTAAATTAATTAAAAAAAACAATAAATTTATTTATTTTGCCTTTTTAACTTTTTCGCCTTACAGAAAACAATTTTTCACATTAGCACAGGAAATAAAAGATCAACATCAATCAAATTAATTAAATATTTTATTTATTAAAAAATTTAAATTAATTTAAAAAAATTTAATTATTTTCTTTTTTAAATATCATAACGAAATCCAAAGTTAAATTTATATGTTAAACATTTTGAAAAATCAGTTCAAAAAAACAATAACAAAAATTATTTAAATTGTTACACAAATCAATCTTTAATTCATTTAAAATTAACAACTCACATAACTTTTTAATCAATTCCACAATATGTTAGTAACTTTAAGAAATAAATTCATATTAAGTTATAAAAATAATATAAAATTTTCTTCGAGAACTAACATTGATAAATCAAAATAATTTGCATATAATTAATATACCAATATCATCATTAACTTAATATATTCATAATTATCCCTTTCAAAAGTGAAAATTCTATTTTCTTAGAAGTTAAATTATATAAAATAAAAAAAGAAATATGCTGCAACAGCAAAGGATGTTGTTGAATTTAAGAAGTTAACATTTCCGATCTATTTCAGTAAATTTGAAAATCAGAATAGGGTGATATTTAGGCGGAATGTGACAAGGCGCGAACCGTTGGGCCAGTAAAATGGACTTGTGACTTTGAAAACAAGGGTGTATCGGTGCACGTGTGTGTGTGTTTGTATATGTGAGTGGTTGCGACAACAGACAACCGCACAACGACTTCTAATATTCCAATTTCATTGTATTTCCATTTTCGTGCATGTTCCAGACTGACGCATCTTTCAGCCAACTCACCAAACACATGAGAGCAGATTTGCATACTATAGACACACACACATATTTACACACATACATTGACATTTCTACCAATAGAAAGAGAGAGAAGGCGACACAGTTGAACGGGGATGAAGCGAAGTCGTAGGGGAGGTTGTCGAAGTCATCCTTTTAGCATCAACAGCTGGGCTATGTATATGGATGTCTGGAAAACTTTTCCTTAAAATCAGTGAGGAGTATCAAGCAGTCATTTGTCAATTCAAAAGGCGAATCCTTTGAGCTCTTTAAACCGCCCATCCCTTCATCTTAAAATCAACCCCTTCTGTCTCTTCTCATGGCCTTATCTTAAACCAAAAACCAAATATCTTAACAAAATCTTGATTTTGCATTTAAAATTTTAAAATTGAATTCATTTAAAAAACTTAAGTCAATTTTATTATTTATTTATTTATTTAAATTTTATTAATGTAAAAATTGATAAAGGCAATCTACGAGGGCAGGTTAATAATTCCGTGACTTTTTTTAATTTCCCGTCTCTTAAATGAAATGGCAACACTGCTCCTGTATCAGCTGACTCCTGTACAAATTTGAACTAGCTGAGTCTTTTAGTTTTTGTTTGACATCCATCTTTATCAGACTACCTCATGCTTTGAGAAGAAAATGGAAAAAATTGAATTTGCATGAAAATCCATGAATTGGGATACGAATTGCTCCCTCATCCGCCCTATTCTCTGGCTTTAGCCCCGAGTGGCTATTTGTTGTTTCCAAACCTAAAGAAATGGCTCAGCGGAAAGAGATTTGATTAAAACGATGAAATCATCTCACAAACAAATACCTATTTCAATGTCCTCGACAAATCTTATTTTTTGGAAGGAATAAAAAAATTGGAGAAACGTTGAACGAAGTGTATAGAGCTCAAACTACATAAAAAAATATTTTATTTTTTATATTCAAAAAGTCGCGGACTTATTGACCTGCCCTCCTACTATCAATGTACTGTGACAGGGGTCGCCAAACTTTTTTGATCATCGACCCCTATATAATTTTTCGAAATCTCCATCGACCCCCATAAAGGTAATTTTCAGATAATTAAAATAAAAGTATCTATTAGCCTTAATATTTAATAAATCAGAAACAATAAGTAAAGTAGCTACAGATTTTTTACTTCTTTTCACCCGAATACCTTTATTATTTTATTTTCTATCAAGAAAATGATATTAAGTCAATTATAAAAAAAATTTAAAATTTTACATAAGCATTTGGGTATGTTTGATTAGAGTATTAAGAACTGTTTTTCCTTCGACCCCCATTCGACCACTTGAGGTCTATATAGGCCACTTTGGCGATCCCTATACTATGAATAATTTTAAGAAATATATAATAATATAGATTTCATCTTAAATCATATAAAATCAAGAGAATAAAGAAGTATTAGAATTGTATTTGTCTTTAAAATTGGTTTTCATTAAAATTTTAAATACAATTTTTCGATAATACTCTTTTAAGTTTATTTAACTCATCTTTTACTACACATATCTTTCATATTATAGGTATAATAATTTTTGATAAATAAAATAGTTTTTGTGCTATAATTTATTTTCCATTGAATGATTTACTTTAATCTTTTTATTCTATATTTTCAAAATCTTCCTCCTTCTCCCCTTACCCTTATACTTAAAATCCATTTGGGTCACCTGTATAATAATTCCAATCGTGAATTTCTAAAATATAGAGCAAAAAAAAAAAAACTTTTCCACCAACTTTTTTTCCCCCAAGAGTGATTTTTTCTACTTTAAAACGATTAAAAACAAAAGTTTTTTTTTAAGTCTTAAATATAATTTTGTCTCTTTGGGGGTTGTTTTTCGTTAAGAGGATAATGAACCCCTTTCCTATAAGCGCCTCGCTTTTCAAGAGGACTTAAAAAAACGAAGACAGCGGAAGGATCCCAAGGACCAGGATTCAATTAAATTGGTGTCAAAACAGAGACAGGACTGGGTGGTTGAAGAATCATGGGAACCGAGTTAAAAATAAGAGGAAAGAGCGATTTAAAATAAAAAAATATTAATTTTCTAAACATATCTCATGAAATATTCAATTTATATAATTACTAATAAATATATTAATAGATTTTTCCCTCTTAAAAATTGTATTCTATGTTTATTACTTTATTAAATACATACTACATATTTGATCTGCTTTTTGAAATAAAGAGTGGGGCGAAAATGAGAAGATATATTATAGGATGGCCGAGTAACATAGTTTATAAATAAGTTGACATGTCGCCAGGCACAGAACCGACCAACGGTTTGAAATTAATTAATTTCCAGTTATAGAAAAAAATTCAAATAATTTTAATATATCTATTAATACAATAAAAAACAGATATGAGTATAACATAAATATTTTTAATTTTATTTTATTTATAATATATAAGGAGGCGCTAACTGTGACGTCATGAAGGGCTGGGTGACGTCATATTATTTTAAATTAAGAAAAAACTAATGAAGATGATTTTTCCTGAAGATAAAACCAATACAAAGTGCATTATTCGTGGAGATATGTAAAAAAATCTCTAGATATAAAATTTGGTGTGAAAACAATACCTCCCTTACTATTGTCAGTCGGTAAAAATTGATAGAAAAGTATCAAAATTCTTTAAATTTCTTATTTAATAATAATAATATAGTAAGTATATTATATACAATAAATTAAAAATAATTAAAATATTTTCTTTGATCCTCTTTAAATATTCTTGAACAATAGAAATATACATATTTTATTATTTTTCCAGTCAATTATGGACTTTGTTAGAGGTAAAAAGTGTTTTGCATAGTAGCTCTGTGTGTTCCAAGAGATTAATTTGTATGTGATTGTCTATCTTTTCTTCTCTTTTAACAAAAAAAAAACGAAAAAATAATGGAATCAATTTTTGATTCTTAATGATTATTACTAATTCCTATTCTCTTTTAGATTTCAACTGGACAGTGATCTTTTTGTTTTCTTAATCTACTGATTTCTACTCCAACGTGACTGAATTTCATTTTACCTGCCTTAAAGGGGATCAGAGTATGCTTTCTCTCTCTCTCCTTCTCTCCTGAGGAGCATCAGAAATAAAATAGCTTAATCAGTTTTCTCAATTATCACTTAAAATTTCCATCATGCCTCCACAGACTCGGATTAGCCTATTGCGTGGATCCGGCGCCTTTATTTTCTCCATTCTCTCCTTCCTCTACCCTCACAGTTTCTTTCTCTCTCACTCTCTCTCTCTCCAACTCCCTCTCTTTTAGGTTTCCCTCTTTGGGCTGCTCCTTGTTGGATACGATACAATACAGGGTGATTCAAAATGAGAAAATACACAATAAATAAAATGAAATAATTTATATAAACATAATTTATTATTCATTTGTATATATAAAATATAATTGACACTACTCAATAATTTAATTAGTAATATTTGGAAAAAATTTTAATAAATATTTTTAGAAAAATTGTAAAATTTATTTTATCTAATTATTTTGCATTCACTAGGATACACTTACTTCCAATAATTAGAAAAAAATTTCAATAAAATAATTTGTCACACTGTGAGTTTGGCATAAGAGGTTAGATAAAAACAAAAATTTTATATCTTATCCAAATTAATAAATAATCCATTAATAGTCATATTTAGTGATATTTAAAAATATTTTAGTTTAAAATATATGTTTCTCGGTTCAATTTTATAAATATATAAAAAACTAAAAACTTAAAAAAAAAATTAATTTGTTTTATGTCTTTAATACAAAACATTTAAATTTAATTAATTACTCCATTATAAGTGTAGTCCAATATAATTTTAAAAAATATTAAATTGTATCAAAAAAATAAAAACTATTAATTTAAAATAATGATACTGAGATTATTTATTTATTAAATTATTGAAATATTAAAAAACAATCGTTACACAATATGTATTTATAAAATGAATAGTAGATGAAGTTGAGACCCACCCTGTAACTCCCGAACGATTTCCTTGCTGGGTTTTAAAGAGTCTGAATCTTAATGGGATTAAGGTGCGGCGGAGAGCGAATTCGCGCTCCCAAAAGTGGGAAAAGGAAGACGCCACCCTTCCCAAACTTCCACCCCCCCCTCCCACCTCCTACTACACCCTTCGCTAAATCGCTTTTTAAATATATTGTCTTCTTCAGTCTATACAAAGAGAAACAACAACACACCAACAAGCCACAAGGCGAGGCAAAAAACATCCGGACGTTTAAAGAGTTGACTGTATAATCGTATTCACCTCCACTACTCGTACAGTCATTAGAAACCCACTAAATTTGAAACCAACTCATTATGCTTGTCTGTTCTTTCTTAATTACCAATGATGTGTATTTTACAAATAAATTCACTATATTATATATTAATTAATTAATTATATTATAATAACTAATCATATATTATAATAAAATAGACTATGATAATATAAAATAATCAAAATATAATTAATTAAATAAAATATTTATTATTTATAATTTGATAATTTCTATAAATATGTATTAAAGAGTAAATTCTTTGATTTATCTTGTATTTCTTGTTGTCTAAATAATTCTAGTTTATGTTTATGTTGGGTTTCATTTAAATTCCATTAAAAGAAATCAAGTGTCATTTATCATAATGTTTTACGACTACAACCCTTGGACCAATCTACTCTAGTAAATTTCTGCAAAAGAGGGAGTTAGTTCCATTTGAATGTCATATGAGCCTTGTTGAGATTCGGCTGGTGTTGAGTGTACACACCGACCAACCACACTCATACATACGAAGCGATTTGCATAAAGTAAATAGTCTAACAAACAGTCCACAAGCCTTAAGAGATGATGACTAAAGGGCATGTCACTTGGGCATTGTATTTCAAGGGCTTTTACTGAAATTATCCTAAACAAGGTAGTTATAGAGAATGGAGTGATTTGTCCCCTTTGAGTTAGATTATTATTATTTTTATTCTAATTTAGAGACATCTTTTCTAAGGATCATTTAATTTCCTGAGAAATGAAGAAAAAATATTAAATTAAATTTTATAAAATTCATAATTAAAATTCAAATTTAGATTATAAAATTATATAAATTTAATATTATTTTTCATTGATAAATAAATATTATTTTTTTTGAAAAAATTAAGTTAATATATGATTTTTCCAAAATTTTTCTAGTTTGTTTTTTCTAGAATATGCATGCATATTTTTGTAAAATATGTATTAAATAAATGAATTGGAATTTATTTAAATTTAATTTTATTTGATAAACATTCCCTTCTTCTTCAAAGTGAAAAGATTTTGCTCATGTCGGGAATATTCTCTCGCGGGTGGTGGTGATGTGTAGGGAAAGGGGTGTGAGCGTGGTAGTGATAATGGATCTTCGCATCCTGCCGCTTGTTCGCCATTCAACGTTACGTTGTTCACTCACACAAAACGATATAAAAGGTGTCTTTGTTACTCTTGTGCTGCTTCCTGCTGGCGAGAGAAGGAAGCAACGAACGCTTGGTTCTTTGACTACCATTACACCATCCCTTTCAACTTCCTCTTTTGCCCTCTTTTTCAACCCCTTTGGTTCATGGCCAAAAACCAGCGTGTAGGGATGATGATACACAGGACGATGCAGAGAGTGAAATAGTAATAGTGACTTATCTGCTACATTCATCCCTTTTCTTTCTGCTGAAGATCAATGCAGATTGAAACGCAATAACAAGAATTAGCAGAAATATTTTCTATAATTATAATTAAAAATCAAAGCTTAACAATTTTTACTTTTCTCTTTTTATCTAGATAAAAATTTAATGGTTTTATTCAAAGAAATTTTAAATAAATAAATTCAACTCTCCTCGAAAAAAATCGGAATGACTAATTTGGTTTAATATAATGATTTGGCTTTAAAAATCCCCCAAGAGTGACGTTTATTTTTTTTTTTTTACAGACGCCTCAGAAAGGGTTAAAATAAAAACGTTTCCGGGACATTTTTCGTTCTTTTCCCCTCGAGGGTAATAAGATGGCAGGGAAATGGCGCAGAAAGTGCACACAGAGTAGGTGTCTGTCCTTCCGGCGGTGGCGGTACAATTAGATATCTTGGCGCTATAATTCACCCTGTAATCTGCGCTCTCTTCTTTAAGGGCGCAAAGTTCATGCCGAGGGAGATGCGGCGAGATCAGTTGCATGGAAAAGTAGAGTATTGTGTTGGAATAATAAAGGGTCTTTTTAGGACGATTTTCGATGTTGACTATTGTCTTTGCAAACCCTTAACGCAAGCATCCAACGCTGTTCTATCTCGTTGAACATTCTCAAACACGTTTCGGTAGAAGGGAAGGTGCCCAGAACCACCCATAAAGATTTTATTTAATTAAAGAATCTTTAAATTTAAAAATATTATTAACTGTTAAACTAAAAGAACAAAAAAAAAAAAAGTAAAAGAAATTGATTTGTTAGAAGAAAATAACGGTATTTAATTCAATTTAACAATTTGCTTAACAATCTTCCATAACCATTCAAATGATTTTTAATAATTTACAAACAGGTAACAAAAATCTTAATATTTTTTTAAAATTAACTTTAATTCATTATGACAAATACTAAATCTAGAATTGAAATTGCATTACGGCCTGATTGTTAAGTTTGTGAATTCTTCGAGAAATTGATAAAAAAAAATTCTATTATATTTGATTCAAGAATAAAATTCAATTTAATTAAACTTTAAACCAAATTGGATATAGAAAAACCAACTCTAAATATTGCAAATCTGCTTAAATAAGACCCGAATAATTTTTTTTTCTTTAAATTCATTATTTTACTGTAATTTTATTTTTTTATTTTTAAAGTGTGATTATCATTATTTCTTACATTTCAGTTCCTTCTTTCATAATTAAAAGCGAGGCGAAGAAAAAAAAAAGTTTTCGCTGAAAACTAAACAGCAGATTTCTTTTAACGATCCCAGTGGCTTCTTCTATTTCCAAGAGGGTGCAAAGGGCAAATATTAAACTTTGGTCTTATGGCAGTTGAAAAAAATATAAAAAAAGTCGCGCACCTTCCTTTATCAACAAAAATGAAATAAAAAAAGAAGCTTAACAAGATTCGTACTTGTTTAGCAATATAAAAAAAGAACCCTCTTGATTTTTTAAGACATTTATCAAATTAATATCATTCTTATAAATATTTCATAAAAAAACAATAAATTTGTATTGTATTAATTAATATTAATATTTAACCAGTTAAAAAATAAATTGGTGGGGAGACCGATTGGAAAACGTCCGCTTGGAAGATCAAGAACGCGGTGGGTGGACAATATAGGAAGAGATGTAAGAGAGATGGGAGAGGGTAGGAATTGGATGGTTGTGGCTCAGGATAGGGACACTTGAAGAAATGTGGTTGATTCTAACAAGAACTTTCGAGTACAGTAGAGCCATAGATTTAGATATTTAACCAGTTATGTGTGGATAATGTAAAATAACTAAATTTTTAATTTTTATAAAAATTGGAAATACTATTAAGTATGAAGAAAGAAGAAATCTTCTAAAATCAGAAAAATATAAATATTTGATTAACAATATTTATTCTATTTGCTTATTAATTGTAAATTTAAGTTGCTCCGAGCAAAATCTTTCGAGTTCAATAGAACCATTGAAATTAGTAAATAATAATTAATTTTATGTGATTAAGTATTAATTAAATCTTTATTGAACAAGAAAGTGGAATCTAGAAATTCTGAATAGATCATTTACTCTTTGACCCCCGATAACTTATTAATTAAATAATTATTTATTTTTATTTTTTAAATAAAAATTATTTATACGTATATATATTTTCTATATTATTATATAGAAAATATTTAAGGAAGAAAGTTGGTTTGTTCTCTTTGTTGAACAGCTTTTCTACTCTTTACTTCGAGAGAGGGATCATATTTTTTTTTCAAAATATAATTATCTGTATTGCATTGCCTCGGTTTTTCTATATTTTTGTTTCCCTTCAACAAATTAAAAAAAGTTTTCCAAGAACATAAGAAAAGGCGGAGAGAAAGATTCAGAGAAAATTTGAGTTCAAGCAGTGGCAATAGCAACAGCAGCAGTAACAACACCAGCGGTACTACCACACCGCATCGATTCTTATTAAAACAAAAACTTTTTAATTTAATATACCCTTATATATATATATATATATTCATAGGTAGATAATATTTTTCATTTATTTTTTTTTTTAATTATTTTATTCAATATCATTTGTTTATCACTTATCTCTCTGATTAGATAAATTTAATATTCAAAGTGAAATTTTTTTTTTAGAATCATTTCTACATATAATAATTTTCAGTTTAATAAATTTAAGCAAATTTTATATATTTTTTTCAACGGGGTAATTTAAAAATTGGAACAAATATATATACTCTTTTATTGAATTGTTTTGAATTGTTTTGAATTGTTTTGAAAACAATTTATTTATTTGATTTATTTTAATTTTTTTTTTTCAACTAAAATATTATTTGATATGGTTTCGTGTTTGTAATAAATTTAGTTATTGCTGTAAAGTTCACTCTATGAATTTTTCTTAACTGGGTTATAAAATAATTATATAAAATTTTAAGGACCTTCTTCATAAGGGAAAAAAAAATAAAAATAAAAAAAGTAATTTTATAATACCTAATATTAAACTTTTTGAAAATTTCATTACTTTTTTTTGTTGAATTATGATTTATAGTATTATATCTATATATGTATATAATGATTTTGTTGGCATTTCTTCATCATCATATCTTCGCTTGGCTCTATAAACTCTAATAAACTTATTCGGCTCGGTTGGATTTGGCAACCCCTTTGGATCCTTGAAAAGATATCTAGCACCGAGGGACAGGCGGGGGAATCTTATCTTAAGGGCTTGTGTGGCTAAGGGTAGAGGAGAGGGAGGGGAAATAAGGTCTTGCCCAGTCAGCTTGTGAGTTCAATCAGGGTGAATTAGGGATGGTAATGGGTAAAGACAGCCAACCAGCCAAGCAGCCTCTAAACCCAGCCAATCCAGCCGGGTAAGGAGTAAGTACTTTGGCAGCCCACACCCTCCCCCATTTCACCCTGTTTGATGATATTTAGCAAAAAGTCAGCTAATCTAGTGGGTGGGGATCGGATCATTTTCATCATCGCTCTATATCATGCTTACCCTTGGAAATATATATATATATAATTATTGAACAAGCCTACTTCATCCAATATTTTATTTTTATACACTCATACCAATAAACAAATCAAAACACGATAAAAATTATCAAATAAATGACTCTTAAATAATATTAATACATTAAAAGAATTAAAAATATACTAATTTTGATATTAATTAATTTACAAGATTTAAAAAAAAATTATAAAAATGATTTTAAAAGAACAAAGTAGATATTTTCCTATTATTCTAATTAAAACATTACAAATATTATTAAATAATCAGATTTGAAGTGGAAAATTGAATATTTCAATTAAATCTGCCAACCCCTGCGAATGCAAAGTGTTTCCCGAAAGCGTTTGTAATGGGAAATATTAAAAAGCCATTTGTAGCCATTTGCTTCTTGGTGTTTCCCATCTGTCTTGTAATGAGCCCCTTGGCTTTTGCCCTTTAGGGCCATTTGTCGGCGGTGTGGCAAAAGGCGAAGGTGGTCCACCCTGCCACCCCCGGGCCACTTAAAGCCCATAAGATGACCATTTATCAAATTCCCCCTTGTTCGCTCAGACTGGAAGCTTCTTGACCTTTCTTCCTGTGTCTTGGCCACACGAACAACCCTTTAAACGGCGTCTCTCCTCCCCTCCCCCTTGCCAAGACTGAAATTCTTCCGTCTTACCAGGACAAAAAATTAAATTTCCCTAGAGGGAGGTTTACGAAGCTACTTAATTATCCATATATAGGGATAAATTTAGTTTAAAAATCATAAACTACCCCTCTGATTTCTTTAAATGCCTTTGGGGGATGAATTGTGAAAAATTTTTTGTCTGTCTGTCTTTCCGTCTGTCTATCTGTCTTATAGAAAAGTTCCTCGATCAAAAAGTTGTACTAGGCGGCGCCCCTTAGGGCGGTTGTATGTTTATGAAAAGAAGAGAGGAAGGATGTTGGGTTATCTCCGGGCCCCTTCCCGCGAGCACCCTCCACCCCGTAGACTAGCTTCATCTCTACGAACAATATAAATACATAAGCCTACATATCCCCTTCTCTGCGAGGGATAGATAGGGACTAAATAAACCAGGGCTCACTCTTAACTACACAAAAGCTGCACATTAACAAGAATGCTCGAGTTAAATAAATCATTTTCTTTTCGAAATATTTAAAAAAAAACATACAATTGCACAAAAATTAAATAATTTTATCAACTAAATTATTTAATAATAATAATAATAATAATAATAATAAATAGCAACTTATTAATATATTCGTTAGATTTTTAGTTATCATCAATTCCATATAACATATGTATATATTTTCCTAACCTAAACTGAAAAAAATTGTTTAATAAGTACAGCAAGATCAAAAATAAATAAATATAATATTTATTTTGAAAGTCTATTTGAATCTTTTACAGTTAATATTTTCATAAAATTATTTGTGGAGTTATTTTCTAAATAAATATGTCTCCTAAAAGTTAGACAACCAACATTGCCGTTATTTTAAGCTTTATTCCTTTCTCATACATCTCTCTATTAATTAATTAAATTATAAATGTCTTGATGTGTGTGATAAAATAAATTGTTACCTCTATAGTGATGAATAGTAAAATTCTAATCTATCTATAATAATGGCACAGAATGTTGTGAAGTAGAAAGTAGTTCAATTGGTATATAAGTAAAGAATCCAAGAATTTGGATAATAGAAATTATACGTAGATTGAAAAAAAAATTTAATTTTAATTCATCTTCTACTAGATTATTTTTCTTCCCTTAGCCTGTTCTTATAAATTCAAAGAAAATAGAAAATAGTTAACAATATATTATTTTGAAAAATTTTTAAATTATTGTTTCTTTTTTTATTAAATAATTAATAAATTGATTATTTAAATTGTTTGTTTAGAACAAATCTAACTAAATATAGGAAATACAAAATTTGGTTATATATTTGATAGTTGAATTATCTTTCTCTCCCCCTCAATATAAGATGTTGGAATTTTTCCTCCAACCAAGTGTGAATTCTAAACAAATTAACCTCTCCCTTTTACTTGGGTTTAGTTTAGTAGTTAGTTTCGAAGAAAATTACCTCCTCCTTGTCCCGTCTTTATCTATTCACCACCCGCACGTTAAGGGATGAGGTTGCCTGGTGGGCTTTAATATTATATCCCCTTGCGCGTCTTACTATATAACTACGATCGACTTTCCACTCGCCATTTATATAGAATTTGATTGGATTCAATTAAAAGGTTAGATGCATTTCTAATTTCACTTTAAATATTTATTACCCCATTTGAATATTAGCAATCTCGTTAGAAATTGAAATCGGATATTTTAATTATTTAAGAAAAGCCAAAGCAATCATCAGAATGGAATAAACGAATTGTTTCCAATTACAATAATAAAATATGTATATTAATTATTCAAAATATCTATAATACGAGTATGAAAATTTTCCCAATTATTTATAGATATTTTATTATTTATAAATATGATATATATTTAAAAAAAATATTTCTTTTATTTTTACTTCTTATTACTTCTTCTTCTTCTTAAGTTACAGTCCCCCTTTCGGAGTTTGGCTATCATCATGACTAGGATAGCCTTAGAAGCTGCCCAGCGATGATGATTTTTCTTGGGAATGTTAATGCGGTGGTTTCCCGTTGCCTTCCGCATGTATAGAACCAAGAACTGACAGTCCCTGGAGCCAGAGGCAGCTGATGTTAAATTCAATTTTATTAGAAAAATTTGTTCTTAGTTGGAATCGAACCCCGACTTCTTGTGTAGAAAATTGCTACGCTACACTCTCAGCTAGCTACCTCCTTTATTTTTACTTATAGTATGTTAATTAAATGAGCTCTTATGCGTGGAGTGGTGAGAGAGGGGGGAAGAATTTTTAATATACACATGTTAAAAATTATAATAATTAATAATTATGTTAATTAATATACATGTTAAATTCAAAATTCTCAGCTTTTATTTTAATAAATAAATATCTATATATACTAGTATGTATGTACAGTATACATAGATGCATACATATATTCATATGGATTTGAGTAATACCTCGGCCTCTCTCTCTCTCTCCCTCCTTTCTCTCTGAGTCTATGTGAAGGGTGTAAGCAATCCATCACCGTCCATAAAAGAGAGAGAGAGAGAAAGAGGCTGCCGTCGGCACCTTTCTTCAACCCCTTTCTTCTCCCTCTCTGGACCATCCACCTTCCCGTCACTCACAAATTCACATTATCCCTCTCTCTCTTTCACTCTTTCCATCTCACACACAAACCATACACAGATACACTTGCGCATTGGAATATATATATATAACTGGAAATTATAAAAGCAAAGTTAACTCAAGGCTTGTTTAATATAACTTTTAATAACATCAGCAGCCGAGACATAATATGGCTATATAATCACATCTCTTTACCTTTTTCACTTTTTCTAATAAAATAATTTAGCAAAAAAAAAACCTGGAACGTTAAATTTGTTTGTTCAAATATCAAACTTTTTTTTTAATTTAAGGTTTCATCAGTCAAATCGTAAAGTTTCCCTTTAGAGGTAGTCTAATGATTGAATTAAAAAAAAAAAACTCTTTCAATATTTACCATATAAACATTATTATTTTCAAAAGTGATTTATTTTTCTAAAGTATCAACTATATTTTATATATTCCATCCTTAATTATCTTTAATAAAAAAATTCTCTATTTATCTATACCTTGATATATATATATATATATATATATATATATCTAATTGGTTTGGATATTATATAATAATACTAAGAGGAAAAAACCCTCTTAGTAAACCCCATGAATAATGTATATACATATATCTCTTTAGATTTTTATATATATATAGTCAGTTATATATTATATACCATATATAAGTACATAATTGAATATATACAGTTTTTTAAGTCTTTAATAAAAAACAATATTAATTTTTAAAATACATTATTAGAAAATTAATTGTAATAGTGTAAAGCAATACATGTATTTTGTTTATAGTATTGTTGTTTATGATTGAAATTCCTCCCTTTCATTCCAAACATATTAAATCACTACGTACTTTAATAAAATTAATTTTTCCAATTAATATGAATTATTTTTCTATTTATTATATATATTATATATTATTGATAGTTTGTATGAGTTAAATTTTTACTATCTCGCCACGTTTTCTTTTTTTTCCCTCTAAACCGACAGTAAAAATAAAGATAAATGTTTGATAGTTTTTCACATGATTAAAAATGGTATAAAACTGCTATATATAGAATTTCAACTTGATTGAATCGCTGAAAGTACCGGAATTATTTTTTAAATTTTAACTCAAAAATGAAGGTAAGTTTTAAATTTAAATTTAATAATTATATATATAATTAATAAAATTTAATTTAAATATAATAGATGTTAATTAATCTAATTCAAATTTGCGAGATAATCGAGTGGAGACACTTTTTTAAAGTTGATATAATTTAAATAGAACAATTAAGTAATTAATTTTATGATAATAATAAATTATCCATGAAATCCAGAAAAAAATATTTTTTTTTTAAATTAATTTATTAATCAATTGTCATTTTGGCCAGCGTCTGTTTGAACCGCAACGTTAATAGACACCATGAAATGGTTTGTCTTAATAGAGATGAAAGGGACGCCAATTCTAATCTCCACCTTCAACTAACTCCAATCAGACTGAATGAGACTCTAGCGAAGGGCGGGCATGATTATGATTAGAAGTGTAGCAGACATGCTGTTGAATAATTATTTTATTTTGTTTTCCCGTGACAAATCAAGCTAATTAAGAGATTTTGTTACTCATGTAAGATTATTTAAAATTTTAAATCGATTAAAATATAATTATAAATTAAATAATATTATTTTATTGGTTTTTCTTTAGTTCTAATTAGAAATTAAAGCATGGACAAATATATACGAGGTGTGTCTAAAAAGTTCGGTGAATGATATTATAAAAACATTAAAAAGAGAATGGTAATTGTAAATACCTTTATTAACCTTCAAATTACTCTCCACTAGCCAGAACCCACTTCTGACAACGTTCGTATAACGCTTGGAAACTGTTGGAGAAGTCTTGATGTGGAATCGTTCTCAGAATAGCCGTCACAACGTTCAGGCCGGCAATCCATAAGCAGGACACTAGAAAATACTACTTACTGGGTCTTTGCTAATACCCAATTCTTCGGATATTAGTCGCAGAGTCAATCACCGATCTTTTGTTAGAATCTTTCGTGTTTTCTGGTGTCCTGCTTGTGGATTGCCGACCTGAACGTTGTGACGGCTATTCTGAGAATGATTCCACATCAAGACTTCTCCAAAAGCTAGTGGAGAGTATTTTGAAGGTTAATAAAGGTATTTTTACGATTAACATTCTCTTTTTATGTTTTTATCATACCATTCACCGAACTTTTTAGCCACACCTAGAATGTATATATATATAGGAAATGAACTAAATAAAAGGTTTTTTTTAAATATATATATATACAAACGATTATATTGAATTCAAGCTATTTACATGCGTTATTAGGTATCTATATTTTATTATTATTCATTATTCAAGAAGGAGATTAATGAATGCAAATGGCATAGTGAGTTTATTCGTATCCGTTATATTTTCGAATACCATATTTTTTTCACTCAATCCGTTTCCGCAATTTTTTTTTTTTTTTTTTTTTTTTTTTTTTTTTGTGTATGTGTTTCTCTCATTCTCTCTCGCGCGTCTTCCGTCTGTCTGTCACACTCGCGTGGATTCGTCTTTCCTACCATTGTATTAGGCTAGTAACCGTTGAGGGCGCCCCATTCACTCTCACTAAGGGCTAATAGGACTTCCGGGCGTCCGGCGGAAGTCATCCGTTCTTTTTTCTTTTTTTTTTTTTAAAAAAAAAATTGACCGCATGATTTTTTTTTTTTTTAATGAAATAAATATCATCATCGTCTCAATGTTTTTCAGTTGATAATTAAGCAATGAGTCTGGTATGAAATGAAAGGGTGGAAAGGGCGGCGATGGGATATAATTAAACACGTAGACTTGCGAGTTAAATATTAACCACCTCTGGTCAGGAATTGTCCAAAGCGGGGGAGGATGGTTCCCCTGTCTCTCGTCTTAATTTGAATGAGACAACCGTAGACGTCGCCATCGTCGACGTCGTCGACGACGACACTGCCCCGTAACAACCCCCGAGCCCCGGCTCCTATTTACATATTCATATCTCGCTTCGGGTTAACTGACAATTAATATTAATCGCGACAAGACGGTGCTCTGGTGGGCTTAGGTCATGAGAGACAGGGAGTATATCTCTGCCGAAACTCATCCCCTTTATCCATACGAATTGGCTTACTTGAAATCTCTACAAAATTACAATACTAGAATACTAGTACTAGATTTTCTAATAATCATTCACATATCTATGAATAGCTTTATATAATTTTATCATTAACAGAATTAAATATTCCATATGAATTAATTTTTTGTTTTTATTAATATTATTAAGTACAGCATATTAAAGTGGCAATGAACTCCAAATGTAAATAGAAAAAGTATAAACATGAAGTCAGGGCAAGTTAATACTAATATAAAAAGAAGAAAGATGAAGTCACCGGGGAATGGCGGAGATTGCATAACGAGGAATTGCATGACCTCTATGCATCTCCAGATATAGTTAGAATTATAAAATCAAGAAGGCTGCGGTAGGCAGGACACGTGGCTAGAATGGGAGAAGATAGAATGGCGAAAAATATATTGGTAGGGAGACCGAGTGGGAAACCTCCGCTTGGAAGACCAAGGATGTGGTGGGTGGATAATGTGGGAAGGGATGTGAGAGAGATGGGAGAGGATAGGGACTGGAAGGTTGTGGCTCAGAATAGGAATACTTGGAGGGGTGTGGTTGCTGCGCCCAAGAACTTTCGAAAGTTCCGTAGAGCCACAGAGATAGATAGAATAATAATAATAAATTTTATTAAATATTGATTTTAAATATGAATATAAATTAAAAATTTCCATATTAGAATTTTAACAAAAATTAATGTTTTCATTAAAAAAAATATTTTTAATAAATTTTTATACATTTGCAAATTGAATCATATAATAAATCATTTTTATATTTATAATTATAATTTCGTCAACTTTTTCATTTACTAGTATATTAAAATTATATTATAAAAGGATTCACAATGTTTGATATTAGTTTTTAAAGCGCAAATTTAAAACAAAGATCAATTATTTATTTGACTAATTTTCAGAAGTTGGCAGTGATTCTCAAAGTGAGCGCTACAGCGATCCAGGGGGGCGGTGATGACCACAGGTGTATTTAGGAAAAGTTACTTGTATATTACTTTTCTATTCTTATTTCAATAAATTTATAATTTCAATGTTTCTAATTTATAATATTATGCGAATAGGTGCATTCATCTTTCTGTTTAATTGTTATTAAAATATAAAAAAGTAAATTTCTATGGGGCGCTGAGTAAATTTTGTTCTGGAAAGGGGCCAAATAGGATGCTTTCTAATTTTATTTTTTTTTTATTATTTCAAAAAGTATCTTTAATTTGAAATTTCTAAATTTAATTTTTATTAAATAATTAAGTTTAGAATAAGTTTAAGGTATATATATAGAGAGGGAAAAGGGTGGGAAACAGTGATGTATTGGTAAAATAAGTAAGGGAACGCATAGTGGGGGCAAAACAAAGTCCTATTTTCAGCAAACTATTTTTTCCATAAAAGTTTTTATTTTTTCTTATTCTTACTATACAAACTATTAACGAACACAAAAAAAGAAATTCTAACAGTAGATTTAAGTGGGAGTTGTCGCGTTCCCCTCCCAATACACCACTGGTGGGAAAGGGGGAAATTGAAAACAAAACTTTCTAAAATAATATTACTTGCATATTAAAAAACAAATACTTATTAATTTTTTAATATTGATTTAAAATTCAAAATATGAGCTTAAATCAAAAGGAACTGTTACATAAACTTCCTCTGTCTTTATTCTATTATAGTATTAGCAAAGACAATTGAAAGAATAACAGAAAAACGAGCTTCTAATGTTATCATATCTATAAATCAGAAATATAAACCCCCTCCTCTGTCTCTCTCACTCTCTCGCTCTCTTTCTAGGAGTATTATAGTTGAATTTATCTCAAATTCGTTTTGTTTTCCATTTAACCGCTATCGACTAAATGTCTGATTTCTATCTTTTTCACTCTCAGGGTGTATAGTCCTCTCACTCCAAATATATATACCGTTTATATATATAACATCCTATCTTTTTATGATTGCCCCATGAAAAGTATTTTTACGCGTTTTTGATATTTCCTGACTTTAAAAAAAAAAAGAGAACGATGCGTGCAAAGTGGTCGAGATTCACACGCAATATGAGGGTGGAGGGGATAAAAAAAACGTCGACGAGTCCCTAATTTAACACCAGATATATATTTGATAAGAACGAGAGACCCTTTTTTAGTGCCAAGAAAACGATTATGACCTAATAAAAATAAAATATATATGTTTGTGTATATATGAAACGGAAGTGTATTTACAAAGAGTCTGCAGGAGTAAGTATTTTACATTCATAGAGTAATTAGCGCTTGGAAATGCAATTTGAAAAACAAATTATAATTGTGATTTATAGCATTATTTTTTAAAATATTTAAATCTCGAGACGAGAGGTTTAAATTAAAAATAAAACATAGAGAGATAGAAATATAATAATTGGATGAGGAAAAAGGAATGTAGTCCTCGTTTGCTGCTTCCAATGATTTGACTTAATTAAATATTTTCAGTAAATGTAAAATGTAGAATATCATTATAATGCAAAAATAGAGATTTATTAAAATTTAAACAGATTTTAATTTAAATAAACGTATATATTTAGAAAATTAATGGGCAACGAAACATGCATTCCCTTTTTTTTCCTCTTTTTCTTTTAATTTATTTTCTTTTCATTTTAGTATTTTATTAATCGAATGAGTTAATTTCATTTAATTCAGATAAATGGTGAGTTTTTTTTATACAAAATGTAAATAGTCGCAATTGTGGGGTGAATTCTTTTTTTACTCTCAACGACACACAGTGGTGTATGAGGAGCTAATTAATTTCACCCTTTGAGTATCCCTTTAACACTCTCTGTGAGTGGGAAAAAGTAAGCCCACATAAGTGTAAAAAAAGAGGAAAAGAGGATCAGTTTGCTAGGTTTTTTTTTTTTTTTTGCTTGAAGGGCGTGTGAAATCGCTTTTGCCACTGAGTGAAACCGCTAAAAAGGCACGAGTCTACTGGGTGGGGGTAGATTTAAACAGCTAATCCCCGTTTCTCTGTTAACAAAAAAGAGATGTTAAAATCCAAACTAAAATAATATTTTTACTTGATATAGATGAGATTTAAAACACCTGTTTCAAATATAATATTCTATAAATTAAACATATATGAAATTTCTATAATAGAAATTATAAAAAAATAGTATTTTTATTAATTAAAATATCATTTTTAAATTGATAATTATGTAATATTAATTATTTTTTTATTATTATTATATTCTTTATTGTATTTTATTAAAATTATAATTTATGTAAAATCAATGAAAGATATTCTGCATAAAAGTATAAACCTATAAAAATAAACAATTTCTAAGCCTTTTCCCAGTTAATTTAACCAAAAATACATAAAACATTTGTGAATATATAATTTGATTAAAATATTTTATATCAAAAAGGATTTTTTACTTTTTCAAATTTAATGAAAGTCTTTTTTTTTATTGTTTTTTTCACTCTTTTTTTTTAAATTTCTAATAAAAAATCGATTAATTATTATTACATTATTTTATTAATCTTAAAGATTTAATAAATAATTAAAGTAATCGCCAATATAAAGTCACGCTAAAATTCAAATATATTTTAAATTATAAAATTATAGCTGTAAACATAAACATATATGGTATAGTTTCTTATTTCTTTAAATGAATTAGTTTTTATTTAATTTGATGTATTGAAGAGTTCCAAAATAATGGGTTTTAATTTATTGGTCATGATATACTATTGTGAAAAAAATATACACTGTTCTGTACTTAATATAAAGAATATATAAAAAATAAAAAATATTATTCATTAATTCTTATATATAAAAATAATTAATTAGAACATAATTTAACACATTCAAATATTTTATCAATTTCTAGAATGAAATTGAATAAAATTATTTCAAAATAAAGTAACGAACATGGAGTAGTACATATAAAGCAATGTTGAAATGATTAACAATTATAATGAAATTTTACTTTGGAACCCAAATCAGTTAACTTAAAAAAAAAATCTTTAGTAAGTAATCTAAGATAAGTATTTTTTAACAAAGCAACTCTGAGTTTTTCTTTTCTTTTTATTATAAACTTTTTCAAAACTTTTTAATGATCCCCTCTCATTTGTTTCTCTATTATAAAGTAAATTGACCGAGTTTTGAGAAGATATAAAATAAAATGCGATGATAATTAATACAACAGGTCACTAAATGTTAACATCATTGATCAACAACTATGATGACAAGGAAATCAATAACATGAAGTTTCAGAATTTGTTTCAATTTTATAGATTGGAAAGATAATGAGAGAGAGAGAGTTAGATTTTTGAATAAATTTTTATGAATTCTTTAATTTTTCCTTTTTTACCGACCGACGATAGTAAGGGAGGTATTGTTTATTAAAATTGATGATTTTTTAAAAAATAAGGGAATTCATTATTATCCCAAAGAGGTTTACTTTTTATATTAATAGTATATTTATAATATGAAATAATAATTTAAAAAGTCAGATTTTATTATAAAAAAATAATAATGAGAATTTAATTATCAATTTATATTAAATGTACTTTATTTTAGAAATTCTATCCTATTAAAACGACATAAATAAAATTTCAAATATTCTTATGTTAGATAGTCATAGTTTTTTTCTACACTAAATTAATTTCATATTTTTACTTTATTTTTCAATGTTTGTTCTTTTTTTTAATTTTTGTGATTTTTCAGGGAGATCAAAGAACATATGTAGCGTGAATGTTTGGTCTCTGGTAGATATTTTTTTCTTTTTTTTTCTCTATTACAGTGAAATGTGACTTTTATACAAATGGCAAACGAGGGGTGCAAAGGGGGTCCTGCACTGCCCCTCAGCCTGGCTCTACAGGTGGCTCTCACTCTTTTTTTTCAGCTCCCTTTTTTTCAGTAAGAATCGACGGTTTCACGACGCTGGATGGGGGCGTAAAAATACCATTTGTGTCAGTGTGCGAGTGGGTTGGCAGATTTTTTTTTTTCCTCCTGGATGCACACGCATTCACACAGATGGACACGTGTGAACTGCTTTAGCCGGAGGCGAGATTCACGCTCAAATAAAATAATAACCAGCTAAGGGTGAAAAAAAAGAATAAAAGACAACAATCCGGTTCACTTGTTATCAAAAATGACACCACGTATGGGGCGTAAGCGTTCTCAACGAAAGAGAGAGAGAGAGAGAGAGAGATAAAGAAATAAAAAGGGGAGGGGGAGAATAGGGCTGGAACCAAAAAATGATCGCTATCTAGAAAAAATAAGCACATAAGTGCCTGCTAAGATCAGGTCAATGATAAAAAAAGATATCTTATCGAATTTTGATCAAAATAAATTATTAATACTTTCAATTTTTTATCTCCTATTATTTTGATAAGATCACTTCACCAATGTGACCGGATATATTAATAAATAATCAGTAAATGAAAGGGTTAAAGATTTTATTAAAAGAGAAAAAATTCAAATGAATTTCAAATAATCGAATATTAATAAAAAATTCAGTTATATAGTATATCTAAAAAAACTATAAGAAAAAAAAATTGGTAAAAAAAATTATATTAGAATTCTCATTCAATCTATGATTTAGAACTAGAAATTTTTCTTTAATAATTTCTAATATTTTTATTAATTTTATAAAACCCTTCGATTGAACATCAGTTGAAAATTAAAGAATAACATGAATATAAATTATATATAAAACATTATTATAAGTATAAAATCAAGAATATTATGTTAAGAGATAATTAACGATTAAATCTCTTTGAATGAAGAGATGAGGAAGAATTAAGAGTTTCAACTTGAATGAGAGTGTAGATATGCATTTTTAAAATATTATTGTATAATACAATTTTTCAAATCCAAAATACAAAATTATTAGCTTTTTCTAAAAAAAAACAACTAAATAATAGATTGACCTGTGACCAGAGAACTGACCGACGGTTTGAAATAAATTAATTTCCAACTGCAGAAACAATTTCAAATAATTTAAATATGTATCTTTTAATGTAATAAAAACATATATCGATACAACAAAAATATTTTTAATTTTACTTTATTTATAATATATAAGAAGGCGCTGGCTGGGACGTCAGGGAGGGCTGGATCACGTCATATAATTTTAAATTAAGATAAAACTAATGATGATTTTTCCCGAGGATAAAACCAATACAAAGTGCATGATTCGTGGAGATATGTAAAAAATCTCCTCATGTGAAATTTGGTGTGAAAGTAACCCTTCCCTTCCTATCGTCGATCGGTAATACTACAACTTCCGGTTTCCGGATATACACCAAAATGATGATCAATTCATCATACTGATGCATTAAGTAAATATTCCAAATTTTATCAAAATCCGTTGAGCCGCTCAAGCTGTACACATCTATACGGATACACAGACGGACAGACGGACAGTCATCATGCTAAAAATACTTTTTTTGTGGAGATATGTAAAAATCTTCACAAGTGAAATTTGGTGTGAAAACAATACCTCCCTTACTATCGTCGGTCGGTAAAAATGAAGAATAATTAGATAAATAATATTTTAAACATTTCTTAATGGTTTTTAAGGGTAAACTTTTAATTTGTGATTTTGTCACCATCCCCCCTCAGCTACTCTGACTGTTTCGATCGTCCTTCCAAAGGAAAATCATAATTGGATTTGACGCTCCGATCTCGACTTGAAAGTGACGTTTTCTCCGTTCACTTTTCACATATCGCTCGTTTATTAAACGAATAAAGGAGACGTCGAGGTGCAAAATGGCACTTTAATAGAGTTAAAAAGACTAAATAAATAAAAAGGGCGGCCACCCCGGCTAATTGCGCCTTGTAATTGATCGCACATGTTCACCCTCGTTGACCCAGGGTCACTTGCTAATTAGCCACTGTATTAGCACCGGCCTACGGGATATTTATGTGCTCCGGCCCTTCCGTACCTCTTAGACACCCCTCGGCAACCCGATACCCCCCTTCGATTACCTTACCGTTGCCTATCTTCTTATGGAAAATGTTATCAACCCTTTTCCCAAAATAATTTATATTTAATATTCACATTTTAGAAAATTCACTTTCAAGTTGAAATCATTTTTGTTTTTTGTTTTTTTTTTTTTTTTTTTTTTTGATAAAACATTAATAAAAAAAAATTGAAAAAAATTTTGATCCCCACTCTCTTTTTCTCTTTTCGATCGTTAAAGAAAACATTATTATTTCAAATGAAGCCGCTCGTCAATGATTAATTTTATAAAACTTTTCACCATTATTTATTTATTCGATCATCAGAAAGTTGTTGAGTTGATAAAGAGTGGGTGAGAGAAGCGGACTGGTGAGGGTGGGGGTCGGCGATTTGAGTCCTACGACCCTTCGTCGAATAATTTAATTGAGAATCAGAACAGCAGGAGAGAAGAGAATAGCTGGTTGGTCGATAGGAAGGGCTCGTAGGGCATCGGGAGGAAATTTTATATGAAATCAGCCCTATGATACATTCCGGTTCGGATTACCTATCCAAAGATTAATTTTCAACCATCACCACAGACCAAAGTTACTTCCTCTCTACTTAATTTTTATAATATTTGATACACAAACATTAATTTATTCTCTAATTTTAATATTTAATCTATATATGTTGCTATATTATATTATATACTTATTTGGAAATTATTTTTCTTAAATTTATTAAAAAAATTTAGTAAATTTTTTAATAATGTAATTTATGACTGAAATAAATTTGGAAATTTAAAATTTTTATTTTTTTTTTATTATTCTTCAATAATATTATAAATTATTAGTAATAATAGAAAAACAAAAATATATATATATATATATATATAAAATTATATCAAGCTGATGGAAGGTTTGAGTTTGATGGATGATGGGAATAAAATCCTTATAAATCATTCTACGAGTATTTTTCAATAGCGTATACTATCATTAGCAATCTATTTAAATGCATATAATCATTAAAAATAAATGACAAATATTTAACAAGTTTAGAATATATATTATAAAATGAGAGATTCAGGTGGAAATTGGCAGATGACAGGTTTTTCTTGTTCCGGTAGAACGAATTCAACCACAAAAGGAAACAAAACAGCTCATCAAAATGGAATGGAGGGCTCTTCACTGAAATGTGTATTTAATTATTCAATTAAATCACTTGATAAATAAATAATCCAAATATCGAAGCTTAATAAAATGAATTTTTGATATTTTATTTATTTTTGTTTTTCGATATAAACTCATTTAAGAAGGTGTACTTCAAAATATGCATATACAATTATTTTAAAAATTAAAAAATACAATAAACTAATAAAGAACAAAGAATATAATAAAAAGAATGAATTATTCTATCCAATAGGGGAGCATAGTTTATGGTATAAACAGCTTGAATGTCTAGTATATTTTGTAGACCTCTCTCCCTAAATATTTTAAATTTTTGTTGATATTAATTAATTGTATTTTTTATATTATAATAAAATTCAACCCTTCTCAATATCTTAATTTTTATTTTTAATTTGAATTCCAGCTTTCCTTTTAAAAATATTTGGACAGATCTTTTTTTAATTCTAGTAAAAGTTTTATTTCGTCTGTAAATTTTCTTCCCTCTCTAAAGAATGAAAGTCAAGTATAAAAAAAAAGATCAAAGAAGATGGCTGTTTATTATTTTTCTTATTATTAATTATTATTTTGTTTTAAAAAAATAAGGAAAAAAGTTTTAAAAGTATGTATACTGATGTTATTAAATAAATATTTAATTACAGTTTAAAATATTTCAATATTAATATAAGTATAAATAAAAAGTTAAAAAAAAAATATTAACTCATAGGAGAAAATAAATAGAAAATATATACTGGCAACTTAGCAAAAAAAATATAATTAAATTATTTTTTAATAAGCTTTCGAGCCGTATACTAAATTTCTTGTATTCTTTTAGTAAAGTGATTCTCAACCACTGTGCCGCGAGATTACGAGGCTCTTATTCTTTTTATTCTAAATTTTTTCAATTTGGTTCCAAAAAAAAAAGGTAAAACGTTTTTGGGACTTGGTTCTTAAACATTTCCGACTTTTTTTTCTAAATTTTTTCAATTAACCGTTTTTGGGACCACTTTTTTCAAGATGGTAAAATTTTACACTTTTCTTTTTCTTTGTGTGCCGCCAAATTTTAAACCGTTTAAAGTGTAAAAAAAAGTTGAGAATCACTGTTTTATAGTATATACTAGTATTTTAATTAATATTTTAATATTTTATAATTTACATACTATATTGTAATTGTAAATAAATGAAAAAAAATATGTTTTACCATTTAAATTAGTTAATATTATAAGAAAATAAAAAAATATTTTATTATATAGTTGAGGGAAAGTTGGAGGAATGTAGTTTGCTGGGGCCAAGAACTAACTTTTCGAGTAGTTGCACAGAAATATCTTATCTTTTCAAGAATTTTTTTTTTATTTTTTATTCCAATAATTTATTTATTATAAATTAAACCCACATCGTGTAATTTTATTAATTTAATCTTAATTTAGAAAAATTAATAAAATGAAAAAATGTATACTTTCAGAAGTGGAATGGCAGTTACTTAATATAATTCAATAAAAATTATTAATTTTTGCATTTAAAATAATATTTTAAAGAGAAATATTGAATGCGTGCAGAATTTAATTATTCAAATTGTAATTAGACTCATAAATATGCAATAATCTAATTAAAGCAAGCATTTTGCTGTTTATTTTTTGAAAAATATAAATTGTTCCAGTGATGAATTCATTTTCTGTTATTTTATAGGGATCTAATCAATATTTTGATATTTTCTAGTTTATATATGTAATTCGTAAAAAAAATAAAGTAATCATTATCTTTAAGTAACTGATGAAGGTCCAATAAAATCACTTGAAGCGCTCGTTCGTTATGAAAGGATTTAATTCCGTGAAAATAAATAGGGTAGTTTGCGAGAGGATTGGGGTAAGGTGAGTTATTCAGATTGGTCCTATTTGGAGATCGATCCCCTTCCAGGGAGCGAGCGAGATGGTCCAGAAGGGGTTGGGGGTGGATTAGCTTGCTAAGCTCGGTTGCTAGTAGCTTTTAAACCTTGCTTGGGACCCTGTGTGTAATCTTTTCAATTTCCACCATTCAATTTCCACTTGTATGGCGCAATTAATTAACTTTTGCCCCCGCCCCACTCCGACGGCTCCCAATAAGGTCTCCGAATCCAATTTAGAGACGGCCAAAGAGCGAGCGAGGAGAAAGAGAAATGGAAATCAAGGGTGGACTGGGTGAACACGAGGCAATCGACTGGAGGGTGGGTGGGAGGCAGAGAATAGGGTGGAGGGTTTAAAAAGAATGTGCAAAAATTAGAACTTGAATTGGTTTTTCTATTAATGGATCATGGCAACCAATAATCATGTTCATTGGGGGTACGAGAAAAGGTAGGGCGAAGGGCATTACTCAAATCTTTATCACAATCACGTTTTTCATCACTTTTAACGATTTTCGCTTTTGATTAGCTTTTCGAAATTTAGCAATCGACTTGTTTATTTGGCTGAAACAATGAAGAAAAGTAAGAGATAATAAATGCTACATTCAATTTAAAATTATTCCCAAACTTTTTATTTGTTTATTTTATTTAAATTAGGTAATTTAAAAAAAAAATATTGGTTTATGCTCTAATATCATAAATTACAATTTTTCATTTCAACATTTTTTGTTTTTAATATTAATATAATATTATATTTAATTTTTTTAAAATTATTATCATATTATACAATGTAAAAATTAAAAACTGATTTTTTTCTAAATTTATTTAAAATATCAATTTGATTTAATTATAATTAAATTTTTATTTGAATTTTAACATTATAGCCAATATTATTATACATTTTTAATAACGAATATGATATATATTTGAATTTAGCAAATTGATGTATAAATGTAGTTAGTAGCGATTTTGTTGGAATTGTATTTCTAAGCCTCTCCCTCGCAGAGATCAAGAAGGGCCTTCACCAACCCTTTGGCTTAGGATTCGTATTGTTTTCCTATTTCTTTGAATTGAATGGAGATTCTCGTTTCGGTTGCTGGAATAGTCGCCAGTGGAGGGATGAAAGGGTTACGAATATTTACTCTTTAAATAGAGAGCTCAGCTCCATATAATTTCATCTTGGATTGGAAGGTTTCAGTTGGAAATCGCCGCCGGGGCAGCGTCTCTCATTCTCTCGTCTCTCTGCGGTTTCATCGCCCTGCCAAAGAGAGAAGAGTCGTGCACGGGGAGGAATCTGCCCCCGAGGGTGGACTGAGATTCGGGCCCACGAATTCCACCCTCAGCTGCTTCCAAAGTAACCCGATTCCAAATCTCAGCCGTCGAATCTGTCGCTCTATTCTATTTTTTTTATTTTATATTTACCAAAAATGTATTAATTATTTTTAAATTCCTTAAAATAATTTGTATATAATTATATATTATTTTTGAAATAATAAATATATTTATATTTTACTTTTGAAACATTAATAAATATTTTCAACAATTGAAAGATTAAATAATGTTGTACAAGTCAAAAATTTTTTATCCCATTAAAGAAACATGTTTGGCTCTTTATTGATGGCACTACGTCACGTGTTGGCGCGTGCTTTGCAGTGTTAAAAAATTCATTCCGATACTTTCAGCGATTCAATCAAGCTGAAATTCTATATATAGCAGTTTTATACAATTTTTAATCATGTGAAAAACTATCAAACATATATCTCTATTTTTACGGTAAGTTTAGAGGGAAAAATATCAAAACGATCCTCTTCCGGGTGAGCTACATTTCCCAAAATTTTGAATAATGCCAGTATACCAAATTTCATTATTCTAGCTCAAACCGAATTTGCGTAATCTTGTCTACATACACACACACACATTTTTCTCAAACTTAGTGAAAATGACTCAGAGACCTTCAAAACGTATAAAAACATCAAAATCTCGACATCGAAAAGTTTCGTGATCGCAATACTCTCGTCAGAGATAGTAAAAAATTGAAACATGAATTAGACTGATTTACAAATAAAAAGAAAGAGGTATGTTTTTAGACTCGGGAGTCCTGAAAAGATATATTTAAGTCGAAATTTACAATTCAATTTTTATTATTATACCACATATAAAATATAGTTGTCTTATAGAAAATCGAAGTAAATATATGTACATAGTATTTTAATATATTTTTTAAAAAGCCCCTCATCAAATTCAGTGCGATTTCAATTTTAATTTTTTTTCCCCTTTGCCAGTGAACTTCATAATCCAAATACGCAATAGAGAATGAGGAATGAGCGAGGAGGAATGTAATTATCAGGCATATATCGAGCATCTTGAAGAAAGAAAAAAGTAATATTAAAAAAAAGAATGTAAACGAGTTTTTTTTTAACTCAGATATGAAAGAAAAAAAAGCGAGTGGTCCGATTTTGTAAGTCAATTCAAAAGGAGTGAAGATAATATATATATATATATATTATATAGGCACTTATTAAAGCTATTTTCGGTAAGAATCCGGCAACCCCTGCTGCGCCCCATCTCACTTTTTGCATATTATTATTATTTTCTTAAAAGTTTGAACAAGTTTTTTTATTTTTTTTTTTGCTTTCCTTTGTTAAAGATTCGTTGTGTGGGTGTAATATTATTATAATGATGAAATTCTTAATATAAGTTAGTATGGAAATAGAGAGATATTGATATAATATACATCGAGATAGAGAGTGAGAGATTTCAAACAGATGACTAACTGTTTGAAAGAGGAAATGGAACAATTCGGGGTGAAAATTAAATTTCTCTTGCAAGATGGTGGGAGTGTGAGGTGTATGTATACGTTGGAGGTGGTAGAGAAGTGTGAGAGAAAGGAGGGTATTTGAAAATTAATGTGTTGACGTATTTGTAATTCACTCACCTTGGCAGGCCGGATGATATTGCGACCGAATGTCGCTTTATGGTAAATATGGTGTCTCTTCACGCGGGTTGGGGTTAAAAATTACTCTTGATGATGTCAACCCGGAATTCAAAACGTTTTACGAAATTTTCTTTGGTGATATCTTCAGCAACGTTTAAATGCTAAAACAAAAACAAAATAAAATCATACACAATCCATTACTGCTAAGTTCTATCATCATTGGCTAAACCAGGGGTTCTCAACCTTTCAGGCTCTGCGCCCCCCTTAGAACACTGATTTGAGGCAGGCCTCCCTGTTTCAGAGTATCGCAAAATCATCTGACCTTTTTTTAGGATCATTTGAAAAAAAATTGAAAAAAAAATCGGAAATGTTCGAAAAGTTTGGCCACAAAATCATCTTACCTTTTTTTTTACAACAAAATTTTCAAAGTTTGCGGGCACTTTGTATGCTCGCGCCCCCCCCCCCCCCCTAGAATGTGGTCACGCCCCCCAGGTTGAGAACCCTTGGGCTAAACAATTTGATTGTAGCAGTCTTATCAACATTTAACTAGATTTTGGTATTTTCTTTGATGGCGTGTATGGCACAATATGCACTGATATGTCCATATTTTAATTTATCCTTCTTGTTTACAGAAGATCGTGGGGCGCGCGTTTCTTTACCCTTTTAAATGTTTGGTTTGGTTGGATCTTCTATAATTGTCTTGCCACAATAAGTTATACTATTCTTTTAGAATAAGTATGTAATGACCTTTTAACTTCTTCTTTAACATAGTTAGTTCTAAAAAATCTAACTACAATCTCTTTGGAGATTAAAAAATCTGGATTAAATCGATTATTATATAAAATTGGTGAAATTTTGCTTCTATTCAACTGTTGATTGATTACGTATTCGCGACAAATCGGACAGTTTGAGAAATTACATTCCATCCCCTTACACATCCATCGACCACCTAGAATCAAAGACGTGAAGAGAAATGGTAAGAGATGGGGTAAAGGAACCACCCTTGCTGTCAAAGAAAAGACGCGACACCACTCTTCTAGAATTCTTTTTATTTAAGAAGCGTATTGGTGGGGAGGGAGAGATAACCAAAGCAGATTATATATATATATATATATATATGACTTTGGGGTTTTCCATTTCAGTAATTTTTTTTCTAATTCAATGGAAAGAATAAATAAAAGAACTAATTTACATTCCGAGTGAAGAAAAAAAGCCCTTTATCCCTTACCAAACCTCCAGCTATTTTCTCCTACCACCCAAGAAAAAAAATTAGAATACGAATATCTTATTTTTTTTTTTATTATTAATAAAAAAATAACAAAACATAAAAAAATGTATTTAAGAATCCGAAAATATAAATAGACAAAATAAAAAATAAAATTTTCTTAAAAACAACTAATTTAAATAAGATGTTAAAATATTGTAGAAGTAAAATTGACGAATAAATAATCCAAATACCGAAAAGAGGAGTTATTACAGGAAATTTACAAACTAGTACAGAAATAAAGAAGAAAAGAGATTATAAAAATTTGAGCACTCACATTTTATGATAATGACAATATTTTAACTCTATTATCACCAAAAAATTTGTCGTTATTTTTCTCAACTTTCTAGTATGGGCGCGCGCGCTATTGTTCTATCCTTATTTTTCTTCTTTACTTTTTGTAGAATTAAAACAATTATTAACAATTATATATATTTTTAATTGTATTTAAATGATATCTTCTTGTTTCATAAATTTAATCCAAAATCAAACGGTAAATAGAAAATTAGTTAAAATTCAATTCAAACAGACAGTGCAAATTAAATATAATATATAGTAATAAATTAAATTGATTTTAATTGATTTTTATTATACAATGCATACAAGTAATTTGTAAAAATAGTACTAATAGTTCTCAATTAGGAGGCAGCTAGCCGAGCGTGTAGAATAGCAATTTTCTAAACAAGAAGTCGGCGTTCGATTCCAACTAAGAACAAATTTTTCTAATAAATTAAATTTAACATCAGCTGCCTCTAGGAACTGTCAGTTCCTGGTTCTATGCATGCGGAAGGCAACGCGAAACCACCGCATTCACATTCCCAAGAAAAATCATCATTGCTGGGTAGCTTCTAAGGCTATCCTAGTCATGATGGTGACCAAACTCCTAAGGGAGACGGCACCTTAAGAAGAAAAAGAAAAAGTACTCAATTTTAGAATATTATCAATAGAAACATTATTAACAATATTAATAATTTACAAGTGCCAATAATTGACCATTTGATAGATTTTTTTTATCAAAATAAACTTTTTAATTTCAAATTAAGTGCGAGATATGGATAAATATCAAAAATAGCTACTTCCGGATTGCTTAACAATGAAACAGAGACTTATAAATAATATCATTGTGGATCTTTAAAAACACGAGGTAAGCATATTGCATTTTAAGGTTAGTCTTATGCAAATCGTTCAGAATAGGCTTCACTTCATTTTCAATAGATTATGTTTTCTTTAATAATTTCAATCCAAAAGTTGAATTCAATAGTTGATACGACAAATTATATTAATCAGTTTGAAATACTTTCTTTATATGATCATTAACAATTATCAAGGGGGTGGTCAACTACTGATACATTTACCCTAAGTGATTTTTAAATATAATTCTAATAATAATTATTTTTTTATTCGAAATAAAAGTTTATCCTTTTTTGTTTTTCATCTTATTTTCTTAATTATTTTTATTTAATTTCATTACTCGGGTCAATCTGTTAATATAAAATTGTTTCCAAATAATATTTAAAGGAATCGTCTCTCTCGTTTCTCATTGACCGATAACCAGATCACCTGATCAGATTCATTAATATTTCCCATGAAGTCATTAATTTCTATTATGCGTCTCCTTTAACTAGACACATGAATAATGTTCATTTTCTCTTTGTCTTACTTATACTATATAGTAGGGTTAGTATGATGCCTGTTATTTTTTTTTCCTCCTTTCCATTGCTTTTCACCACCAAAAAGGGTTCACTTAATAGAAAATTTATTATAGAATTCAAGTAAAGTAAAAACTTTTTGATCACCCATACATATATAATGAATTCCAATTCCCGTTGCTAATATTTAATTTTATATATATATATATATATATATATATAGTCGCATTTATTCCATTAATTTATAATATTTGATGTTTAATTATTCCATTTCCCAAGCAAAGGGTTGATGGTCTCTTCAGAGGCCGTAGGCCCCCAATTAAATTAGAAAATGGTCAGACTCTATCCCACCCACTTCATTTGAACTAAACCAGATCATTTCCATATGTTGATTTTGTATATATGCTGGTAAATTTACTCTTATTAGAAAATATAAGATTTAAATTAACTTAGATACATTATATATATAATTTATATTCATTTATATTAAAGAACTCATTTGTTCAAAGATGGAACATTTTTGTATATACATATTATAATAATATAATATAATAGTTGGAATAGGTTATATATAGACAATATAAGATTATTTATTGTTTGAATTTTAATCATATATCTCCTTATTTCGAAATTAAATAATACTTGTGTAATTTAAAAAATAAATTTTCTTAACAAATTTTAATTTAATTTGTATAATCCAAATAAGCTGGAGTGTCTTTAGCTCCTCCTGGATTAAATAACATAATATATTATATTTAAATTAAATTTAATTAATTATAAATTATAAATAAAAATTAATAAATAATATTTATTAAATCAGCGCATGTTTGGCTCTTTGTTGAAGGCACCACGTCACGTGGCGTGTGATTTACAGTGTTAAAAAATTAATTCCGGTACTTTCAGCGATTCAATCAACCTGAAATTTTATATATAGCAGTTTTATATAATTTTTAATCATGTTAAAAACTATCAAACATATCTCTTTATTTTTACGTTCACTTTAGAGGAAAAAAAAATCAAAACATGATAGATAATGACCCTCTTACGGTTGAGCTATATTTCTCAAAAGTTGAAAAAAAACTACGAATTTTGAATAATGTCCGTATACCAAATTACATTATTCTATCTCAACCCGTTTTTGAGTAATCTTGTCTATACTCACACATTTTTCTCAACCTTAGTGAAAATGACTCACGAACCTTCAAAACGTATAAAAACATCAAAATCTCGACATCGAAAATTTTCATGATTGCAATACTATCTCTGGCGAAATAGTAAAAATAACAATAAAAAAAATATTTTAACCATAATATTAATATAATGTACAATTAATTAAGTAAGATAAAATTTTTGTTTTCATATAATTTATTAAATAAATAATTTATTTTTCTAAATCAATAAAACAAATAAATTTCTCCACTTTACAAATCTTTATATTTAAAATCATTCTCTCACGTATATGAGATTGATTTTTCTTTAAGGGTTACATTTCAATGCGAATGAAGGGGCTGGAATGAATGCGTGTTTCCGTAACACATGATGATCCCGTAGAACAATTTGAAGAGCCAATGGTTGTGGGGAGGAGGGTGCATGTCGTCATCGCAAATACACCCCCACCTCGATTTGAATGAGAGGGGAGTCGGAGGTCTCTAATGAGTGAGACAAGGAGGTCGGAGGAGAAACGCACGGGCGATAAGATAAGGTACAGCTAACGTTATGGAATGGCACTTTAATTACAGTAATGGGAGGTGGGAAAACAGGAGGAACCAAATGTTAATTACAATTCAAAGTCTAAAAGAGAGACAGAGCGAGAGAGTGAAAAGAGGATAGAGAGAGAGAGTGAGCAATTTGTAGGGAAGCACCATCTCACTTTTCTCTCGATGGAAAATTAAAAAAAGAAAATAAAATAAAAAAAAGAAATATTATTAAAAAAAACTAGAAAATGAATTTTTATCATTTTTTTATTTTACTCCTAAAAAAGACCGTTTTTAATTAACATTTAAAGATCATTAATCATTAATCGTTAAATCAAAACTAAATATTGACATTTTATTAAATATGGTTGTATTTAAATAATATAAAAAAATGAATGTAATATTAAAATTCAACCTAATGGAAATAAATTATATAAACTGTCAAGTATTTGAAATTTTAATTTATATATTCTAGGAGTGCACTAAAACAGCGATTCTTAACCTGTGGGCTGCGCCCCCCTAGGAAGCCCCGAGCATACAAGAGGGGGATAGTGAAGAAAAGATTATTAAAAAAAAATGATACACTTAGTACTCATATACATTTTGTTATTTTTATTAATGTTTATATTATATTTTTTTTTATTTTATAGTAAATTACATAATTTTTGTCTTAATTTAAAAATATTTACTTTTTCTGGTAAAATTTCATAAGATAATCATCTTTGAATACTCTCGCAATGCAATGTTGAATCTTGACTCATTTCATTTCCATCTAATTTATTTTTGGTAATGAATACCAACCATCCTATAATATATATAAATATATTGGTATATATAGTTTTATCCATTTTATAGTTTATAAAATAGAAAATTTGTCAAAGATATTCTTATTACTCCCGATAGTTGCATTGTTATGGTATTACACGATGTAAATATTTTATTTTACAATATATAAATATATAAAATTATAAAATAAGTATAATTTAAATCAAACATAGAAAAACTCTTGTTTTGCCAGTTAAATATAATTTAAAAACATAATTCAAAATACATTCTTGTTGTTTATATTATTGTAAGCAGTGAGGGGGGGGATAGAGAATGTTCTAGGGCAGTGATTAACATCCTTTTTTTTTTACCGCGGCACATTTTTAACGGTTTAGAAATTTGGCGGCACACAAAGAAAAAGATAAGTGTAAAATTTTACCATATTTTTTAGAACTATATTGTAAAAATTTAGGAAAAAGTCGGAAATGTTTAAGAATCTAGTCCCAAAATCGTTTTACTTTTTTTTTAGAACCATATTGGAAAAATTTATAAAATAAAGTCGGAAATGTTTAAGAACCTCATAATCTCATGGCACCCTTTTGAAAATCTAGCGGCACACTAAAGTGCCGCGACACAGTGGTTGAGAATCACTGTTCTAGAGTTTTGACCACCCAGGGCAAAACAAAATTTAGCGCCCTTTCATACAAGAATATACAAATTTACTACACATTAAAAAAATAGAAAAAAATCAAAATTATACAAATATAAGGAATGTAAAAAATATCCGCTGGAGGGGAGAAATGATAATAATGATTGAAAATAGGGGAGCGAATATTGAAATGTTGAGAAACGGTTACTCAAATACTGTAATTAGAAGAAGTTTTGGTTATTTCTTTAAGTTTTAAATAGAACATAATTTGATCACTTTAAATTCTAAATTATCATTGTCAATACAATAGTTTCCAATAATTTTAAATAATTATTTTTTTTATGTTCAATTAAATTCAATCAATAAATTTGTTGTGAAATTAATGATTTTTAAATGATATATATATTTAAAAATATTGAATTAAAATATATAAATTAACTTGCCAGCTCAACTCATGTACAATTCTATTTATTTTTTTTTTTAAACTACTTAAATCAATATCTTTTTAAATTAATTTTTTATATCATTTAAAAATCATTAATTTCACAACAAAATTTATTGATTGAATTTAATTGAACATAAAAAAATAATTATTTAAAATTATATTATATATATTTATATATATATATATAAATTGTTGAGGAGAGAAAGAAAATATTTTTTTCTAAAGAAGAGTGACAGATATATAATTCTTATTGACAACAGGACAAACTGAAAACCTTTTAAATTGTATAATATCATAATTTCTTGTGAATAGTATGATTAATTATAGAGTTTTCCATTTGGATTATTTCCCATGATTTTATTTTTCACCCTTTCTGGTTTGTTATACAATACTTTCTAAGAAATCACTTCTTGGTGGCGATTAATCTTAATCTAATATCAGTTGTGATTAAGTCTGGCTTATGATATTAATAAGACAAGACACTTGATATTCCCTCTCACTTCATTTCTCTTCCTTCACTTATTATTATATCAACATTATTTAGTTACCAATCTAATCATATTAAAAGTATTAAGAGAATAATGTCCATGAAATATTCAATCAGCTGATACCATTAATCAATTAATATTATAATAAATCAATTTTTGCTTTTTGCGTAAAAAAAGAAAAAAAATATTTAGAATTGTTAATTGTCTTTTGAGCTGAACAACTTGAACTTTTTCCGAATTGAAAATTTGTTTCAAATTTATTTTTTGAGTGTATTTTAATAGCGTTTAGGATGTAAAGAGAGAGAGGGAGAAAGAGAGGAAGAGAAGTCAGTGGTATGGATCTCTTCTTGTGGCTGGCTTCTACCGAAACCTTAGCGGTGATTAATCTTAATAAGATATCAGATATGATTAAGCGTGGCTTTGATAATAAGGAGACGAGACTCTTCCAACCCTCTGTACCCTTTCATTTCATTCACCCTCTACTTTTCAAATCCACTTTATCCCCACCTTCATTCCACTTCATTCACTCTTTATTGCATTAATTATAATTATTTTTTGTATGAAAAAAATTACAATAATGATTTTCCATTACAAGATGGTTTCTATTTGAAAATGTCGCTGGCTCTACAAAAAAATTCAATTTTCTTAAACAAAAAAAAAAAAAAAAAAAAAAAAATTAAAGAGATTATCTTTTAATTTTAATTTTTAAATAATATGATTCAGCATAAATTCTTATTAGAGTTAAAAATTTATATTTTAAAATTTATATAATAATGTGTTTTTTTAATATTTTGTGAAATTTAAAAAAATTAAATTAAAAAGTAATTATTTAATGAACTTTCGAGAAATTTATTATATATAAACCAATGTCGACATCCTATACCGAGATTTTTTTTTTTTTTTTGTATACTTATTTTTCATCTTATTTTATTTTCATTTTATTTATTTATTTTTAAATAAAGGGAATTTTCCGGGGGACTGTGGCTTTCTCTCTCTCTTGTGGTCGGTGTAAATGTGAAAATAAAAGAGAACCTATATATATATATATATATATATATATAAAAGTAATAAAGACGGTAGTGTGGTGCTCTGTTTTTAACAGGCGTACAGGGAGAAAATCAGGGCTAAACCACTTGCTTTTATTCTAAAGAATTTAAAGAGCGGAACCGTAGGGGTTGGATGCAACTCACGCGCCCCGGAATGCCTTCATATCGGTTATTTTTTTTCCCTTTAACCACCCACCTTCCCCAGCACTTGATCCCTCTTATATGTTTGCTTGAGGAATTTTAAACTGGTTTAAACAACGCAATAAAAAGGGCCAATGAATCGGATCACTGCTTAAAAAAACAAGAAAGGGTTTAACAGAAAAAAAATAACAAGAATGCAAAAAATGTGATTAGATTTAATAAATATTGATTGTCCAAAATAAAATTTGAATTTTATTAAGGAAAGGGTTATTTTTAATATCAATTAATTGAATAAGAAAAAAAAAAATTAAGTTATGATGTAAATATAGAAAAGTTTCTGGTCCATTCAAAGGATCTACTCGTTTCAATCTCACTTTAATAGATTTTATTGTTGTGGATTAAAAAGTAACAAATCTTACTGGTTTTGTATTTGATTATTCTATATTTGCGACAAGAAATTAACTATAACTATAACTAACTCAAATCATTCTTATGAAGGTGGGGTAGATATAGGATTTTGTAATAATAGAAAAACAAATCCCAAATACACTTGATGCAATAACCTCGGAAATATAAGATGCACAAGTTTTACAATATAAGAAAGCGGTTCGTTCAGACATGGGGTGTAATGGATGTAAATTCTACAGTAACATGATTAGATGATTACTGATGAAGGCTAAGACTAAGAACAGAGGAAGGCGGAAGAAGAAAACTATTACCATTATGATTTACGGCAGCGACCCAGTGTTAGTGTTCTGTTCCTTAGTATAATATGTGATTACTTTCAAAATTATGAAAGAAAGTTGAATTTCAAAGGTATGTGTTATGATTATAAAATTTTATCGGGTTTATTTTATATTGTTAAATAAAATAAAATTGTTAGATAAAATCAATTTAATTTAATAATTAATAATGTAATAATAAAATGTAAAATTAATTTTTATAAAAATATTCATAATTGTATAATTGAGTTCGAAATATTAATTCATGAATAAAAAAATTATTATATATATATATATATATATATATATATATAAAATAAAGTTCTAAACTGTTTCTTTTCAATAAAGATATTCATAATTTGTTGACATTCAAATCATAGAGTAACGGTTTTGTAACAGGTAGGCCAATCGTTAAAATATTATTATATTTAGGAAGAGTGTTAATTAATAGTAGTTATTGATCAAAGGAGTTAGAAATTAAATAGTTTTTTAATTCAATATGGTTAAAGAAATTAATTAACAGAAATTAATATTACTTTTGTAATTTAAATTCAACTTTGTATTAGCAATTTCTCATTATATTGTATTACATTTTTTATTTATATTATATAGGTATATAATTTTAGAAAAGTTTTATATAAAACATGCTATATAAATATGAAAATTGTTAAGCAGATTAAAAGATCATTTCAAATGAAAAAGTTTTTAATCGGCTGTTGTTGTTTTTCTTATTAATTGAATAAATAATTAAAGTTAATCATTATATGAATTTATAAAAAAAAACAAAAAACGATTCCCATTTATCAATAAAAACAAGCATATAATTAAAGTAATAATAATATTTTTACATTCCATTTCTTTTATTTATGGGCAAAAAGATCGATACAATTTAATAGATGAATCGCAAACTTGTTTGTACGTTTTATCAGAAATTTCCTCACAGTTGGGAATATTTGTATTTTATTTAAGTTGCGAGTTGATAACACCAATGGTAAAGTAAATATTGTGGAAATTACTATCATAAATAGTGTTATCGAAATAGGCGTACGTGGGGGCACACGCAAGTTTGCCTCCCACACTCAAGATGAACGAAAAGTTTAACTGAATTTTAAAAATATATTGGTTTTATTATACCTCTACTAAAACATTATATTCTATCCAATATCTTTTCATATGATAATATATATTTATGTATTTTTATCTGATTTATTAAATTTTAATAAAAAAAAATATTTATCAATCCTGCATTGTATAGTAAACTAAGTATATATGTATATATTTAAATGTTAGTTGAAATTAATATTTTGAAAAATTTATATTCAAGTTTCACACACATTTTTACTTGCAATATTTTCAGTTATTAAAATTATATTAAAAAAATTTGTATACTCTTACTTTTTAAGATAATTCGAGTATATGTTGTATATTTAGGATAACAAAAATAAGTATTTTTAGGAATTAACTGAAAATCACATTATTTCTTTAGGAAAATTAAAAGTTCTTTTTAAATATCTCATAATATCTCTTCATTAATAAAAAATTCTTATTTTTAATTTATATTAATTCGTCTTTTATATTTTTTTACAGATAGAAGATAGTAAGGGAGGTATTGTTTTCAGACCAAATTTCACAAGTGGAGATTTTTACATATCTCCATGAATCATACATTTTGTTAACAGAAAAAAGTATTTTTAGCATGATGTCTGTCTGTCCGTCCGTCCTTCCGTGAACGGCTCAACGGATTTTGATAATATTTGGTAAATTTACTTAATGCATCAGTATGATGAATTGATCAACTTTTGGTGTATATCTGGAAACCGGAAGTGGTAGTATTACGGATCGACGACAGGAAGGGAAGGGTTATTTTCACACCAAATTTCACATAGGGAAATTTTTTTACATATCTGAACGAATCATGCACTTTCTATTAGTTTTATCCTAAGGAAAAATCATCTTCATTAGTTTTTTTCTTAATTTATAATTATATGACGTCACTGCCAGCGCCTCATTATATATTAAAAATTAAATAAAATTAAAAATATTTATTTAATCTCAAATGTATATAAGGTTTATTTTTGAATTAAAGAAAACGGAAATTAACATTCGAAACGTCTACTTTTTTCCCTGACTAATAGGTAATTATATAAGAATGTTGTTCTTATATAGAGGACGAATTAATATTTTTATTAATTTTTATTTAAAAACTATATAATATCCCTGTCCCTACATAAATAAATGAGATTTATCTTGTAGGAAGGATGATTTCTTTAAGGCACAAATGGCCTTAGTTGTTGAGGTGCCTCGATCTTCAAATAATAATAATAATAATAATAATAAATATATAATATTATTAGGTGGCGAGTAACTGTTAAGTTGACGAAATAATTCTGACTTGTCAAAATCCAAGAAAGAATATACGGTACATATGATTGTAAACAAAAGATAATAAGATTATTATTAATAATACAAATAAAAACAAATTATTCATTTTAACAATGTTTTCTATATTTTATTAGTAAAAAAAAAAAAACAATTTTCTAAACTTAAAAGATTGAATTGTTTTATATATATATATATATATATTAATTCCAAGGGGGTAACTCCCTATTCGTTTATGATTTTTTTTAGCTTCATTAAAAAAAAATGATCGTCTTTCTATTCATCATTAGCATCATCAAGAAAGACAAGAAGCGGTGGTTGGTGAGAGAAAAGGGCTTATAGGAATAAATTAAATTCTAATTCCTCATCTACTTGGTATTCCAGCCCCAACCCTCTCTCTCTCTCTCTCTCTTGTTCTCTGTGTTCTTTAAGAAAAGAAATTGATTATTCATTATGATTATTATTTTTTCTTATCATTTTTTTTTCCTCATTTTGTATAACGAATTCAAAAAAAGACATATTAATGTTAAAAAAATCGGTTAATTAAATTTCATAAAGACATTGAATAAAAATATAAAAAGAAAATTAAAATAAAATAGGGGAGATAGGATTTGAATATTTAGATATTAACCATAAAATATTTACAGATTTAAATGTAACCAACCCCATCTAAGACTGTTTTTAATGCTGGCCACATCAGTGCCTTTTGGGATTATTAATCCACTCCATTCGCAGGTGGTTGATGGTTAAAAAAAAACAAAGAAAAAAAAAATTGTCGAATAAAAATTCCACAGTCCCTCCCTTATCGTTCACTTCTTTTATTACGGTTCCTTTTGTTTTCTTGTGATTTTAATCAGCGTCTCTCAATCGAAGATGTTTGTCTTTCTTAAATTTGTCCAGAAGGTCTGATTTGGCACTCAAGTAGTTGACAGCCTCCCTCTTCCCTCCCCAATTCGAACTCTCTTTCGAATGTCCTGTATCTTCTCTCAACCCTCTGGAGATAGAAACAATAAAGAATTGTCACGAGCATAGAAGGGGTCGTTTTTAGTGTTAATGAGTGGAAAGGTGGCACGTGGTGACAGCCACCCTCTACAAAAAAAGAGAAAAGGGTCTGTAAGACGGGAGGAGTGGTGAGTTGGGGTCTTATTTATCAGAATGAAAGGGCATCTCGGTGTCCATCCAATTGATAATAATGGATCAATAATTCAATAAGACATTGCAAAAAGATATCCAATTGAAAAAGGCTAAACGAAAAAACAAGATTAACTAGATATTTCAAAATATATTTTATAGTATTTTAATAAATTAAAGTATTTTCTAATAAACGTAAAATATTTTTTATATATTTATTACTTAATTTTACTATTTCGCCAGAGATAGTATTGAGATCACGAAAATTTTTGATGTCGAGATTTTAATGTTTTTATACGTTTTGAAGGTCCCTGAGTCACAAAGGTTGAGAAAAATGTGCGTGTGTATGTGTGTAGACAAGATTACGCAAAAACGGTTTGAGCTAGAATCATCAAATTTGGTACATGGGCATTATTCAAAATTTGTAGTTTTCTATCAACTTTTGAGAAATGTAGCTCAACTGGAAGTGGTTTTGTTTTGACAAAGAGCCAAACACGCGCTGGTTTTATAAATATTATTTATTAATTTTAATTTATAATTAATTTAATTTTTAATTTAAATATAATATATGTTATTTAATCTAATTCAAATTGCGAGATAGTCGAGTGGAGACAATTATTTTTTTTTATAAACAATCACAGGTGACTTCTATGTTAAATATATGTAGTTTCTAATATATGTGTATGTGTATATATACAACTAAAAAATTATATTTACATCTAAATTATACAAATACAAAAGGCATTATAATTGATTTTTGGCATGGTTTGAAATAAATTTACTTATATAAAAATATCCTCATCGAAAATATTTTTTTTTTAATTTATAAAAAAAAATAAATAAATATTAATTTTATATTATAAAGATATATAGAATTTTGAATACAAATCGTGCGGGAGAGAGACTTATACACATACATAGTTGTATTCTATAAAGAAACCTAATCTAATAATAATAAATTTATTATTAGGAATTTATATTAAATTGTATGGTATAGAGAGAAAATCTAAAATATATAGCCATAAAAATGTTTTTCCTTTCTAAATGTGAATAAAAATAATATTATTAGAATTAATCAAAATATTGGTTATAATATATTTATTTAGCAAAAAAAAAATAGATATTGTAACAATAATGATGGTAATATATTCTTAATACTACCTATACCCATATATATATATATATATGGTATATATAAATGACAAGTAAAATAAATTTAATATCTCGCTAGTGAAAATACAATGGGATTTTCCCTTGAATGTTACGAAAATATTTATTTGAGTGTTCCGGGAGAGACGGAAAATAGTCTAAATCCGGGAATAAATAACCCAAATAGTGAGGGAAGGAAGGATTTTTCTTTCTATTGATGTTAGTAGATGGAAATAAGAGAAAGAGAGACTGGAAGGGATTGATGATGATGGTGATGATGATGTTGTCTTGAAACAAAAGAGGGTCGACTGGGTCTTTTGCTGACTCAAGTGACAAACATCTCGAAGAGATATTTATTTTTTCTAGATTATTATATTCTGATAACCGCTCTTATCATAAACATTAATCTAACAAAATATGATATCGATTCTTTTCTATTTTGAGATTTCAATTATTAAATCAATCAATTGGAATCCCTTAAAAAAAACAAAATTTATCGAGAGTTGTTCTTATAATAAAATGTTAATATAAATTATGAAATGAGTTATATCAATAGACCAGGGATTCCCAACGAAGTCCATGTGGACCCCTTGAGAGTTTATGGAGCATTGGATAGGGTCGACAGAACCTGAGGGGGTTATTAGTGAAATCTCCTTTTTTCAATTACTATAAAAAAGTTAAGAATTTCTTTATGCTAATGTGTTTTTTAGGAAATTTTTAAATGGAATTTTTGTTTTAAATTTTCAAATCTTCCTCTAAATAAAATACCATTTAACTTAAATAGATTTTTTTAAATAAGTGATTATTAAAAGAGAAGAAAGTTTGGAAAACCCTGCTATAGTGGATAATAAATATAAATATGAAAATATATATTCAAAACCATAAATTTAATTATTTATTTATGAAATCACATATACACATAAAAAAATTGATGAGTGTTGAAATATTATAATTTTTTTATTCCTAACAATTGGTATTATTTTAAAAAAAATTGCTTTAAAAAATAGGACTAATAATTCATAAGAGACGAAACAAGAAAGGATGAAAAGATTTTCAAATTCTAGATTTCCTTTTTTGAATCCCCTACAATGTTACTAATTTCTGTCGTTTCTGATCCAAGCTGCTCATTTGGCAAAATGAGAAAGAAAGGGTAGGTCCAGTTCTATTTCTTTTGATGGTGCCGCCAATCTAAAAGGGCTTTAGCTCTCTTTTTCGGAGATTAAAGTGCCCTGCTAAAGGGCTTTGTCTCAGACCGGACACAAAGACACCATTAGTCCAATCACCTGGATACCTCATCAAAAGAACTGATATGAAATCAATTAAGGCTCTCTATTCATTTGTTCATTTGCAAAGCGCAACGATTGTTTGTTTTTTTTTTGTTCATCCTGCAAATAAAGGATTCATCTAGCAAAATAACGTGAAGAGGAAAACAATATTAAAAATTAAAACTAAAAAAAGATTTTAAAATTCATTATAATAATTGCTTTTCGAATAATAATAATAAATAAACAATGGAAAGAAATTCAAATTTGATCTCATTAATATAGATGATCATGAGATTTATCCGGTCATAATTGATTTTTCAGTAATTAAAAATATATAACGAAAACAAGCATTTTTTTGAATAAAAAATACTTACACTCTTATATTTTTAGAAAAAATATTAAATAATTTTACAAAAAGAAAGTAGTGTTTTTCAAAATGTTTTTGTCAGTTACCTCCGATTCAATTAATAAATAAAATTATCATTATAATATGAGATAAAATTTTCAAAAATTTAGCCAATATTATTAAACTTTCAAAATGGTACAAAACTTGTTATAATTCATTTATAAAAACATTTTTTTATATCAAGATAAATTAAATTTAAACTATTTATAAAATTACAATAGGTATGGGTATTTTACAATAAAACTATAATATGATTTATTATAATAAAATATAAATGTAAATATTGTTTATGGTTAGTTATCTTGAATTATCTGTTTTGGTTATTTGATATTCCATTTAAATTAAATTTAATCGAGTGAATTTTCAACTTTGGTTAATTATTTATGGAAAAGCTCAAAATTCAATTAATAATCAAAAACAAAAATATAGTTTATATATACAAAATTCAATAAATAATATATAATGTATTATTTTCAGGTGGAATTCAAATTAAGTGTTAACGAAAAGTAGGTATTCAATAGAATTATTGATTGATTTTAATTTGCTTTGACCCCTAAAACTTAGACAGCTATTTGGGTTGCATAAGTTTCAGGGGTCAAATAGACAGCTATTTGGTTGCATATTTTGTAAACATTTAATGTGATTCTGAAAAAGTATCTACATAAATAATAATATTTCCTTTAAAAAATAATTATTATTTATTTTATAATTGAAACTTTTATTTTTTTCTTAATTAAATGTATCAATGTTTTATTAAAATTTCTTTTCAACATCCAATTGGTTTCCATTGGCTCCTTTCTCTGATTGGGATTATACAACTTATCTAATCTGCACGAGTGAGTGTGAGCGAGGGATGAATCTAGAGGCATTTAATCATTGAATTAGAGGCACTAAAAGGCCGGCGCCTGTTCGACAAATCTGTCCATGTCCAGTCGGGGGCCAGGACAGTCAATTACCCTGTCTGGCCCCTCCGTCCTCCCCCGTTTGCCCTCCCAATAACTATTTACCCTTTCATTGGACACACGCTTAGTGTGCTGGCGATTAATTGACGCAATCAATTGCTCTAATGATAATTGACTCAGATAACAACTGACTATTTTAAAAGAAATTATCATTTTTATTTAAAAGTGTGATAACCAATGAAAGTTTGTAATAATTTTTTTTTTTTTTTTTGTACAATGTATGTTATCTTAATTAAATTAATCACAGTAATTGAATTTAAATAAATATTATAACAATAATAATATTCAATATTAATGAGAATAGAAAATATGGATGGGGACAATAGTTGCATCTGATTATTTAATTTCTTAACAGAAATCTATTTATTCTGTTAATAAGAAAAAAACACTCATTTAAAATAGAAATTGAAAAAATAGATATATTTATTGAGGCTTTAGAAAATATATATATAATTCTATTAGTAGTTACTAGTTTAATTGGGGTATTGAAGTTTAATGATTAAGAACGATAAAATATTTATTATTTTCAATTCAGAATATTCTTACCATTAAAATCCATTTACATTTTTTTCACTTTTGATACGAAATCTAAATCTTTTCTTCTCTGCATTCATCTCCTGCACCTCTCTCTGTCTATCCTTTATACAAGACCATTACATTAAATAAAATAAGCTGAAAAGAGAACAAAAGAGAAGGGAAAAAAAAGAAATGCGACCAATTGTCGTTTGCTCCTTCTAACTCCTCCCTGCCCGATTCGCCCTGATGGGACTCGTTTTTTTTGTCTTTCCTCCTACTTACTACTCATTCATGTCTTTAAATCTTCATTCTATTAACTTAAATAGTACTTGAGTCGAAGGGCCTAAAGCCAGCCATGATAGTATTTTTACTACAACAAGACATCGAGAGGGCGAACGAAGGAGCGAATGAAAAAAAAAATAAGAAGGAAATGGTATGGGAGCGAAATGGTCCAGTGGTGTCACATTGAAGGAGGGTGGAAAAAGACACCGTGTGTGAATCAATTGGATGGAATCGATGGACCAGCGAAGAGGGTCACTTCGTGGGAAGGAAGCATCCCAACCGGGAAGTTTTCTCAAGGATCATGGCTCAGATGCTTTCAATTGAATTTCTCACAAGAAAATATTTCAGAAAAATTTATTTATATATAAAAATGAAAATATTTGATCTCTGAAAAATAATATTGATAGTTTTTTTTAAGAATATTAATTCTCATTCACTAAGTTGAAAATAGTTATAATAAAAGTTAGTGTGTAAAATTTTATCAGTTGATGAAAAATTAAAAATGCAAGTTTTTAATTGAGTCACTTATATAATCAATGAAGTTGGTTTTAATATTGAAACAAAATTTTTTAATAAATGAATACACACATATATATTTATATATATATATATAAATGCAATTTCTAAGAATGAATAGAAGAAAGTTTTAATAATTTTTTTTTTTTTTTTTTTTTTTTTTTTTTTTTTTTTTTTTTTTTTTTTTTTTTTTTTTGGAAATCTCTGAATAGGATAATTTTACTTTTTTAATATCTCGTCAGAGATAGTATTGCGATCACGAAAATTTTCGAGGTCGAGATTTTAATGTTTTTATACGTTTTGAAGGTCCCTGAGTCATTTTCACTAAGGTTAAGAAAAATGTCTGCCTGAGTATATATTTATGTGTGTATGTAGACAAGATTAAGCAAAAACGGTTTGAGCTAGGATCATGAAATTTGGTATACCGGCATTATTCAAAATTCGTAGTTTTTTTCAACTTTTGAGAAATATAGCTCAACCGGAAGAGGATCATTATCTATCATGTTTTGATTTTTTTTCCTCTAAAGTGACCGTAAAAATAAAGATATATGTTTGATAGTTTTTAACATGATTAAAAATTATATAAAACTGCTATATATAAAATTTCAGCTTGATTGAATCGCTAAAAGTACCTGAATTAATTTTTTAACATTTTAAATCACGCTGGTTTAATAAATATTATTTATTAATTTTAATTAATTAAATTTAATTTAAATATAATATATGTTATTTAATCCAATTCAAATTGCGAGATAGTCGAGTGGAGACACTCCAGCTTATTTATTATTATTTTTAGGTACAAATTGAAAAACTGAATAAAAATTTATTTTTATTTTTTTTAATAAATAGAGTTAAAAAAATATTCACCACAAACATATTAATTAGCATATTTTGAACTAAATTCAGTTCGTGTTGCGAATGGAATTCTTTCTGTATTTCTGATCATATGCTAGTAAATTATTAGTTTTTAATAAAATTAAGATATAATTATTTATAATATCCATTTAACTTCTAAATAATTTTCTGTTAAATCTGTCATTAAAATTTACAAGAGATTCTTATGTACATTGTTGACTATTATTCTAATATGAAATCATTAATATTGATTTTGATTTCATTTTATTTCCAATAATGTATAAAAACGTATACTATATATTGGATAGGATAGTTATGTCATTTCATTTGAATCCAAATCGAATCCCCCTCTCCACTTGTCATGTCTGTTAGAATATATAAAGATAGATCCTATTTTCCGTTACAATGAAAGATATTTTATAGTTGGCTCGTCTGTCCGGTTGAGTTGTTTTCAAAGGCCCTTCTTACAAAACTAGACAATGCTCTAAAAAGTGTTGTCGTCTAGTCGAAAATTTAAATCTAAAAAAAAAAAAATATAACAGTATGTCCTGGTCAGTTGACATTGGAAAACTTTTTGCTATCACGAAGGGCGGAAAAAAGAACATTTCCGGGCGCCAGTAGCGGAAGGCCCTTCGGCCCTTTTGTCAACCCCTGAGACAGTCATGCAAATTTACAGCGGACAAACTTTCTTAATTCTTCCGGGCGATGCCCTATGTCCAGTCCGATTCTTCACTCAAGAGCTCTTGCTGACTAGCGACATGACATTTCTCTTTTTCCTCCATCACCCCTTCCCTCCACCTCTCCACACCCGTTGACAATCCTCTCTTAGAAAAATCCGATCGTAAGTAAAAAGGGAAAAGGTTTAGTCCAACTTTAAAAAAATTAAATTAAAGTAAAATGTAATTTTATATTAAAATCTTTTTGATTTAGATTATTTTATGTTAATCAAAATAATTGATATATAAATATTATAGTATAAATTGAAGATGAAATGAATACTCAATTAAAATTGTGTTTTTCATTAAGGTAATTAATCAAAAACAATACTAATTAATTATTATTATCATAAGATTTGTTTAAAGTTCCATCAAAGGAAAATGGGTGCCTAATTAAGTAAACGTTTGAAGTCATTGAAAATACAAAATACTTTTATATAAAAAATGAAATATTGTTATTTGATATAGTATAAACGAGGGTGGGGTGAAAAGTTTCCGTCCTGACCAAGAAAAACAATATTGTTCAACATAATCTCCATCAACACTGATACATTTCTCATAACGGTGTTCTAATTAATTTAATTAATTTAAGTCTCATCAACAGTTATGAATCGACGCAAAAATTCGTTTGGATTACGCCTTGTCGGTAGAAATGTTTTTTCGAAGCAGTTTTTGATCTAACGTTAGCAAACGCGGCACCCAAGTTAAACGCAGCTTTCCTTATTCAAAATGGTTGTGCAAAATATTTCGCACACGTTCAGCTGACATCGTACAGGTCTCAGCTATCTTGAATGTTGAAAAATAAAGCAAAAAAATAATTTAAAAACATCGTTTTTTTGGTCATATATATATATATAATTTGTATCCGGAGAAGATATGTTCGATTAGTGAGAAAAATAATCCAAGATGCGAGTGCAACGCGTCGTGTCCCTTTGCTAGCTTTGAGGGCGTGACAAAGCCCTCGTTAGGCTCTGGACTGCCTTAAGGGCCTGGGCACGGCGCGCTCATTAATAAAGCCCTTCTGTCGCTTCGTCCCCGGCGTTAACCTCCTCCACTTTTCCTTCCAACTCCGTTCACCATAAACGCAAAGCATACACTGACAAATTAATCAGAACACTCTTACTCTTATCACACAGATAATTATTATTTAGAAATTAGAACAAAACGATCGTTCAGGTTATCATTTACGAAAATTTAGGCTTTTAATGGAAGTGTTATAGGGTTAGAGTGAGACAATCCAAGAGTTGAAAATCAAAAAAGAAGGTGTTGAACAAGGGGCTGGATATATTTTTCAGTTTTTAATTAAAAGTTTTATTTTGGAGTCGATAAGAAAGGAATAAAAAAGTACTGTTATGAAAAATTAAGCTTTAAAGAAATGTCAAGGAAGAAAGTTCATTTGGCTGAAGGGGATAAACAATTAAAATAGACTTGTCAGATAAATCGGAGACACTTGTTATACATATAAATCCAAGAATTATGGTTTTTATTTTAATAAATCACATTAAACGTCATAATTCATTTTTATTTTAAACGATAATTTTAAAAGTGAATTTAATAAGTTGACCTGTGGCCAGGTCCGAACCGACCGACGGTTTGAAAAATTAATTTCCAGCTACAGAAACAATTTCAAATAATTTTAATATATCTATTAATGTAATGAAAAACAGATATGAATATAACATAAATATTTTTAATTTTATTTTATTTATAATATATATGTAAGACCAGGCTGTGACGTCATGAATGGCTGGATGACGTCATATAATTTTAAATCAAGAAAAAACTAATAAATATGATTTTCCCGAGGATAAAACCAATACAAAGTGCATGATTCGTGGTGATATATAAAAAAATCTCCTCATGTGAAATTTGGTGTGAAAATAACCCTTTCCTTCCTATCGTCGATCGCTAATACTACCACTTCCGGTTTCCGGAATTGCACCAAAAGTTGATCAATTCATCCCACTGATGCATTAAGTAAATATACCAAATTTCATCAAAATCGGTTGAGCCGTTCGGGCTGTACACATCTATACGGACGGACAGACGGACAGACGGACGGACAGACGGACGGACAGACGGACGGACGGACAGACGGACGGACAGACGGACGGACAGACATCATGCTAAAAATACTTTTTTCTGTTAAGAAAATGCATGATTCGTGGAGATATGTAAAAATCTCCACATGTGAAATTTGGTGTGAAAACAATACCTCCCTTACTATCGTCGGTCGGTAAAAATCAATAATTTATTGATTCACTATTTGATAAAACGAAACAAAATATATTTTAATGCCTATCTATGAATCTCTGTGACTCTACGGACCTAAAAAAGTTCTTGGCCGCAGCAACCACATTTCTCCAAGTGTCCATAACCTGAGCCACAACCATCCAATTCCTACCCTCTCCCATCTCTCTTACGTCCCTTCCTACATTGTCCACCCACCGCATACTTCCAAGCGGACGTTTCCCAATCGCTCTCCCGAAAAATCTATTTTTCATCATTCTTTCCTCTCCCATTCTAGTCATGTTCCCTGCCCATTGCAGCTTTCTCGATTTTATAAACGTGGCTATGTCTGAAGATGCATAGATGTCAATATATTTGAATGAAATTTAATATTCTATCATATTTAAAAAAATATATTAATCAAATTGTTATAGTGATATTTATTACAATATATTTTTTGTTTTTGATAACATTTAATGAATATCGAGGGAATTATGGCCGTAAATTAAATTTCTAGATTTTATTTATTTCTTGTATACAATATTTATTTCAATGCAAAATAATATATTACAAATAATTAATATAATAATAAATTTTTTCATCAGTATTAACATATATCAATTCACTAGTAATATATAATAGAATTTTTTTGAAATTCTAATCTATCTATAGTTCTCTAATAAGGTCGAAATTTAATAAATTGCTTAAAAATTGAAATGCTTAAAAAAATATAAATCATTTTAAGAGATCACATTAAACATGTTTTATAGGAAGATTTTTCTAAAAACAAACAAAAGACAAAAAACAAAAAACAATTTTAATAGATATTATCAAGATTGTTATTTTAAGCAGATGATTTAAGTAATAATAAAATTGGCTCAGCTAGTGGTATGTTATCTAAAATCGCGTATATATATATATATCTTCTATTATTTCCCTAAATAGAATTTTTTGATGTTTCCTAACAAATCTAATTTTATGTTTAATGTTTAGTATAAAATGAAATTGAAGATTTATTTGAAAAGTTGTAAACTAAAAATCGGATGGTATTTAGGAAAGGATTTTATGATCGTTGAGTCCTTAAATTGACAGTCACCAACACAAACCACGAAAACTACCCTAAATCTGATCCAGCACAGTAAAAACTAGGATGCCTATTAGTCAAGCCTAGAATGCATCTCAGTCAAAAACTAATTTTCCTCCCTTTTTGATTTTTCCTCATATTAGCTACTCTTTTTTTTATTTTATGTGAATAGCTTTGATATTATTATTTTAATATTACTTACACATGCCACACACTATAATATTCTAATTTTACTACCGACAAAGGATTTATGATTCAAATTTATAGTCTCTATTATATATGAAAGTATATATATTCATATATACATATATACACCTATAGATATTTGCGATTTTGAAAATTATTTTAAAATTATTATTATTGTTTCTATAAAACGCTTGAAATATGAATATACTTCTTAATATTCAAAAAATAAAAAAATAAAAAATCTTAAAAAATTTAAAGATTTTGAAATAATACCATTCTTGATAATTATTCGCTACGATTTTATTGTATAAGAATTATTTTTTAGGGTGAAAGTGATTAAGATGTATCTATTTTCTATATATTTATTGATGAAACACAATATGCTATTAGACAAAATATAATTTACAGATATGAGAAAATTAATTGAAACATGAATGAATACACTAAAAAATGACAATCATAAGTAAATTACTCAGCTCAATGGACAACAGTAACTTTTAATTGAAATTGTCTGAAACTATAAACTATAATTATTTATTGAATTGTTAACTTGTTAATTAATCTTTATTTCCAGTATATAAATATTAAATTTCTAAATGTATTATCTAGAAATATTATTTGTATTAGAAAATATAATAAATTGTTCTAATGTGTTAAATAATATTTATAATTTAAGTGATTAAAAAGTTAGTTACTTTTTATTAAATGTGTAGAGATAAAATTAAATAAATAATATAATAAATAAATAAATAATTTAAATTAGTATTTCCAAACTCTTGAAAATAATCAATAAATAAAATTACAAATATGGAAACAAAATATTGATGGTGAAAGAATTGTTTATCCTTGTAACAAATTGTTCAATAAAATAAATCTTGATAGTGATGTTGTGTAAGATTTTTTATTTTATATATATATAAAGAAGGTTTGTGTGGTTTGGATGGGGTTAGAAACTCGTTGAAAATGGGTGTGGGAGGTGGCGAAGAAAGCGTAGGAAATCGCTGATGTTGTTATCTGTTGTTTGGAAATCATAGTGCGTGGTCAATGGCCGATAAGGAGGCTCCGCTTAAGGGTGCTTACCCTTCAGAAATAACGACGCCCTCGACGCCAGGCAGACCGATGGACGGACATCATTCGAATCTTAAGGATAACAACCGCACATCCAAACAATTCCAATTCCTTTTTTCTTTTCTTATCACCAATCATTACTCTTATTTCTTTTTATTCGAATACTTATCATTATTTAAATTTTTATTTATTTATTTACTTTTTTAATTTAGTTTTTATTTATATTTACCATTAGATCATTCTCAAAGCATCCACGTCTCTGTGTCTGTGTATCTGTTTTAAGGTGTTATCAGGGTGGTAATCGTTTTAGATGGTGGCTCGTTTCTCTTTTGCGACTCTTTGCACCCTCGCACTCAATAAACAAGACAGGTAAAAGGAAACGAAAGGGTCGTCTTAATTAACTTCGTGTATAGACAGAAGAGAGACAGATAGACAGACAGACAGATAGGCATCTCAATGATCTCACCTTTAAAATCCACTTGACAAAACGAGAAGTAAATAAAATTAAATAAACGATGTGATCGTTAATTAAGAGGTAAATTTAAAGATTAAAAATTAAAATTAACCATGCCAACTTAATTTCATATATATATATTATAAGTATATAGTACCGGGACCCCGAGCCTCGGCTCGGTACTTAAGTTAAAAAAAATGATTCATTATTATTGGGTTTGGCTGGTAATATTAATTAAAAAAAATGATTCATTATTATTGGGTTTGGCTGGTAATATTAATACATGGGATACCGAGCTGTCGCTCGAAAAAATATTTAGACATTATTATAGACATTTTCATTCTGTAAATTAAATAATTTTATTTCATTTAAATAAATATCTATTTTTAAATAATTTTTCTCTCTACATTATTTATCTAATTCTGACAATATATTAAGATCACACCGGGACCCCGAGCCTCGGCTAGGTAATTAAGTTAAAAAAAAATAATTCATTATTATATTGGGTTTGGCTGGTAATATTATACTTGGGACACCGAGCTGATATACAATTCTTTAATTATTTATTACAATTATTAAATGTTGCATCATTGCATGGAACTTGGGGTCCTCAATAATACATAAATATGTATACCGGGACCCCGAGCCTCGGCTCGGTACTTAAGTTAAAAAAAATGATTCATTATTATTGGATTTGGCTGGTAATATTAATACCTGGGACACCGAGCTCGCTCTACCCTTTAAAAAATATTGATATACAATTCTTTAATTATTTATTACAATTATTAAATGTATTAAATAATATTTTATTGAAAAAATATTAAAAATTATAAAACTATCTAAAACTTAATTAATAAAAGAACAATGAATAAATAAATCACTAAAATAGATAAAAAACAAAATGAACGCGGCGAGTTTCGATCCTTCGAACTCGGGGAGTAAAAACAATTGTTCTTACCGCTGGTCTATGATATATTTTGATAATTATAAAGATATTTTTACCATCTTTCAAAGACATTTATTTGTTTTGTTGTTTTTTTTTGGGAGAGATTAATAAATATATATATATTTGGTAATTATTGAATTTAACCCCGTGAGGTAAGGGAGGTGAATTACTTAACCAAACTTGTACCATTAAATAGTGCTAATCATACTTTCTTAGAAATTTGCATGGGCATCTTATATTTTTCTATATATTTTTAGATAAAAAAGATTGAAATTTTAACATGTATTCAATTTACATTATTTTGACTGTCATATTGCCATCATAGGTGCTGCCCTCTAGAGGCCAAATCGTTGAACCAATCTATAATGGCAATATGGCAGTCAAAATAATGTAAAATTGAATACATGTTAAAATTTCAATCTTTTTTATCTAAAAATATATAGAAAAATATAAGATGCCCATGCAAATTTCTAAGAAAGTATGATTAGCACTATTTAATGGTACAAGTTTGGTTAAGTAATTCACCTCCCTTACCTCACGGGGTTAAATTCAATAATTACCATATATTTTATTAAAAATAAATATTTTTAATTTTATTTCGAAATTAAATAATGAATTTTATTTTAAAATATTTTAAATATTTAAAAAAAAAGCGGGAGTAAAATTTCAATATGAATGTCATATGTCATCGATAAATAATAAATAATATTAATAAATATTAAATTTAATAAAAGAACAATGAATAAATAAATATAAAATAGTAATTTATTAATTAATTTATTAAAAAATAATAGATTAAAAAAAAAAAAAAAATTATTTCAAAACCATTTTTTATTTTGTTGTTATTTTTTTTTTGAGAGAGATTAATAAATATATATATATATTTTATTAAAAATAAATATTTTTAATTTTATTTCGAAATTAAATAATAAATTTTAAAATATTTTAAATATAAAAAAAATATTAATACAAAATTAAAAAAAGGCGGGAGTAAAATTTCAAAATGGATGCCATTTACGTCACCCATATATAATTTTCAATTAAGAAATTAATAATGAAGCTGTAAGTTTCAAGAGATGTGATCAATAAAACTCAATTTTTCTTTATAAATACTATATCTAGTGTGAATTTGAAAAAAATCGTTAGAGCGGGTTTTGAGAACCAATGGTTATATATAGAAAGAAATATAGATATATATATACAATTTTAGCTAGCATAATAAGATAAGATTTATTTTTTTATGTTTTAATCTTCGAAAAATATTATTTAGTTAATAGAAATAGAAATTTATAAATATCCAACGATTATTGTGTAATGGAAAAAGTTTTGATTTATTTTTTTTATTATTTATTAAATGTTAATAATCGAATCACGAAATTCCAATTGTTAGTTTAATATTTCAAAATTAAAAAATATTTTGTAATTGTTGTTTTTATTTAAATTTCATAAAGAATAAAAATTGAGTTTTAATTTAAATGTGACTTCATAGATATACTTCGTTAGATTTGAAATTGGAAATCGATTGGATTATCCTGCACTATTAGAGTCGTCTAAATGTGTCTTTGGAATATATCTAGTTTTGCCTTTTTAAAAACAATATCCTATTAAATGTTTCTATGTCATTTTTACTATCTCGTAAGAGATAGTATTGCGATCACGAAAATTTTCGATGTTGAGATTTTGATGTTTTTATACGTTTAGAAGGTTCCTGAATCATTTTCACTAAGGTTGAGAAAAATGTCTGTGTGTGTGTGTGTGTGTGTGTGTGTATGTGTGTGTGTGTGTATGTATGTAGACAAGATTACGCAAAAATGGTTTGAGCTAGAATGATGAAATTTGGTACATGGACATTATTCAAAATTCATAGTTTTCTATCAACTTTTGAGAAATGTAGCTCAACCGGAAGAGGGTCATTACCTACAACGTTTTGATTTTTTTTCCTCTAAAGTGACTGTAAAAATAAAAATCTATGTTTGATAATTTTTCACATGATTAATAATTGTATAAAACTGCTATATATAGAATTTCAGCTTGATTGAATTGCTGAAAGTACCAGAATTAATTTTTTAATACTGCAAATCTCACGCGCCAACACGTGCCATGGTGCCATCAATGAAAAGCCAAACATGCGCTGGTTTAATATTTATTATTTATAATTTATAATTAATTAAATTTAATTTAAATATAATATACTATGTTATTTAATCCAATTCAAATTGCGAGATAGTAGAGTGGAGACACTCCAGCTTATTTTATTTTGTTTGGCAAAAGTCTTTTTTTTGAAAAGAGAGGGGAAAATCCTTAAACCCACACACACAAAATTAAAAATACAAAACTAATTTATTTACAAATAAAATGTCAATAATGAAATATTAAGAAGAAAAAATATTTATTTATGTATTAAACGTGTATTTATTCAATAATTTTCATTCAGTGAGTTATTATCTCTAAAAAGAAGACTATAGAAAGGAAAAGGGAGTGATGCAAGGGGAGTGAAGAAGAGAGGGGCAGACTCTTGAGGAAGTGAATTAAATTCTCAGGGACATTTCCATTAGGGTTTAAAATACATCCCCGGTGGCCACCCCACCACCCTCTATCGTTATCTCTTGCAGTATTTCTCCGATATGAATTTTGGACGTTGTACACATCTGGGGCTCATCAGAAAAGGGCCTTTGACAGGGCCGGAGGGCTGACCAGCTGGGCCTAAGACGAAGGACAAGGGACTGGTCCGGCCATAATTACACACACCGTCGATTCACCACCGAACGCCAAATGGAATATACAATTGTATACGCGTCAACTGCCATGCAAAGAAACTTTAATTAAAGAGTTGCTATTTTTATTTTGTTTCCATTCTTACATTTTTTTTTTTTTGGAAGAAGAATATTATTCATCAAAAATATATAATCATAATTTTAATAAATTTAAAAAAAAAATCTATGAAGTATTTCTAAAATAGAATATAAAATAGAAAAATTTAGAATATCAATAACAATCTATTCCAGTGATTCTCAACCTTTTTTTTTACCGCGGGACACTTTTAACAGTTTAAAAATTTGGCGGCACCGAAAGAAAAAGATAAGTGTAAAAGTTAATATTTACTTATTTACCATATTAAAAAAATAGAAAAAAGTTGAAAATGTTTAAGAGACAAATCGCAAAAACATTTTACCTTTTTTTAACATACATATAAAATGAATAAGTACTTTTTCTTAATTTGAACTTTATATTTGTAAAATTTGGAGGCTCATTTTGAAAATCTCGCGGAACACTGGTTGAGAATCACTGATCTATTCATTAGCAAATAACAAAAAAGTATATAATTTATATGAATTTCAATTAAATTTATATTATTTATTATTTATATTAGAAAATAAATTACAGAGTATTATGTATTAAAGAATAGAAATGGAGCAAATCTATCCGAATATTTCTAATCTATAAAGTTTGAAAATTATGAAATTTTTAAAAATTTTTTAATATATTAATGAAATTATTATTATTATTATTATTATTATTATTTTAAGTTCAAGGTACCTTAGATTATTTATTAGTCACGTATATTATCATTTTCATTAATACGAGTATTTAATTAATAAAATTAACCTCTAATTAGTATTTTGATTTTAGTACTTAATAAAATACTTATTAAAATTATTATTGAATTATATTTAAAATTATTTATTTAATAAATTAATTGTTATATATGTCAAATGTTGACAATTTTATTTTTTTTTTTAAATAAATAAATTTATTAAATATTTTTTTCTCTCAGAAACCCATTCGAGGAATATAAATTTGTCGAAATTCAAGCTTGAACAATTCTATCGATGTAGATTTGATTCGAGACATCGACTAGCGGACATTAAAGGATGCTCTATGGGTCTCTCTATAAGTCAGCTGTATAGATTCATATACGCTTGGTGTGGCTTGAATGCCATTCAGCGGCCATAAAAGAGCGAAACTTCTCTTCAATAAATCGGAGAAATCGTCGCTCAGACTCCAATTCGATCGAAACCATCGAACCATCCGAGTCACCCCACAGGAACAACGAACAACGTTTCTGGAATTGCAATCGTCCTTTCTCTCTCTCTCGCTCTCGGTACTGTATATCATTGTATCTTTTAATATCATTTGTATGGGGAAAAATTATGAGTTTGTGTTAGGGGAAGAAAAAGCATATATATATAAGAGGATTGCTTTGATGTATTAATTTTCTTTCATAAAAGATTTACAGACTTTCTTTGAAAATAAGTTCTAGTTGTCCTCTTAACCCACTAAGCTTAATACATATCTATTTATACCATATAATATATTGTTTTATATATTTAATCTATAGTAATAATATTATCTAATTTTATTAATTAAATTAGAAATTTCAAATTTACAGAATAAATCAATTTTATTTGATATAGAAATAAGTACTGGGACCCCGAGCCTCCGCTCGGTAATTAAATTAAAAAAAAATGATTCATTTTTATTGGGTTTGGCTGATAATTTTAATACCTGATTCACCGAATCGCCATTCAAATAATAACATACAAACAGAAAAGTAGGCCCAGTGGCGGATTAAAGGTCCAGAGCGCCCTAGGCAATCACTTTATCGGCGCCCCTGTACCGGCCATAAATGCCCATCATAATACTATAAATTTTAAAAATTCTGAGCTCGCGCGCCCCTTGTAACTACACGCCCCTAGGCACGTGCCTAGTTTGCCTTACGGATAATCCGCCTCTGAGTAGGCCTGTTGATATAAAATATATACCTGGGACACCGAGCTATCGCTCGATCCTTTAACAAATTTATACAATTATATACTTTAAAAATTTTACAATTTTTTAATTATTTATTACAATTGGGTTTGGTTGGTAATATTAATTGATTCACCGAATCGCCATTCAAATAATTTAAAGAACATAAATTAAAAAAAATTAGTCATAAAACATACACACCTTAAACGTATAGACTCGAAATTAGCTGAACCGAATTCGATGAAATTACATCACAATATTCTTACATACCTCTATTTTTATCAATATATATTCAATAACCGCAGAAATTAAGTCTTTCTGTTGGGAAATTTTGACGTTATAGACTCAAAATTGGCTGAACCGATTTCGATGAAATTCCATCACAATATTCTTGCATATCTCAGAAATTATTTTTTTAAAATTTGATATCTATATGTTGTCATTCAAAGAATGTTTATGTTTTTATTTTTTATGTTATATTTATATTTAAATTTTATTATATTTTTAATTTTGTCCTTTTTAAATTATTTATAAAACACTGAAAACATTCACATTGCGAATATTATTATCTCTTTTAATTTTTAAGATTATATGAATAAATAATTTTAATTTTGATCTCATAATTGTATTTTCATTTTCAAGTAAAATATTATTATGGGTGGATTCATAATTTTTGAAGAGACACTTCGGGAAATGTGGATGTTGCGGCCAAGAACTTTCGAATACCGTAGAGCACAGAGATAGATAGATATGAATAAATAAATATAATATAAGATAAATAATATTTGTGCTGATTTATAAATGAATATTAAACTGAAAAATTGTACATTTGATGGATATAACAGAGTTTGGTGGTAGGAGATTTCTGTATCGATTTTCAAGAAAATTTCCTTGGTAAGGGGATTTAGATGAGTGTCGGGTGGTGGTTGAAATGGGGCGGGATGAGCTGAGATGTTCTGCCATTAACCAACTGGGACCACTTATCCAAGACAACAGCGAGAAATCAATTTTTATCTTTATGATTTTTATTAGAACTCTTATTATACGATTTTATATCGTTGTTCCACGAACAACCATTAGAAAGAGGAGCTCCACAAAAATAGGTGTCATTGAAAATGATAGGGCCCTTCATTTTATAAGCTCATAGAACTTGAATAATAATAAATAACGAATATTCTATACAAAATAAATAAATAAAATAATAAAAAATATAAAAATAAATATTATAAAAAAAAAAAAAATTAAATTTGGTCAAAAAGGTAAATATAGAGTGGAGATTAATGTTTATTTATACTTTTCTCTTTCCATAATATAAATTTGCTCAATATATATATAATTATATATGATAATAATATTAACAGATATTTAGTTTAGTGAATTTATATTGATTAATTGTATATTAACCTAGTAAGAAATATATACATATATATATATATATATGCACAAAAACAACACAACCAACTTTCTTTTCAAAACCTGAATATAAAGTAAACTTCTATTATGTACTGTTTTGGCTTTCTTACAATCAAAAAGTGGTATTTGTTCTACACAAAGGCCCTTTTTTCTACAATATTTTTGTGTGAAATCTCTTACAAAGTTTTTACTCTGTTATTTGTAGATTAAAATTAGAACAACCAAATTATTTGTAATTTATATATGAAAAATGAAATATAGACATAAGTACTTGGTTCACCGAGCCGCAGCTCGGTACTTTAAAAAAATTATTCCTTATGAACTATGAATATTTAAGATTAAGATTATTATTTAAAATAAATAAAGGACAAAATATATGAAACAATTTCAAATAATTTAAAAGAACATAAGTTAAAAAAAAACAATCATATATAGCCTTTAAACGTACGTATTAATGCACTTAAAGGCAGAAAAGTATGGCCTGTGGGTATAAAAAAAATATAAATTTCGTAATTTGATTCCAAAATATTATTAAAATAAATATTTTTAATTTTGTTTTATTTATTTTGTATTTTAGTAATATACTATTTTGTATTGTCCGGCATCATATTTTTTATTATTAAAATTCTTATTTTAAATTTTTCCCTAGGCTAAAACCAATACGAATCGATTTTTCTTTATAAAAATTATCTATGGTGTGAATTTCAAAAAAATCCTTTGAGCGGTTTATATCCCAAATACAAATATATATATATATATATGTATAGATATATACAATTTTTGCTAGTATAAGATAAGATCTGATTTGTATTTATCCCCTTTCATTGATAATAGTAATATATACTATAGTTTTTTATATATTTTTATATTCCATTAACAAACCAAATAGGATTACTAAAAGTTAGTAATTAGTTAAAATACATTTTAGTTCATAGAATTAAATGTTGACATCTAATAACAATCTTATAACAATTTATTGAGCTATTTAATAACGTTTATTTCAATATTATTACTAATTCATTCATTATTCATTTTATTATATTTTTCAAAATTTTTTCATTTTTATTTAATTCATACGAATTATATGATTTATTTTAATATTCAAATAAAATTAAATAATTCAATAACAGATAATAAAATAAATAATCATAGAATTTTATGATTATATCAAAGTCAGAATTATTTATTATTTGAAAAATTTTCAAATTTGTGATGAGCATTCACACCAAATTTGTATTTTTTTTTTTTAATAAATATTTATTTATCGATTTTTCCACTAACCCTTATTGAAATAGATAAACAATGATAAAGGTATATGATGTTTATATATTGAATTTTATTTTGCAAATATATTCAACAGAGTGGTGGCAGACGGCGTGGTTCGTTGGATGAGTGGAAAGGAATAAGGAGTAAAACGAAAATCAATACAAGGGTCCATATAATTTCAAATTCAACAGCTGAGGCTATACATAATCTATGCATTTATTTATAATAATATATTTGTTTATGATGACATCGATGACAGAGTATGAGAGAGTGAGAGAGAGAGAGAGAAAATAAAGAGAATGCTTGATAAAGATTCTATTGTAACATCAGCATGACATCACTTTATATTTGATAAATTTAATCTGTTAATAAGAAAAATAATTATATAAATTATCCATTTAAATTTTTTCTATGTTGTGTATATTTAGCTCTTAATAAATATATTTATGCAAGTTTAAAATTACCGCCTATACCAGTAACAATCAGCACTTTTATTATAACGTTTTTATCAACTTTACTTCATGTCTGTCTATCTGTCTGTTCGCTATTATGACAAATTAAAATCGATTTTTCATCAATTTTAAACTTTTGAAAATTTTTATAGAAGGTATAGAAGAAATATAAATGAATTATAATTAATTAATTGTAGTGTAATTAGGGATTAATTTTCTTTACTATTTTAATTGTCATTCACGCCATCTTAAGTCTAAGTTTTGTAATAATAAAAATTTTATTAAACACATAAATGACAAATTTTTTTATTATGTACTAAAATTGATAGATTAAGAGCTAAGAAAAATTAATTTTATATTATTTTTCACTGTAAAGTATGTAACAAATTTTAAAAGAATTATTATTTTCTTAAATTTTCATATTATCAATCAAATTCAAAATAGTTGATTATATTAGAAGAAATAGTGTTACTTGTTAATTAAGTGTTTTAGTGCGGTATATAAGTAGGTATATATATAATGTAGCTCTATAAAGAAATTTAATTTCATAGAAATAAAATAGAAAGCAAATGAAACCTAAATGCGCCCAACGATTTTCGTTGAATATGAAGGAATTCATCCATAAACTTTGTCAGGCTTATAGAAAAATCATTTTATTCTTTTTAGTCAATGAGAAAAACGTTATTTTATAAAAAAAATTTTATATTTATATTTATATCATTATTTATTATCAATATGTTAAGTATATAATTTGTTATTATATTTCTTTATTAAAAACAAAAATAAATTACATTATATAATCAATTTATGAATGAAATTAATCGAATGAACAGAAAATTTGAATCAAATAAGAAAATTGGATTATTCATTCTATTTATAGGTATATATAATAAATAGAGTCACTAGGATAGTAAAAGTTTCAAAATAGCATTGGTTGTGAGCGGTGAAAACTTTATCGTTGAATTCTAATAAAAAAAAATATCAGGATATTGGAGTTTTTTTTATTCGTTCGTTTCTTTCCCCTCTTTCTATTCATTTTTATTGTTTTTACAAAAGAACAAATTGGGTTTGATTGTTAAATGATGAGGAAGTGGGATTCATCCACCTGTATGTATAGAAAGGACATTGCAGCCCTCCATTCAAATGGTATCAATTCCTTGCCTTTTCATTTCTTTCACTATTATTAAGAAGTAGGGGGGCACGCTAAGAAATAAGATAGAAAATTCATAGCACACAATTCCTTGAAAATATAAATATAATAATCAGAATAAAGGCCACAAATGATAGATAAATAAATGAATGAGTCTAAAAATATTCGCCTTAAATTTATTAGTTAGAAATAGGTAAATGAATCTAATATTTTTCTTAGAAATTATTAATCGCTTCTGCCATATTAGTCTAAATGTCCCTTCCCTGAGCCACCTCCATCCAATACCTATTCTCTTCCAATTCAGTGATTTATTATTTAAAAAATAAAAATATTTTATAATAAATTATTTTTTTTTTATGACATTACCACTTTTTACTATCTCGCCAGAGATAGTATTGCGATCGCGAAAATTTTGGATGTCGAGATTTTGATGTTTTTTATGTTTTGAAGGTCCCTGAGTCATTTTCACTAAGGTTGAGAAAAATGTGTGTATGTTGACAGGATTACGTAAAATGGGTTTGAGCTAGTATAATGAAATTTGGTATACGTGCATTATTCAAAATTCGTAGTTTTCTATCAACTTTTGTGAAATATAGCTCTACCGGGAGAGGGTCATTACCTACCACGTTTTGATTTTTTTTCTTCTAAAGTGACCGTAAAAATAAAGATATATGTTTGATAGTTTTTCACATGATTAAAAAATTGTATAAAACTGCTATATATAGAATTTCAGCTTGATTGAATCACTGAAAGTACCGGAATTAATTTTTTAACACTGCAAATCACGCGCCAGCACGTGACGTGGTGCCATCAACAAAGAGCCAAACACTCGCTTGTTTAATAAATATTATTTATAATTAATTAAATTTAATTTAAATATAATATATTATGTTATTTAATCCAATTCAAATTGCTAGATAGTAGAGTGGAGACACTACAGCTTATTCATATAAGAATGTTACAAAATCTTATTTAATTAATTAATATCCCACTAGATGATGAGATTCGATTGAAATGAAATGATTGCATATTATAAATATTTATAAGTCAGAAAGGGCTTTGCCATTTTATTGAAAAAGTCGTCTTGCTTTTCTTATCGAGTGACAATTAATTAAAGTAGCGACATTAAGAGAAATAAATAGAGAGCGTCAGAATGCAAATACTTGTTAATTAAGTGGAAACAGATGAAGCATTAATGTTTTTCGTGGCTGGAGTCGCTTTGCATAATCTATTCCAGAGAAGGGAACCCTTGACCGAAGGGTGGAAGATGTGAACACGTGCAATTATAAGCCAACCTTGCCAAAGAGAAGAAACAATTTGCATACGTAATTCTTGTAGATGGACACGTGTCCAAAAAAAAAAAAAAACAATGTCGCTGATGATGCCTCATGCCATCGGTTTCGGTTTTGATTAAGACTCGAAGGGGACGTGGGTGTGGAATCGATCGAGCCCTTCCTCGGCTACGATTAGATTAGCCACAGGGGCCAAAAGAACTATCCCCGGGGCAATCAGCGGCTTTACGAGCGCCAATGGTCAGAAACCACCCCACGATAGACTCTCCAGGGGGCTAAGAGGGTAGTGAAGGAAAAGGGGAGGGGGGTGAGCAAAAAGACGAGCGAGCATAGAGGATTTGGTCACTTGTCATCGCCCTTACAGCCCTACAGGGTAATTGAACGCCTGATGCAATTACCTAGATGTCAAGTCTTGCAAAAATTAATCAAAGCGTGAATTTTTTATTTGAATTGGCAATTTCATGAAAATTATTTCAAAGATTTGACTTATTTATGAACCAACTAATTTATTTATATTATTTTTAAAATGAATATTTCAATACTTGTATATATATTGTATTTTTACTTAAAAATATAACCTTAATAATACTTTTTTTTAAATAAAATAAAATACAAATGAATAAAATAATATATTTTATCATTTATATGTATTTTATTATTTTTAAGTATGTATGGATATTAATGATAGTAATATTTAATATATGGTATACCAAATAGTCTTTAGGAGTGGGGTTAGAAAGATTATTGTTAGATTAAATTTGGAAATTTTTTTAGTAAAATTATAAGTTATTAATTAATTTATAATTGAATATTCATTTTTTTACTATAATTTTAAATTCTTGATTAATTATTAAATTAAATTAATTAATTAATTTTTATTAGAATTTATTACTTTTATAATCAAATTACTTATTGTATTGTTGTATGCCTGGTTTTATATGACTTATAAATTACACACCTATTTAAAAATTAATAATAACAATAATAATAACAACAACAATATTAATAATAAATTATACTTTTTAAAATACAATAAATAAATAAGAGTTTATTTTTGTTTTTAATTTAACAAATTTTGCTCTTTTTCGCTCTTATATAAATGATTTCATTCAAATAATATATGAATATCAAATGTTTGTAGGATATTTGATATTAAATGGATTTTAGCTTGGATCCCATGTAACAAACAGCCGGAAAGCCCAAGGGTTATGTCAAAAGGGCCTAACAAAGTCTGGCCATGGCGTTTGGTAGTCAAAAGACTTTTCCTCCCTCTCACTCTTAGTTACTCCCTAAGGCTTCAATCAAATGTCAGGAGTTCGGGCCAAGACGGGAATCAAATGTGCAAGTTGTGGGAGGGGGGAGGGGGTAGAGAATGGTTTGGGAAGAAATAACTATCCCTGGGAAACCTTTCGATGTTATTGTATAATTATTATAAAATAACAGAAAGGTAAAAGATCTAAACTTAATTAAGACGGGAGGAAGTCAAATTGTGAGTAGCCCCCCCTTCTACTACTCTACTCTACACTAAACGCCCCATATTTCGATATCGTCCTTTTATTTAAGAAATTAATTTGGTAATTTATGTTTTTATGTAATCTGATATAATTGAGAATGACGTACAAGTGAAAAGTGAGATTTAATCCTAATGGCTATTTATTATCTTAAGTTTTTCATATTTATAATTGCCTATTGTAGTATAATGAAGAAGTGAAAATAATTTATCTAATTTTCCCTTATCTACATAAATCAGTTATTATAATTCTATAATATTATTGTAATTTAGTATTGATTTGTAGTATTTTAAATTTTCATATTAAAAAAGAAAAACACATTTTGTATGCGTCTAAATGGTGTTTTTTTAGAGCAGTGATTCTCAACCTTTTTTTTTACCGCGGCACACTTTTAACGGTTTAAAAATTTGGCTGCACACAAAGAATAAGATAAGTGTAAAAGTTTTTTGAAATTGAAAAAATTTAGAAAAAAGTCGAAAATGTTTAAGAACCTAGTCCCAAAAAAGTTTTACCTTTTTTTTAGAATCATAGTGAAAAAATTTAGAAAAGAAAGTTTAAGAACCTCGTAATCTCGCGGGACATTAAAGTGCCGCGGCATAGTGATTGAGAATCACTGTTTTATAGGTTCACATTTTTGAGTTATTAATATAGTTTTGTGTGTGTTTGACACCTTATAAGTACTTCTTACTTTAAGATTAGTTTGGTTTGTCACATTTCATAATGAGTAGATGGTCGCTAGAGTAATTTTTCAAATTTTTTATCACAATAATGATTCTTCAGTACACTCACTAAGGCAATTTTCAGGTCTTTTTTATCTTTCCATTAATATTAATTTTAATTTAAATTGGAGAAAAAACCCTACTGAGTTAGTTTTAAGATTGTTGCTTTGGAATATTCTCTTAAATTTGTTATAATTTCATTTACTTTACATAAAAATCACTTGAAGACCTTTGGACATTCTGTAGAAGTAGTAAGTATATAGTACTTGTAGTTTATGTAGTTCACGTATAAATAACTATATTCAATATTTATATGAGAATTTGAACAGAGATTTGAATCTTTTAGCTGATTTATCTTCCAAATGAATATTTGGAATTCGAATAAACTATTTGGATAAATTGGCTTAATGTAGAAATTCCAAACAAGCATGAAGTTGGCCGTTGTTTCGAGTTACCACGAGTAAACAGAGGCGTCCTCTCCCAAAGAATATTTTTAAGAGCTTTGTAATATATAATTATAGATGGATAAATTAAATACCTTGTACAATAACAAATTCCCAGATGAAAGCGAGAGAGAGAGAGAGAAGAGGATAGAAGAATGGAATGTATTTGAGAATAATATTTATTATCAGAAATAGGTAATTTAGTTTTTCAAGATAGTTTATTAAAATTTAAATATTTCAGTTAAATTCTTAATTAATAAATATTTGACAATTTAATTATGTATTAATTTAACAAACAATCTACCTTACCACTAAAGATATTAAATTTGAATAAGGAGGGGATTTATTTAAAATATTATATTAATAAGATAATTTTTTCAATTTTCAATTATAACATTTTTAGATGAGTACTAAATTTATTTTTAATAATATTTTTTAATAATATAAACGCCAATATTAGCGAATGACAGTGCTATATTTTTATTAATTAATTTTATTAATATATTATGATTAATTTCCTTCACTTGATGCTTCTTTGGTTGTAAATAGGTCTATTTACAATTTTATACTAAGTAAGATAATTTTGAAAAATTTAAATATTATGTTATTAATAATAATAGCATGTTACTTCATAAGTACAGTACATATAATTTCAATTGAAAAACAAGTTTATAGTAATATATAGGTAGGTTATATTAGGATTATTTTATATAAACATAGACAGTCTCCGAACAATAAGAGAGAATAATTATTCTAACATTTATATATGATATTCTATGGCTTCTGATGAGTGGCACATAATTTTTATTTCATTATTAAAAAATATAATAAAACTATCTCGCCAGAGATAATATTACGATCACGAAAATCTTCGATGATTTTGATGTTTTTATACGTTTTTAAGGTCCCTGAGTCATTTTCACTAAAGTTGAGAAAAATGTCTGTGTGTGTGTGTGTGTATGTATGTAGACAAAATTACGGAAAACCGGTTTGAGCTAGAATCATGAATCATGAAATTTGGTATACGGGCATTATTCAAAATTCGTAGTTTTTTATAAACTTTTGAGAAATGTAGCTCGACCGGAAGAGGGTCATTACCTACAACGTTTTGATTTTTTTTTATCCTCTAAAATGACTGTAAAAATAAAAATATATGTTTTATAGTTTTTCACATGATTGAAAATTGTATAAAACTGCTATATATAGAATTTCAGCTTGACTGAATCGCTGAAAGTACCGGAATTAATTTTTTAACACTGCAAATCACGCGCCAGCATCAACTAACAGTCAAACACGCGTTGGTTTAATAAATATTATTTTTTTATTTTAATTTATAATTTAATTAATTAAATATAATTTAAATATAGTATATGTTATTTAATCCAATTCAAATTTGCGAGATAGTCGAGTGGAGACACTGCAGCTTAATTTAGCAAAAATTGGTGTTATTTACTTTAGAAATATTTTTAAATATATATAAAATAAATATATAATAAAATAAATTAAATATTAAATAAAATCAAATATAATAATTTTTCCCGCATGAGGTTAGTGGTTTGTTGTATTTATTTTTTATTTCCAGATTCAATATCAATGTTGGACATATTATAATGAATAAAAAATGATGTTGATAGGGTAGCGGTAGTGGAGGGGGATGGTTGATTCTGAGCTCTAGTCCTTGTGTGATTTCTTTATTCTTGCGTGGCACACGCTACTCATTCAAGTGAGCAAAAGGCAAAACGCACACCGGGAACGAACCTCCACACCGTATATTAGTTTCCTTCGATATCTAATATACCTATATATATATATATATATATATAATAAGGCAGTTGTTCTGCATGCATTCATGCAACACAACATGTTGTTGTTGTTTTTGTTATTATTTTTTCATCTTATAATTTAAAATATTTTGCATTATTCGATTCTTATCAAAGAAATTGTGGACTCCTTTGAATTTTGAAATTATATTTGAGATTTAATAAATAAATAAATATTTTCTTACCATTTTTGAATAGAAATACTTTTATATGATGTAAGATAATGGTACAATTTCCTACCTGAAAACAAAACAAAACAAAATTAGTTAATATAATATATCAATAATGTATTTTTCCAGAAATATAATAAAATATTTAGATAAATATAGATCCAAAATATAAATATCTCAATTTTAAAAGAGATTAAATTATGAAATTGAAATTTAATAGATAGAAATAAATATTTCATATTATAGTATTTTATATAATTTATATAAATAATTTAATAAAATTAAAAATAATCTTGAACAAAAAATGGATGGCAAGTTATAATAGTTTTAATTAATTAATTGATTGTTTGTAGTATTCAGTGAATGGTATTCTTCCACTTGGATAATATTAATAAACACAACCCTCTTGTGCTCTATGTTCGTGTTCTTCTCTCCTGGATGCACATCATCCCTACCTTATTAACCCCCTCCCACTCCATTCTAACTCCTCTTCCCCTGTTTCTTCTCTCTGTGCACTTACTTACTTAACTTTACTCTCCTACTCTATCTCGCTTTGCGCCTTCGTGGCAAGCAATAATGGTCGCTACGTATATTCACATTAACGGCCAATAAATACTGATGAAAACATCAAGATATATAAACTGAATTTATTATATAGCCTCCATTTTAAATTGTCTTTCTCTTTCTCTCTCTTTCCCCAAGGGTAGAAATAATCATATTGTAGTAAATATATTCTACTTGTTCTAGGTTGCTAATAATATTCTCCGAGTGCAAATAAAGGAGAACACCAAAAAGGAGTGTGATAGGCTGTTTAACATCACAAATAATATCCATATCTTAAAAACCAACCAACTAGGATATAAATTAAATTAACTAATCTATGAACTATACGATTTTCCAAATTCAATATTTTTTTTTTTTAAATTTCTTAAACTTTTTAATATTTCCTTTAAGAAAATAAATATTCCTCTAATTATTAATTACTATATTGTAGTTAAGGAGGCAGCTAGCCGAGAGTGTAAGGTAGCAATTTTCTACACAAGAAGTCGGCGTTCGATTCTAACTAAGAACAAATTTTTCTAATAAAATTTAATTTAACATCAGCTGCCTCCGGCTCCAGGAACTGTCAGTTCCTGGTTCTATACATAGGGAAGGCAACGGGAAACCACCGTATTAACATTCCCAAGAAAAATCATCATGTCTGGGTAGTTTCTAGTCATGATGCTAGCCAAACTCCGAAAGAGATACGGCACCTTAAGAAGAAGAATATTCTAGTTAGAAAGCAATTCTATAAATTTAACATTTTGAAAAACAATCAATTTTTATTTAAATAAAAATAAATAAATTTAGGAGATAACTTCGTGGTCACAAATGTACGATTATTTGCTTAGAGGTAGTAAAAGTACTTACTATGTTCTGATATTCATTATTCCCATGGGGATTAGTCTATTTTAACTCATAAATAAATAAAGAATTTTATTTTCAATTTAATCCATATTGAATATTTCTTAATTTTTATATTAAATAACCTACCCCTGGTTGGTTAAAAATAATAATAATAATAATAATAATTTTGTTAAAATTGTATAATGTGATATGAAAATTCATTTATATTTCATATTTAAAGAATAGATGAGATACTTTTATTCAATATGTCTGCTTATTTCCTTCTTGAATAGCCAGACTTGGTATATTCTATTTGGATTTCCACTTTTGAATATTATCTATCGCAACCATACAATTGTTTGGCATTGAGCGTGGTCAAAACTGTCAAGTGCAAATATCAATTTGCCAATGCTCTTTGGAGGGTGTTCTATTTGGCAAATTCTCCTCCATCGAGAATATAAAGCCAACCCGCCTTCTCCTTTATATTATAACTTTACCAACTACATAGCCATACATATACGTATTCCTACTAATACATAATATTTATATGTATACATATACATATTTTATATATAAATACGTTAGCAATAATAGCTTTTGAATACTCGATTATTAATTATAGAATCTAAATTTTTCAATAAGCCCAAATTATATTATTTTATATTTATTAGAATTTTAAATTGTATTTGTGTAAGTATTTTTACTATCTCGCGCGAGAGATAGTATTGCAATCACAAAAATTTTCGATGTCAGGATTTTGATGTTTTTAACGGTTTGGAGGTTCGTGAATCATCACCGACGGTTTGAAGTAAATTAATTTCCAGCTAAAGAAACAATTTCAAATAATTTTAATATATCTATTAATGTAATAAAAAACATATAGGCATATAACATAAATATTTTTAATTTTATTTTATTTATAATATATATGTAAGACCAGGCTGTGACGTCATGAATGGCTGGATGACGTCATATAATTTTAAATCAAGAAAAAACTAATAAATATGATTTTCCCGAGGATAAAACCAATACAAAGTGCATGATTCGTGATGATATATAAAAAAATCTCCTCATGTGAAATTTGATGTGAAAATAACCCTTCCCTTCATATCGTCGATCGCTAATACTACCACTTCCGGTTCACGGATTTGCACCAAAAGTTGATCAATTCATCCCACTGATGCATTAAGTAAATATACCAAATTTCATCAAAATCGGTTGAGCCGTTCAGGCTGTACACATCTATACGGACGGACAGACATCATGCTAAAAATACTTTTTTCTGTTTAGAAAATGCATGATTCGTGGAGATATGTAAAAATCTGCACATGTGAAATTTGGTGTGAAAACAATACCTCCCTTACTATCGTCGGTCGGTAAAAATGTGTAAAATACAAACTTTATTTTAATAGATACACATTATTTTCTATATAGAAAGATATGTAGAAATTTATTAATTAATTATTTAATTTATATATAGATATAATTAGTACACTCAAAATAAAAAATTTGTTAAGTACTATTTTTTCTGACCGACGTTTTCATTTTTTACCCCCTCTAAACTAACCGTAAAATTAAGCCAGAATTAATTTTTTAACACAAATTTTTAACGCAAATCTCAAGCGCCAACACGTGACGTGGTGCCATCAACAAAGAGCCAAACATGCGCTGGTTTAATAAATATTATTTATTAATTTTAATTTATAATTTGTAATTAATTAATTTTAATTTATAATTTATAATTAATTAATTTTAATTTAAATATAATATATTATGTTATTTAATCCAATTCAAATTGCGAGTCGAGTGGAGACACTCCAGCTTATTAAGTTTGAAATTGAAATACCAATGAATGATGATTTAGTAAAAAAAAAAAGAATGAATTAAATGTTTTCTTAAATTGCTAGCTGGGATTTGATGATTTATAAGCGGTTTTGAAATCCTAATGGAACCCCATTGATGATGTATTTTCAACGTTTGTGATTTCGTTTCAAGATCTAACCTAATTTTTTTTTCTTAGAATACTGGTAAATCGAAAAGCATTTTGAAAGGGAATAGGAGTGTGATTTGCACCCCTTTTTTAAGAATCTCACTCATTCGTTCACTCACTGTGTGTGCTTAATTTGGCCCCTCGTAATTACGCTCTCTCTAGGGGTTGGAAGAAGAAAGCAGCAAGGTCTTTATATATATATATATATATATATATACGTGTGTGTGAGTGGGGGTTTGTGTGTGAATGTCTGTCTGTCCGTCCCCATCCATCGAGCCACGTAGTACTTTATGCCTTAACTGGATTCGCCCTCTCACTCTCGCCCTGTTATGGCATAATCTCATCTGATGAACCTCTATTCAGGCAACCGCGAAACCTCCGCCTCTGTCGGCTGTCGGCAATTCCTTGGCAGAGGAGGTCACCGGGGATCAAAGCCTTGGAGGGCTGCCCTCAGCAACGGCCATTAACGCGGCGTTTCACTTCACGGGGCTAATAGCCAATTGACTCAGGGGACGCATGGGGACAGATAGACCACCCCCACACCTCAAACCCTTTGCAATTCAACTCCTTGCTCATCAATGATTCAAAAAACATTTCGCCACATTAAACATTGCAATTTTTTTTTCCTCTCCATTTTTAAATGATTGTTCATTAATCGAAATTATTTTTTCAGTAAAATAATAAATTTTCAATTCCACAGATAAAACAATATTATATTAATCAGAACATTAAACAAAAACTAAATAGTCAATTAATGTTTATTGAATTTTATCAAAATAATTCATCAATAAAAATAAAAATATTATATTAATAATTAATCTAAAAAAAACCTCTGACTTATGTACGTCCTACGCAAGGACAACGCCTATCAAGTCGGTTATATTAATTGAGTGTCCTATGATCAGTAGAACGAGTCCTATCAACCTTTACCTTGATTTTCTTGATCGGAAGCGCTACTTTTTATCAAGTAGTTTCCCATTGTTGATCCCAGAGGCTGGGTTGACTCGGTCTCATAGACCCCAGCTAGAGAAATTCCCTTGCCAGGCCCGGGATTTGAACCCGGGACCACATGAATGTGAGACAGCGACGCTAGCCTCTCACCCAGTGGCGCCTTAATTAATCATAATTATATTATTAATTAATTAATTGTCTATTTATAATTATAATTTATATTATTTTTTTGAAAAATAATGAGTTAATAAGAAAGACTATATATAGTATATAAAGATTTGTAAATGAGATAACTTATCTGTCTGTCCCTTATATAAGTCAGATGCTTCCAATTCCTATTCAATTCTAATTCAATCATATCTAAATATTTATATTGTCTTTTATATTTCTCCATCTATGATGGCTATAATTACTGGGTTTTTTTACAAGGGATTAATGATATAATACTATAAGAATAATAATTATCTAATCTTAATTATCAAATAGAAAATAGAAAATTAATACTTAAATATTAAACGAGATGGAAACAATATAAAATTAAATTATAATAATTACAATTTTAAATTATTTTTTAAACTTATTTAATATAGTAAGAAAGATATTTTATTTTGGGTAAATAATATATTGATTATTTTAGAAATGAAAATTATTATTATATTTTGTTATATTATTATACTATTGGTTAGTCCTTAGGATTTAAACTTATATTAGTTAGTTTAGACATTTATTTGTTGAAATATAATATTATACATTTGAATTCTCAAGTGTAGAAGATTAGACTTTTATCTCTAAGCTCCGCTCTTGACTATAAATGAAAATTAATCACTCTCCAATTCAAATATAAAAATTCTATAAAAAAAAAATTATATTTCATTTAAATAATTAAAATTATAGAAATTGTATTAAAAATATTTTTTCTCAACTATTTATACAAATATCTTAAGAAAACTGAACTGATAAGAAATTTGACTTATTTTTAAGATAAAAAGTAACTCACAAAGAAAGGGGAATGAAAAAGAGAAAAGCCTTCTAATTAATGCATAGTATAATTTTTAGCCTCATCCTTGGATTATAAAGAAATTTAATTATTCCGTAAAACTAAGTGGATTAACAACAGTAGCGGCGAGGGGTGTTAATAAAAAGACCGCCGGTGGATGGGGAAATAGAAGAAGGAGGTTGAGGTAAGGAAATGAACAAACCGCTCTGATGAAATATGATCAACAAAATCAGCTCAAGAGAATTTTTGAATTATTTTTTTTTCCATACACGATGGTGAAATCGTCAAGAAGAAATAAAAAGAAATCTAAAGGGCTGTTCGCCCTTTGACAAGGAAGGAGGTTATCGGATTGAAGGATCAACAGATTTCGAGGAAATGGCGATAAAAGCAAATAAGTGTTACATTTCAGAGTGAAAAGTGGAAAAAAAAGGCTTAAATCCCTTTGAACGAGTAACAAACGAGGGTGCATTTCCTCAGAGACAATTCTCAAAAACAATAACAACAACAACTTATAATTATTGAGTTACAATATTTATCTATTTCCTGGAATCCCTAATACAATCATAATTTAAATTAAATAGGTTTAGTTTAGTGCTATTCAAAATTAATTAATAAAATTATCCAAATTCTAATTCTAATAAGAAATTAATACCAATTATGTATTATAGTTAAAAAAATATTATGAAAATATAATTCGTGATAAAAAATCAATTATTTTATAATTATATAATAATATAATAATGTAATACGAAGGAAGGGTGAAAAGTTTCCGCCCTGACCAAGAAAAACGATGTTTTTCAATTTTTTTTTATGCTATATTTTTCAACATAATCTCCATCAACACTGATACATTTCTCATAACGGTGTTCTAATTAATTAATTAGTTAATTAAATTAAATTTAATTCAATTTAAGTCTCATCAACACTTATGAATCGACGCAAAAATTCGTTTAGTTTACGCGCCAAATTGTCGATAGAAATGTTTTTTCGAAGCAGTTTTTGGTTTAACGCTAGCAAACGCGGCACTCACGTTGCACACAGCTTTTCATATTCAAATGGTTGTGCAAAATATTTCGCACACGTTCAGCTGACATCCTACATGTCTCAGCTAACTTGAATGTTGAAAAATAAAGCACAAAAAAAAATTTAAAAACATCGTTTTCACTCCACCCTCGTAGTATTTGATTGATTAAAAATTTTGAATGCTTAAATAAAAATTATAAATATTTATATTTAAATATTTTGAATTTTGAATTTTTTATAAAATATATCATAAATTGAAAATGTAAAATGTAAAAATCAATTATCACTTCAGAAGTATTGTGGAATAATTCAATTATAATATGTTTATTTAAAATGTAAAAAAAAAGATGAGAAAACAATCGTTTGGAAATCTGGAACTCCACTTTTCTTAATTATAATTAGAATATGAATTAAATGCAAAATCCGTGTTGTCTCTTCTCTGGTTTTGAGAAAGCTCTTGGGGGACTTTGGAAAAGATGAGGGTGTTGCCTGAGGGGTGGAAGGGGCAGAAGTAGTTTGAAGATGCCGACAACCTCCTGATCTGGATTATATCTTAGCGAACTGAGTCTCTCTTCGCTATCTTTTTTTGTCTCACTGTCTGACTGTCTGTCTCTGACTCTTGAGAATTGTTTTCATTTTACACCTCAAGAAAGAGAGAGAGAGAGAAAGAGAGAATACGAGAGAGGAATATCATCTTGAGAGGTGTCTCTTTTCTTATAAAATGTTCATCTGTCTGTCTCTATTTTCAACGTGTTTTCATTATAATTAAAATTACTCTACTCGCGAGATATTAGCTATCATTTTTAATGAAAAATTAGGTACTTAAATAAAACAATAACATTTAAGATACATATAAAAACAAAAAGACGAACCAAAAGCAATTTTATAGTTGGTAAAATGAACGAGTTTTCAGAGAAAAAGGTGAAATTTAAATTATTTAGCAAACTAATAACTATTTGTAACCATAACATCAGTTATTATGACCAAACCTGATATTGTTGCAATAAAAAAATAATGTAACAAACACGTCTAAAAATTTAATTACATTAATTTTATGAACAACATACAATAATTAAATAAATAATAAAGAAACTAACAAAGTTAATTTTCATTTCAAGAAAACGCCTAAAATAATTTATGAAATCTTGACTCAATGTCAAAATGGTTGCATAATTAACAGGCACTATCAAAATTTAATTTAGTCATTCAGGAAATATATTCTGTTAAATCATTTTATTTAAATTTTAATTAAAATTTAATTTGTCAGGTAGAAAGTTTTAGTATTATAATATTTGTCAGTAGGTTTCAAAAAAATTTATTTAAATAAAATAATTAAATTTTTTGAGTTTGAAATATTCACAATTTCTTAACTGTTTTTTTTTAATCATTTGACATCATTTATATAACAAATTATATATTTTTAAGAATTGAAAAAATAGTTTTATAAAATAAATTAAAATTAAATTTAAATAAAACTTAATTTCAATACACAATAATGAAATTATCCTTATTCCTTCTATTAAAGACTCGAAATAAAAAATTGGCGTTGAAGCAAATAAAATGATAAAATTATTTAATTATATAATTTTTTTTATAACATTATAAATATTATAATCTCTTTAATATATATATATATATATATATATATATATATTGTATATAAAATCAAATATCACAGTAGAATGCTCTCCCCTCTCTGATGTTTTTTTATCCAACCCCACAAGTGTTATTGAAGCTTTTCCGTTCTCCCTTTGAACGATTTTGAAACAGAGTGGAAGGGAGAAAAAAAGAAAAAAAAATCTTTTTTTTATTATTTACCCAGCGCTTCTTGAGGTATGCATTTTAAATACTTAGAAGAAGAATGAGACAGAAAACCGATCATCATCGAATATTTAACCTCTTCTTAGCGACTATCTTTTTGTTCATCCAAACATAATCGTTACGGTTTAACGGTGAGGGTGAAATGAAGCCCCCACCTATAAGCAAATCTAAGGAGAGCGTGACGGGAGGCGCTTGAGGGATGGTTAAAAAAATAAATGGAAAAACGTTTCGCTTTTGATAAATATTGGTGTTAAATCATTTTAAAACAAATAATCGATTTACCTTGTTGTTTTTTTTATTTAGATATAATCGGAAAATAATGGGGTAATTCTTTTTGTTTATTTTCTTTGTATATTCACATGTGAACTTGTTTCTACTTTCAAACGTTTTTTTTATATAGTTATATTAAAAATCAAATATTAAAAGAAAACAACTTAAAAAGTTTCTTTTCTATAATATCTATTGTTTATATCTTTTTTTAAAATAAGATTTAATATATATTTTTTGTATGATTATATTAAGAATATTTTATACTACAATAATAATTCGTTTTTACTTTATGACATTTTGAGTTTTTTAAAATGTTTGCTTAATTATATAAACATTTCAATAAGAAAATAATCTTCTATTTTTTTATTTCAAATAAATTTATTTATCGATTTATTCAAAAGTTGAATACGATATTAGTTTTTTTTAATGAAAAAATCAATTCCAATCTTTTTGAAATCGTGTATAATAATTCAAAAATATTAATATTAATATATAGTATTTTTCCTGATTGATTTTGAATTGTCTTCAAATAAATCAAATAATTTTTTTATCAATTAAACAAGTATTTAATACTTTCAATGCATTCACGTGCATTGATCTTAATTTTTTTAAATATTAATTCTATTTTTACAAAAATATATATGTTTTATATTAAATTATATTATATAAATTATATTTAAATATTTTTATTTATAAAGATTTTTTGTCAAGTGGTTTTATAAAATATTTCATCATTAGTCCATTTTGTTGGTCTTGATTGTGGTTAAGAAGAAGTCACCATAGATTTTAGTTCTCCGATACTTATAAGGGTTTTTTTTAACAAGCGCCGGTTTTTTTTTCCTTTTGAATAGAAAAACATTTTGAAAACTCAAAAGGAACAAAGTTCATGGATTTGAATGGATGATGATCATCTTGGCCTCTCATTCACACACTCCCTTTTTTTCAATTGAATTTCAAAGTGTACTCAACTGGAAAGGAAAAAAATGCCCGTATCACCAATTCTAAGCTCTAATCACTTTATATATATAGATATTAAAATAATAAATATTGAATTTTGAAAATTTCTATTCAATTTTTTTTTTATATTCTTTGTTTTAATTTATTATTTGAATAATATATATCTACTATTTTTTCACTCTAGGAATTTATTAGAGCTTATTAAGTTACTAATTTATTATAATTATTATATAGAATAAATATATACTTATTTATTAAGGATAAATATATATCCAGTTTTATTTAATTAGATGAATATACTGAATTTATAAAACATAAATAAATAAATGAAATATCTAAATTTAAGTTTTGAAGAGTAGAAATTTATAAGATTTTTTTCTATTGAAGCCGAATAAGTTAAAAGATATGAGCTTAATAAGGTTAAGGTTGATTTTGAAGAAAGTTGAATTAAATAATAACTAAAGCTGTAATAAGTTGAACTGTGGTCAGGCGCAGAACCGACAGATATAGATATAACATAAATATTTTTAATTTTATTTTATTTATAATATATAAGTAGGGGCTGACTGTGACGTCATGAATGGCTGGGTGACGTCATATAATTTTAAATTAAGATAAAACTAATGAAGATGATTTTTCCCGAGGATAAAACCAATACAAAGTGCATGATTCGTGGAGATATGTAAAAAAATCTTCTCATGTGAAATTTGGTGTGAAAATAACCCTTCCCCTGCTAATACTGCCACTTCAGGTTTCCGGATATACACCAAAAGTTGATCAATTCATCATACTGATGCATTTAGTAAATATACCAAATTTTATCAAAATCCGTTGAGATGTTCAAGCTGTACACATCTATACGGACGGACAGACATCATGCTAAAATTACTTTTTTCTGTTAAGAAAATGCATGATTCGTGGAGATATGTAAAAATCTCCACATGTGAAATTTGGTGTGAAAACAATAATATCGTCGGTCGGTAAAAAAAAACGATGAAAAAGAAGAATTAAAGAAGAATTAAAAAGTCTACAGAAGTTGAACGATGGGTTTAATGATAACAAGAGAAGAAAATTGAGATTGCTAATGAAATGAAAACACTATCAATAGAGTATCGAGTTCAAGGTCAAATTAATATTGGACACTAGAAGAAGCAGGAAAACGTCTAAATATTAAAAGAGAAGTTGAGAAGCCGATACAGTAGAAATACCATATATATTTGTTTACCATAAACCTATTTAAAAATTTTTTTATTATGAAAATTATATATTTTCTTCCCGGTGTAAATTATTTTCTTAGTTTTCGACTTCCACCTAATAATCAAAAATAATAATCATGATAATAATAATTGTATGTCTCGTTCATATTTTCTTCCTCACGCACCAAGCGTTTATATGCTAATTATATATCCGAGGATTAATTCTTGTATAAGACATTGTACATACATACAAAATTTTGCATTGAACGATTTGGGATTTGTGATGCTGTTATCTCCGTCACAGCCACTCACTCACTTCTTTTTGGCTTATTACGAGATGCAAATGAACCCTTGGAAGACGCGCGGCAGGACGTCAAGGGATGAGCTGAAAGGTGGCAGAGTAGGGGCTAATTTTAATTTTACGTGTATTAAAATCCTATGCAGCTGACGTGTTTGCCGCGCCCTGTTTGCCTCTCCCTATCCAATCCCCTTCACACATAGCATAGTCTGACACATCGACAAACACACACGAACAGAGAAGATCCCACGGGATTAAGTCACTGCTTTCCGTCTACATGACTCCCGGTAGGGCCAGGAGGCTAAGTTGACACTAGAAATTAGAATAGGAGGGGTGAGCCACTTTTATTCTGACTACGAAAGACAACAAATAAAAATTATTCGAATAATATTTCTTAATCGGAAAAATAATGTAGACTTTAGAAGAAAAATTCATATTTTATATTTCATCATCTCATATGAAGATTCATTATATATATAAAAAAAATCGTTTGAAGATATATATTATTATTATATGAAGTTAAATATCATAATTTTATACTCTTAATTCAACTATATTATTATATATTGAACTAGCTGCTTTAACCGCCTTGGGCGTTCTTCACACCTTTACGGGGCTCTGCCCCCTGTACCCTGTATTTGGTTGGAAGTTTATATGTAAAAGGTTTTCATCCATTTTGTTTCAATATGTATATTAAATAAAACATTCATTTTTTGTGTTCTTATTTAAAATATTAAATTAATTAGTAAATTAATTATATATTATTATTGTATATGTTCTTTATCTATCTATAGCAGGCCTGGCCAACCCGCGGCCCACCGTGAAAAATTGTGCGGCCCGCCAGTTAACTTTCATTTCTCGACTGTATATTCAAAAACAGAGAATATAATTGAAAAAATTATAATTAATTCATTTTTTTATTTAAAATACGTCCTAAAATTTTTAAACTACATATTTGATTCCATAAATAGGAAGAAAAAAGTTAGAAATAATAGTATTTAATAGATAATATATTTTTTTATTTTAAATTGTTATTATTATTTTTATTTTAAAAAAAAGTAGCCAAAAAATAATAAATAAAAATATTAAACATTAAGCATCAAGAAAGTATTAAAAGTGTTTTTTAATACATTGTAAAGTTTAAATTCGTTCCCTAAAATGCGGCCCCTGTAGCATTGCTCCTAATCAAAGAGGCCCATGGAGTCATTTGGGTTGGCCAGGCCTGATCTATACAATCTATACAATACAATGTTAAATATAAAATTATTAACTTTATTCAAATTGTCATAATTTTTATTTTTTTTTTTTATTTGAGACTTATTTAATTTAACAAAACAAAATTTTAAAAAAAATTAAGTTAGTTACAAAGTAAATTTGTTTGTAACTAACTTCATAATGTTACAGACATCAACATCACATACATACGACGGAAATCATATATATAGATAATAAAAGAAAGAAAATAATTGCTTATTAAATTGAAAATTCTGAAAAAATATAAAAAATAAGTTAATATTTAAATATATAAATGTTTTGATTTTCTTTTTTTTTTTTTGAAGGGAAGAGAGAAAGCTTTGAAACAATCGTATTTATAAAATTCTTTGATAAATGCGATCTGTTGAACATCAACATTGAAAAGCAATGGTAGCATTGTAGTTCACTCGAATGCACAATTATTATACCAAGAAAAAAAATAATCTATTTTTAATCATTTAATGCAATTGAAATTCGGCTCGTAAATTTTGATTTTTTATTTCTCATATTTTATTCCCCTAGGACAGGAAAAGGCGGTGATCTTTTCTTCTCTGAATCAAATCAGTCTTCTATATAATTGGCCCTAGAGCAGATTTTGAAAATGGCAAAATGACACCCCTCTCTTTTTCCTTTCATTCAGTCATTTCGGCACGCAAATAAAGAACGAATGGTGACGTTTGCACGCACGAACGCAAAGAACGTGATTTGTATATTAACGATGATGGTGGGAGTGGAAAAACAGTTCTGTGGAGTCGTCTATGAGATCGTCAAAATACTAGTAAGAAAAAAAAAGTGACGACACTAGCATCAATAACCTTAAGCTTTCTAATAGAATTAAAATATTATTTTTATATCCCTATAACCCTGTAAATTGGATTAAGTAATTAAAAGAAAAATGAAATGATAAATATTAATAGGTACGGGAGAATGAAAAATCAATAATGGAAATAAATAACGCCCACGAATATGCATGATAAAAAAGATTACAAAAAAAATAAATTATTCTTATTATTAATGAATAAACTTTGGTAGTTTTTAATTCTAATGAGAGAATCAATTGTAACCAAAGGAATACAACAATATAGAATAGAATAGTTTATTAGTATTCTAGAAATATTTCTATGAATTTTAAATAATATTTTAAAATATTATTAATTTAATAAAATTTATCAGAAAACTTTTGTTTACCATTTTAATGAAAATACTATAATAATATATATTATTAGGGTTTCAAAGAATTACACAAATAGACCATTTGCAGAATTTTTATTTTTATTTCTATACTATAAATCAGACCTGGCCAACCCAAATGACTCCATGGGCCACTTTGATTAGGAGCAATGCTACAGGGGCCGCATTTTAGGGAACGGAATTTTACAATGTATTAAAAAAATACTTTTAATACTTTCTTGATGCTTAATGTTTAATGTTTTAATTTATTATTTGTTTTAAATAAAAATAATAATAACAATTTAAAATAAAATAAGTTGACCTGTGGCCAGGTCCGAACCGACCGACGGTTTGAAATAAATTAATTTCCAGCTACAGAAACAATTTCAAATAATTTTAATATATCTATTAATGTAATAAAAAACAGATAGGCATAGAACATAAATATTTTTAATTTTATTTTATTTATAATATATAGCTGAAGTAGCCGGCGTTGCCCGTGATCATAATAAGTAGGCTGTGACGTCATGAAGGGCTGGGTGACGTCATATAATTTTAAATTAAGAAAAACATAATGAAGATGATTTTTCCCGAGGATAAAACCAATACATTCGTGGTGATATGCAAAAAAATCTCCTTATGTGAAATTTGGTGCGAAAATAACCCTTCCCTTCTTATCGTCGATCGCTAATACTACCACTTCCGGTTTCCGGATTTGCACCAAAAGTTGATCAATTCATCCCACTGATGCATTAAGTAAATATACCAAATTTCATCAAAATCCGTTAAGCCGTTCAGGCTGTACACATCTATACGGACGGACAGACGGACAGACGGACGGACAGACATCATACTAAAAATACTTTTTTCTGTTAAGAAAATGCATGATTCGTGGAGATATGTAAAAATCTCCACATGTGAAATTTGGTGTGAAAACAATACCTCCCTTACTATCGTCGGTCGGTAAAAAATACATTCTCTATTCATTACTATTATTTCTAACTTTTTTCTTCCTTTTTATGGAATCAAATATGTAGTTTAAAAATTGTAAGACATATTTTAAATAAAAAAATGAATTAATTATAATTATTTCAAGTGTATTCTCTGTTTTTGAATATACATATGAGAAATGAAAGTTACAAAAGAAATATAAAGTTAACTGGCGGGCCGCACAATTTTTCACGGTGGGCCGCGGGTTGGCCAGGCCTGCTATAAATTCACTACCTACATACCAACAAATAAACATACTATTTGTATTTTAAATTTTATATACCATGTATTAATATACTTAGAATTCTAAAAACATATTTTCATTTTCAAAATTCTAATAGGAATTTTTCGTAATAGAAACTTACTATAATTTTTCTATTTTTTATTTATTTAAAACTAAGAAAAACCTTTTTAGAATAATAAATGGAATTAATGATAATACGCTCTTTTTTTCATATAATATAATCGATTTGAATTGAGAAAATTTGTATAATAATATTGAAAATGATTTTTAAATTATTTCTACTAAAAAGAATTGATATTTGTTAAAGGACAGGACGATAAAGTCTTATTTTGACGATTATACCTTACAAATAATATCAATCAAATGACAGGAATTAAATATTAATAACAAAATATATAAAACCATCTCACATGTCAATGGATATATAATTCTTTTCTTGTTATTTATTTTGTTTGTTTTTGTCATTTATGGCTGATTTTCTATTGAATTATAAATGATATCAATTATCTTGATGTGTTTTTATTCATGCCTATATATATATCAATTTTTTTTTTCTTTTTTTTTCTTTTTTTCTTTTTCTATCCTTCCACCATTCTCATAGGAATTATGAATGCAAATGTTTTGAGTTAATATTCCACTGTTGAGAACCCATGAGGATAATTGGAATAGGTTAAAGCAATGAGTGAGGCAAACACTTTCAACTCACTCACTCTTGATATCTATTATAATTATTGTAGAATTGTCCCGATGGCATTGTTCGTTAATGGTCGCCGTCTTTGCCTCATACCGTCTCAATGACACCCATCAGCACGATTACCTCGATTTGGGAGACAAACCTCTCAAACAAACCGCGAAAACCTTCCTCAAACAACATAAGCCCACCTACACCACGCCTAGCGATTAGAACAAGGTGAAAGCTCGGGTCTTGTTTGGATTGTGGTATGTCGGTGAAGATTCAATCACGACAGTAGAAGAGGAAGGGATCGCCACTAAATAACCAAATAACATTATTATTCTAGTAATCTAAACAAGAGTTTTTTCTAATGACAATATTATAACATCATAATAAATTGGTTTACAAAATTATTATTATTTATTTATGTTTATATAATGAAATAAATATATCAACTTTTCATAAAAAAATAAGAGCGATAATTATGATACTTTAAAAATCACAATCGTTGGAATAAAATTTAAATTTCCCTTAGTCCATATACTATTACTGACTGATATTTATTATTGGCTTATTTCGAAATTTATGTATTATATGATAGTAACTTTTTATTTTATCTTAATTTTATCTTAATCTAAGCAAGGGTTGGGGGACCGGGGTAAATTATCCCAAATGAGGGGAGAAATCTTTAATTTGTTTATTTTATAATCGTATATAATATTTTTACTATAATGGGTTAGCATGGATTTAAAAATCGTAAAATGAATAAAAGTAACAAAAGTTTTTTAAAAAGGCGTTAGCCGTCTTTAGTCACTGATGAGAGATACAAGAGCACCAGGGGTGAATCCGTAAATATGTATACCTCAACGACACTTAGGCTCGTCTGTACATATTATTTCATTGACTTAAAAAAATATTAAAAATAATATAAAAAAAATACTTAGATATGATATTAAATGAATACATTGAAAAATATTTTGAAAACTACGAAGACTGGAAGACTATTGAGTAGAGAAGTGATTCTCAACCTTTTTTTTTACCGCGGCACACTTTTAAGTTTAAAAATTTGCGGCACACAAAGAAAAAGATAAGTGTCAAAGTTGAAAAAAATTTAGAAAAAAAGTTGGAAATATTTAAGAACCTAGTCCCAAAAACGTTTTACCTTTTTTTTTTGAAAAAATTTAGAAAAAAAATGTTTAAGAACCTCGTAGTCTCGCGGCACAGTGGTTGAGAATCACTAGCGTAGAGCTAACAAGTAGAATGAATATAAAAATATAAATATTTAATTTCCATTGATTTTTTAAAATTTTCCTTTATTTTATTAAAGAGAATAATAATTTATAAAATTTAGAATACGATGATTGGTGAATTTTGTTTTTTTGTTTTTGAGGGGGTTGAAAGAGAGAAGAGGAAAAATTTTCATTATTTATATAATTATTATTATAAACATTTTGATGGTCTAATCATTAATTGATAAATCCAGGGCCTACCTACAACCAGATGTTTACCTTGTATCATTGAAGCTAATTGATTAATATACCAGGGTGGAGATTTATTCTGTATTTTTTTTTTTTTTTTGTGCTTCCAAGGGGGTGTGTCTATATGATTTAGAATACATGGATATTTATAAAATAATATATATCTAGCCTATAATTAACAGGTGTCTTCTTCGCAGATTTCTTTATACGCTCAGGTGCGGGAAATTTTTCCCTCTGGAGGGGTAAAAAAAGCTCGCTTTCTAATATGAGACTCGGTTACACAGGCGGGAAATAAATATTCCTGCCAGGTGATTTATTTCATATTTAGGCCTTCATTAGAGGAAAGCAAGTAACGCCAAAGAGAAACAACCCTGGGAAAAGAGGGGTGGGAGAGTGGAGTGTCGAAAAAAACACACCACTATATTTGGTGTACACTCTCAGCAAGAACATTAATGACATTGTATAATAAATAAACAAAACAACCCTTAAAAATATTTAATAAAATAGTAGAGATTTTAAAATAAATATTTAATTAAATTTATTAAAATTTCAAAGAACTGTTTAATATTTTTTTTAATAAAAATAAAATACTACCACATATTATATTGTACAATTATATTTTTTTATATTTTTAATTAAAAAGACTCAAAGAAGTATAAAAAAGAATATCAATATTTTTTTTTTGAGCACAATCAAAGCTAATGACTTCTGGACACAATCAAGACATAATTTGACTCCCCCCCTTTCAGTTTGATTAACGTAAATCTATTAGGAATGAATTTATCTTCCTCAGTGAATGATGCAGAATCAATTTCAGTTAAAAGATAAATCTTTTAGGTGTAATTTCTTTGCAATGTTTCGAAGCTAATGGACAGGGCCGCTGGCAGAAGATGGTTGATGGATGGGAAGTCGGGGAGGGGTTGCTGGCCGATGGCAGGTGATGGCTTCCCACACCGGATCAGCTCCTCGGGGAAGGATGGATGGATGGATGGATCGGGAAGAAAGAGGGGCGGGATGTGGGGAGTCGAGAGTCTTCAAGTTAACTTCCTTTTAAGCCTATGCAAAGTTACTAAAACTAAAATAGAGTCTTTTAGGTATTTTTCATAAATTTAACATTCATTCTATTCTATTCACTTTCACAAATAAACTTTGCATTTCATAAGGAATGGTTTATTTATTTACAATTCTGAAAATTAATGATGTTTAGATGTATATTCTAGATTAATTAACTAATATTTATTTATATAGGTATTCATACATATTTTTTTTTTTATCTTTAAAATTAACGACAAGATTTTTATAAAATTCACTTATTTACGTTCATTAATATTAAATATTTTTATAAAACTATATTAACAATTAAAAAAAAATGAAATAGTATTTCTAAAATTGTACTCTTTTATATTGAAAATTTAAATTTAAAAAAAAATCTAAATCTAAATAAAGGCATATCATCCTGAAACCATTTCTGATTAAAAAAACTACAATCAAATGTAAATATAAATCTTTACATGAATTCTTCAATTGATCAATTACTAATAATATGTATTTATTTCTAACAAACAAACAAAAATCATATCAATTCTTTTTATGATATATTTGAGAACAAACAAACAGAAGAAAAATTAAATGCAAAAAATATACATAAAGTCCAGACGGTTGACATTACTATTTTATGTGAATATTTACTACCATTATAAAAAAAAGAGTATTTTATGTGAAATTAGAATCAATAAACATATAACTGAATAAAGCCCATTGTTTTAAAAGCCTGAAGGCAATCTTTATTATTTATTTATTGCGAAACGAGACCATACCCCTCCACCCAACGCGTTCCCTCTCCCAACCCATTTTATCAAAGGCCTGTTATTTGATTGTACTCCCAAAAGGTCTAATGTGTAATCAAATGGAAATCATAGAGTAGAATAAACAAGAATTTGCAACTTCTGCTCAGAATCCAATCGAGTTCATTCATCAAGGCGGGTGGTAAAGGGGAGGAAATTAAACTATAGAGTACAAAGTATGATGGTCTGATTTGGCCAACTGAAAGAATACAAATGACTTTGTATTTCTTAGTTTAACTTAAGATGTAAATAAATAATAAACATAGCAAGTAATAACAATGACAAATAATAAGAATAAAAAACAATAACAATATATAGTCTGAAATAACTTGGAAATATACCCAATTATGTTAACTTTAGAAGAATTTTTAAAGAAATCAAATCAAAGTCTCGTGACTAAGAAAACTTTAAATTATACTTTTTGTTATACTAGGCAACTAGATTTTTTTTAAATTATATACAGTGATTCTCAACCACTGTGCCGCGAGATTTCAAAAGTGTGCCGCGAGATTATAAGGTTCTTAAACATTTTCGACTTTTTTTCTAAATTTTTTCAAATTAATTCTAAAGAAAGGTAAACCGTTTTTGGGATCACTTTTTTTCAATATGGAAAACTTGTACACTTATCTTTGTGTGCCGCCAAATTTTTAAACCGTTAAAAAAAGGTTGAGTTTAGTATAGTAATAATATAATATAAATAACTAACTCACATCGTATTTAAAAAAAAAAATTATTAAATTTTTGTTTACTTATATTATTTAAAGTAAGAATTATATTAACTTAATTTCAAATTAATTCTATCAATATTAACAATCATATAATAAACATTCAAAATAATTATAAAAAAAAGAATAATTAAAAATTTGAATATTTCTTGGATTGTATTCACAAATTAATCAATTAAATGCAAATGAGAATGAAAATTTGAATTAAATTGATTGTAAATGTTCACATGCAACCAAACTGACTCCAAGGTTTCATTAAAAAAATATTCAGTGTATAATTTGATATTATTATAATTTTAAAATATAAAAAATAATAAGTTAATAGTCAAAAATTATAAAAATATTAATTGAAAAATTTATAATTATTGTATTATACAAATAATAATCAATTATTAAAAAATTTGAGTTGGAATTTATATTTTTAAATTCTTTTAAATAGAAAAATAAAATATTTCATATCACATTTTTAATATAATTGTATTTTTTAAAAATATTCTATATGCAATAGATTTAAAAGAAATGATTTTTTAACCTCTCTGACAATAATTTTGTCAGGCGAACAAATTAATTTAAAATATTCATGAAAAAATATTTACGTATATTAAATTTAATTTTTTTCTAAATCTGGTCAAATATTAATATTTCTTCTATTCATAGGATTAAATAAGAGAAAAAATATAATGAACCTCTGGATGAACATAATCTTAAATAAAAAGTCTCATTTTCTTATCTTTTTACACAAATAAAAAAAAGAAGGAAAAATAAAAGGAATTTAAATTCTCTCCATAAAATACAAAATAATATAATAAATATGCAAAGGAGGCGGCTTTTTGTTGCCAAGCCAAGAGAAATTAAAACCCAGCCATCCGATATTAATTATGTTTCAGGTAATTAAGCCACCGCATAAAGGGTGGGTATGCCAAGGTGGGTGAGTGGGAGGTAACTGGGGGAGGAAGATTTTGAATAGAGGGTGAAAGTGGGAAGGGAAGGGCTGGTTATTAATCGCGGATTTAAAATTGATAAAACATTCCAAAAATCTTATTCCCCAACCACTTAATAATTCAGTCAGGGTGAAAATAAGAGAGAAAATGAAGTGAAGTGGGGCTTATTAAAATACCGTCATATATATCTGTCTTAATTATTAATTTATTAACATTTATTATCCTCGAAGCTCAGTACAAAAATCAACGAAAGATTGATAAAATAAAGTAAATACTCTGTGGTAAGCATTTCGTTAATCAATAATATTTAGGTCGAATTACTATATTATATTATAGTATTCGTACCATAAAAAATTTATAAATTTATTAAATATACCAACATTTACATAAGATTATTCATATAAAATCTGCCTAATTGTAATATTGAATATAATCTTATTTTAAATAATAATAATGATAATTATAATAATAATAATAAGTTGACCTGTGGCCAGGCACAGAACCGACCGACGGTTTGAAATAAATTAATTTTCAGCTACAGAAATCTTTTCAAATAATTTAAATGTATCTATTAATGAAATAAAAAACAGATATGGATAGAACATAAATATTTTTAATTTTATTTTATTTATAATATAAAAGTAGGAGCTGGGTGTCGTCATATAATTTTAAATTAAGAAAAAACTAATGAAGAGGATTTTTACCGAGGATAAACCAATACAAAGTGCATGATTCGTGGAGATTTGTAAAAAAAATCTCGTCCTGTGAAATTTGGTGTGAAAATAACCCTTCCCTTTATATCGTCGATCGCTAATACTACCACTTTCGGTTTCCGCATATACACCAAAAGTTGATCAATTCATCATACTGATGCATTAAGTAAATATAGCAAATTTTATCAAAATCCATTCAAGCTCTACACATCTATACCGACGGACGGACAGACATCATGCTAAAAATACTTTTTTCTGTTAAGAAAATGCATGATTCGTGGAGATATATAAAAATCGCCACATGTAAAATTTGGTATGAAAACAATACCTCCCTTGCTATCGTCGGTCGGTAAAAATTCAATAGTTTACAAAACCAACCAACACAACCTTTAAAGCGATTTCAGAAATACATTTTAAAATCAAAATAAACAAAATTTATTTAAATTATTTTGATTTGTCAAATTGAGTGGCTAAAATCTTTTCAAAATTTCTATTTTATTTCAAATTAAATAAATTTATATATAAACTACAGCTTATGTAATTATAGTTGTCTTTCTTTAAATTTTCTTTTTTGTTTAATCTCTTTTGACACCTCACTTTCACTATTAACTGTGTTTTTTTTCCTCGAGGGTGGGATGGAGCACTGGGGTGAGGCTTAAAAGAAAGACTCGTCTGACTGCAGTCACGCAATCCCCAACCTTTACCCGGAGAGGAGGGGGAGGGGTTGAGTTTGAAACCCTCATCGGCTGTCTTTACCCCATACTCTCTTCCAACATCTCCACCACCCCACTTCTCCCTTTAACTGAAGGAAGGGTGGTTGGCGACTAATTAAAACGATGGGAGAATTTTTTTTCTGTGTAAAAAAGTTAAATACAGAGGAAAAAAAGAAAAAGAGGGTGGGGGGGGGTCGAGAAGGGAAGCTTAGATACTAAACCCAAAAGGTGGTTGGGGGATCGATTCTAACAAAACCGGCTAAAGGGAATTTATTATCGATAAAACATTTGAGGGTGACTTATACAGAAACCTTGAAGAGATACCTACATGTATGCTAGGACCACCAGGAAAATCTTCGATTGTTAATATAGTTCAGGCAGATAAATGTATTTACTAAAAATAAAATATTGAAGAATATGAAAAAAGTAGTAATAATATTATATTTAAGTTATACTTATATTCCTCTCTTAGGGGGATATTAAAAATAAATTAATGTAAGAGAAATAAAACAAATTTTTATAAATATTGGAGGAGGCAAAATTAATCTGTTTAAAGACTCTTATTGGAATTTTAAAGAATGATAATTAAATATTTTTTTATCTGATGGAATTTTTAGAGGGTTAAATTTAGAAAATATCTTGTGGTTATTGAAAATATCGTTGAGAGTTTTTCTCAACTTTAATGAGGAATTAACAAAAAAAAAAAAAAAAATTAATAATTGTTTGATAAAGTTCTTATAGATTAAAAATATTTTAAATGTATTATAAATAAAATCAGACTCCTATTTTAGTATTTTTCTGTTAATTATATTTATTTATTTTATTTTATTTTATAGTTCTCGCCAGAGATAGTTTTGCGATCACGAAAATTTTCGATATCGAGACTTTGATGTTTTTATACGTTTTGAAAGGTCCCACAGAGTCATTTTCGCTAAGGTTGAGAAAATTGTATGTGTGGGGGGTGTATGTGGGTGAGATTACGCAAAAACGGTTTGAGCTAGAATAATGAAATTTGGTACACGGACATTATTCAAAATTCGTAGTTCTCAATCAACTTTTGAGAAATGTAACTCTTTCGGAAGAGAGGATCATTACCTACCACGTTTTCATTTTTTCCCTCTAAACTGGCCGTAAAAATAAAAATATATGTTTGATAGTTTTTCACATGATTAAAAATTGTATAAAACTGCTATATATAGTATTTCAGATTGATTGAATCGCTGAAAGTACCGGAATTAAATTTTTCACACGTTGACTTCCAATCACGCGTCAGCACGTGTAGTGGTGTGTCATCAACAAAAAGCCAAACACGCACTTGCTTAATAAATATTATTTATTAATTTATAAAATTAAATTTAAATATAATAAATGTTAATTAATCCAATTCAAATTTCTAATATAGTCGAGTGAAAACATTCCAGATTTTTTTCTAGTGTTTTACTATTATTTATCTTGATTTTAATTTTCTTAATAAATTTTTTTCATCATCTATCTTCATGGTACGTTTGAGATTGATTTTCAAAGGGAGATAAATATCTTTCTTTCTACCTCAATTTCAAATCCTATTTAAAGATTCATTTTCTTTCATCAATATATTCTTAAATAACAAATTCATTTGTTTCAATATAATGGAGATTCATTGTTTCCGATCTGTTTATATTGTTTAGTGAATGAATACAGAAAAATATAATTATGAAATCGACAGATTGAAAATTTCAAAGTATTTCCCTTTATCAATAAAATATTTTTTAGAATAAAATGAATAAAAAATAAAATGATAAAATGAAATTATTTTATATCTTGTTTCCATATCTTTTGTTTTATTTATTAATGTTTTATTAAATATATTTCTTTCTAAAGGAAGAAGTACCTAAGTAGAAGTATTCAAATATGACAAGCAATTTAATTAGTAAAAAATACTTCAATGTTTTATTCATTTGTAAATTAAAAACAAAATATATATAATATTCATTAATTACTATCTCGCTAGAAATTATGATGTTTTTATACGTTTTGAAGGTTCCTGAATCATTTTCACTAAGGTTAAGAAAAATGTCTCTCTCTGTATGTAGGCAAGATTACGCAAAAACGGTTTGAGCTAGAATAATGAAATTTGGTACTTGGGCATTATTCGAAATTCGTAGTTTTCTATCAACTTTTGAGAAATGTAGCTCAACCGGAAGAGTGTTATTACCTACAACGTTTTGATTTTTTTTTTCTCTAAAGTGACCATAAAAATGATGATATATGTTTGATAGTTTTTCATATTACTTATTAAAAATTGTATAAAACTGCTATATATAGAATTTCAATTTGATTGAATCGCTGAAAGTACCGGAATTAATTTTATAACACTGCAAATCTCACGCGCCAACACGTGACGTGGTGCCATCAACAAAGAGCCAAACATGCGCTGGTTTAATAAATATTACTTATTAATTTTAATTTATAATTTTTAAATAATTAAATTTAATTTAAATATTATATATGTTATTTAATCCAATTCAAATTGCGAGTTAGACAAAAATATATTATATTCATTAATTTTTTATAAGTAAAATATAAAAAAAAAAAAAATTAATAATCGTGGTTATCTATTGAATGAGCATTCATTAGTTTCTAGTGGCATGAAGATAATTGTCAGGGATGTGAAGCAGAATGTAAAAGCTCATTGGTAAGATGATGGGAGGGGAGGAAGAAGAGGATAAGTAGAGTGCCACGGAGGGTAAGAACGCTTTTACGGGAGGTTATAATGCGTCCATACTCATACTGACAATATCTAATAGTAAATAATTCAATGGGGTTTTAAGCGAATAGCAAGAGAATTGTCTTTTTTTGGTGGGTGGATGGAAGGGCTTCGTTCGGATGAATTGAAGAAGGGAAGGGTAAATGATACAAAAGACGTCAAGCCAACTTGTCCCTCAGGGCCAAGGGAGGTGGAGGAGATGTTTTATTATGAAAAGATAAAATAGCCAATGACCAACTCATAAACAATTCAAAAATCAATAAACAAATATTTTACAAATTATTTTTATTATTTGTATTTCACTTTTTTATTTCCTATAAATTCTAAATTATTTTTTTTTTAAATGAATTTTAATAATCATTCCCAACTTCTATGATTTTAGAAAAATATTTAAAAAATTAGTTTTGTTTATTTTATAGTTTGAAAAATAAAAGCTAAGAGTGTAGAGAAGAAAGGGGCGTTCAAAAAGAGCTCGACTTGAAGTGGTCTCTCAGTCGTTCAAGAGGGTTGAAAATAAAGAGTCAATTGTACGGTGATTTTTTATTTCTAGGGCGGGTATCTCGTGACGCTGGGTGTCATGACAGAACATGGCAACCCCAAGCGGCTATTCCTACCTGGCTAGCTATTACACCCACTCCCTCCCCGCTTAACCCCGCTAACCAATCTCCTTGTCAACTGAATACATATTATATGCACTTCGTGCAACTCGCAATCGTCTCTTAAATAAAAAGAAACATTTATTTCCCCTTCTCACTTGCACCTTTTAAATTTCACTAATAATAATATTATACACCAAATTTACATATAAAAGGACAAAATACTATATTGGTTCTTAATTTCAAAAATAAATTATTTTAAGATAAACAATAAAAATGAATCAATCAAGTCTTCCTTTTCATAATTCATATAAAATAAAAGTCAATCGTAAGGATTCAAATACGAGTACAACCCAATTCAGGTTAACCCCAATTTATGTGATTAATCTTCTCAATTAGACAACTCAGACAAACAATTAACACTATTTTTATTTCTATTTCAGTGAAACCCTTAAAGAATGATAAAATATCGCGGAATTATCTTTATCTAGAATCTAAAGAATTTTTAAATATATATTTCTATCGATTTAGTAAAATTTAAACTGAAAAGAGACCCAATTAAAGTTGTTTAAAAAGTTTTAGTATTGAAATATTAATTAATTAAAAAGAAATGGTTGAGAGATATTTATTTCCTCTTTATAATAATAGTTCATTTTTAATATTGTTTAATAGTTTAAAACAAGTAATATAAAAAAAATTTGTTAAAATCAATTAAAGTATTAAAAATTATTTTAATATCAAATAAAATTTTTTTTAATTCGATGAGATTAGGTCTGGAATAAGCTCTATCAACTTAGAAGACAAATATAAATCCTGCTAAATGTGTGTCTTATACAAGAGATAATTTTTTCTTCCTTATAAAACTAAAATTGATTAATTCAATTTACGAAATGAATAAATATTTGTTAAAAGATGGGCGGCAAACATACAGGGAAGAAAAAAAAATACGAAGGACATTTCATTGTATATAGACAAAACTTTCTGTTTTTTTTCCAATTCCACTATAATTGATAACTATGTCTATTTGAAGTAGAATTTTTTCCCTGCATGTTTGGCGCTCACGATTTCAATTTTTAGATATAATTAATTTTAAGGAAATCGTGGTGTCTGTGGAGAAATTATTTTCTCCTTTTTAGTCTATTTAAGTAAAAACATGTTTTTAAAAAGTTTTTTTTATATTTTTTTTTATTTCCTAATTTTTAGTCTTGTTAGAAATTTCGCCCGGTTTTTGATTTCAGATTATAAAGTGAATGTTGAAAGAATCTAATTCAAGTCGATTCTCCACCTCAAAATACTATATATTAAATCGATGGTATAGGGGACTGATTATTATTATTATTAGATTATTGGTTTATATATATCTTTTCAAAAACAGTATCGCCATTACTTTATTTGATATTCATTTAAATTAAAAAATAATGTATCTTATTTCTACAAAATAATTAAATATGATTTAAATTAAAATGATAACTATTTTTCAATATTATGCAATATGTAATTACTAATTTATAAATATGATACCTCCTAGGTCACCTGTGATCTAAGTTGAATCAGAATATTGCATTGTCATCGGAGTTACATATGTATGCTAAATTAAGCTCATTCGAACATTGGGAAGTGGGTCAAATTAACGTTGCAAGATTTGACGACACGGACACGGGTTAAAACTAAATAAAAGCGTGTACAAAATCAAGTGACATACACCACAATTTTAAAATAAGTTGACCTGTGGCCAGGTCCGAACCGACCGACTGTTTGAAATAAATTAATTTCCAGATACAGAAACAATTTCAAATAATTTTAATATATCTATTAATGTAATAAAAAACAGATATGGATTAACGTAAACATTTTTAATTTTATTTTATTTATAATATATATGTAAGAACAGGCTGTGACGTCATGAATGGCTGGATGACGTCATATAATTTTAAATCAAGAAAAAACTAATAAATATGATTTTTCTCGAGGATAAAACCAATACAAAGTGCATGATTCGTGGTGATATATAAAAAAATCTCCTTTGATGTGAAAATAACCCTTTTCTTCCTATCGTCGATCGCTAATACTACCACTTCCGGTTTCCGGAATTGCACCAAAAGTTGATCAATTCATCCCACTGATGCATTAAGTAAATATACCAAATTTCATCAAAATGGGTTGAGCCGTTCAGGCTGTACACATCTATACGGACGGACAGACGGACGGACGGACAGACGGACAGACGGACGGACAGACATCATGCTAAAAATACTTTTTTATGTTAAGAAAATGCATGATTCGTGGAGATATGTAAAAATCTCCACATGTGAAATTTGGTATGAAAACAATACCTCCCTTACTATCGTCGGTCGGTAAAAATATATTTGAACTGAAATGAAAAAAATGTATGCAAGATAATTATAAAAAATATAGGGAGAATGTGAAGTAGGAATAGTATGTACAAATTGAAAAAGGTTATTTTTTTTATTCTACAATAAATTATTTATTTAATTTCAATATCAGAAAAGTTCGGTAATGGATGCCTTAAAGCAATTTGTCACATTTGTCCTCTATTGCCGATAGCTTTCAAAGGAATTAATTCTTAATCAAGGATTTTCTGATCCCCCACCTCCGACCACCTCCACTCGGCCGTTTGCTCTTCTATTCTCAATTACAATCGCCTTTCAAAGTCACTGGACTTTATCGAAGATCGGGCGTAATTTTTTTTTCCACTCCTTGGGGAGGCTCTCTTGAGCAACTCACACATCAAACAACGGTTAATAATTGATTTCAGAAAAAAAGACGTTCGCTAAAGTTAGACCATTTTTCACAAGTTTGAAGAAAACGTTAATTTTTTATGAATTGGGCCCCAATTTTCTTGAGGGAGAGAGAATCGTTGAATAATTGAACTAATTAATTAAACAGGCGAAAAGAATGGTAGAGTGAGAATAGCAAAAATTATTACAGTATTCTTTAAAATGAATGTAAGTTTACTAAATAAGTGTAGTTACTTATATTTTATTGAAGACAATTCAAAAATAATGTTATAAGCACTATTTATATAAGATATTTATTATATAGGGCTTCTTCATTCAAGTATATTATAGTGAAATTTATTTTTGTTCATGAAAAGTTATGTAACCAAATCGATTGGTTCCTTTAATTTTCTTTAATAAGGACTAAATTTGAGAACTTACAATTGGTATTTTCATTTAATTTACAAAATAAGAATTATCTGCTAGCAGGATAGATTTGAGTGAGTGTAGAAGAAGGATTAATTTGAGTTTTTTAATATATTAAAATATTAAAATAAAAATACTTTGTAATTTTTATTTTATAAAATCCAAAATTAAAAATAATATAAATAATTTATGGAAACCAATAATGTATTATATATAGTAAAAAAATCATCTATCAGAAACGTTCCTAGGGTATATGCCGCCCGGGTGCGAGAATAATTTTGCCGCCCCTTCCCTAACCCAACCCCTTCCCCCAAAGTTGTTAAAAATTTACAAATAAAAAAGAGAAAGTAAATTTGAGTTAATTTAGTTTTTTTAGAACCATATTGAAATAAGTTGACCTGTGGCCAGGTCCGAACCGACCGACGGTTTGAAATAAATTAATTTCCAGCTACAGAAACAATTTCAAATAATTTTCATATATCTATTAATGTAATAAAAAACAGATATGGATACATAAATAATAAATATAAACATTTTTAATTTTATTTTATTTATAATATATATGCAAGACCAGGCTGTGACGTCATAAATGGCTGGATGACGTCATATAATTTTAAATCAAGAAAAAACTAATAAATATGATTTTTCTCGAGGATAAAACCAATACAAAGTGCATGATTCGTGGTGATTTATAAAAAAATCTCCTTTGGTGTGAAAATAACCCTTTCTTTCCTATCGTCGATCGCTAATACTACCACTTCCGGTTTCCGAAATTGCACCAAAAGTTGATCAATTCATCCCACTGATGCATTAAGTAAATATACCAAATTTCATCAAAATTGGTTGAGCCGTTCAGGCTGTACACATCTATACGGACGGACAGACGGACGGACAGACGGACAGACGGACGGACAGACATCATGCTAAAAATACTTTTTTCTGTTTAGAAAATGCATGATATGTAAAAATCTCCACATGTGAAATTTGGTGTGAAAACAATACCTCCCTTACTATCGTCGGTCGGTAAAAATTGAAAAAAATCGAGAGTATTGAATATCCTGATCGCAAAAACATTTGACTTTTTTTAGAACCATATTGAAAAAAATTAAAAAAACAAAATGAATAAGTAATTTTAAGGCGGCTCGTGCCGGCCACCTAGGCTTGCCGTCCGGATGCTCCGCACCCCCTGCACCCCTGGGTCGGAACGGCCCTGTCATCAATGTACCAGATTTACAATTTAAAAAAAATATCCCAAGATATATATTAATAAAAATATTTATATATAAATATTTTAGGATGCAATTTTTTATGAATCAATCTTCTAAAATATTAATTGTTAATTTATTTCTATTTAAATTGCGTTGTTAATATTATACTATTATATATAGGTTTTATTGTCTTTTGGATACTTGACACGGGTGATATAACAATAATAATACAATAATAATAATAATAATAAGAGTAATGGGAAAAAAACTTCTATTTTTGGTTAGGGTAGTTTGAGGTTGACATGTCTGCTCACAAATTACGTGTCGTATATATTCATGTCGCCCCTCCCCTCTTGATTTCAATCATTTTGACTCGTGCCGGTTGTTACATTCTAGTCAATTTATGTTGTATTCTTATTCGTATTATTTAATAGCTGCAAAGATAGACATTGGCGGTCTTTAAACTAAAACCGAGGCCTTGAATTATTAAACTACATTAAATAATTAGAAAAAATAAAAATTATAATTATAGTTGATCACATGGTTAAATTTTGTTACATACGTATGTCATTGTTTCAAACGTTTTCTATATATACATCTTCTCAATATATTATTTGTATTTATTAAAAATAAAAAGTATATTTTTTTAATTTTTAATAAATTAATATATAAAAATATTTTAAATTCACCAATCATTAAACATTTTTTAATTTTTAATTAAAAAAAAATAAACTGTTTTAAACAACAGCTGCCCCTTCGTCACGTCACATGTATGACGTCATTATATAAACGACCTCGATGAAATCCTAGAGTTCACTTACAATATATGTCTCATTTAAAAAAAAACACAGGAATTGGTTCTATAAAGGTAGCGAGAGGTTGTGGTGGAATGAGTGGGGTTAATCGCCCTAAACGGTTAATCTTTCCATCTACAAGCCCCAATTAGATACTGGTTGATTTATGTCCCATTCATTTTATGACCTATTCACTCTCTCCTTGCTTTCTATTCTTTTCCTCTTTTCTCAAGAGGGCAACTAAAAGAAAATTCTATTAATGTTTGATTGTAATAATTAATATTTTACTAATAATATTAATCGCATTAAAAATAAATGAAAGTTTATTAAAATTAATCAATTGAAATTCAAAATTCTATAAAATCCTATAAGTATAAGTTATATTCTCACGTTCATATGTACTCATACATTTTATTCTAATTTGTCTTTTTTTTATATATAATAATAATCAAATTAATTGATATATTAAATTTATTAAATCTATCAAGAGATATTTGATTTTATAAATTATCATATAATGATATCATGGAATAGAAATTCACGACAGGGCAAGGTACTGAGGGGTCGTACTCTAAACAATAAACCCGTCGAACATCTTATCATAGGATACTTTGCAGATCTCTTATCATATGGCTAGGACACTTCCGCAGCTGCGAGGATGATAGATCATCTTTCGAATAATAAGAAAAGATTTTCTTTCGACAGCTACTACAAATCGAGAGAACATTCAGTGGACGACGATGCTGACACTGAGATTTTTAATAATTATCGAACCACCACGTATCCCCAGGGATAAAAAAGCGGTCACTTAGTTCAGTTAGTCATTCACTTTGAGTTCAGTCGACATGTAGTCATTCATTCAGTGAGTAGTTAGTTAGTGGCTAGTGAGTAGTACAGACATGTAGAGAGACAAGATGTAGTCAGCTGGAGTATGAGTTTTGCATTCTCTTTTCGACTCTTATATGATTGAATATACGAATATATAATAATATATATAAATTCCTTTCTTGGTTCTTAAAAACATTGGCCAGTTATTTTATACATAATTTGTATTTAAGAGAAATATTGAATTATTAATAAATATTTAGTTTAACTATTGGAATTATAAATTATGTGCCCAAATCCTTTGAAGTTGGTAAATTAGATGTTTTTACTTAGTACAGTGGATGTTCGGATTACGTCGTTAATTTGTTCCAGGAAAACCGACGACAAGCAAATTGAATTTTCCCATAAGAAATAACTAAAAACCAAATAATTCGTTCCAAGACCTCCAATATCACGCAAATAATATGCTATTTTCAACACTATTTTAACAATATTATTGGTAAATTTAAAATAAATAAAGTTAAATTACATATTAATACAGAAAAATATAAATAAATAACAAGAAATAAATCTACTAATCGATCATATATAAGTATAACGTAGTCCAGTGCTCCGCAACCGGTGTAAAGGAGATATAGGTGTGCCGCCGCGATCAAATGAAACTTTTAGAAATCCGCATAATTTTATTTAAATTAATTTCTACTTACAAACCTACATATATATATATATATTTCAGCTTTTGATGTGCCGCAAAATTCTAGAAACAATTTTTGTGTGCCGTAGGTAAGAAAAGCTTGTGGAGCACTGACGTAGTCTACCATGTGCGTACTGGCCCGCGTTTTCTATGATTGGCACACAGCCAATACCGTTTTCTTTCTGCCCCGCAGTAATCTATATTATTTCTGTACATTTATTTATTGCAAAAACACTTTTATTGCAAAATAAACTTGAAGTAGAGTAGATTTAGTATATCAAAAGAAATTTACGAAAATGTATAGGAGTAAAGTACAGTACAGTATAAATAAAATAGATAATAGAGAAAACGAAAATCTATCGATCATATAGTATATTGCAAGGTGAATGATTATAAAGTAGGTGTGAATTTCAGACGCAATTTTTGATAAGTATTGAAAGTGATGACATGCAAATGCGAAAACTTCCGAGTATCCACTGTATTATTATAATGTATTAATCATTTTTTAAAAATTTAAATAAATACAAATAATTGGAAAATATTATAAATGGCATAACTACATATATTCAGTATAATAATGATTCCATGTTAATAAAAATATAGTAAAAGAATAAAAAGATAATTGTAAATTTTATATAATTAAAATTATATTTACAAATAAAAGATAATATTATAAAAAAAGTTATACTTTTTTAGAACAAAAAAAAAAACTAATTAAAAATTGTAATAAATTATTGAATATTTTACGGACATTGAAATTGTAAATAAGCAATTATTTCAATAACGACAAATCATAACCGAAAGGAAAATTAATTACTATGTTTGTCAATCTGACCCTATTTTTTCCCTTCATTCTGGTAATTCTGAAATACCTTCAAATTTTTAATAAATCTACTAAAAATGAATCATTTGTTGGTTTTCATACCTGGTTATTAAGAGTGTGACTAATTATAGATAGCAAAGTTTTACAAAGAAAACATTTTTGAATATTTTAATGAAAAAAATAATAATAAAATCGAAATGAGTGACGTAATTAATATCTGTTTTTATATTGAAAAATATTTGATTTAATTATAACTCTTTTTTTATGGAGGATAAATATTGACTAGACGAAGAATTAAAAATAATTAGTACTTAGTTCTATTATTTCATTGATTTTTTTTTTTATTTGTTGATAAAAGTTTTGAGCTATGATTAATAAATAATTAGGTCGTCATTAAATTATTGATTGATACAAGATTATTCAAAAGAGTTTGAAAATTGATAATACATATATAATTAATAAATATTTTATATAAATATATATAAGAAATTGATACGTATCAATCGATATATTTTTAAATGTATAATAAGATTTTATATAATTATTCTGAAATTTAAAAAAAAAAATATTGACTTGAACAAATACATTTATTAATTTATTTATACACTTTAAATAAATAATAAATACTTTTGCTTTTGAAAAGTATTTATTTATTTATTTTAATATTATTTATTAATGATCTTAGTTATTTTCAATAAAAAAAAAAAATTAAATTTTGCTTAAAAGAAAATGAATGCTCAAATTTCTTACAAGCACCATTCAAATGTTCCTTTCACCTTGGGATGATTAATTTTATTGAGCTATTATTACTATCTCGCTCAACTGTAATTAGATCCTTTCATTATTAGGGTTAAATGATGCTTTAGGCCGTTCAGATCAATTACTTTCTCTTGACCAAAACAAATTATTTCTTGATTATTAATTTGCAATGTAAAGATTAGATTTCACGTGAAATAATTATAACGAAAACAATATATCCAATAGATCGTATATAGGTATGTTATTTATATCAGTGATTCGCATCCACTGTGCCGCGGCATTTTACTTTACGGCTGATGAGGCTCTTAAACATTCCCGACTTTTTTCTAAATTTGTTTTCAATATGGTTCTAAAAAAAAGGTAAACCGTTTTTGGGACCACTTTTTTTCAATATGGTAAATTTTTACAGTCTTTTTCTTTGTGTGCCGCCAAATTTTTAAACGTGCCGCGGTAAAAAAAAGGTTGAGAATCACTGATTTATATAATAAGTCATATAAAATGGATTTTTTTTTACCACCATATGTAGATAATTTCAATGATATGGTAAATATTTATAAAATATTGTGTGTATATCTATCAATCTCAATTTAATGTCACTTTCATTTAAAAGAAATTAAATTTTTCTCCTTGCCTCTTAGATTACTCGCTTATATTTTTATGATTGATTTTTAATTTTAAGGTTATATATAGAGATCATGTAATTCTTTTATATAAACCATCCTATATACTAAATGGCCCACAAAACTTTTTTTTTAAAAAACCTATTTCTTTAATTTTTTTTTTTAATAAATTATTTAAATTCTTTAATTGTTGAAAAATTGTTTTTATAAATAATATCCATAATAATTTTTGAAATTCTTTTTTTATTTGATTGAAAATTTTAACTGATGATGATATCAAAATGTTGAAAAACAAAAAAATTAATATAAATGTTGTTAGGAGAAAAAATCTAACCTTGGCCTAGTTTGTTACTTTTCATTGTGAAATTTAATTTTAAATAGATAATTTAATAAAACTAAAAGTAGGTAATAGATATATATAAATATGTATATAATCAAATAAAAATAGACGGATTCTAATTAACGACCTGATTTTCAATCTGGCCTTCGTGAATACTTTTCTTGTTATTGCCATTGAGTGGGAAGGAAAAACTTTTCTGAAAATTATCATTCATTTATAATGGATAGGGGTGAAAGTTGTTAAAAACTTTTTAAAAAAAAAAAAAAAAAAAAAAAAAAACAAAGATAAAAAAGTTTGAGTGAAGAAATTTTGCAAAGGGCATTAACCCGAAAACACCCGAGAAACGAATCGATTGCTCAACAAGCATCAGGAAAAACATTTCAAAATTTTTTTTTTGTTTTTTTTTTTTTTTTTGTTGAATTTAAATTTTTTAAAAATTTATTTTCTATTTCGAAATATATTTTGATTAATTATAAAATATATTTTTAATTTTTTTATGACAACATTATTTATAGTACATTTATAAGTAATTGAAATGTTTTTGCTTATACAAGTGAAATGGTGTATGGACGTCAAATTCACTCCTCGATCGTCTCTCTTCTAGAATTCCCGTAATTGAAAGGAGTGAATTGATCAATCCAAGACTGGGGTGAATAGGACAAGGCAACGGAGATGGCAATGATAGATGACAGGATAGATTTCGTTACATCTGCTCTAGATAGAGCCGTTTAGGCTCTCAGGTGTGTTGGTGGTGGCACTTCCGGGAGAGGGAGGGAATGGTTGGACCCTTCCAACCGGAAATGGCCACGGCATCAGGCCGCGGGGTACATCCGCCTGATGAATCGCCCTTCTAATTAATAGCATAGGCCGAAGGCCTAAGGGCTCGTCTCGATTGAAACTCTGCCCTTCGTAAGTCTATTATTAAAGAAGACAAACAAGAAATGACACTCGTGTCCATCTCCAAACATAAATCATTATTAATCAAAAGATAACATATATCTATGTTTAAAAATAAATAAAAAGTTTCTAGTTTTATAAGAGAATTTAATCAAAAATAAATTTTATTATTAATAAAACATTTAAACCATTTTCTAAATTTATCTTAAAAATTAGCTTTAGGCGAAATCAAAGGTAAATAGATAAATATTTAGGAAATCTATCACTGTGGTTCTAAGGAACTCGAAAGTTCTTGGCCAGATTTCTCCAAATGTCCCTATCCTGAGCTCCCATCCATCTACTATTTTCTTCTATCTCTCTTAAGTCTCTTCCTACCTCGTCTGCCCATCGAGTTCTTGGTTTTAAAACACGTCTCTCAATCTGTCTCCTTATAAATCATTCGCCATCCATTTTTGCTATGAGTCCTGCCCATCGCAACCTTTTCGATTTTATGACCCTAGAATTTTAATAATCAGGATTTTTTTTTTACCAAAAAATTTAAAAAAAATCTGGAGTGTCTCCTTTGAATTGGATTAATTAACATATATTATATTTAAATTAAATTTTTATTAATTAAATTATAAATGAAAATTAATAAATAATATTTTTTAAACCAGCGCGTGTTTGGCTCTTTATTGATGGCACCACGTCACGTGCTGGCGCGTGATTGCCAGTCAACGTGTTAAAAAATTAATTCCGGTACTTTCAGGTGAAATTGTATATATAGCAGATTTATACAATTTTAATTCATGTGAAAAACTATCAAACATATATCTTTATTTTTACGGTCAGTTTAGAGGAAAAAAAATGAAAACATGGTAGGTAATGGTCCTCTTCCGAATGAGCTACATTTCTCAAAAGTTGATAGAAAACTACAAATTTTGAACCAAATTTTATTATTCTACCTCAAACCGTTTTGCGTAATCTTGTCTACATACACAGACATTTTTCCCAACCTTAGTGAAAATGATCAGGAACCTTCAAAACGTATAAAAACATTAAAAAATCGACATCGAAAATTTTCGTGACCGCACTACTATCTCTGGCGAGATAGTAAAAACAAATGATAAAAAAATATAATTTAATTTAATAATGGTATTTTATTAAAATGTTTAAATATTTTTTTAATTATTGTAACAATAATTTATAAACCTAATTGACTTGCATAAAATGCATGCTAAAAGAAGAGAAAAAATATTATTAATTATGATAAACATACATAAAAAACATTCCGTTTTTTAATTGTATATACGGGGATTTACAAATAAAATATATAATGATAATAATAATAATATAATTAATATTGTACATTTTTTAACAATACATTTTAGGGTAACAAAGCCCTACAGGGAGGTTCCGATCCCTCTATGGGTTCTCTCTGACCATTATATATATATATTAACAATAACAATTTGACATGAAAACGCATTGTTTAAAATTTTTCTCCATCCATTCATTTTGCTTTTCATCATTTAAATAAAAATATACAGGTAGAGGGGGTTGAGAAGTTAAAAGGGGGAATCTAACTAGGGTGAAGTTAATTCTGTACCATACTTCAATTTGATCGAATTTATAGAATGGTGAATCGAGTCATAACTTTTAATTAAATGATTATATATAATTTTTCATTTTAATATATTACTTTTTATTTTTATTAAATATATTTGAATATATATAATAAATTAATATTTATTTTTTGATTCATGAGCTGAATTAGAATAATAATAAGTCGATAATTTTATGTTCTTTTATAGAAATTGCAAACCAAATCTACATTTAGAATTACTACTTGTTATATAATTATGTTTACTAAAATTGAATTGACAAAAGTAAATTTCATAAATATATATTGTATATAAAATTATTATTTATATATAATATGAATATAAACAAATATTAAAATAATAACTAATTATAATTTATAATGATTTTTATTAAATTAATGAACTAATTAAGATATTTGAAATAAAATTATTATTAAATATTTTATTGAAAAATTGTTTTTTCTAATAAAATTTGTATCGATATGAAAAAATCTTTTCCTATCGTTTCCAATAAACACAACAAACCGTTGCCAGTATTTTTCCTACATTAATTTATATTTCATTTAATATGAACGTTCATAATTGAATTGGAATAAAAGTCTATAATTTTGTGTTAGAAAGAAAATTAAATAATTGAACCAACCCAAAAGGGTTCATTGATAGAAATTGCAAATTAATAATTCATTAGCAATACATAATAAATATAGAGATGAGTCTTTTAGGCACCTGGAAAGAGGGACCTTTTCACATTTAACCCTTATCCTTTCAACCCTTCTTTAGCAATATATCAACAAAAAAGAGATAGTAATTTTAGATTATTGAATAATTAATAAATTGAATAAGAAAAGGTTTAAATTTTGAAATTTTTTCAAAAATTAATGAAATAATATAATATATTACATTAATAATATCTACACATGATATTATATAAAAACAAAATATTATCAGCCTTTTTCATAATCTTTATCATTTTAATATAAATTTATACAACTTCTTTTTCATAATAATTGAGGATTATCTCTCTTTATTGGTAATGATATATAATGGATTAATGAATAGGTAAATGCTAGATATGTACGTAATTTAACCTAATGAAAGTGAATCTAGTGAAATAATAAATATTTTAATTTATTAATCATATTTTAACTAAGATCTAAAATGGGAGTGAAAAATATTTAATATATATATATACCTGGAAAAAGGTCATGGTTTGGTCCCGTATGAGACGAATTTTGGGTTGGGTTTTATTATCGTACCACAAACCACAATTTTAGTTTCTATTAAATTTCAAAGAGCTTTTAGCCTACTATAAAATCAAATTCAATATATTTGACTTATAATTGTATATTCTAGTAAAATTAAAATAACTTTATTGTGAATTAATAGTTAGCACTTACTGATAAAATAATTTATATAAGGAACACTGGCGATGACAGAAGATGATACATACCTGTAAAAAAAGAATATATAAATAAAAATATGAAATGTATAGATTCAAATATATGTTTGGTATACATATACATATATAAAATAATTTAAAAACTAAAAAAAACCTCACTATCAAGCCGGTTATATCAATGAGGTGTCCTATAATCAGTAGAACGGGTTCTCTCAACCTCTACCTTGATTTTCTTGATCGGAAGCGCTATCAAGTTGCTTTTCCCCAATGTTGTTCCCGGAGGCTGGGTTGACTCCGTCCCATAGACCCCAACTAGGGAAATTCCCTTGCCAGGCCCGGTACTTGAACCCGGGACAATGTGAATGTAAAGCAGGTTCGCTACCCACACACCCAATGGCGCCTTTATTTAAAAACTAAACACTTGTTTTTTAATTTTTCTACTTTAATAAAGAATGAGATAGAAATGTCATAGAATAAATATTAAATAGGTAACGTAGAATACTATTCAATAGTGAAATGTAATGTTTTTTTCTATTCAATTTGAATTTTGAATATTGATTTTTATTTCTACACACCTGGCAATATTAATTGAAAAATGAATAAATGATATTAATAAATCCTCTAAAAATATTATTCTAATATGTCGCTGTAATCTTTCTGCATTAGTAATTTTCTATATTTAATGATTTGTCGATATGTATTTATTTATTGAATAACTGACTGAAAAAATGAAGGGGTGGGTTGCAACGGGTTAAGTGGCAAAGGTTTGCATGAATGCGTGCATGACGTGGGTGACCCTTTTTAAAGGACTGCGTGACCTGTGACCCCCAAACATGCACCTTGCTTCAATCCACGCACCCCTTCCACAAGGTGCGTTTCTTTAATTGCGACCAATTAGTTGACTAATACATTCGAGTGATAGTTTAAATAATAACATGAACTACACTCTACAACTCCACATCTACATATTATTTTTTTACATATAAAAATTGGTTTTGGATTTATTGATTTTTTTTCTCTTTAAAATATCTTGAACTAAATTTATGAAAATTAAACCCAAGATAATCGTGTGAAATTTTATTTAAAAATGAAAAATTTGAGCATTTTTATTATCTCGCCTGAGATTGTATTGCGATCATGAAAATTTTCGATGTTGAGATTTTGATATTTTTATACGTTTTGAAGGTCCCTGAGTTTTCACTAAGAGTAAGGTTGAGAAAAATGTCTGTGAGTGTGTGTGTATGTAGACGCAAAAACGGTTTCAGCTAGAATAGTGAAATTTGTTATACTGGCATTATTCAAAATTCCTAGTTTTCTATCAACTTTTGAGAAATGTAGCTCAACCGGAAAAGGGTCATTATTTACAACGTTTTGATTTTTTTTCGTCTAAAGTGACCCTAAAAATAAAGATATATGTTTGAAAATCTTTCACATGGTTAAAGATTGTATAAAACTGCTATATATAGAATTTTAGTTTGATTGAATCGCTGAACGTACCGAAATTATATTTTTAACACTGCATATCACGCGCCAGCACGTGACGTGATGCCATCAACAAAGAGCCAAACACGCTCTGATTTAATATATATTTATTAATTTTAATTTATAATTTATAATTAATTAATTTTAATTTAAATATAATAATTCAAATTGCGAGAAAGTCGAGTATAATAATATTAAAAATTGCTTTTGTATTAATTATTCTTTTAGAATAATATATGGTAAAATTCTGAAAAATTTGGAAAATAAATTGAAAATCATTTTTAAATTGCTTTAAAAGATAAATGAAGATCTCATCTCAATAAAAGAAAATAAATTTACTCTCAAAATAGAAACTGATAAAGATGTAAAATAATATATTATTTCAATTTATATTATTAAAATTATTACTTTAGATATAAAATTTAATTAAAATTATACCTCGTATATATATAACATATAATTACATTATAATAAATATATTTTAAAATATTAAAAAAAAACTTTTTGAAATTTAACACTTTCTCTATTCTTTGTATATTACTAATTGTAAATTGTTATTGCCTAAAGCATAGGTTCTTAAACTTATGTACTCCACGGACCCCCACTTGAAAAAATTTTTTTTGACGGACCCCCATCACAACTTTAGGTACTTTTCGTCATTTTATTAATTAATTTCTGGCTTACGATCTCATAAGGACAAGGATATATGATGAATATTTCTAACAGTGATTGGTGAATAACGATTTTTTTGCATATTGTAGAACACATTTTATTAGAAATTATAATATTGAAGAAAGAAAATACAAACATTGTCATAGCAACAAATCTCACAAATTATAATGGGTACTTACATTAAATTCATATAAATATTTTATAATTTTTTTCAGAAAATATTAAATAAGAAATATTTTAAAAAATAACTGCATCTATCTCATTAAATATAACTTACATATTTAATGAGATGTATGCAGTTGTTTTCTTGAAACAAGAATCTCAATATCTGGCTTAATATTGGAAACTTTTAATCTAAGATCCGGCTCTACATTTAATTTGTTTCTATATTTAGACTTAATATAAAATAGTACCGAAAAAGCTTGTTCGCATAAATATGTTGTGCAGAATGGAATCAAGTGTTGAAGTGCTTTATTTGCAAGCGCAGGATAATCTGACCTGAGAAGTAACCAAAAGTTGCTCAATTCAGTTTTGTTAAATTTTAGTTTATAAGTTGTATCACATGATAATTCTACGAGAATATCTTGTTCAGGTGCAGATAAATGTTTAGCATTTGTAATTTCCATATTAAATGGATCTCTGATCCAGTTATTGCAAGGATCAGGAGTAGAAAAATACTTCCTGAAGTTGCTTTTCAAAGTAATTAAATGTTCAACAAATAATTGACGCGTTTGATTAAGCAATTTTTCACTGGAGCTTTCTATGAAATCATTGAGAGTTGGAAAAGACTCATATACACCGTTCTGGATGCGTTTCGACCACAAGTCGATTTTTTTAATCATTGCTTCTATTTTATCTTCAACTTTAAATATATTTACAACAGTACCTTGCAGGCTCAAATTAAGTTCGTTCAATTTTGTAAAAATATCAGTCAAGTAAGCCACCTTAGCTAACCAGATAAAATCATTGAAACATTCGGTCAGTTCAAAATGCGCATCTATTAAAAACAATCGTATTTCATCTCGAAGCTCAAAAAGGCGAATGAGTACTTTCCCGCGGGACAACCAACGTACATCTGTATGTAATAATAAATGTGTATGTTGACTACCCATTTCCTCACACAAAATTTTAAAAACTTTGGAATTAAGTGGACGAGCCTTAATGAAATTGACAATTTTAACTACTTCGTCTAATGTTCTTTTCAAATCTGGTGACATATTTTTGGCTGCTAATGATTCTCTGTGAATGCAGCAATGATTCCAAACAACCTGAGGCGCAACATTTTTAATAAGAGCAATCAATCCAGTTCTTGTACCTGACATTGCACGAGCACCATCAGTGCAAATTCCAACACATTTTGGCCACTCTATTTCATTTTCGGTTATAAAATTATTCAAACTGTTAAATATGTCATTAGCTGTCGTTCGTGAAGGTAGTGAATCACAAAACAATCCATCTTCTTGTATTTGATTTTCAAACTCATATCTAATGAAAGCTAACAAATTGGCATTATTAGTGACATCAGTACTTTCATCCAATTGTAATGAGTAATAGTGACTTTTGCGCACTCTCGATATTAATTCTTCTTTTATATTACATGACATGTCTTCAATCCTATTCTTAACCGTATCATTTGATAATGAAATCAAATTTATATCGTTTGCTGCTTTAGTTCCTAACATTATATTTGTAATTACTTTTGTAGCAGGAAGAATTAATTGCTCTGCTATATTATGCGGCTTTCCTGCTTTAGCAATAAGTAGAGCTACTTCATATGATGCCATTACTGCTTTCTTACTCATACCACCAGATCCCGTCTTTACCATCAATTTCTGACTTGAATTAAGTTCTTCTTTTTTCATTTTAAAAAATTCGATAGACTTACTAACATGCTCGCTGTGCTTTGTTTGTAAATGACGTCTGAGATTAGCAGGTTTCATACTTTCATTGGATAAACTTTCCTGACATAGAACGCAGACTGGTCTTTCCACATCATTGTTGCAAATATAAGTAAATCCAAATGATAAATAATCATCCGAATATTTTCTAGTTTTGCGTTTCTTGGTAGAGTTTGCTGTTGATGCCTCATCATCTGATTCTTTCCGTTTCTGTGTTGAACCAGTTTGTAGCCAACGATCCATTTTATGGAGTAATTTATTAACATTGAACTACAATAATATAAATATAATATAAATATAATATAAATATAACGAATTATTATTTACTAGCTATGTTTTAATATGATTTTAAATGAATGTTTTAATATCATTTTAAATGAATGTTTTAAATCATTTTAATAAATGTTTTAAATCATTTTAAATAAATGATTTAATATCATTTTAAATGAATATTAATTTATATAATAAATATATTTCGTAATTTGATTCTAAAATATTATTAATTTCGTAATTTGATTCTAAAATATTATTAATTTCGTAATTTGATTCTAAAATATTATTAAAATAAATATTTTTTATTCATAAAACTAACTTATACTTACTCTCAAAAACAGCCTTTCTGGGAAATTGCAAAATGTGTTTAGTGTTTTTATAAAATAATGATCATGCAAATTACACTAAAAATTAAAAAAAATTATTAGCTATAATAAACTATTATTAGCTATAATTTAATTATAATTAATTAAATTAATAAAAATAATTTAAAGATACAACTCGTTGAGAAATGAACTTATAATTAACATTAATAAAAATAATTTAAAGATACAACTCGTTGAGAAATGAACTTATAATTAACATTTGCTTTAAAACTGTTTAAAACCCCAGAGTGGACGCTGACAATTTGGGTTTTTCCGGGTAAGACTGTCCCCTCCCCTGGTTTTCCCCAATAACAAAGTGAAAGAAAATTCCCTTATATGCCTCCCCTTCCGAGCCCCTAAGAGGGGTTATTTTAAAGGAACAATCGAAAAATGATTTTAAATGAATGAATGGATGAAAATTCAAATTTTATATATAGTTTTTTATATATGTTTATTTATTCACAAAAAATTAATTGACATAATTATCAATTTAATAAAATAAAATAGTATTATTAATAGTATTAAATTATAGCCGTAATTCTCTAGGAGGATATAGTTAAACAATGAACTTTAAATATTTATATATGTATATATTTTTACGATGATTTTTTTCCGAGGACCGCGGACCCCCAGTAAAGGCTTCGCGGACCCCCAGGGGTCCGCGGACCACAGTTTAAGAACCACTGGCCTAAAGGTATTGGTGATTTTAATCTCCTTTCTTGAGGCAAAGGGCGGAGCCCTTCTTCTAAGACGTTGGCTTGGCTTGACTGAGCCAGAGAGGGCCAGCGCCCTTTCATCACATTTTGAACTGGCTGAGCCCGACCAAGCCAACCAAATAAGCAGCCACGGGCTTTGAACCCACCAACCACCACCCTCTCGCCCTTTAAAGCCAACACACACCAAGTGCATTTGCATCCATCCCTTTCCACTCTCCCCCTGGGCGATGTCTTCGCACTTAACACTTTGTCAAGAAAGACCAACCAAGTGGACCTCGGCTTTTGACCCTTCGCCCTTTCCATGTAAACTCACCTTACACAGAGTATTAATATTTCACTAATCGAAATTAAGGACTATTCAAAGATCTAGAGAGGAAATTGAGGATTAGTAGGCCTCAGTTAATGGAGCCTTCTGTCCTCAGTAGGGCTCTTTCTTCTAACCCATTCCCTTCCCCCCCCCCACACACGCACACACACATTTTAGATTATAACTCTGTCTGATTCTATATAGATAATTTTCCAAATCATTTCATTATAAAACAAATACTTCTATTATAATTAGAACTTATTTATTGAAATAATAATTTTAAAATATCAACATAATTTTACTTTTTATATTAACTGTAAAATAATTATAATTCAATAATAAAAAAAATATTTGTTTTTTTGATAACTTATATTTAGTATTTATTAATAAAATAAGTATGTATCTTGAAATTATAATAGTTTAATTAGTATTTTAATAAATAAATTAGAAGTAAGAGATAATATTATAAATTTAAAGAAAGAGAATAGTAGTTTTGGGAATTAAGTCCCTGGTACCGATTTACTCCGTCCATGGATGTCCAAATCCCCTAATTTGCTGAGGTGAGGAAGGGGAAAAAGGAGTGCACCAACTTTAAAGAGAGGGATCAATTAACAGAAACGAAACACGAATAGCGTGAATTGCTATAGTGAATGGAAGAGGTAGAGGTAGATGGTAGTGCGGGGGTATGGGGTTGTGGGAGGAAGGGTGTGTTTTGCTCTAAAAATATTCGAGAGATAAGGGATTACATTTAATGTTATTTTACTTTGTAAATAGGCTGTTTTTAGGAACTTCTCAATTACGTTTATCTAATTAATTTATGTTTGTTAAGTTTTGTAGGATTATTTGTTAAGATTTGGTTGTCTGATCAATCATTTAATATGATAAGAAAAAAAAGAAGAAAGAAAAAAGAAAAATATATAAAAAAACAAAAATAAATATTAATCAAAAGAGATAAGATTATTTTTTAATTTTTCTAGTTAAAATTTTCCTTCCATTTATAATAAAAATAAATCTTGGAGGGCAATTAGAATTGGAACAGTTTTAGCAAAAGTAATAGAACGTAAATAACTCTCATTCAATTGATATTGAGGCACTCCTAAATAATTTGATTATGAATTGTATATGTTTTAAAGGAATATTAATAAATACCTATATGGTGAGGACTATTAAAGTGAATTATAAAATACAACGTGGTAAAAATGGCTATCTTGTAAACAATATGATTATTTATTACATGAAATAGAAACTCGTGAAAATACTTTTAATAGAAATTTATTCAAAATTTATTTAATATAGTAATAGTAAAGACAATTAAAGTGAATTATGAAATACAATTTAATTCGAAAAACCGTAAAAAAATCAGAAAGATGAAAGAGACATAAATATGAAAAAATTACTATCCTTGAAACAATAGGATTATTTATTACATGAAATAGTAACAACTCGAGAAAATAGATTTATTAAAAATTTATTTAGAAAAGTAATAGTGTGATATTAAACTGTTCATCTGATTTAAATGATGAATATCATTTTACGTTTTAGTAATCGTATAGGTACTTAATAATTAGGATTTTGAAAGAATTATTAGAAATATTAATATTAATATTAATAAATACCAAATTTAAGATAATAAACTTTCCATTACTTGAACCTTCTTTGAATTTGTTTCTTCTTCTTCTTTTCCCTAACAACAAACACTCTCTTTAACTTGTAAATAATCCATTTTTCTTTCCACGAAGTGATAACCAAGTAATTTTCTCTGCACATATTTAATGTTTTAATGAAGAATTTATACTTAAAAGGGGGTTGGGTTGAAAAGTTGGATGGGTGGAGCGGAGCGTCTTAGCAACCACGAAAACCTAGAGCCCAGGGCCATTGGTTCGTCTTCTCATTACTTGGGCAACAAGAGAGCTGCTTGCTCTTAGCTCGGGGGTGGCTCAAGAGGAGAACTCAAGAACTCAAGAACACCCCAGCCACCCCCTCTGGTTCTATGATGTGGTTTTACGGGCAAACTCTAATGACCGAGGAGGAAGGTCCTAGGTTCTCGTCTATCTGCTTACCCTCAGGCCCTTCAGTCTTTCTTGCTCTTGAACAGAAACTGGACCTGCTGTCTCTTATTTACGCTCAAAACGGCGCCACAAGAATTTCTTTTCTTTCCTTCTCATTCAACACCCTCAAATAAAGAGGAAAAATAAATAAATATTAGGTTAAAATGAGATCGTACAGAATTAAGGACACGCAGTTCAAAAATAAATAAATAAATAAATAATTAAATGAATTCATTAAATAAAAATATATTATTTATTTTGTATACTATAATATATAATTAATTAATAATTGATAATAAAATATTTTATAGATTAATTAATAATAGTAATAAGAAAAAAAAAATTATTAGAATATGTTAAAATAATTTTAAATTTAAAAAAAAGTAAAAAGACATTATACATTTTAATTCGATCGTCATTCAACTGAGAATAATTTAATCATTTAATGAAAAAGTTTTGTTTTTTTTTATTTCACTTCTATTTAAAGAGGTTTGTTCTGATTAAATCACAATGGAATATTTATTTCTAATCCTATAAATAAAATAAGCCAAGATTAGATGGTTACTCTATATATAGCAACCTATGATAAAATGACATTTTAATAATGCATTTGGGAATGTCATTCAGAAGGCCAAGCATAGTATATTTTAAAAGTTGAACTTATACTTTAATTATGAATATAAATTATTTAAATATGTAACAAAAACTCGAATATTAATAAAGATATAAGATACAAATTTACGGGAAATATAAAAATTATAAAATATAAATATATAATATTTCTCGTTACTTTTTACCGACCGACGATAGCAAGAGAGGTATTGTATTCACACCAAATTTCACATGTGGAGATTTTTTTACATATACGATGCATTTTGTTAACAGGAAAAAGTATATTTAGCATGATGTTTGTCCGTCTGTCCGTATAGATGTGTACAGCTGGAACGGATTTTGATAAAATTTGATAAATTTACTTAATGCATCAGTAGCATAAATTCATCAACTTTTGGTGTATATCTGGAAACCGAAATTACCGACCGACGATAGGAAGGGAAAGATTATTTTCACACCAAATTTCACATGAGGAGATTTTTTATATATCTCCTTGAATCATGCAATTTGTTAACAGAATAAAGTATTTTTAGCGTGATATCTGTCCGTCTGTTTATTGTGTGTGTTCATATTGACGTGTACAGCTTGAACATCTGAACGGATTTTGATAAAATTTAGTATTTTTACTTAATGCATCAGTAACATGAATTCATTAACTTTTGGTGTATATCCGGAAACTGGAAGTGGTAGTTTACAAAGTATTAATTTTATATTCATTGTCCCAAAATATTTCACTTAAAATATAGTAGTTAATTAAACTAAAAATAAAAACCAAGATAATATAATTTAGTCATTTTAATTCAAGTTTTAAAAATAATTTTTTTTATTCTTTATATATATAATATTGTTTGAAAATTAATTTGTTTCAAATCGTCGGTCGGTTCTGTGCCTGGCCACAGCTCATATTTTTAAGTAATATTTATGGATATTTATTCATATATAAGTATTATATAAATAGTGTGATATGAAGTCTTAAGCACAACACATTTATTTTTATAATTATAATAATTTATTTAAACAAAATTCTTAAAACATTAAATTTAAAGGAAGTTCTCATAATGTTAGGATCAAAGTTTTGCCACAATAACTAATATATTATTATAATAAGTACTTCAATTCAGTGATTGCAATTTATGAGAAAATTAGAGATGTATAGTCATTAAGTTATACCAACTTGCCTCACAATGATATCCTAAACAAGATTGGCTGCACTCAATATTTAAAATCAAAAAGTAAATATTATACCTTTATGCATGCAATCATAGATTAACACTCTTAACTAAACTATTTTACACAATCGTTCAGCAGAGCCTCAATTTCAGCTATAGATTTAACAAAACAAAAAAAGGGTCAATGAAAAAATTTACGCAAACTTGGGAAAAATGGTAATTGTAATATTAGTAACCTTTCCTAGCAAATTGATACAACTTTACATACTCTTCCTGAGAGGGTCTTAGCCATATGAAAGCACGAGATTGAATAGGTGCTTACCCGAATTCCCACATACATATAGTATTATAGTATGCACATGATTGAATAATGGAAACTAAAATGATTATATGTTCAATTTCAATAATTTTAACAACTTTTTTAACCGAATTTTACGATTATATTTCATTATTATTTAATTATTAGTTGAGACCTCTTACAAGGAGAGCGACACTAAAATTTGACAAACTAATAATTAAAATATTATAGTTACATTTCTAAAAACTCATCAGATATATTTAATAAATCTTCATAAATTATGAGGGCAGGTCAATAAGCCTGTGGCTTATTGAATGAAATACAGGTTTTTGGATAAAAAGTTATTTTATTTTTCAACGTAGTCTCCTTTGAGCTATATACATTCCGTCCAACGTAGCTCCAATTTTTTATCCCTTCTAAAAAATAAGATTTGTCGTGGACATCAAAATAGGCATTTGTTTGTGAGATCAAGTCAAATCTCTTTCCGCAGAGCCATTTATTCAGGTTTGGAAACAAAAAATAGTCACTAGGATCTAAATTCGGAGAATAGGGAGGATGAGGGAGCAATTTGTATCTTGATTCATGGATTTTCATGGAAATTCACTTTTTTCCATTTCCATCTCAAATCACGAGGTATTCTGCTATTAATTATGTCATACAACAAATAAAAGACCCAGCTGGTTCAAAATTCGACAACTGATAGTTGCCTGCTGCCATTTCATTTAAGAGACGGGAAATTACAAAAGTCACGACTTATTGACCTGCCCTCGTATTAATTGTGATATACATTTTCACAATTTTAATTATTTTTGTTTCTTTTAGTCCCTATTATTTAGTTTGAATAATACTACTACACCAATTGTTGGTTATAAGTTAAAATGTGATTTTTTTCAATAAGGTAATAACATTTTAAAAGATTAACATTTTGTTTAGAAATTAAATTTGGTCTGTTATTATTTTTTTTATCTAATACTATTATAATATTTCACTTATCTAATTACAATTTAATTAATTTTACATATCTATTAATTTAAGTATTCGCATTTATAGATGTTTAAAATATATATATATTTTATAATATTTATTGACAATTACATTCTGACACAATTAAGAGTACCGGCTGCACTTGCATTCAACTGCATCATTCTGTGGCTTTACTCACTAATGAAACTCTGAATGACATTTTAATTCTAAATGTTTATTTATTATTGGCCCATATGTACTCGGTGCATTCATTGTTTGGTCTCTGGTCTCCCACCATCAACAAAAAATAAAACAAAAAAAACCGCGTATAGCTTGCACTGCTTGGTCATTAATATTTGGTCATTTACCACAACGAAAAATTATATAAATATCCTGGACTAATAATATCGACTTTAATATTCACCCCTGCCTCTCTTTTTTATGTTTGGCTTTATTTTCACCCTTTTATTATTATTTTTAAATTATAAATTCAATTTAATTGACTTAACAATGTATTGGCCTTATTGTGTTTTAGTTTCTATGCATATGTATGGAATATATATGTATATATATATATATAGAGAGAGAGAGAGAGATAGATACAGGGTGTTTTGCAGTTTCTTATACAATTTTTGAATTGAATATAAACATCAGTTCAATATCAAACATTAGTGAATCCTGATTTCGATGGAATAGGTTGGAGGAATAACTATTTTAAAAATATTCCAAAAAAAGATATTAAAAATAATTTAAAATTATTTTTAATATCTTTTTTTCTTTATTACTTTCGTTTAATTTGTAAGGTGTATTCCTACGAGAAATTAATTACAAAAATAAAAGTAAATTTTCATAATAAAAAAGGCGCCACATGGTGAGATACTAGCGTCGCTGTCTCACATTCTCGTGGTCCCGTGTTCAAGTCCCGGTCCTGGCATTTCCCTAGCTGGGGTCTATGGGACGGAGTCAACCCAGCCTCCGGGATCAATATTGTGAAGCTACTTGATAAAAAGTGCGCCTCCGATCAAGAAAATCAAGGTAAAGGTTGATAGGACCCGTACTACTGATCATAGGATACCTAGTTGATATAAACGACATGATAGGCGTTGTCCTTGCGTAGGACGTACAAAAGTCAGGGGTAAATTTTCATAAAAATATTTTCTTTAATGAAATGAAAGTAATGTATTTATTAAAAAGTATTTATAAGTCATAACCCATACAATTTCTCCATTTGGTGATAAGTGTAGAATAAATAGATGAATTTTAATGTGTAAAATATTTATATATCAATTAATTTGAATTCCATTTTATATAATCGTGTTATTATTTATTTATATACTTCTTCATTGAATATTTATTTCATGGATAGAAACATATATGGTAAAAGGAGGATATTAACTTCCATTTCTTTATAATATTAATAAAGGCTTATTCTATAATCTCATTATTCGTTTAAGTTTTAGTCACTTCTATTTTCCACCCTGTAAATCTTTTAACCAACAAAATCATTTTACATTATTCATTTATAGGACTTTTTAATGATAATCAAGAATTGATTCTTTTTGAAAATTTAATTGAAAAATAATAAATTTTTCTCCCGTTTATTTAAATACATAAAATAAAGTGATTTTAATATTTATGTAATATAAATATATTATATAATATGGCTTCTAATAATGTTTTTTTTTTAACTTTTAAACAATCTTAATTAAATTTACCTATATCTTGTTTTATTATTTATAAATCGATAAAATTCTTACTATACAATTCCATGTTTATCTGAAAATATTAAGGTAAACAATATTTTTTTTCTAAATTGAAGAGTATGTGAATAAAAAATCACTTTTTATGAGAAAGGGGAAAAAATCAAATAACAATTTTATAAACAAATCTAAATGAATTTCTCAATTTACAAACTTTAGTCCGTCATGTGTATTTGATATCTATATGAGTAAAAAAAAAATCAAAAAATCGTAAAAAATATATGACAACATAGTCAATATAGGTGAAATAAAGAAGCCGGGAGGTGAACATCTTGAGGCCCTATGAAATCCCAATGGGTTATAAAATTTACAACCGCTCACTGAAGGAAAATGAAGCTTTGGATAAGGAAGAAGCAGAAGAAGAAGAAGAGAGATCATCATCAACCATTTAGGTAAATCCCTTTGAACTTGAGTTGTAAAAGCCAAGCACTTTAGCCATATGTTTCAGAGTAAAAAAAAAAAAACTTTTCTCATTTTCTACTCTTATTTCTGTTTCTAGTTTCATTTTTATTATTTTATTTGAATATTTAAATGGAATATAGTAAATGTGACAATCAGTTTTATTTATTTTCATATAATAAAAATTATACCTTTGCAGTATAAAACAAGTAATATAAAAAAAATTTAAAAACAAATTCCTAGTTAAAATTGCTTGCTCTTGAGCCGACCCTCTACCAACTGCAGCTACTGCTAGACACATTTATATCCTGCTAAATATTTTTTATAAAACTAAAATTTGTTAATCAAATTGAATTAATGAATTGATAAAACTGTATTACTATCAACCGTCATCCACTATAAATTTACAAAAATGTATTTTTATTTGAATAAATTAAAATATTTCATTAAAGATTGAAATTTGTACAAAATAAATATATAAATATATAAAATGAGAGATAGAGAATGTAAGCTAATAGTAGCAATTGAAATAAGATGACCTGTGACCAGGCACAAGACCGACTGACGGTTTGAAATAAATTAATTTCCAGCTACAGAAACAATTTCAAATAATTTTAATATATCTAATAATACAATAAAAAACAGATATGGATATAACATAAATATTTTTAATTTTATTTTATTTATAATATATAAGGAGGCGCTGGTTGTGACGTCATGAAGGGATGGGTGACGTCTTATAATTTTAAATTAAGAAAAAACTAATGAAAATGATTTTTCCCGAAGATAAAACCAATACAAAGTGTATGATTCGTGGAGATATGTAAAAATGTTCTCATGTGAAATTTGGTGTGAAAATAACCCTTCCCTTTATATCGTCGATCGCTAATACTACCACTTCCGGTTTCAGCATATACACCAAAAGTTGATCAATTCATCACACTGATGCATTAAGTAATATACCAAATTTTATCAAAATCCGTTTAGCCGTTCAAGCTGTACACATCTATACGGACGGACAGACAAACAGACGGACGGACAGATATCATGCTAAAAATATTTTTTTCTGTTAACAAAATACATGATTCGTGGAAATATGTAAAAATCTCCTCGTGTGAAATTTAGTATGAAAACAATACCTCACCTTCCTAATGTCGGTTGGTAAAAAAGGAGTAAAGTATATTATTTTTTTTTTTTTTTTTTTTTTTTTTATTGTATTTTTATATATTTCTAAAAAAATGTTATTATGTTATTTAAATTCTACAAATTCGATTAATAAACAAATACTATTGGTTAATATCAATAAAAGAAAATCTATGGAATTTTTTGATAATTCAATGGGAGTTGATAAATCGACAACAAGAATAACGATTTGGTAATTCAGATTCAGTGACCGCAACCGCTAAATTATTGGCTTATGGCTATTTGTTGCCTATCATAAATCTCTTCCCTTTCCCTAGTCACTTACTACCTTTAACAAATATATATATATAAATACGTATATATACTATTTGCTTTATTTTTTTTCTAAATATATAAAAATTTAATCTTATATACATCGTTTGTTTTATATACTCAATATTTATTTAATATCACCTTTTGCTAGGGGTTTTCACTCATTGCAAATATTTTATTTATGTGCCCTTTTTTTCTCTTGGCTTTCCCCTTGTGCAATCGCCCTTCGTTAAAAAAACTATACCAGTAGACCTTTCCTCCATCTCGAAATGTTGTTGATTCAATTCCTCCCTGACAAATGAAAAAATGACCCAGATTTCTTTTCTCCATTTTTTTCTATTTAATCACCCTCTATTTGATTCAATAAAAACAAATAAAAAATAACTCCATTAAGACATTATAAGATAAATTCTATATATTTAGTTTAACAAAATTGAATATTCCTATTTATATTATTGTTTTCTTTTTTTAATTCAAAGGGGCTTCAATTATCAACAATTAGTTCTAATCCAACCTTTATTACGTACTACTATGTTTATGTTTATAAGATTATTCATAATTTAAAAATTCATAAATCGGACCATTGAATGTAAATGCTAAATATTTTTAATAATAATATTTAAAAGTAAAAGGAAACTATCCAATAATTCACGCAAATGAATTTCGAATAGAAAGAAATATATATGTTGTTTTGTTACGATATATTGAAATTAAAAATTTTTTAAATTATTTAATTATTTTTAAATTTTTTTTTAAATTTTTTAAACCATCTTTTTGTAAAGTATGAGTTTAAGACAATCATACGATATTTAATGAATATTTAATATTTACTACAATTTTATAAATCTTACTATGAAAATTGCCATTTCATAATCATTTTATTTAAAACTTAACACGTTCCCGTCGGCTCCATAATTTGTCTATTTATTTTATGTGGCGGCATGAGCCACTGGTGGTACATGCCGGCGGAAACGTGTTAACGTGTTAGGTAAGACTAAAATAATAATAATAATGTTCTTAGAGAGTAAAAGACTACTTGATGATTGTAAATAACAGATATAATATGAGAACTAAAACAAAATAAATATTTTAATATATTATTAAAAATAATTTTTATTTTTTTTATTAAATATTTCTTGATGAAAAGTTTCTTCTCTCAACGAACTTTTATCCCTAAAGGGATAATAATTTCCAATTTCTTTCAAGTTTATTTAATAAACTTTAATTACAAAGATTCCATATTTACTTACACAATTTATAATAGAATATAAATTATAATTAATATTTTAGCCACATTTATTCAAACTTATATTTTGTGGTAAAATTATCTTCTAAATTTTTTAATGGACAATTAAGTTTTTGCTTAAATGTATTATATAAAATCATTTTAATTTGAAAATTTAATATAAATATAAATATAATATAGAATCCATATGACTGGCCCCTTTACAAATCCACTGTTGCTATTTTAATCAAGAAAACCAATCCGTGTTGTTCTACAATTTATGATATCTTAATTTTCCTGTTCTTCTCTAAGGATAAGGTGAAGGGTGGGGGAATGAAGAAGACACGATAAGAATCAATTAGTAAACTGGGGAAACGGTTCTCCTTTCATCATAAATCATTCCCGTGATGGATTTATTCAGGTGTAGTGAAAGCGTGACTTATTTTATTTTTTAAATTATGAATTTCTATCAAGGAAAAGGGGACGGACGAATGGATAAATAAATAGAAAAAATACATGTCTAAACAAGGATGATATATTATACATTAAACGGATAGAAATTCAATTTATTATTTTGACTTTTTTATTATTAAAAAAAAAATAAAAACAATTAGGAATAAGATAAAAAGTAATTAGCTTATTTAATCGATAATAAGATTAATTTCATACTGTTTTGATTAAAGATTTTTTTTTTTAAATTTACTAAAATACAAATGTGACCGGGAGCTTAGCCGCGCGTTTAAAATGACTGGTCTACCGACTCGAGTTCGAGGGATCGAACCTCGCCGAGTGCATCAATATTTAATAAAAATAATAAACAATTCTGAGAAAGCTTGCTAAATGGAGATATATTCAGAAAAAAAAAATACAAATTTAAAAATTTATATGTGGTTTATTCAAATTGAATAAATTGGATCAAACCTCAACGAAATCAATAATTTTATATTTTATGATTAATAATATTTAATAACTAATAATAATACTCATATATAAAAATAAAACCAAATCCTACTAAAATGACCCAATGACTATTGTATAAATGAAACAAGAAAATTCAAATGACAATATATACTAACTAATAAAATTAATTTTTTAAACATAAATACATTATACTATTATAATAATATGGAAGGTCTTATTACAATTTTTCTAATTTATTTATTAACTATATCTATTTTTCTTTTAATAATATTTTTTATTATAATTTCATTCTTGCATTGCTAAAAATTCATAAATCTCGTTAAAGCCCCTCTAATTTTCCATCATTGAGTATATAATTACGTTGAAAACTGATTTCCTGAATAAATACACCCTGTAGGACTCTTTAATCAACTCTAACCGCAATACTAGAAATTCTCCCCTTATTTCCCCCCCACCCTTGTCTGCATATCAAGAAGCTTTATTAATATTTAATCGACCACTGGTCAAGTCAAGCATTCGATACGTCCTCACTCAGGTTTGATTACATCTTTCTCAAATTCTACCCTTGTCATTTTTTAATTAATTTGATTATTTTTTCATCATGGGTTAGTTTGATCGTGAATTGGTAAATTTTCGATTAGAAATTTTTTATGATACCTCCTGAACCATTCAGTCTTGTTAGAAACCAATTTGATAGGAATAGAAAGGCAGTCTTACAAGGTATAATAATTGAAAATGAAAATGATTGATTTAGAATTGTAATAATTTACAAAATTGATGTGAGACCATGCTATGTAAATTTATTATTACCAATTGTTTAAAGTTTAAAGAATTAAAAATATGTAAGCCAAATTTAATATATTATAAACCCCTGCTTGATTTATTAGAAAATATTTCAATTTATTTTTATTATTATTATTTTTTTTTTTTTTTGTAAATTAAATAATAATAATAATGTACATACAGATGAAAATTTATTCGTTTTGGTTTTATAATTATATTAAGAGTTTAAATATTTTTTCATATTTTAATCTTAAATTAATTTCTCAAAATTTAAATGTTTTAAATGAAGTTTATGAAGAATTTTAAAGTTGGCTCTAGGTTTTTTTTTTTAATTTTCTACAAGAAATACCCAATCAACATAACATATCAATAAACTATTTTCCTTAAAATATGTTTATAGATTCAACTATATCAAATGTTTATTTGATAAACATTCATATATATATATATATATATGTATATATATATATATATTGCACATTAGAATATGCCGATTTCTTTCAACAATTCATATGGAATGGTTTGGAATGTTTTTCTGATTAATTTTAAGCAACTTCCTCAAAGAATTGCCCCCACCACCACATATTTCCTTCATTATATTTATGTATTTTATCCTTACGGGCTTATTTCTCAATCTTACAGCACAAGTTTATTTATTTTTCAGAATTTAAAATTTAATAAAATAATTAACTAATTAATTTCTGAATATTTAAATAAACATAAAATAAAACATGATCACAATTGAGTTTTTCATCATAAATTGTGAAAAATACATAAACTTGTGCTGTAAGATTGATAAATAAGTCCGTAAGGATAAGATACAAAAATATACAACGAAAAAGTAGCCGGCTAAAAACTAATTGTTTGATTTTTAGGAAAGTCGCTCACAATTTACAATAGAATTATGACATATATATGATTAGTCGAAAATTTTTTAACTTTTTAATATATATTTTAATAGATATATATAGATTTATATATATAATTAAATATTTATTAGATATATATAAAAACCCAGTTTTGGTGATTTAGCATCCTCTTTCCTTTTCTTTTTATATATTCCCATTTGTTATTATGTCCATAAAACTTACTTACTATATATTTATTGAATTTGATTTTATAGTAAACTAGCTGCTCAGAGCTCCTTCGTCGCTCTTCACATCTAGACGGGGGCTCCGCCCCCTGTACCCCCGAGTGGTACATAGTATTTGGTTGAAAGTAGTAAAAGGTTTTCATCCATTTTGTTTCAAACAATGTATAACATAAAACATTCATTTCTTATTGTGTGATTATTTAAAATATATTTTAATTTATTTAGTAAATTAATTATATATATTATTATTGAATATGTTATATCTATCTACTCGAAAGTTCTTGGCAGCTACAACCACATTTCTCCAAGTGTCCTTATCCTGAGCCTCTGTTCCATCTCTCGTACGTCATTCCCTGATGTACTCATCTTTCTTTGGCCCATAAATGCTGGGGAGAATCCTATTCTCAAATACTCTGAATCCACTCTCATCTCCTAAGATCATAGACCATGTCTCACACTCATATAATACAACAGACAAAATAATTGTTTTATATATTTTAATTTTCATTCCCTTTTATAATAATTTTGATGAGATAAGCCTCTTTACTGCATGATAACAGGCGTTTCCCGATTGCAACTTCGATTTAAATTCTTCTCAAATATTATTATCCTTTGTGATTACATTCAATTTTTCTACATATTCAAATTCTACATTTTGTTTGTTAATACTGCTCCTGTTTGTTTCTAAATATTTTTATTTATCATTATTAATTTTAAACCTCATCTCTTTTCCTACCTCGATTAATTTTTCCTCGCTATCTGTAATTGCAATTGCCGAATCTGCTATTATATTTAAGTCGTCTGGGTCACCTAATATTTTACAATTGATTTCCGCATCTTATTCTTTCTTTACTACCTTCAAGATAAATTTTAAGATCAAAATTTGAAAAAGTTTATCCAGATCTATTGAGTCATGCGTAGGTTTTACTAAAGTCTACAAATAATTAGTGAACAGAGATATTGAATTCGCGGTTTTTTTAATATCTGTCATAATGAAAATATCTTAATTAATGTTGATCGATTTGGCCTGAACCAGCAATGATATCGTCTAATATTTCCTCCGCCTATAGTTTATAAGTATTGTATATGTTATAATAGAGTATAATATTTCTTGATCATTTCATTTCGATATTTTAATTTCATTGCTTGATTTTTATTGAATATTTTTAATTATAATAAAATTTGAGAAAATGCAGTTAGACTTGAGACAATTTATAAAAATTAATTTATAAAAATTAACGGTATAAAAGTATTGATTAAAACTAAAGATAAATTAATAATATATACATTCATTAATAGTATTAATTTAAATTAATGGATTTATTTGATTTTTTATTATTAATTTCATTTATTAATTTTTTTAGATCATAGTTAATTCCCTCCCTTAAAATAAAAGAAGTATTCAAATATAGAAAGAATAAATACAAAATAATTTAAATTAAATATGATTTAAATATTTTATTATATTTATTAAAATGAGAACTTTTAGAATAAATTATTTAATTGATTCAATATTATAATAATTCTTTGATTGGGAATTCTTTTTTGTTTGTTTCTATGACAGCAAAAGTAAACAAATTACATACATACATACATACATACAAACACTCTCCTTTATATATATAGATGAATTAAACATAGTTATGTATTATTTAATTTTAATTATAGAAAATTAATATTTCTTTAGTAATAATGAAAAATAAAATATAATAAATGGAATTCTTAAAATAAATTTTCTTCGAAATACTTTTACCACAGAGATATAAATGGAAAAACAAATAAAAAAAAATAATTAATAACCTTATTTAGAAAGAAATAGTTCAATAAAATATATAAATAATTAATTATTAATTTATTTTTGAAGGCATTCAAATTTGTTCATTTTTGGGTATCTGTTCAGACACACCCACACACACACATTATATAATATTTAATTAAAATAGTTATTATTATATTTATTATTTACCTCTTTGATACTATATGATAGTATAATTCTACAATAGTTACGAGAATAATATTTTGATGGATTATATAAATCTTATATAAATATTATATATATATTTTTATGTGAATTATATATATATATAATATAAATCCTTCTACAACAAAGGTATTCGGAACATGATAATTAAAATTATTAAATTTATCAATTAACTATATAAGCAGAAATAGAAATTAAAATTTATTAAGTAATATATTGGTTCGTTATTTTATTTATTGCATAAAGAATTTGAAAATAATTTGAAAATAATTAGTTATCTAAATTCATATGAATTTTTTTCTTTCCATAAGATGATACTCGTATACTATTAAATTTTTCATATATTCCCATAGAATATGCTCTTTCAATTCTCTTTTGTTTCATAATTGATCATAGTTTATTCTTTCTCCCTCTCTAATATTTTCAAATCAATCCTTTCTTTTTTCGAAATTGAAATGAATATTTCTAATAAATAATAAATAAATTCAATCGACAATTGTCTAATCACTTCAGTCCACTTTTTCTTATTAAATATAAAGTTAAAATAAATAATTAAATCATATAGTGTTGAATGATTTGTTTTTCAATCTTAATCAATGTAATATTTATTCAATTTTTCCCCATTATTCTCTTTTGATCTTATTGAGTTTCACAAGTAAATGAATTTTGTTATTTAATATTTATGTTAAAAAAACGTAATATATATTTTATAAATAAATATCATTTACTTATCAATAAATAATACATAGCCTATTGAAAATAGGGGGTGTAAATATTGAAAGGACTCTAGTGTAGTGAAGAGAGAGAGGGAAGAAATCAAACCTATACATTATACAAGATTCCATTAAAAAGTTTGTTTTTATCTTGTTCTGCATATACAAAATATCTGAATAAATTAAATGATTTACTCTGTGTATATGTTGTGTATTAAGAAATAAGAAATAACTTTGAAAGAAAGAGAGAGAGAGAGAGGGATATATAGTTTACAAGTTAAGTAACATCAAATAATATAATTTAACAATACCTCCCTTACTATCGTCGGTCGGTAAAAATTGTAAAAAAAAATAATAAATAAATAAATATATATGTATATATCTATAATTTAAGTTATTAAAAGTGAAGATCAAGAGTTAAAGTTAAAAACAAAAAAAAAAAAAAAATAAAATTGAAAAAAAAATTTCCATTGTTAATTTTACATTTTTGCCAAAAAAAAATCTCTTTTCTAGCAATTATATATCAGTAATGGGTGTATCACACTTATAAATCAGCATATATTCATTTATTTTTCAATTAATTTTTTTTTTAATTATAAAAATCATTTGAAAATTCCATGATAATAATTGTATTTGTATGATATTTTAATTTTTCCACAACCCCTTTTCATTATAAATTTATAATTCCCCTATATTGTTTGGCTTTTATAAATTTATAGAACAAATAAAATATGTTTAAATAAATTTTCATCCCCTTCAAAAAATAAACATATTTGATATACCAATGTATATATATAGGATATTGTTTCTAATATATAAAATTTAGTGAAATTAATTGCTTTAAAAAACAGTAGTATAAACAAATAATAAAAATTTCAATACGAGAAATAACTAATTAAAAAAAATCTCAACAATAATATCAATCAACCTTTGAAAATATCATTAAAATTTATTATTTAAAAAAAAAATTCTCTGATATTAATTTAATTATTTATATATACAGTGAACGCTCTCTATAAGCAACCTCTATAAAAGCAACTTATTTTTAAAGCTAATTATTTGAATTGACAGCTGTTCACAACAACATAACCTCAAATTGTAAAAAATTCTGTTATTGGAATATGTTTGTGTTTTATGCTGCCATTATTGAAGTTAATTTCTATTAATTAGAATAGTTACTAGAATTTCTGTTAGTTTCTGTTATTTAATTAATTAATTACTATTTTTGTGCTTTAATTTTAAATTTTCCCTATAAGCAACTTTCCCCAATAAGAATTGAAATTGGTTAAAATGAGTTGTTTATATAGAGCATTCACTATATATATATATATATATATGAAAATGAATTATGAATCGTAGTAAATACATACTTAAAATGTGCATACATCCATTATACATATTTAATTTAAATTTTACCATTTTATTTGAAAATAAATTATTTATTATGTTTCAATAAAAAAATCAGTTGGGTCAAGTTCAGAGACAAAAAGAAAAATTCCAAAATTGCTTAATTATTGCATTTTTGGGGAGAATGTATTTTTAAATCTGTATCTCCCACTCTTAGATTTGAAATTTATAAAATAGACAATTAATATTATATACCTTTAAGCCTAAATAAAGAATTTATAAAGATAAAGAAATAAAAATTTGATTATATGATAATTATAATGTTGTTACATTATATTTAAATTTTCATGCAACATAATTATATTCTGTTTTGTCCCCATTCTCTATTAATACCATTAACTAAGGACTAAGGAATATATTTTGAAATAAACGGTTACAAAAAGAATGAGTGTCAAACGAAACAATACAAATTTATATCACACTACACATGAAATACAATATTGTTATTATTCCGTTCTGCTTTTATTAGTATGATTTTAAATCCTAAATAATCCCCACTCTATTATTTAACAAATTTCCATTAATGAAATTAAAGACCGTTACCCTTGAAGAATTATAATTTAGGAAATCGGCATTCGAATTGTTTCAATTAAAATCCATAAATGTCATTCGTTTCATTTTTTTACACGCGAATAGAACACCTTTTAATTAAAATAATTCTTTAAAAGATTAAATGAATAAAAGAAAAACAAGCAATTGCAATGACCAAGTGACATGAAATGATAAATCGATTACTAGACAAGTGCAGAGGGACGTAGAATGGAGGGGGTAGGGGTGAGAGGAAAGATCGAATGGCATATACATATTGAAGGTATATAGGACTAATGACACACTGTATTAAAACTTTTAATGTCTTCTATTTCTCCCGCCTAGCATACCTATTGATCATAATAATAAATGGATGTAGATTGGAGACACCCCACACATAAAGGATAATCATACCTCAATTGGAATAAAAAAAACAATCTGGACTTTCACATACACCCTTTTATTTTGATAGATTAGATTGATTAAAAAACACAAAAAAATTTGTTCGAATTTTTATAATATATAGGTATATATTACAAAAAATCGATATACATTTATAAATATTAAATGCAAAAATATAAAATATTGACTAGATATTTTTTTATAGAATGGATTACAAATTAATATATATATATTATACTATATGGGCTGAAAAGTCCCGGGATTTTTCAATAGGTGACGCTACTAGAAAATGAACATGACTCAATTCGAGAGGCTCATCTGTCACTAGTTTATGTATGAAGTATCATGACATTTCGTCCATTCATTTACAAGCTGCAGTTGTTTGAATGACGCTACTTTCGCCTTCATAATAAAAATGGAAAAACAGGAATATCGCGTCTTGATTAAACATTGTTCTCGAAGGAGCAGATGCGGGATAACATTTCTGCAACCACTGAAATGATTGTTCACAAGTTTTTCCCATTAAAAACAATATTTAATAAATTATTTTTACCATTCTATTGGGATGATTTCCCTACCCCAAATTGAAAGAAGTAATTTGTGCATACATTCTTCTAAAGTTTTCCCACTATATAATTAGTATTAATTCTACAGAAATCCTATCTATTCCCGATACTTTATTATTTTTAAATTATCCAAGTATCAATTCTAACACATCCTGATTCTACTGTAAGTTAGTTCTATCTTAATATTTCCATTTGAATTTAATAATTTTTCAAAATAATTCATCCACCTATTTCCTCTATTAAGACTAACTGCACCTGATAACACTTTTTCATATTTGTAATTCCTAAATACAAAATCTCTTGTTACGGCCACTTCTATCTCTAATATTTCAACCTTTACTCTATTTTAATAATTTTCGCTACCATTTTTCTATTCTAAACTCCCTATTTTGTTGACCTATTGGATTTTTTTTTTCAATCTCTATTAATTCTAAACATTCATCTTAGAATCAGGGTTTATTCTTTTTTGATTGTTATTTTTAAAAATTATTAAAAACAAAAATTAAAAAGATAAAGTAAATTTTTAAATAATTATGTTTTTTGGAAATGAAACAAACTTATTCTCTTCCATTTACGTTTTTTCATTTTTGATGGTATACATTACATCTCACAGATATAAATAGCTATTAAATAAAAATGTCCAAAATACCCCTTACTTGAAAACCATTTATACAAGTAAATATAATATAATATAATATAAATATTAATAAATTAGTATCTGGAACACAATAAACTATCCGCTCGACACTTTAACAAATTTATAAAATTTTTTAAATATTTATAACAACTAATATAATGAGTTTTCTAAAAAGGACACATCAAAAATTTGTTACCTAAAATGGTACAAATTAATTAAAATAACTCGATTTCTATTTCAAGATGAAAAAAATATTCAAATTTACTTGATAAAATATGTGATCCTATATTATATTTATATAGATACATAGATATATGGAGTTATACTTAGATGGCTTCAGTTTAATAATTTTCAAAATAGATTTAGACTGTTTCGACCAATGATTACTACTGCTATTCTGAATTATATTACCATATATACTCTTTAAATTTAAAATTAAATAATATATAAATTATTCAATTATTATTTAAGTTTAATAATGTACTAATGAGACAACTCACCATTTCTATCTCAATATCGCTTTAATCACTTAAAATATTTTAAATATAAAAAATGATTAATACATTATCAATTAAAAAAGAATATGGAGGCGCTGATGTATTTACTGACGTCATTTAAAATTTTAAGTTAAGAAAAAACTAATAAAGATGAATTTTTAGAAGGCTGAACCCAATACAGATCGATTTTTCTTTATAAATATTATGTATTGTTTGAAAAATCATTAGTAGGATAAAATATTTCAAAAATATACGAATATATATATAATATAAATTTGCTAGTATAATAAGATAAGTATTACAAGCATTTTAAATTTTTAAAGAAATTGCTAATGGTATTTTCAATTTTATAATATAATTGTCCAATAAAATTTAATTAAGTTATAATTCAATCATTAATTTTCTTGAAATAATAAAAAATAATTTAGCTTCTCTTATAATAATTATATAAAATAAGTTCATATATAAATCACTTAATTCCAAAATCATATTGTAATGAACTTTTAGATAAAAAAAATTAGAGAAAAAAAAATGAAATATTCTAAATACACATACTCGTAACTAATGATAATATCATCTTTAAATGAAAAAAAATATTTAATTTAAAAAAAAAAGTCCAAGAAACAGATTAGACATACGGATATGAAATCTGATGGTAAAAATTTCTCAACTTTTCTATAAGGCTTGAGCGAGAGAGTAAGAAAGAGATAGAAAAAATGTAAAAAGTTTAAGAGAATAGAGGGTATGGGGGCTTAGGGAAAAGTTTTAGGGCGAGTCTACTTTCTCTCTGTAAATGGGGAGAAGTATTATAAAAAGTTGATGTGGCTCCCTTGGATGAGAGAGAGAGAGAGAGAGAAAGAGAGAGAGAGAGAGTGGGAAAGGAGAGAGGAACCGGACAAACAATAAAGTGAAAGAGTCCTTCCATCTCAGGTGGAATTCTCTCTCTCTCTCTTGGAAGATTCATTTAGATTCGTTCAACATTAATAACAATAAACGAAATAATTCTCTTTCAGGCTTTTTTGTCATTCATTTCGAAAATCAAAATCTTGTATATATATATATACGATTCAGTCGTCCTCGGGCTGTTGTCCAGTGCGGACAACGGTCTCAGGATTGCCCAGGATTCTTCGGAGCTCTACAGCAACGCAGTGAGTACAAAACCACCCAACCTATCAACCCAAAATCCCAATTTTAACCCTTGGTCACACAGACTAAGACCTAGAATCCTAAAAATATTCCCACCTAAATAATCTCTTGAAAATGGCGTCAAAATGGATGCCGAAATGTCGAGAAAACAATCTCACAAAAATACGTGATTATATCCCTGATATAAATCTGATAATAATAATAATATATATACGAGTTTATACTAAATATAGATACTACAATATTTTGGTATATTCAGTTCTACAATGAGAAATTTTTTCTTTCATTATTCAATAAAAGATATAAATTGATTATCTATCTATCTATTTCTGTGGCTCTGCGGAACTCGAAAGTTCTTGGCCTCAACAACCACACTTCTCCAAGCATCCCTATTCTGAGCCACAACCCTCCAGTCCCTACCCTCTCCCATCTCTCTCACGTCCCTTCCCACATTATCCACCCACCTCGTACTTGGTCTTCCAAGGGGACGTTTCCCAAGTAATATATTTTTAATAAATTGATTATAGAAAATTTAATTTGAACATGAAAAGTATGCATAATTTTAATTATCCCAAAATTACTTGTATTACAATAATAATTTATTCAATAATTTCTAGAATATAATTAAAATAAAAAATTTTGAAAATTAAAAAACTAAAGAATTTTAATCAAATTAAATAGAGATTTTAACTTTAGTCTATCTATCTAAGAGAGGTTGAGCAAGCTCTATATCAGTGTTTCTCAACATTTTTTGTGCCATGTCCCACCTAAGCCCTTCTAAAATTCTTATGCCCCCCTATGTAACATATACATAATTTTTAATATTAAAAAGGGTTAACTCGTGTCGAGTCCATGTTCATATTGCCCCCCTTTACAATCAAATTGTCCCCCTGTGGGGCGTGGGAAACACTGCTCTATATCTTTATATCTGTCTTCCTTTCCAGTTAAATCCTTTCATATAGTCAAATAGTAATGACAATAGGAAAAGATATTTCTATTATATTGATATATTATACATAAATATGTCTTACTTTTAAAAATATATCAAATGCTTGTATTTAATTTTTTTTATGAATGTAAAATTTAATATTATAATTGTAAATGAATGTAAATACAATCAAAATATAAATACTTTTAAAGTAATAATAATATTAATAATAAATTAAATTATTTTCTATTTTTAAAATCTTACTTGTAGACAGAATTGATTAGAATTTAATTAAGATTTATATAATTTATTATTAATTTTTATTTTTATAAGTCAAGACAGAAATGCGATTCATCTTATTTTCTAATTTTCTATTCTAATTTATTATTATAATAGATTGATTTTATTAAAACATACCATAATACATCGTTGAAGAATGCACAAATTCACAGACACTAACACACACACATATATATATAATTTTTGAATAAAATGCACATACTATTAAATAAACGCGGAGCACAATGTTATTTCATAAAGGCCTCAACTAGAATAAACTTATTTTTAAATATAAAAAATAATCGCATCGTTTTTTTTTACTTTCTATTTATTTCAAAATAAATTAAATTTAAAAAAATTATCACATCGATTCTCCGAAAAAATAAAATGTTTAGATAAAAAAAAATAATAAATAAATAAAAAAAATAAAATACTGGAAACTTTCAAAAATATTAATTGATAACAAAATTAATAATATAAAATAATAATAAATTAATAAATTAACACATAATTTAAAGTAATTCTCAAAAATAAATTTTAAACTATTATAAAAGGGATAAATGAAATTTGAAATACGATATATTTCTAGTAATTTATATTTATAATTCAATTTTCATAATTTCAAAAGATCAAGTCTTATAATTTTTAAAATAATTAATTAGTGTAGGATTGATCTAGAGAAAATGGGAGAGGGGGGACAGGGTTGGCTCCTGGGATTAAATTTCTCCATCAACCTCCAAGTTAATAACATTGTATTTATATTTTAAGAGACAATTAAAAATGAAAATGAAAATCAATGGTATTTAATATTTATTGGATTATATGCTCATGAAATTTAATAATTTAACATAAATTCAGTGATTATTAAAAAATAAATTAGTTTCAATAAAGAACCTTTGTCTTTCACCAGAGGATATCATTATTTATTTAAATTTTGTTAAATAAATTTAAATACTATTATTTTAGAAGTCAAAGTCATTAAAAAAGACTTAACATTTTAAATATTAATAGGACATATTTTTTTTAACATTATGAAAAAGAATTTTTAAATATTTTCATGTAATAGGTTTTTCATTAAAATTTTTTAAAAAGAAAATATGACACTTTTCAAAGGGGGGGGGGAATATCATATGTATATACTAAATATCATTGTATTAAGATTAAAGTAAAAGTGAAAAAGATGATTAATATTACTAGTAATAATTGAAAAATATTTGAATAAAAATTATTTTATTTAAAATTAAATGAAAATAAATGTAAAACAAAATAAAAATATTATCTCAAATCGATTTAGATTGCAATAATATTAAAAAATAATTATTTAAATAATTTAATTTAACGGTTATTTAACGGTTATGAATTTATAGTTGTTTCTTCACTATTATTCAGTTCAAATAAAGCACAATTTACATTAAATAAAATAGCCTGGAAAATATGACAATTGCTTGTATAATTTATATAATGCACATATAAACATTGCCTTAATTTGATAAATTTTCATTAATGAAAACAATTAATTATCATTTTCGTTCTAGAATTTTTTTTTTAATTTTTCAGATGAATACATTTTTTGTGCTTTTTTAATTTTACTCTAGTGATTTTTTGATTTAATTTTTTGTTTTGGCACCCCTTTTACTGTCTGTCTGTCTATCTTAAGTAATTTGTATCCATTTAAATAATTAAAGCCTTGTAGAAAAATTAGCCAAAAGAGAGATTAAAAAAATAGAGGGGGGAAGAGATTTCATTGCTCTCATATACTCGTATATATGTATATATTTAGCAGAGTGAAGCAAATAATTTTTTTTTCGTTTATCTAGAGGAAGAAATGGTTTTAAAACGAAATTTCAACGTCCGGTAAGAGGAAAAACAGGCGAGAGTGAAAAAAAAGATTTATATCATTTAGAGTAAATGGGCGCTAGATCGGATGAAGGGAAGAGGGTGGGAGATTCAACTTTCGGGGCAACCAAATCCAAGAAGGAAACAACAACGCAATCAAAGTTAATTACAATCAGATAAAAACTAATTCGCAATTAAGTATAAGGGAGGTTTAAAGAGAGGGAGGTGGAAGGCCTCAGTGGGTTTAACGGGGTAGGGAGCGAAAAGTTTTATTTATAGAGTGAAAGAATTTGTATTTTTTTATCCTAGCCTTACTGATTTTTCAATTTTTCATAACATAAATAAATTTTAAAAATATATAACTAATTGATTTATAACTTATTTTTTAATGTTTTTAAGGCTTGCAAATATATTTATTAATATATTATTCAATATGATTCCTTCAGTGGTTTAACTCAATTAATAATATACCTTATCTTCGAATTATTTTGAATATGAGAAATTAATTATTTGAGCCTTAATTTTTAATAATTGTAATGAATATTTTTTTAGGGTTATATTCACACCAAATTTCACCTGAGGACATTTTTTAAATATCTCCACGAATCATGCACTTTGTATTGATTTTATCCTCGGGAAAAATCATCTTCATTAGTTTTTTCTCAATTTAAAATTATATGTCGTCACCGAGCCCTTAATGACGTCACAGCCAGTGCCTTATATATCATAATTAAAATAAAATTAAAAATATTTGTGTTATATCAATATCTGTTTTTTTTTTGCATTAATTATTTGAAATTGTTTCTGTAGCTGGAAATTAATTTATTTCAAACCGTTGGTCGGTTCTGCGCCTGGCCACAGGTCAACTTATTTTATTTATGAATAAAATGAGATGAGAAGATTTAGATCAGAGAATGTCTGAGATTTTTCCTCATGACAATCATATAAATACAAAATATGTGTTTTTTTGAATAAATGCAAGATATTTTGTTGATATGGTAGAGTTATATTTTAAATTTAAAATAAATATATTATCCCCATGGGAGTAAAATATGTTCACAATAATCCGTGCAATCAATATTGAGCAGTTTAAAGTCATTTAAAATTTCAACGATCCTATTTTCAGTCGTTCAGTAAATAAAATTAAACAAAAACTAATATAAAAAAAAAAATTAAATTATAAGCAATGTAAATAAAAAATTTGTTAAGTAAGTATAATCTCACAATTAGATTTGGCAATATTTCCATCTCTTCTTTCATGATTACTTGATCTTTCTTCTTTTCTTTCTTTCCAATTGAAGTGATTTCTCATATCTCAATAGATTTTATGCTCTCAGCAGTAACCTCTAAATTGTAAAGACACACTCCGAGGGGTTTCTTGCTTATACTGCACCCTTTGAATAAGAGGGACGCAAGATGTAAAGGGTTGCCATCTCCAATGAGCCAATGCAATAATGAAGGAAACAAAATCGATATATTATGGTTGAGGGTCGCAGTGGTGCACAAGCATCTTATTGGGGTGGATGAGTAAGAAGCCACCCCTATGTAAAAGGGCTCCCCACCCCTTTCCAGGACCCTTCATAGGTTGTGTTAGTGGTCACATGTGTCTTGTCTGGGCATATTTCTGGGAGTGAAAAAAATCGTATTTTCAAAAATTATCAACTTTTTAAAAAGTGTAGAATTAATCATTGTTTAAATTATAATGATATTTTTTAAAATAATTTTTATAATTTGGTTTAAGATATTTTCATAAAGTCCTTATCTTTGAGAAATGAGAAAAATAATTTATTTTTAAACATAATTATTAAAATTATTAAATATTTTTTAATATTTGTAAAAATAGTTATTTCAATTTAATGTGTTTTTTATATTTAAATTTTTAATCATTAATAAATTAATTAATCTAATCTGTTTTATCTACAAGTTCCTTGTAGATATCCTTCTGCATATCTGCCCTTCACTCTTTCATTTATAAATTCTTAACAAAAACTTAATAAATATTTATTTATTTTTATAATCTTTTTATTCATCGAAACTCAAGGATGTCAAGGATAATACTGTTATTACCTATTATTATACCTATTGATTAATTAATAATGATTAATTCAACTTTTTAAATAAAATGAATATGTATCTACATACTCAAATACAACAAATAGTCATTAGATGTCAAACTTCAAATGAAAAATATAATAATAGATATTTTTGCAAGATAATATTCATATGTGTTAGATATACGTAAGTAATTGGTGTCTACATTTCAAACTTAAGATATTGTCTGTTTCTTTATTGGAAGATAATCAAAATGAGATGAGGGGAATACAAGAGAAGCTTTGCAAGGTTATGATTATTTTATGTCTAATAACACTTAAAATGCACTTAATGGAGTAGATAGATATATAGATCTATTTTGCTTATTTAAGAGGAAGATATTAGAATCAAGTCATGAATATCTAAAGGAGGCTGACATCTTAATCGGGATCTCTAGTCTTGTCTTTTCTAACAGGAAACTCTACAAAGTCTTAAAGGAGAGTGTAATTCTTCCATTTTAAATTCTAAATTAGGCAAGAAAAAATTATTTATTTACAAATTTTGATTCATTCAACTTTTAAATTAGAATTTTTCTATCGATAATTGATTTTTATTTTAAGTATATTTTAAATAAAATCAAAGAAATGTAAATTAATTATTTATTAATATTTGATAAATGAATTGAAATTGATTAAAGATGGATACAAGTATGAAAATGATTTTAAAAAAATATCTACCTTCGAATAAAATACCCACTAACTATGAATATATATTTAAAATTGTATATTATTTATTTTAAATTATACATAGACATAAGATGGATTTTTGTTTATAATGAGTATAATTTGAATTATAAAAATATTCATCTCTTTTATTCTATCTACTATAAAAATTATACCTTCATATATTTAGTATAAATCATATACTAAATACTAAATTTAAAAATTGACGACGTATATTATAATGTTTAATTTACAATAAAAATATACTATAGTAAGTAATCTGAATATTAATTGATTATAATATTTAAAATTAATATACTTATGATATGTTTATTAGAAATATGTAAATATAATCAAAGTTTATCAATAATATAGCTGACTAAATTTTGATAATATTATTAACGATGAAATTTTAATTTTAATTTCTTTAAAAATATTCTTTAAAATGTAGGTAAATGAATTTTTCAAGATTTTTATTATTTTATTTATTCGTGTTTATATATAGATACTCCCTTACTAGAATTTAACTCGATTTTTTTTATTATGTGTATATGGTTTCATAAGTAATATCATCACTTGGAAAATTCAATATATGTATATAAATATATATATATATATATAAATATAGGTATGGTTATATATTTAATATAATTAAATAAATGTTTATGTTTCTTTTTATTATTAGTTATTGTAGTTTGTAAAAAAAAAGTATTATAATATAAATAAATATTTTGATGATAATATTTCAGAGAAGAAGTTATAATGTCAAAGGGCAAATGGTTTTAAGAATTATCCGCTAGAGAGCGCGCGAAACGGTCAGGTTCAATAGGGGGTGGAGCTCTTAGAAGGGCGGCACCAACCCAGGCTCCACCCTACTTCCCACCTGTCCTTAGACGTTTGTTGTTATTATTATTGTTGTATTGGTCGCGCACTTTTTTGAAAATAATGATTGAGATTAAATCGAATCGTAACAAAATTCTCAATAGCAGGGTGGTTAATTCATGGTTGGCATTTCTAATCATATTAGAGTAGGGAACTCGAGTGACCCCCTGACACAGAAATCTCCCCTTTATGACGCGCCCTTCATTCCAAGGTTGTTGATATTTTTTTTACAATCTAATTTCCATAAATTAATATTAAATCTCAAACAACATGAAAATCACCTCAATATTCAGAAATGGGAAAAGGAAAAAGAAATAAAAAAAATAATAATAATTTTTATGTGAAAGTATTAATTAGTATTAACTAAAAAATTTAATGATTATATTAAATAATCATTTCAATCGGTAGTAAGATTTTAAAAATATTTTTGTGTTTGTTTATTATTTTGGAATTTTTTCAAAAAATAAAAGATAGTTTACAGTTTTCATTTTGTTTGGAATTAATATATTATTTTATAAAGTAAACGAAATTATTCGAAAAAGTAGTAAAATAAAAATGAATAAATAAAATTATAAATCAATTTAAAAAAAAAACTCATTTTGTCATTGAAATGATATTAAAAATTAATTAAGTAATTTTCAAATTGTTTTCCAAAACTGATTTTTCTACAATTATCTACCTTTTTTTCGATTATATCAAATGAAAATGACTAACAAGTGGTTATTAATGATAAAATGGGGTGAGAAATTGATTGTTATATATTATATATTTTCTATTAGGTAAGTATATATATATATATATATATAGGTATATATATATATAGTAATAATTATTTCAAGTAGGTATATGAGTGAGAGTGTATAAACATAAGGAGTAGTACATAGAAATGTAATGTTATAAAACTCGCATAAAACTTCACCTAGTCAATATAACTTGCGATGTTTAAGATATAATTGTGAACTTTGAAACAAGAGGCACTGTTTATTGGGGTAGGGTGGTCAGGAACACGCGACGGACCGTAAACTTTGAACAGCCTTAAAGTTAATAGAGACATCCATATAAATGAGTATTAACAGTCTTGTGATATTCGTGTATTATTATCATAAACGAAACATTTTTATTTCAATATATTCAAAGAATCAAATCAAAATTTGTTAAAATATCACTTTTTTATAAATAACTGAGTTTAAATAAAATTTCAATCTTTAGTTGCTCAAATTATTTAGAATAATCATATTATCATCAGAAGTAAATAATAATTAAATGATAAAACAATATTTTACTTATTAGTTTCACATTAATATTCTATAAAATATTATTAAAAAAATATATCTGGTTGAAAATTTGTAAAAAATATTTTTTCTTGTTTATTTATCAATTAAATTTATATTTGATTGGATACATTTATTATAATTTTAAATAATATCAATTTTATTGATGAATGAATTGTTGTTAAGAATTTTAACTCGTTGGTCAAATTAAATAGAACTATTTTATTAATATAAAATTGATTTTCATTTAATTTTGAATTTAATTGTAATTATTTTAAATTTCAGGGGCAAATCTATTTTAAAAGATATTAGAGACAGAACTCAATATTAATCTTATTTTTCATTTCTTTTTTCAAAGAAATTAATTAAATAATTTAAAGCCAAAATTAACGAGACATAAGCATCTGCCATTTATTGAGCTTTATACGTAAATATATTATCTCTGATTGTAATGTAACATGCAATAAAAATGGTATGCCCATTACATCGAATTTAGAATAAATTTCTAGGATAATAATTTTTGTAAAATATTCGATGGAGATTAAAAAAGATCACATTCACAAAAATTAAAAAGATAATTTTTATTAAGATGCTAACATTACTGAATCTTAACCTGGCTAGATAATTTAATTTGAATCTTTATTTAAATGATTATTGTGTTTGCCATTTTAATATATATTTAATGAAATGTAAAAATTAAATTTTAAAAAAATAAAAATTAAATCTTTCTATTTTTTTCTTTATAGGTACTTATATATTTTGCAATATTATAAATTTAATCAATTTTTTTATTAATTTTTAAATATTTAATTCTCAATTAATTATTTATCTGTAAATCAATCCAATGGGAATATAAAATTAAAAATAAGAAATAATTTTCATGGCATAAATTATTAATTTAATCTAAATTATTTAAGTGATAATATATATAATATATTTAATTTAAATTCAAGTATATATATATATTTTTGTTTTTTAATTTAAAAAATATTAAAAATTTACGTTATAAAATTTATATTTAATTTATTTTTTTAAAAAGGAAGAGAACTAAAGAAGAGATATAATATCATGAATGCACTTTAATAGTAGTGTTGCTCGTTAAAGTCACCAGACTAGCAAAGATTTTCTATAAAAATGGAATCGATTTAGATACGAAATGATATTCATAAAAATGAACGTTCCTATATCAATGACATTGAATAAATGATTCTTCTTTTTTTTACATAGTGCAATAGATTAAAAAGTTACAAAGAGAATATTATCCAATTTATCTTAGTTGTAAAAAGTTTACAAACTTTGAAACTTTGTTCAATAGTCAAAACAAAAATCAATTCTGTTAGGAGAAACTGAAAATGATGCTATTTAATGATACAAACAACTTATTCTAAAGTTATTTGAAATGAAATAATTAGAAAATTATTCAGATTGATTAAACAAGCAATTAATTAGTTAATACCTTTATGATAATAATGATTTTTATTTATATTTTTAAATGTTCAATGCTATATATAAATTAAGAAACTATTATTATATTTCAAAGTAATAAAAATTATTAAATTATTAAAAAAATAATTAATTAATTAATTTAATTTAATTATCTATTACAGAAGTTAAATGAACCTATAAATGAGATTTTTTCTATTTTTTTTTTTAAATTTCTATTAATTAAATTCCTGATTTAAAACAAAATTGAATAGAAATTAACAGGCAGTTATGTATTTAAAACAAACTTGTTGATAAAAGCTTCAACATTTAATTAAATTTTCATACATTGAATTTTTTAAACTTTATTAGATAATTTTTTATTACTAATTAAATATTGTTATATATACTGTTTGTATAATTCAAATATCTTCATTTTATGTCTGTTACTATTTTGTAATTGAAATCGTTTTGCTTTTCAAGTTGAATGATAAATTGACTAATTTTAAATGATGCCTTAGGAATTGTTATGCAGTATTTGAAAAAGTTTTCTATGATTATTTATTTGTTTATATTATTATCCAGATTAATTTGAAAATTTTTAGGTATTTATATGTTATATTTCATGTAGAATTTCATTCTTCTCTTAAAATGGGTTTAATTTATTTGTTATGACGGTAGAATAATGATTCGCTCATATTTTTAATAAATAATTATTATTATTAAAAAATAAAATTAGAATTGATTTGAAAAAGATGCAAGATCTTAAGATTCAATGATGTATATAATTGTAGTAGGATAGATGGAGTCCCCTTAGGATCCTTGACCAGCCAACCAAAGACTTCAATGCCCGAGCGAAGTTCAAGTTCAAAAGAAGCGCAACAATGGAAGTATGTATGCAAAAGATGTTGTAAGGGTTGTGGAAAAGAACAAAGTTGCAGAATCTAGGACAAAAGTTTCAAGTGAACTTGTCGAGTAGTTTGTTGTTGTTGTTGTTGTTGTCGAGAGGGGGAGGGAGGGGGTGGGTGTATTAAGGTGACTGGAGGGTGGGTGCAAGAGGTTGAGAGGGGGTTGTTGGAGTAGGGGGGCGGTACCTGCCTGACTGAAAAGCGTCGCGGCGGCCGCCGTCGAGAAGACCGCAGAACCTCGTCGTCTGCAACGTCTGCACTCGGGGCTTCTTCTGCTCGGAAACCTGGCCAGTGAGTATCTGAGGCGGGTCGCATCGCCGTCGAGCGGCCGCCGCAGCCAACGACGATGGCCGAATACGCCCGAAGCTGGCGACCAAGGCGGGGCCGGGCCTGCGCCCGCCCCGTCCCCCCTGCTCACGCCCCCCAAAGCCCCCAATGCCCTTAAAGCGTCCCCTATTGATTGACAAATTTTTAACCAAGCTGCCCGAGCGGCAGTCCGGCCAAATAACCAACCATTCATTCACCAGTAATAAATACTCTTAAGGGTTGTCTGCCATCCATGCCAAGAAATTCAATCACAACATCACCACTTGCCCTCCAGCAACCGCCACTAACAAAACATAGACACCACCCTTTAACATCTTTCAATTAATATTCAAAGATATACAAGAAAAATTTTAAAATTAAAATTTAACAAAATAAAATAAAATTAAATGAAATTTTTTAAGATGTAAAATTATACTATCCTATACTATCACACATTAACATTTAGAATTAGAATAAATTTATATATTTAGATACATCTTCTTTTCAACTTTTTTTTATTATTATTATATACTCTTATTATTACTTATATATGTATAATTATATTATAATTTGTTTAGATGATCGATTAATAAAAAAAAGAATAACTTACTTAATTTTTTCAAAAAATAAATTCGATATATTATTAAGGTTGCATTTATAGAAATTACATCTATAAATATATCTTAAGTGAATAAATTATATCTATATTCGAATTTCTTTTCATATGGTCGTTTACTTTCAACTTTTCAAACTCATTCCCTCTGCTACCTCTCCTGCATCGTCTGAATTCTGAAATACGCACTGACACATTCACTCCTCGAAAGTCTCTGTTGGCTTCATCGGGAGTTAATCCGCTTAATAGATTCTATCCTGCACAGTCCAACACTTTAACTCTTAAATGCATCCGACTTAAGTTGTATAGAGATCTAAGTACTAAAAGCAAAAAAAAAAAAAAAATTTTATATTTAATCCCCCAACATATATGGATTATATTTTTACTATTCATAATAATAACTTAATTTTTATACATGTTGGTTGAGGGATTATTGGAAATTCTTAGAATTTCATTAAATCATTTTAAGCTTAAAAGTTACTTTTAAGCTTTTTATGTTACGGATAATATTTATTTTAAATTTATATCTAAAATATAGAAATGAAATAATTAAAAAATCTAAGGTATACTTATATTTAATAGTAAAATTGTTATTTATATATCAAAGAAAATTTTATTAAAAAGAAAACAAAACATTTTTTAATTTATTTAATCATTAATCATTTCAATGATTTGATTTTTTGTTTTTTTTTACTATCAAACATATATATATATATATATATATATATATATATATACCTATATTTATATATTATATATATTTTATTTGTCAAATTTGAACTTAAACTAGAGTTTAATTATTAAACCATTTAAATATTTTAAAAAAATAATCTTTTATATTAGTAATTAGTGAATGAATTTACAAATATATAGGTATATATAGACATTTCTATGAAAGATTCCATCACATGACATCATTTCTTACATGTAAACATTTTGTCCAATTATTTTCTCTATTAATAAAAATACTTTTATTTTATAGATAATTAAAGTTTTATAAAACTAATTTTAATGTCAATATTATAATGAATTTGATTAAGTAAAATTTAGTTGATTTATTTCACCAAATGTTGGAATTGCAAAAAATAGGGAGACCGATTGAGAAACGGTTGCTTGTTGGGTGGTCAATGTAAGAGAAATGGGAGAGGGTAGGAGTTGGATGGTTGTGGCTCAGGATAGGGACACTTGGAGGAATGTGGTTGCTGCGGCCAAGAACTTTCAAGTTCCGTAAAGCCACACAGATAGATATTATAGATAGATATTTCACCAAATTTTGAAAAGTTATATATGTTTAGTTAAAAAAAAAACAAATAATAATTAATTTAAAATTTATTGTGTAAAAATATTAACTATTTATAATTATATAGGCACATCTATATAGATATTTATTTAAAATTGAATTTTGATAATTTAAGTTCATATTGTTACTATTAATAATAATTCATTTTAATAAATTATGTAAATTTCTTAAAATAACTTATTTAAGTATACGTGTATATAAACCTATCTACATATTTAAATTAGTATGTAATTCCAAAAAACTATTTTTACAAAAATGTTTTTTAATTTCTTCAATATATAAGTGTATTTAAAGGGTGAGATTAAAAAATTATTTTAATTAAAAAATTTTTGCCTATTAGACTCATTAATATTAAATCGATTCATTGAAAATTAAATTTCAAGTTAATTAATAAATTAGTTCTTTGTTTTAATGTAATAAGGTATAAATAATGTTAAATGAAATAGTTTTTTAAAAAGGTTCTAAATATTTAAGTTTTCGCAAAATTATTTATTTTAAAACAATTTATTAAGATTATTTGAAAATTAATTGCTAGAATTTACACTCCATTATATGATATAATATTTCATACTTCAAGATTATGTCAGAAATATAATTAAATTAAAAAAGAATTACAAAACCAAATCCTTTGTTTAGAATATGTTGAATTAAGTGAGAAATCGAGATAGATAATCTAGAAAAGTTTTTTTTTTTTTAATGTTAAAGTTTATAAAGTTGTGACTTTCTTAATTTTCCAACTTGAAAAAGTTTGAATATTTTCAAGTTCAAAGTCACCATTAAAAACAAACGCAAGTTACCAACTTTGTAAACTTTTTTTGTCTAGTGAATTCGAATGGCCGAAAATTAGGAGGATGACCTGCCTTTTCTCCTCCCATTTCTTTCTCGCCGATGCAACAACTTTAATAATATTAATAATCATTAACTAATACCATCATTTCATTGTACTCACATAATAAATTTGAAATTATTCCAAAATTCTAAGATTATTTTGTTGACTACGATCTAAATAATAAATGTAATGAGATAAAAAATATATTGTATATTCAAGTATTTATTAAAATAATTTTATAATAATTTTAAAATAATGGCTGTGCTTATTTAAAACAAGGAGAAAAAAGATTGATATCTAAAAATTCATCAGTAAATTTAAAAATTTACAAATATAACAATTTTTTTATATGAAAGGTTAATTGAAACAAATTTTATTTTATTATATATGTTTCTTTAAAAGGTAAAATATAATAATAAAAAATATAAATAAATAATTGATCTATTTATTAATATTGATTTTTCAATATAGTCATTACTACGGATTAAATTTAATTATTCTAAATTATATATTCATATTTGATAAAATATTATATTTTATAAATAAATATTTACTTTAGTTCAATTTAAATGAAATTATGAATAATATAAAATTGTTTTAAATAAAAGTGTACCTTATCTCTATTTCTTGACTGAAATTTAGTATAAACCATATTCATTCTACTTATATTTTTAATGAGCCATCTCAATCCGATTCCTACGCCTCTTTATATTGTCTGTTCGCCTTGTCCATAATCTGGTAACTGTTCAATATTTTCTTATTCATTCAAATATAGTTGAAATATTCTCTTAATTTTTCATTTTTCAGTTCATAAATCCTCTGAAGAGTATTCAATTTCAAATACTCTGAAATTATTTTCCTAAATTCATAGACCAAACTTCACCCCAGTATGATAAAAACGAGATTCACCAAAATATAGTAATAGTTTTATAGATATTAATTTTGAACTTTCCATAATCATTTTGTTGAAATGATTTTCGAAAGATATATACCTATTTAGTTCAATTTATTTATTTAATACTTGTATTTAATTTAAGAATGAAACCAATAAAATTCTAAATAATATCCATCTATGTATTTCTAATCTTAAAAATAATGTAGAAGATTTTTATGAAATTCACGTATGTATTGGAAAATTTTTGTATTGGAATAATTTAAAGGAAAAATAATTTTAATTATTTTTCTTAATTAAAGTATTTAATAACAGGTGTCAATAAATATTTTAAAAAATCAAAACATTACAATGATTCAAAAAAATATATTCACTTATATGAATATTATTATTATTATTATAAATATACACCATATATACTTATATGATTTTTAAAATTTCTTTTGTTAGTTAATTAATAAAATCATTTAAACTGATAATTTAAGAAAATTTTTTTCAATGACAAATTTCAATAAATATAACTTAATAAATTTTATTAAATTAATGAAAATGAGACTTATAGAATAAATTAAATTATTTTATATGCTATTTGGTTATTGAAAATAATAATTAACATTTATTTAATAATTTCTAAAAATAATATTTTTATCTGCTTTGGAATATATTAATAAATTGATAGGGTTTTTGAAAAAAGATGATTATTTATTTACTTATGTATAGAAGCAAAATAAAGATAATTATAAGATATGAAAAATAGAATGGATGATATTTATAGTAGAATAAATGACCCAGGCAATTTATTAATAAAATCTGTACCTGTGACCTGTAATATTTTTAAAATATTATAAATATTCTCATTTCGTAAAGAAGAAATTTTTAAATGAGCGGTGGCTCGCAGAATAAAGTTCTAATTTATTTATGAAAGTGTTAAAATCTATTTTAGGATATTAATTATATTTTTTTCAGATATGATCAATGTATTCTTCAAAAAATGCTACAAACTTTCTTGAGTTCATTTTTAAAAAATTTCATTTCAATTACTTACTTGAAGGAACCAGAGATATTTTGATCAATTGATTATTTGTTTATTTAATTGTATATTTAATCATTTAATTTTTCATTAATAAATATTTTTTCAAGAAAAATATTTGACAATTTATATTTGATTTTCAAATTTATTATTTTTTATAAAATTAATCACACATTCTCATAAGATCAAATAATAATTTGTTAAGCTAGGTTAATAAAATTTGCTTTATTTTTTTTTTCAAAATTCCTTCGTTGTCTTATCCTTTTTCATTCTTTAACCAGAATTTATTTTCATAATGGATCGCGCAATATTAATTTCTATTTTGAATGTGTTTGGTCTTAAAACGCAACGATTTCCCATCTCTTTTACGCTTCTATCGATTTTCAAGCCGACATAAGAGAGAGAGAGAGGCGGGGAGAGTGAGAAGAAAAAACTTTTTCGCCAAACTTATTAAAAACTTTAAGACCTACATTTCTATTCTTCTTCTTCTCAACTTTTTTTATATCCATCTCTCTCTTTTACTCAATTTTTTTTTAATTTTTTTCTCTCTTTGAACATTTCACGACCATCGCATTTTCTTATATTGAAATTTTAATTTTACATTTAGTAAATATTATTTATCTAAGTACAAATGTTAAGTATAATTAAAAATTGATAAGTAGTACAAATCTCGCCGCTAGATGGCACCACAGCACTCGTGATAAAAGTTTGCTAACAAACTTTTGCCGAGTTTCAATTAAAGGGGACCGAGGCAAACAGAGCTTAAATCCCTTGAAAATGGATATCCTATTCAATGGATTTATCCAAAAATTGAATTCATAAAAAATTATTATTATTTAGAAAAAAAAAAAAAAAAATTAATTTAAAATATTTTTTTAATTAGGAGTTGGTATATTTTCATAAAAAGGTAAAAAGAAATATTATTAATAGTAATGATTTGTTTTTTTTATTTTATATACATCATTATAATTTTTTTAATCATCTTTTGAATCTTTCAAGTTATAACAGCTCAACTATAAATGCTCCCTCCACAAAATATATCCAAGCAAATATCTATATATAAACAGATTAATGCTATTCAAACATTTTCAAATTATATTTTAATAGTTCCTTTACAAATAGAATAGAATATTATTATCTTATTCCAAATTCTTTCTGATTTTTATGCGATATAAGTATAATCGAATCATTTAATTTTGTTATCAAAATCCATTATTAAAAGTATATACATTTAAATAAATATTTTTATGTATTATAAACACAAAAACTAGTTAAAAAAGTTAGACAATTAAATAAAATAAATTAAAAATAGATGAAATATTAATAGCTAAATAGTTAATTCAGTTAAACACGCATTGCCAAAAGTAAGTAGATAAATCTCTAAGAAATTTATTAATATTAATATAATAAAATTCCAATTATTTAATTAATAAATTAACATGAAATAATGATTACAATTAAAACAACTAATTAAAAATATTTATTATAGTATAAAAAGCGAGACACAGAAAAGTAAGGAGAGATTTAATGTTAAATTAAAAACATTTGTTAAAAATAAAACATATGGTAGGAACTGTATTGTATTTTATGTAGATTATATATTTTAAATAAATAATTATTTTAACTAAATATCTAGTCAACAAAAAAATTAACTAAATAAATTTCTACATTATTTAATGAAATATTAAATTCTATATAATATAGAATCGATATTTGAAAGTTATTGTATTAATTTTGTTAGAGAATTTGATTTAAAAATTAAAAAAAAAAATTTACTTATCTATTAAATTAACGTTTTTATTTATTTATTTGTGATTGCATCTCTATGAATCAAATTGAATTAAACCAAATACGATTTCATTGAATTCACAGCATTCATTATTACTAATGAATAATTCTTGTCATCAACAGAAAGTACTAATAAATAAACGGACAAGAATATTTTTTATTCGAGGTATTTTTTTTTTTTTTGTAACTTTTTTCTTTGGAGAGAGGCGGGGACCATCACACATACGCATGGTCCCCTCTCCTGAATGTAGTCCCCCTGAGTTGTTGGGACGCATGCGCTTTATATTCGACACCGCCCACTTGGCCACCCCTATTCACCACCCCGCCACCCTTCCAAACCTCCTACCCCCTCACCATTCAGCGGCCGTACTTTTTTTTTGGCCCACGTCGACGTCGTCGTCGTCCCGGGGCTAACCCATTGGAAAAGTTGCCCGAAAGTTTTACACACATACGCACCAATACATTCAGATTTACATATATATATATATATATATATACCATATACGAATCCACTTCGTTTCGTTTCCTTTTACGTTGAGTTGAATTTTCTCATTCATGTTAAAAAAAAATTCTTCAATTTCATAAAAGAATAACCAAAAAATATAAATACATAATATGTATGGGCATAAATTAAATAATATTAAAAATATTATTTTATAGTACTTATCAAAAAGTCAAAAATTAAAACTAACAAATAATAAAATTCAAAAATTAAAATATGGGATTAATTAGACAAAACTAAAAATTGAATTTAAGATCTATAAAGGATATTTCCTTTGTTTTTTGTTAATAGTAAATATATAATTAATGAATTTATTTATTTATTTATATTTAATAAATTTATTTATAAAAATTTGAATTTAAAAATATAAAGAATTAAAAAAAATAAAATAAATAAGCTAATGTTAAAATTAATAATACATCTTTAGTAAAAATTATTTTGGTTTTTGTTAAGGTAACAGAGAACTTGGTTTCAATGAATGAAATGTAAAGCTAATGTTTTTATAAGTTTTCAGGTTTTTATAAAAGCCTTTTTTCCTGAAAAAAGTTATCCAAATTATCATTAGCAGTATAATTAAACCTTATAAATTAAATTATTAGAAAAGTAAAGGAAAGTGCATTTTATCTGTAATATTTCGTTTAACAACGAATGTGCTATATTGCACAATTTTGTTATTTTATTGCTAATTAAATTGTGTATCCCACATATATGTTTAGAGATAATCTTATTTGTAAACATCTATTGTATATTATTGGCTCAATAAACACATTTTAAACAAAAAAAGAATGAGAAACGATCTGTGAACAGACCAAGATTGACAATATAATTGTAAATATAAGGGAATTTGGAGAAAAAAAGAATTGAATGGAGGTAGTTCAAGAGATGATCATTTATTTACATCACTGATTCAGGTGATGGCCACAGGCGCATTTGGGGAAAATTGTATTATTTTGGTTTTCTATTTTGAGTTAAATAAATAGTTATATAATTACATACAACATTGTTTCTATTTTACACCTTTTTCTAATTAATTTTATGAAAAAGGTATAAAGAATAGGAATACCTGGAGGGGTGTGGTTGCTGCGGCCAAGAACTTTCCAGTTCCCTAGAGCCACAGAGATTCAGAAAATCATATATCATATATTAGTAAATATTATAATATAAAGTTTCTTGGATTTTTAAAGTGCTCATTAAATGACATCTAAAATTTAATATAAAAAAATAAACTGAATATATATATTTTGAGTTAAATATATATATATATATATATATATATATAATGCATATGTTTCTTTATCAAAAGATGAAACCAAGCTACTGATTATTTAATAAAAAAAAAAAAATGCCAAACAAAAAAAAAAATGAAAAATGAGGATTCATTTTTATGAAAGATATCGTTTGGATGAAACAATTTCCCTTTTTTTACACAGCATGTTAGTGGATGGAGCATCTAAATATAGAGTTGGAACTTGGAGATAGACTATGATTAAATATTCTTCTTGTTGGTGAATTAAATATATTTCATTCTCATTTACTTTTATCAAAAAAATGAGAAAACAGAAAGAAGAGCAAAAAAGCGGAGAGAACGCTAATTGGTTATTTTGATGACCCATTTCTCTCCCCCACTCTTCCACCATCTCTCTCGCTCTCTTTCTCTCTAGGGGGAAATTAAAGCGACATCGTTCTTCTTCAATTTTTTTAACGTATCAAAGTTGCGGGCAAGTTTTTCAGGGACAAACTTTTCTTCTATCTTTTTTTTTCATTTAGAGAGAGAACGAGATGGATGGAGATGGGACAATGTCATCGTCCTCTGAGAAAGGGATTAGACAGAAGAGGTGAAAAAATGAAAATATCCGAGGTACATGGAGAAAATACAGAAAAAGAGGAATAAAATACAAATGTGTGGGTTGAACTTTTTTTATGAATAAGCTATTTGTTTGTGTTTTTACGTTCTTTTTCTCTCATTTCCTCTTGTTTGTGTTTTTAATGATGAACTGCCTACGATTTTTTTTTAAATTTTCATGATGGATGTAGGGAAGATTGTCATAAGACCTCGGAAATTAAAGAAGCTTCTTGGTTTGTTTTGTGCTAATACTTAAAGGTATTAATCGATCGATGGTCCGAGCTTTATGATCTCTATTTATCTTTTGCATAATGAAACTTTATAGAGAAAATAATCCATTCTGTTTAAAAAAAAATGTTTTAATCACATATTTATAATACATAGATAATAAATTATTTTAAACCTCATATTACCCATCCATCAATTTTACATTGTTTTAAATTTTTTGTAGTCTTTTTTAAACGTATATATCTACCTATAATTACAAAAACAATTATATTATTATAAGCAAAATGAATTTATTTGATTTATTGTAGATTATTAAAGATATACCTATAATGTATTTATTGAATATTAGAAAGATTACAATAGTCTTACGCGCGCGCGATAAATTATAAAAATCATTATTAGGTGCCTTCATGTATTTTGATTAAAGGGGCATTTATTCAGAAAGATTGGTACAATATATATTAATTGCATATAAATGTCTTGAAACTGTTGAATCCTCAACTGCTAAGCTGTCTGAAAGTTCTTTGAGAGTTTGACCTGGGATCTCTTTCAATAACTCTTGCAATTCATTGTCTTCGAACTTTTTTAGTCTTCCAGGCCGTTCTTTGTCATTGACATCAAAATCACCACTTTTAAATCGTTTAAACCAAACTTACAATTAGGATATGACGAAACAGCATCATCATAAGTTTTTAAAAGAGTTTGATGGGCTTCGGCAGCAGATTTTTTCAAATCAAACATCAAAAGTAATAAATGTCAAAAATTGAATTTTGAGCATTCCATGATATACACTGAATAACTCAAAACTCAATAATATTAAAAGGAAAACTGTTATTTTATGTAGAGAAACATCAAAACCATAGAATTTAATAGTTAGGTTAGTTTGTTTGAATGATACCTCGCATCTTAACCAAGAGATGTCACCAATCAAGCATCTATTATATTTATATATTGTAATGATATTCCAAAAATATCATTAAACCGTTAAAAATAAAATTTCTTTTTTTAAATATAAATTTATTTTCATTGGAATATATTATTATAAGACGTTTCCCCTGAAAAGAATAGTTGTTGAAAAGCAGACAAGGACATTCGTTCGGGGGGTATCGTCGATAGAAGACGGACTTTTCTGGAGGAGATCCTGGAAGAGAAAAAGGGCCGCCACTATACTCGGTCGTCCACGGACTATCTCTTACAAAAGGACCGGTTACAGTATTAAAAAAAATATTGTTTTCCAAGAAGGATTGTTTTGTTTTTTTTTATTTTTATAAACCAAGAATTATAAAAATTGTTTACCAACAAATATTGGTTTATTTATAATTTTTATAAAACGTAAAAAAATTACTGTATATAATTTTTTATTTTAAATCTAAATCTCTAAAGGTTTGAAAAATTTATATTTAAATATCAAATATAAAAAATCTTATTATCAATTTTATTCTTAATGATAAATTTAATCTATTTCTTTTTTTTTGTAGTCCTGATCTCCAGGTCAGTTTACGCCGATTTAAAGTCCACCCTTTTCCATTACACATATGAGACCAACCCGTCTTTTTCTTAATATTTCATCCCTTTTCACCCTGCCAAATCTCCCTATTACAAAAAAATCATTACAATATATACATACATATTTTTTTTTTAATTTACATATAATCTATATTAATGATAATTATTTCTATTTTATTTTTTCTAAGAGTATAAAATAAACGAAATGGTTTAATAAAAATTTGACTTTATTGAGTAATTTACCACCAATACCTAGCATATTTTCAAAAGTATATCTAATACTAATATTAAAGTTTAAATTTGGAAGAGAGTAATAAATTTGTTGATTTTGTTGTTTTTCATTCGATTCAATTATTCAAATTGTTTTTCATTCGCATGTAAATAAACAACATCCTTGTTATTGTTCTATAAGAAAATTTCTAACCTTCGATCATTCCCTTAACAGCATCTCTCAGTTTCTCTCTCTCTCTCTCTTTCTCTCTCCATTAGTACCTCTCTCATTCTCTTAAGTTAGTTTCATCTAATTCGTTGGAATCTGATAAAAACTTTCCGTCTATCCGTCTGTCTGTGTGCTATGTTTGGGTTTCGTTCGTTCTTCAATAGTTTTGTTGGCGTTATTTTAAAGATAGACAGCCACTCTACTTACCTTTTAGTAAAATGGGATTAAGAGAGAGAGAGAGAGAGAAAAGGAAAGATAACACATTTGGATTTTACGCGAATTAGGTTCACTTAGTTAGCTATCTATATACCAGAAGAAGACGGCGGATTACAGTTTTAGGGTTGTTCCAGTGGAAAGGGTATGGGTTGAGTCTAGGGTGCACAACTCTATTGGAATTCGACTTACGAGCAAATGATAAATCAAATCGGCAAACTTTGAACGGCTATGGATTTAAATTGAATGCACAGAGCTAATAAAAATAGATTATCATCCAAAACAGTTTTCACATTTCAAAATCAATTTTTATATAAAATGTTTGAGAAGAAAAACTAAAAGGAAAAATTCAATCAAATCAAATCAATTACTTAACTTAATGTAAATTAATTCATAAGAATATACAATTATATATATATTACTTATTAAAAAAATTAACATATCTATTAAAAAAATTAACATATCTATAAAATGCATAGTAATCTGTGAAAAGTGCTTTTGAAATTCCTTCATGAGGCTGACTCCATTGCCTTTGGGGGAGTTGTAATACATAATAATATATAATAATTTATCTTGTCTATAGAAAGATTTTTTTTACTCTTAAATATAATTTAAAAAAAACCTTTTGATCATTTTTTATATACTCCTATTTTCTTTATATTATACTTTAGTTACATTAAACAAAAACATGTTAGTTATGTTAATTGTATTTATTGTATAAATTTTTGTAACCAAATTTTTTAAAACTTTTCATCAAAAAAAAAAAAATGTTTGTTGACTTTACAAAAGATAACTATCTCAATAAATGATTTTATTTATTTGCATACATAATTTAATTTGGAAAAATATATAGATATTGGTTCTTTGTTGGGTAGAATTTAATTGTTTTAAAGAAATATTTACGTTTTATGTGTCAGTGAAGTCTAATTAATTGTATATAGAAATTTGAGAATTTTTTGTGTGTGATTAAAAATTTTCATTATTATATCTTTTACACCTTTACTAATAAATATCCACATTGACTATAAATTTAATCTAAATTCCATTATTCAAAAGCCTATAAATTTATTTTTGGTATAAATGCTTTAAGCCTATTTTAACATTATATGCGGGCTGAACGATTTGTATTAATTAATCTTGTTATTAAAGTTTATAGAGATTTATAATAAATTATCTGTATTCATTAATTATTTATTTATTATATCCAATATAATATATGATCTAATGAAATTTATTTATATCTATTTAAGTAGTTTTCATTGGAATCATTGTTTCTATTTAATTTTTTATCTTTCGACATAAATATTAAATACACATACATAGGTGATACCTTTTGCTTGTAATTATTTTTTTAAAGATATTTTACAAACAACATATAAAATATGATTTTAAAAAAATAAAATTATTTTTCATTGGCTCGGTTTTTAAAAATTTCTATAAATAAAGATATTTAATTTTTAAAATTTTAAATAATTATTAAAAAATTAATTTCTATAATTTGTCTAATTTCATTTGTGACGGTCTGTCAGTCTTCGTCTGTTTGAAAATAGAAATGTTAAAATATAATTTTTATTATTATTATTATTATTATTATATTATAAAAATTTAAAAGTTAATAAAATTTTAAAATTTAATTTATTTAAAAAATATATATATATAGGGTAAATAAAGTATACGGTCGTTGGCCCCGAGGCAGTCATTGGCCCCCTATCACTAAATCACAAATAATAAGAGAATTATTTTAAAAATTGGGCTGTTAACTATGGTTATGTTATCGTTTGTTGTATAGCTATATAATCACTATAGAATATCTAGGCCAATAACTATAACAGGGGGCCAATAACTATATTTTTTAGGATTTTTTTTTAAAAAAGTGCTTATTGAAAATGTCATAAGAAAATGAGTTTTTTTATTCATTTTGCTCATAGTATTTATGTTCTGCAAACCTAATTTGACAGAGATAGTTCCGCAATTTGCCCAGATATGCATTAAAGACTGCTAGGAGTTGCTTAAGGGGGCCAACGACTGTATGCTTTACCCTATACATACCTATATAATTTTATATTTGAGCATGTTAATTTTTATTTTTTTTTAAATATATTAATAAGTAAAATTCTCTTCTATAATTAAAATTAAAAACATTCGTCAATGATGGTTTATTTTCTAGTTATAATTAAATTTGTATTTCAATAAAAAAAAAAATTTCTAAATAAATGACTGAATGCAAAACAAAAATTGCCATACCTGTTCATTATGTAATTCCATTATAGATAGATATATTTTAGTATTATTTACTTCATTCATTTATAGTTTATTTATCTAGTGTTTTTCAGATTTAATTAAACTTTTTCTGAGTGGAGTGTAATTAAAAATTTAGTGATTTTTTTACGTTTTAAATTTAGTTTATATATTTAAAAATATTCTATTTTATTTATTTATTTTTTAATGAATAAGTTTTAACTTTTCTAATTTTTTTTTTGTCTAATAATTTATATATATTAGCAACAACAACAACAACAACAACAACAACAACCTAACAGGGAGGTGGCTTTTAACGCGATTTATAAGCTCTGAAGTGAGATTAATAGAAAAAAACAAGGTTGGTGCGTCTGTCTATCGATGTATGTTCAAATCCAATTTCTATCCGATGGGGGAGGAAAAAGGGCAAAAGGCCGATTGAACTCAGTCAGGGAGGGGGAGAAGGTGGTATGGGGTATCTGAATCTAAACCCCCGATAGAGCTGCTCTCAGGTCATAAATCCGTCTGGCCCGATTGAGCTCGCAAATAAAATAGCTTTTTTTATTTTCTCTCTCTCTCTCTCTCTCGCTCGCTCTCTCTTTCTGTTTATATAATATATCTATAAAGGGAGAAAGTATATATCGATGATGTCTATTCACATGAATCACGAGAAAAACATTTTCCGATCGAATACTATTTCTTTTTTTTCCAATTTTTAAATAGAAAGTAAATAAATAATTAAATTTTCCATTAGATTAATTATTTTTTATTCGCAATATCGGAAAATTGGCACATAAGGAAGAATGCAATATATTCAAGATATTATACTAACATTTTCATTATAATCATTTACCTTTAAAATAAAAATCTCTGATTTTTATACATCCTATAAAATGAACATCTTAGAGATATTGTATGATCAGTACAACGGGTCATCTCAATCTTTATCTTCAATTTTTTTTTTTTATCAGATTTATATTGATATTAGAAGTAGATTCCCAGTTTGACCTCACCCTATAATGCCCAACTAAAGAGGAGAGACCTGAGATTTGAACTCGGAACAATGAAATGTCTTAAAAATAAAGAAAGCAAAATAAATAGTTAAATAAACAATGTAATATATTATATTATAAAATATCTACGTTACATAGTAGTTTTTTTCACAAATTTTAATGAAAAATAAAAATTTCAAGTTCTCATATATATTTATAGTGGTAAAGAGAGAGAGAGAGATAATTAAATTCTACAAGATCTAGAGATTCATTAATAAAAAATAAAATAAACAAAACCTAATTGTAATAATTATTCTGATATTAGAAGATTAAAAGTCGCCTTTTAGGGTACTTTTAAAATAATCCCCCTTAACACATTTTCACCCTCTCACTTCTTTTGTAACGTAATGCTAATGTGGGGTGGTGTGGTGTGCTTGACCACTGTATGAGGTTATAGAAGGTGAGGTGGGGAGACCTGTTGACTCTCAGCTTTTTCCTTCTCTATATAAAACGCCACATCTATTTAATTTATCAGCGAATAAAAAGGCGTTTAATGTAGTCTAACATATAGTGGTAGTAAAAACCGGGGGTGGAATGCCTGTATGTTTAAAGAGAGGAGGTCAATGTGTGTGGGTGAAATAAGGGCTGGGAGGAATATACACAAACACCGACAAAATGTTTATTTAAATACAGGGTGAATTTTAAATATAAATAATAAATTACTTCTTTTAGAAAAAATAAATATTATCCTATTATTTAGATTTTTATCGTTTTTTTTTAAACTCTTTAGATTTCGTTATATGTATAATAAATATAATATCTATCTTATATATATATATATATATATATCTTATATCTATTAATAATAAATCTACGTATATAAGATCCCTTATTCTAACTTATTATATAACTTTTTTTTTTAAATTTATTGAAATTAAATTTTTCTTATTTATCTTATTTATTGTAGTGATTTTTAATAAAAAATTATATAAAACAAATATTCAATCTAAAATTTTTTTATTAAATATTATTTCATAAGCATACTTATATATATATAAAAATTTCTCGAAAATATTAAAATAATTAGTAAATTGCACAAACTTTCTATAGAAATATTAGGTAATTTATTTTTAAGTTGTTGAAAATATATCATTTGTATGTGATTCATTCATATTATACAAATCACATGGGGAAAAGATTGATTGAGATTGAAGTTATTTCTAGAAGTATTGAACTTTAATTGATCGTAATATACTAAATAAGCTGGAGTGTCTCCACGCGACTATCTCGCAATTTGAATTGGTTTAAATAACATAATATATTATATTTAAATTAAATTTAATTAATTATAAATTATAAATTAAAATTAATAAATAATATTTATTAAACCAGCGCATGTTCGGCTCTTTGTCGATGGCACCACGTCACGTGTTGGCGCGTGATTTGCAGTGTTAAAAAATTAATTCCGGTACTTTCAGCGATTCAATCAAGCTGAAATTCTATATATAGCAGTTTTATACAATTTTTAATCATGTGAAAATCTATCAAACATATAACTTTATTTTTACGGTCACTTTAGAGGAAAAAAAATCAAAACGTTGTAGGTAATGACCCTCTTCCGGTTGAGCTATATTTCTCAAAAGTAGATAGAAAACTACAAATTTTGAATAATGTCCATGTACCAAATTTCATTATTCTAGCTCAATTCTTTTTGCGTAATCTTGTCTACATACACACACACACACACACACACACACACACACACACATATATATATATATATATATACGATTCAAGGCCCTTCAAAGCGTATAAGAACATCAAAATCTCGACATTGAAAATTTTCGTGATCGCAATTCTATCTCTGGCGAGATAGTAAAAAGAGAGAGTGAGATCATTTTTATTTGATAACAAAAATAAAGAATTAAATCTTATATACATATATTTATGTATATTACAATATTATATTGTGCTTGTATTAATAATAACATTTAAATAATTTTAAGATTTCAAAAAATAATGAATAATATTTTGACACCCATTATTAATAAAAAATTGATGAATATGGGTATACATTTTTAATTCAAAACTAGGTTACAATTCTATATAATTTATACATAAGTACTTTTTTTTATTATAATTTGTAAATATATTCATTTGATTGATAGAAAATATACAACTTCTTCAATGTATAATATACCTAAATATATATTATTCTTATGATAGTATATTCTCCTACCCTAAAGTAACCCAATGATTTTTAATTTAGAAATAAAATAATGCTTTAAATGAAATAATTTTATCATTTTTAAATTTTAGTACCGGGACCCCGAGCCTCGGCTCGGTACTTAAGTTAAAAAAAATGATTCATTATTATTGGGTTTGGCTGGTAATATTAATACCTGGGATACCGAGCTGTCGCTCGAAAAAATGTTTAGACATTATTATAGACATTTTCATTCTGTAAATTAAATAATTTTATTTCATTTAAATAAATATCTATTTTTAAATAATTTTTCTCTACATTATTTATCTAATTCTGACAATATATTAAGATCACACAGGGACCCCGAGCCTCGGCTAGGTAATTAAGTTAAAAAAAAATAATTCATTATTATATTGGGTTTGGCTGGTAATATTAATACTTGGGACACCGAGCTGATATACAATTCTTTAATTATTTATTACAATTATTAAATGTTGCATCATTGCATGGAACTTGGGGTCCTCAATAATACATAAATATGTATTATTAGATATGTTTCTAAGTGCATGAATATTTTTTTTTTATTGGAAGAATGATAAATATATATCGTAATTTATAATTATAAAATATTATTAAAATATATATTTTTAATTTTATTTCGAAATTAAATAAAAAATTTTAAAATATTTTAAATATAAAAAAAATATCTTTTAAAAAAAGGCGGGAGTCAAATTTCAATATGAGTGTCATTTGTCCATATATAAATTAAAAGATAAGATAAGTTAATTAAAATATATATATAAACAAAAGCAAAATTAAATAATAAAAATTTATAAAAAATAAAAAAAAAATTTGAATTAATATTAAATTATTAGTTAATGACTAATAAGTAATTAATAAAATAAAAAAAATAAAATTTATTACAATATTACAATTATTAAATGTTGCATCATTTTAATTAATAAAATAAAATAAAAGAAATTAAATTTAATCAAAGAACAATGAATAAATAAATATAAAATAATAGATAAAAAAAAAAAAAAATTTTTTTCCGCCGGTTTCGATCCTGCTAAGTTGACTATTCAAAACAGTGCCTTACCCATTAGACTGATATATATTTAGTTAATTAACATGACATTTTTACTCTCTTTGCAAGAATTATATGTTTTTTTGTTTTTGTTTTTGTTTTTTTTGAGAGTGATTAATAAATATATATATATATTTTATTAAAAATAAATATTTTTAATTTTATTTCGAAATTAAATAATGAATTTTAAAATATTTTAAATATATAAAAAAATGTTAATTCAATTCATTTAAAAAAAAGCGGGAGTCAACCAACCATATTTTATTTTGTTAATAATTAATTAATTAAGATTAATAAATATATATATATATATATATATATTATTAAAAATAAATATTTTTAATTTTATTTCGAAATTTATTTTATTTTAAAATATTTTAAATATAAAAAAAATATTAATTGAAGTAAAATTGATGACGTCACACCCATATATAATTTTCAATTAAGAAATTAATAATGAAGCTGTAAGTTTCAAGAGATGTGATCAATAAAACTCAATTTTTCTTTATAAATACTATATCTAGTGTGAATTTGAAAAAAATCGTTAGAGCGGTTTTTGAGAACCAATGGTTATAGATACATATATAGATATATAGATACAATTTTAGCTAGCATAATAAGATAAGATTTATATTAAATAAAGAATATAAGAATTTAATAAATACATTTATGAGGATTAAAAACTTGGAGCATCCGCCGCGAGATGTCAGTGGCGATCAATATACGTTATACGATAAAGATATTGAGAAAATCTTTTATACTGTATTATTTAATTTCAACTATACAAATTCAACTTTATAAATTCTTTAAACCATATTCTATATATGTATATATTAATTATGGGAATAATTTATTTTATAAAATTATTTTATTTTATTTATTTATTTTAGAAAATTTTTACTTTTAGAATGTAAATATATCTCTGAAATCAGGAATTAATTTATTTATAGAAGATTTAAATTTAATCTTTATATTTAGTTTATTAGAACCGATAATTATATTTATAATATCATAATTAATATGTTGAGTAATAATCCGAATAAATTTCATAATATTTTAATTCATTTTGTAGTAATAACGTAATAAATTATTGGATATAAATATTTAATTTTAATTGTCTTTATTTTATATGTAATTTTAAAAAAAAATATTAAGTGAGTAAATATTTAAAACAAAAATAATCATAGTTGACTCATCATTATTTGAATTTGTTTGTGGTTTACAATCTTTAGAAAGATGAAGTAGAGAAATAAATCTATAAATTTATATGTGTGTATATGTGTGTGTGTGTATTTAAGAGGAAGAGAGAGGAAAGAAAAGGGTTTTTGGGGGTTTGGTGTGTGGATTGATGATAGATATTCTTCGTTCGTTTGCATGGAGAAAGAGAGGGGTAGTTCGTTTAGTTTAGTTTCAGTTCGATTAATTAGCCCTGGGTGGTGGGGTTGCGTTTGCTCAGGAGATAGCGGAGGCGTTGATCTTAGGGTGTTTGCGGGCCATTCATCACCCCGCAGAGGCACTAATGAACTGACCGGTATGCCCAGCCAGTAGCCGACTGCGTACAGCGTGCCCTATCTTACGGCCAAGAAAAGAGCGCGATCAAACAGCCCGGCCCTTATTTACCTCCTATACCAAGATTAATGGGCCAAAAACTGTTAACACCTTTTTTATCAGACACACATCCTGGGTAATTAGCGTCAACGAGACCCTAAAACTAACAAGCCTATTCTCTAGGTCAATTGTCACGTTAGATTAAATTTAAGTTGAAAGAACAAAGACACTTTTCAAAAAATGAATAACAAACCAAAAGTAAAATAAAATGTCAAAGCTTTTTCCTCTTAAATTTTTGAAATAAATATATACACCAAAAATAAATCCCATTAATATTAATTAATCATTGATATACATATACATTAAATTGGAAGAAAATAAAAGATTAATGGCTATAGAAATGGATAAAACATTGTAAAATAATAAATAAAATAAATTTCAAATGAGCTTTCTGTAAATATATATAAACTTATATCTTATTTTAATTTCTCAAAAATTACTAATTCAAAATAATAGAAATACATTATATACATCAGGGATGGCGAACCTTTTTGGATCTTCGTACCCCAAAATTATATAAAATCATTTTGAAGTAACTATCGTGGCACAAAATTGTTCTGATTTTTTTTCCACCACCTGTACCCCTTCTAGCGTTAATATACATATAATCGAAAATTTCTGTACAACTATCTTGTATAAAAGTGTTATAATTTTAAATATTAAATTTTATTCCGAAAAATAAAATGATTATTAAAAAATTTGGAATTTATTTGTGGTGAAAATATATCTATCCTAAAAATTGTTTATTGTTTTTTTTTATTTTTATTTTAAGGAAATTCTGTAAATGATTTTAAATTATAGTGGTGTGGTCACTATATTATTTCCAATATTTAACTGAATTTTAGGAAAATCGACATTTTTAAAAGAAATCCTTCTTGTTTTATTATCCTAATAACTTTCTTTCTATCTCAGATGATATTCAAAAATTTCAGAAATTATTAAGATATCATCCCAAATGAAAATATAGTTATAATTATTAAAAAAATAATCTTGTCTTTGTATGTGCAATTAAAATTTTTAAACGTGCCACTTATGGCACGCGTACCATAGGGTTCGCCATCCCTTTTATGCATTAATATTAAAAGTTATTATAATATAAAAAAAAAATTCTCAAATTATTTTTTTCTATATTATTTAGTTTAAAAACGCATGTCCATACATGAAAATGAATCACAGAGAAGGGAACAAGTGACTCGAATGGGTGAAGAAAGGATAGCGAGTATGTTTATAAAGAAATGACTGCTAGGTAAGACAAGAATATGGTAAACTAAAAATTTAAAGGGTGGGAATAAGGAAAGTGGAAGAAGATAGAAAAAGATATAGATAGTTAAAAAGAAGATCTGGAGGATGTTGATGCCAAGAACTTTCAAATTCATTAGAGAATGAGATAAAATTGCATTTAAATTAATCCATTTAGTGTTTTTTTTTTATTTTAAAAAAAGAATGTTTTCTCTGATCATCCAAGAAAATAATAAATAATTTCATGCGTATTATGGGAACATAATCTTAAAATGAATTTTATTTAATATTAATAAAAAACAAAAAAAAAAGAAAAATTAATTAATAAAATTGTGAAAGTGAATTGATAGATTAAATTTAGTTTTTATGATTTTTGTCAAGACGATTTTCAATATAAATAAATGTAAATTAAATAAATGTTGAAATGTATAGATATAATATCAAGAATAAGAATATAATTTAATTTCAATTGGTTATCTCTGAATAATAATTATTATTTTTATTCAATTGAAAAAAAAGCAAAACAAATCAAAATGACAAATGAATTTTATATTATTGATTAATTGGATATGATTTTGAAATAATCTAATTGCAATTTAGAGAAAATATGAAATTTATATTTATTTAATCCAATCAATAGATTGGCATAATTATTTCGTCTTTCTGATAACGTAATTACATTCCAAATCGAAGTGAAAGTTTCTGTGTGTGTTTGTGTGAGTGTATTTACTATACTGGTATTCTTGTTAACTCCCTTGGAAGTCAAGTAATCAGAAGGGGATGTAAGAGGGAGAGAGGGGGGATGGAAAATTGGCATTTGCAATTGCAGAAGATGGGAGAGCGGTACAATAGACTGCCAGGTGACTATTTACCTCCTCGTAACATGCAAACGCTTTCATAGACATCTCTCTGCCGATGTCGGGGACAAAGCTGTGCCAATTGGCTGGACAAACTCAAAGGAGAACTCGCTACGCCGTAAATGCGCTTGAGAATGGACAGAGGAGCTCTCAACGTTCCGCGTCGATGACGTCCCTCAGGAACTCCTTCCAGCGGCCCAGAACACATTTTCCAAGATCGACGTCTAACCCGGTATTTGTTCCATACGCCTTCCTATTGCAATCTCACCCCCACCCCTCGTTGATTAACAATTTTGCCATTATTTATACTAAATAAAAGAAAGTAAAATAAAATATATTGAAATTGTAAGGAAATGTGTATGTAGATTACAAATCTTTGAATATTTTTGAATTTTTTTTTTATAGTCTTTTAAATAAATTTTCACCTAATAATAAATAAAATAACAAAATATTTAATATTTATTATAATTTAAATGTAAATATTTCTAATTAAAGTATTAACTTCAAATAAATAAATCAACTATTTTAATAATATAAATAAAAATTTGAATAAATATTAAAATACTAACAAAAGTAACATAACTTGCTTTTTAATGATTGTACTAAATTCTAATTTTAGCAAATGTCATTAAATTAAATATAAAATTTTGTATTTGCCTACAATTTTAAATAAATTATAAGATAACCAATTAGAAAAATGAAAAACAAAACAAAGGTAAAAATTAAATTGAAAACTTTAAAAATGTTATTTTATACAAAAATAATAATGTATGTCTGGTATAATTAATTATTCTATAATAATAAAATTCATATGTGTTCTATTAAAAATTCTCTCAAGAAAAAAATACGTATCTAATAGGATGTCCATTAAAAAATTGTATGGATTTTTAAATAATTTTTTTTTCTTTTTTTTAATTATTATTAGTTTTTTCAATAGGTTAATAGTTCATTCAATATTTTTCAATAGTTTATTATTAAAACAAAAATATGTTGATAAATTAAAATAATTTCATACTTTTATAATATAATTAAGTTATCATATCATATTCATTAAATTATTTTCATAAATATTTCTTTAGACATATTAATTATTTAATTTATAGATCAAATAAAAAGACAATTTAATTAAATGCTATAGAATGGAGAAAAGAGTTTAATCAAAATAAGAAACTGACGATTATCTAAAGAGCAAATGAATTCATTCTAAAGAGTTTTTCTATTCTTGGGAAGGGGAAAAATTGTTAACTCACTACTACCACTAGTAATACTCGTAGATCACTCTTTTTTCAGGAAACACGAAAAGATCAAGAAGAACTTTCTCTTATTTCTATATTTTCTGGGTTTTCGTTGAATAATTGTATCTGATTGCAGATTTGATTCCTTTGCAACCCTTTTTCCTTTTATCCGGGCTCTGTCTTTTGATGCGCCACCCGCCACCCGCTCCACAAAGCGGATTTCCTTTTTGATGGCCATTTAGAAAGAGAAGAAATCACGGCCACTTATATTAAGGGCGACTTTGAAGTGTAAAAAGGGTTAATTAAAAGGGTTTCTCTTTTGGTCTCTCTATCACTCCTCCTTCCCCTCTCTTATTCTCTCTACAGTGGACAAAACTTAATCCAGTTAAAAGCTTTAAAATAAATTAGAGCAAATTATTAATTAATTTATATTATATTCAGTCCTCCTTTTATATTCTAATTCTCTACATTTTAAATTTTATTGAAAAGAACTTTCAAACTGAAGATGTTAAGGAATCGAAAGAAAGAAAAAACAAATATTAATTCATTTTTCTAAGTATATCATTAGAGAAGATTAATAACATGTGTTTCATTAAATTAAATTAATTAAAATAATTTATATGATGAATTGTCTTTTCAAGTTTTACATTATTATGATTTCGAAAATTATAAAAGATACAGAGATTAAATTAAAACAGCAAACACACAATTTCTAAATCAAGAGTCTATCTTAATGAATTAAAAAAAAGAATTTCTTTAGTAGAGCAAAACATTACAAACAAATTAAAAATTGTCATTATTTTTAATGTTGTAACAATATATTAAATATATACTCCTAGTTATTTCTTTAATAAATTTATTATTAAATTATTAGATTTGTGTTATTGACCTAAAATTAAGATGTGTAGATTTTTTAAAAAAAAAGTTTTTTCTGGATTCTAGATACTACATTATCAGACGCTACTAAAAGCAGTGATGTATTGGTAAAATAAAAAGTAAGGGAACGCATAGTGGGAGCAAAAAAAGTCCTATTTTCAGCAAACAATTTTTTTCCATTTAAGTTTTTATTTTTTTTTTATTCTTACTATAAATAATATTTATGATCACAAAAAAGAAATTCTAACAGTAAATTTAAGTAGGAGTTGTTGGGACATGAAAAAGTACTGGAACGCTTTCCAGTTCTGAAAAAAGGTAAGGGAACGTCGTTCTCCCGCGTTCCCCTCCCAATACACCACTGACTAAAAGAGGTATTAAGTGAAGCACTTTAAAACAAATGCAGTGCAATTATCGAAATAAGAATATTTTAATAAAATTTTAATACCAATAGATCCGAATTTTTTAGATGATTTATAATTATGAATGTATTAAGAGAACAGACAAAACAATTAAAATTCTCAAATTAATAATAATTTATACTTGGACAGTCACTGTATCACTATGTAGTGAGAGATTGATTTGAACTAGTGCTTTTGGGCTTTTATAAATAAGTAAAAAACAAAATTATTTTTAATTTTTCATTATTTATTTTGTTTCAATTAAGAGAAAAAAATTTAGAATTTGTTTAAAAATAAAATATGATATAATTAAAAAAAAATAATAGAAATATTGGTAATAAATTTAACTTGAAAGAGATATTTTTTAAGGGTCAAAATTTATCTACCATAAAAACTTGAACAAACGGATGATGCGCTTTTGAATCAACTCACCTTAATCTGATAATAAAGGGAAGTGTGCATGTTAATGGTTTTTTCCAAAGATAAAAAAAAAATAATAAATTTCTCCTCAATCTTTGTTTCAATATATTTGAAATGGAATCGGAGAAATGATGTCTAATCTTTGTCAAACTTGAGTAGCCGATAGATAACACGAGTGAATGAGAGTGAGTAAACGTCAACAAACAAACAAACAACAAACAGACAAACAGACAAACAGACAAACAATAGGAACCGCTTGTATATCCATTCAGCCTACGGTCTGTTTATCACATGTCATCTTTGATTGAAAGAAAAATAGACAGCTATATTTTTTCCTATTGCTATTATATTAAAATATTTCTGTGTTTTTCTCGAAAATATCATTATATTTTTTTGTTATTGTAAAATATAATATTTATTATTTATTTATTTGATATTGTCTTGTAATTATTAATATAAATAGTATAATGTCATTATAAAATCGATTAATAAGAAATAAAATATCTATAAGAATATTATTTTGAATTATTATATTTTTATATTTATTAAATATACTGATTTAATAGTTTTAAGGATTAAAATTTTGTTATTTATATAACCAATAAATGTGGATCCTGATTGATTATTAAAATTAACTTAATGCAATATAATGTAATTGTTCGTTTAATTTTATTATTTTTTTTAAAAAAGATAATAATATATGTAAGTGAAAAAGTATACAGATAAAAATTTAAATTTACCCCTTGCTACTTATGCAACCATAAAGATCTATACAATGTGTCTTCTGTAAAAGATATTTAATTGAAGATTTTCAAAATTTGTTTGTTCTTAAAATTTAATTTTTTTTCTAATTTTATAAAAAAGTCTCACTCTCTTGTAAAAGTTTTTTTTTAGTATTAATAAGTAATGAAAATAAATATAATTAATTTTAATAATCTTATTTAATAGTGTTATAGTATATGGTATTTTTTTTTAAATTCAAGTTCAATTTTGCAATTTGTGTTGTGTAAGTATCAAGAGATAAAAGAAAATTCCTTAAACTTGATTTTCAAATCAAAATTATTGTTAAGAAAAAGAAACAGTTTTATGTATATTATGTAGATTTACTATATTTTAAAGATTTAATTTCTATATTATAGAAAAGCTATATGAAAATGGATATTTATGGCTTCTCATATAAGAAAAATTATTAGAATTTCCAATATTTTCCATCTTGTTCGATGATGTAAATGTTATTATTAATTAACTACAAACTCACTGATTTTAGTTAATTTCATGGAATTTGTAATTGATTAGAGGTTCTCTCTATAGATTAATTAATCCGTTGAGGTACCAACCTGTGGATCTCGTTTGGAGGTAGATTGACTCCGATGCAAGCAGCCACCTTAACTTCACTACTGTTGTCTGCAAAACTGATGCCGTTACTTTACAATCCCACCACTTGCGCGCCAACTCTTCAAAAACGACACACTCCCCATCTCGGTGAGTTGACTTGTTAGTTGTTGTTGTTGTTATGTTGTTCTTGTTCTTGTACTTGTTGGTCCAGATTGGTCTGTCTGGAAGATTCAAGAAACTAAATTCAAAATGCAACTTAAAGTTTATTTGAGTGATAAAAATGTAAAGAGAGTGGGAGAGTTGCTTAGTTGTCTGCAAGTTAACTATGTCAAGGAGAGAGAAAGAACAAGTAAAAGTAAGTCAAAAGTATTGTATATACAAAAAAAAAAGTTAAATGTATAAAAAAATGAGTTTTTTTGAATTTAATAAATTTTTAACTTTTTTTTTTTAATTTATAAATTTACAATTATTAATTGATATAATATTTATCCAAGAACATTCTCTATATTTCTCTAATATAACAAATATTTGATAAAAACCAATCTTTTGCACTAGGAAATCTCTTTGATTAACAATATTAAGTATTTATTCTTGCTCCAACTTCCAATCATTCCTATTCTGTGTAACTTACATCCAATTCTTATTTTCCTCAAATTCTTTCATATTTAATTTTAGTTATTTTCATAGCATTCACTATCTATCTATCTCTGTGGCTCTACGGAACTCGAAAGTTCTTGGCCGCAGTAATCACACCCCTCCAAGTATTCCTATTCTGAGTCACAACCCTCCAGTCCCTATCCTCTTCCATCTCTCTCACATCCCTTCCCACATTATCCACTCTTTTGTTTTGTATTTTCAATTGTTGTAAATTAAGAAAAATGCCCTGTGCATATCTCTTTTATATAATTCTTACTTAATATACTTATATAAAGATTAGTTTACACGGGCTTAGTTCTTGTCATTAGTTCAGGGTTGGGCAAATACTTTTAAGCGCGGGCCTTTTGAACGCCCGCCGGTCCGTTGAAAAAGTTGGCTCTTATTTTGATTTTTCGTTCATTATGTCTCTAAAAAAGATAATTTTTTTTATATTAGTGTTTTCGAAATATGGTCCTCCGGCCCGGAAGACATTTTGAAAATTTCATTTTGGGCCGCACTTAATAGTATTTCCACTGAACTAATGTCAAGAACTAAGCACGTGTAAACTAGGCTTAATATATGTTACTATCTAATATATATTCTCTATTTGCCCACAAATATCTTATCATGTATTGAACTACTATATCAAATCTAAATTTCAATAACTTAATTAAATTCAAATATTAATTAATAAATAAAATATTTTATTAAAATATTAAGTTTTATTTTTATTTTTAATGTTTTTATCTCAATAAAAATTTAAATAAATACTTTAAACCACTTTTTTCTTATTCAAATTTATCAAATGATTTTTTCACCATTATAATAATATTAAATGTTAATTATTTTACATAATAAATTGTCCATTGTAATATGTTTTACATAATACTTTATTATATTATATATATTTATATATATATATATATAAATATAAACTATTTTATCACGTAGGAATAGAGAGAGCAATTTAAATTAAAATTTTATTCCATTTAAAAAGTAGTTATTCGTTTCCAAATATAAATAAAATTAAAACTTTTTTATTTCAACTTTTAGTTGAATTGAGTTTAAATCTATTTAAAAACTAGTTTAACTTGAAATGGAAAACCATCGACCCGATCCGATCAGATCAGATATTTGCTAATACTAATATTTACTAGTGATAATAATAATTTTTATAATTTTTTTTTTTATATTCCTTATTAATAAATGAATATATAAATAATATAACTTTGCAATGATACGGATATAAAAAAAAATATATTATTTTGCAAAATAAATCATTACTATAAATTAATGTTATGTTTTTGACATCAGAGTTCGAATTTTGAAGGATCAAAAAGTATAAACCTATGTTGTAAGGTTTGCTCAATAATTGCTTGATAATTTTTTTTTTAATAACTTTTCATCTTATTTATGTCACTTTTCATATTTTAATATCTAATGAAATTATATTTTATTTTAATATTTATATTTATTTATTTTGATATTAAAATTATAATTAATATAAATTTTATTATTTTATATTAAATGTTATTACTGTTACATTCAATGTTTTTTTTATTTAATTTCCTTAAAATTAATATTAAGAATGGATTGTTTCATATATCTATAGATATATATAAATCAGTCAACTATTATTCACCCCTTATGTTATAATCGTATATGAAGAAAAAAAAATGTGGCTTTGAGAGGATACATCACCCTCTGAAGATTTTCCGCCTTTCAAATGATCTAACAGGGTGGCAATTGCCCTTGACTCTTCAACCCAGACCCTAGGTATATAAAGCCATCAACTATATTTATATTATAGGCTGATTCTTATATACATGTAGGTATATACATATATATAATATAAAAGTTTAAAAATAAATATCTATAAATCGTAACTATTTAATTATATTATGAAAATTTTAAGATAAAATAAATACTTTATAAATTTATTAAATTCTAATAGTGTAAAATACTAACAGTAATATTTATTTAGTTTAAAATTAGATTTTAGAAATTTTAGAAATTAAAATACTAAAAAGAAACAAGTGTTTAATAAATTTAAATTTATTCCTATTAAAAGTTAAATTAATATTATTATTTTTTTTTATTTTTACTCTTTACACTATAGAGATAGATGTTGTTCTATGTATTTCTAAACACCCGGTTGTTGCTGCGTGCATACTCCATATGAATGCGCTGCTGATGGATGATAGGGCAGCGGGCGTTGAGGTTCAAACGCTGATCCCTTTTCTCAGGAGGATTCCCCGGCTTACATTTTTCGAGACACTTTAGCTTATTCATATACATATGAATGCAGCAAAGACAGGGGGGAAAAACACTTATGATATACTTTAGACTACATTTGCAGTCAGCGTTACACATTCAAAATACACTAAATATTGTTGGGAGAAACGTGTGAAGAAAAGAAAAAGAAAAATCGGTTATTTTTATATATTTCTTTCTTTACCTATTTGAATATTTTTTTTTTTATTTTTTTATTTTTTTGAAAGAATAGTTTTTTCATTTAACAAAAAAAACCCGCAAAAAGGTGCACAATTGTTTATTTTATATAAATTTCAAATATTGAGAGAAGAATGGATATATATTGTATCATATAAATGTTTAAGAAAATAATGTTTATTATTAAGGAGTTAAAAATTTTCACTTCTAGATACAATGATAATAATCACAAATATTTTAATAAGAAATCAGGTTTTTAGAGAAATTGTATTATAAAATTTAATTACCTCTTATTTTATAATTTAAAAAAAGCATTATCAAATTTGATTAAAAATATAGATTCAATATTATGATCAATCGATTATTATAAATTATAAAAAATGATAGATAATGTACTGGAAAGAAAGGGGTAGTATCGTATATGGTATAAATGAAATGGATTTGAAAAAAACAGAAGCGCCTAAGGGTAGGCAATAAAAATGCGCTTTTGATTAAACGATTGTATGTATCCAGGCGTCTTTGATACATTTTTTTCTTCAAAGCAGGTTTAAAATCTATATATATAAAGGAGACTGTTTGTATGTATGTATGTAATTCGTTTACTTTTTTGCTGTCATAGTTTAATATGTTAAAATGTAAGTTATTTACATTTTAACATAAAATAGAAAATATATTATTTAAGGATTAAAGAATAAAAATAGAAAGTAAATTAGTGAATATTTTAAAAATTAGACAATTTGTGGAAATTGAAATAACTAAGAAATGAGAGGTGGAGGGGATGAGGAGAGAGGTGAGAGTGTGTGTGAGCGGGAGAGAGAGAGATTTAAAGTTTATATATAGTTCTCCGTGTTGTTCATTCAAGAGCCAGGCGTGGCCCACTGACTGGCGGACTCATTTTACACAATGTATATAACTAGCAATCAAAGAATTATTATAAATTTTAACTTTTTATTTTAAATTCTAATATTCAAATATCATTTCAATTAAATAATTTATTCTAAAAGTTCTCATTTTAATTAATATAATAAAATATTTAAATCATATTTAACTTAAATTATTTTGTATTTATTCTTTCCATATTTGAATAGGTACTTCTTTTATTTTAAGGGAGGGAATTAACTATGATCTAAAAAAATTAATAAATGAACTTAATAATAAAAAATCAAATAAATCCATTAATTTAAATTAATACTATTAATGAATGTATATATTGTTAATTTATCTTTAGTTTTATCAATACTTTTATACCGTTAATTTTTATAAATTAATTTTTATAAATTGTCTCAAGTCTCTAACTTTGCATTTTCTCTAATTTTATTATAATTAAAAATATTCAATAAAAATCAAACAATGAAATTAAAATATCGAAATGAAATGATCAAGAAATATTATACTCTATTATAACATATACAATACTTATAAACTATAGGCGGAGGAAATATTAGACGATATCATTGCGGGTTCATGCCAAATCGATCAACATTAATTAAGATATTTTCATTATGACAGATATTAAAAAAACCGCGAATTCAATATCTCTGTTCACTAATTATTTGTAGACTTTAGTAAAACCTACGCATGACTCAATAGATCCGGATAAACTTTTTCAAATTTTGATCTTAAAATTTATCTTGAAGGTAGTAAAGAAAGAGTAAGATGTGGAAATCAATTGTAAAATATTAGGTGACCCAGACGACTTAAATATAATAGGAGATTCGGCAATTGCAATTACAGATAGCGAGGAAAAATTAATCGAGGTAGGAAAAGAGATGAGGTTTGAAATTAATAATGATAAATAAATATATTTAGAAACAAACAGGAGCAGTATTAACATACAAAATGTAGAATTTGAATATGTAGAAAAATTGAATGTAATCACGAAGGATAATAATATTTGAGAAGAATTGAAATCGAAGTTGCAATCGGAAAACGCCTGTTATCATGCAGTAAAGAGGCTTATCTCATCAAAATTATTATAAAAGGGAATGAAAATTAAAATATATAAAACAATTATTTTGTCTGTTGTATTATATGAGTGTTAGACATGGTCTATGATCTTTGGAGATGAGAGTGGATTCAGAGAATAGGATTCTCCCCAGCATTTATGGGCCAAAGAAAGATGAGTACATCAGGGAATGACGTACGAGAGATGGAACAGAGGCTCAGGATAAGGACACTTGGAGAAATGTGGTTGTAGCTGCCAAGAACTTTCGAGTACCGTTGAGCCACGCATGGTCTATGACCCTGGGAGATGAGAGTAGATTCAGATTATTCTTTCCAGCATTTATTGGCCAAAGAAAGATGAGGTCACCGGGGACACTTGGAGAAATGTGGTTGTAGCTGCCAAGAACTTTCGAGTAGATAGATATAACATATTCAATAATAATATATATAATTAATTTACTAAATAAATTAAAATATATTTTAAATAATCACACAATAAGAAATGAATGTTTTATGTTATACATTGTTTGAAACAAAATGGATGAAAACCTTTTACTACTTTCAACCAAATACTATGTACCACTCGGGGGAACAGGGGGCGGAGCCCCCGTCTAGATGTGAAGAGCGACGAAGGAGCTCTGAGCAGCTAGTTAAATTAATAAAAGCCAAAAAAAAAAATATAAAAATAATTAAACTATTTAATTTTTCTAAAAATTAAATAAAACTTAATAATTTAACCAATTTTATATGTATATTGACAAATTTTAAGAATGAATTTATATATATTCGTTAATGCTATTCATTTTGACCAAGGGCTTGTCTATTTTATCCCCCATCGACATTTGTTTGTTTGTTTTTTTTTCTGCTCTAACCTTTTTCTCTGATTCCTGTTCGTAGACCATTTGTTTGTTTGCCCACGAAAGTTACTAGTGAGTTTTTGTTTGTCCCGACGTTGGCGTGACACTCTGGTTGCAAACTTTCGAATGGACCGGTGGAGGCCGTTAAGAATGAATGGCTCTCGGCTTTTCAAAATTATAAACACTCGATATCCGGGGGTCGATTAATCTATTTAGGCCCCGGAAGAGAGTTGCCATTTCCTTCTTTATACGTTTCACTCCTTCCATCAAGAGTTAAGTGGAAAAAACTGTCCAGCTACTCGATCTTCCTTCTATAACCACTCAACTTTTTTTCTATTCCAAAGGAAATAACAAGTCTGAGGCGATATATAAATGAAAGAGATATAGAACTAATGGGTAGAATGAAAAAAACAAATTTATAAGAATTGATTATAATGACAAATTAAATTTTTGTAAAATCAATTTTATAAATTTCATTTTTAAATTTCAAAATCCAAAAATTTGTTTAAAAATATTATTATTTAATTTTGTTGTTCATATACTAAATAAAATAGAAAAGACAATTTTTTTTTTAAGGAAAATTAATATATTTCTTTTCTTTTATCTTTATGGAATCACCCTTTTCTGTCTGTATATAAACACATTGTATATATATAAATATATATATATAATACAACGTTAGCTTTCACTTGAGAGACTTTTTTAAATGTTTGCTGTGAATTACTTTCAAGTTTCTTTATTTATTTATTTTTTTTTTTTTTGTCTTTCTTTCGTTAAGTTTATTATTCATATTAGAGTGAGAGGGTGGATGATGAGGGAGTCTTTGGGTGATGGTGAGTGGTAGGGGGATGACTTGCCAAAAGGGCACGTCGATAAGAAAGCCAGTGTATATGTATGAGTGAATGGCGTGGGGTGGAGAAGGCTGCGACGTCCAAAAAGAGCCCCTAAACGAAAAAGGCGTTATCGTTTGCGTGTGTTTGTATAATTCAGTGCTAATTACTCGACCAGATGTTACCCCCTTCTCTGGGGGGTGGGGACGTGGGGGTTCTTTTCCTCTTTTCTTCCTTTAAGACAGAACTGACGGGGTGGGTTCATTTCGTTTTGGTCTTCAACCCCTTGATTTACAGACCCACTGTTAGAGACAGAGAGAGAGAGAGAGAGAGAATTAGAGTGAGTATAATTATCAAAAACAAAACAAAAAATCATAAAACAATAACAGAAAAATAAAGCGTGGTATTATATCGTTAAAATTAAATAAAAATGTTTATTCAAACCAAAAAAAAAAATCTTGTAATATACTAATGTTATTCTTAATTAAAAGCTATTTTTTACTTCTTTTCTTTCGTTATATTTTAAATAAATTCATTCCCTGCTGAATTTGTCAAATTTCATTTTCATTAAAGAGAATTCTAATTAACATTTAATTTTTTTATTTTTTTATATAACTTTAATAATAATAATATTCTTTTTAATATCAAAATTAATAATAACAAATAATAGAAAATAATATTATTTTATTATATTTAAGGCTCATTTCATAAAAATTAATAAAAATATAGATAAGGACTGGAAAATTTTGTTCTTATTTCATATTTATATTTAAAATAAAGGCATAATAAAACAATTTTTTAAACAAATAATTATAAATTTTCTGAAAAAGTTCATTAATTGTAATATACCTATATTATATATGTATATGCATATAAATAAATGATAATTATCTTCATAACTCATACTTTTATATATTATTCTATTTGTTATTCTATTTTTTATTTTTTATTTTAGAGTATTTTGTGTTTCACTGGCATCGGGTTGGCAACTCTTCTATTATTAGGATGGTAATTTCTTACATACAGGTTGTTTTAAATATATACTTATAGAAAAATTTATAGAAAATTATTTGAGAGAAAAAAAGGTAAATAATACATATGGGGGGTGCAATTCTGGAAAGGAAAATGGATGGAGAGATAGAACAAACAAGAGAACCAGATTGCTGAAAAAGGGTAAAGGGTGCTCGGTAGCCGTGTAAGAAAAGATAAAAAACACCTGACCTGACTATATATACACGTCGTTGTCGTATAAATTCTCTAGGAGTCCCCTGGGGGCCATGACGATAAACAATAAAAACGAAGGATAGAGGTGGGGGAGATGAAAACGTCCTGAGATAACAAATAGGGGTGCTCCCTTTTATTTTATTACGTCCCGGATCCCAACCACCCGATGTCGTTACTACATTTTCAATTCAATCAATAAATAACCTATAATCCAGGTAATTACCATTTGATGGAATTGAAAGATAGGAGAATAGAGAAATATTGATAGGGTGAGAAAAGGGGTTGTTGATAGGAAATTCAATGATCCATTATAAATTTATATGTAAAATAATACTAATATTTTCATCATATAAAAATATCCTAAAATGATAAATATAATGATAATTGTCATTCAAAATTACAAATACCAAATTTCGTTTTTGATCAATTCATTATCTCGGACTTTTGTACGTCCTACGCAAGGGCAACGCCTATCAAGTCGGTTATATTAATTAGGTATCCTATCAACCTTTAACTTGATTTTCTTGATCGGAGGCGCTATCAAGTAGTTTTCCCAATTTTGATCCCGGAAACTGGGTTGACTCCGTTCCATAAACTCCACCTAGAGAAATTCTCTTGAACCCGGGGCCACGAGAATGTGAGCCAGCTACACTAACCTCTCACCCTGTGGTGCCTTATCAATTCATTACAAAAAATAGTAATAATAAAATAATTTTTCTCCAAATATCAATTTCATGAATTTCTAAATTAAATAAATTTCAAATGTAAGGTAACATTTACGATATATGTTGTCTATATCTTCTAAAGAACTTGTAAATTTATGTTTTTTTTTTTTTTGTATTAACAAAATTATTTAAAGTTAATAGAATACATAACAAAGATTAATCACATTAATCAATTAAAACTATTGATTTATCGACGTTCTAATCGTTAAAATTTTTATAAAGATTATCTTTCTTTTTTTTAACTCCTCTCCACAATAGTATAGATATAGATATATGTTAGATGAATGGGTATATATATGGTATATATAGGAAGTATGGACAATTCAGGTGCTGTATATCTTCTATCAAGTAGCGGAAAGGCGATAGTAAGCGAAACTTGGTCCAATATCCATTAAGAGAATTCCAATTGGAAGAGAGAGGTTTGGGAGAAGGTGGAGATGAAGAATTCCAGGGAGCGAGTGTCCGGACAATAATGACTAAATGAGGAGATGTGTTCCTTCTCTGTTCGGCTATCGGTTTCCCTGTGTGACAAAGTTATTGTTTGTAATCTTGGAGGCCACTCACGCCTCCTTTTACTTTTCGGCTTTCGAAACATTTGCTAACGACCAATAACGCGGAACCAGATGACGCCTACACTCTGTCCTCGGGTCATTCTTTGAATTCCTTTTAACAAAAGTGATTTCTGTAAAGGTAGGGGGTTTAACATCCACATCATTAATTTAAATAAATAATTACCTATTAATATATATATATATATATATTGGGCAAGTGATTTAATATTTTAAATTTAACAATTATTTTTTTTTTGACAAAATAAAATTAGTTTTAGGTTTAGGAGATATGATCGATAGAGCTACAAGGGCAATCCCAAATTACTTCTACATTTTTAGTTATAAAAAGAATCATTTATTTTTCATAATAATTACATCATTTTAAAGTCTGAAGTTTTCCAAATGCTCCCTCATAATAATATAATATATAATCACCGATATAGCGATACATTTAGAAAAATAAAGCATTCTTCAACGTTTCCAATGCAGAAACTATTATCAATTATTATCTTTTTACATCTACAATAAAAATATAGTAAATGGTATAATATATAAGAGAACTTATACTATATGAATTTTCTTCGAAAATATGAAAACATTATACAATAGGAATGATTATTTTGAGTGAAAACTCCAAACATCAGAGATATAAGAAAAAATGTTGTATTATATTATTTTATTTTTATTTTTAATTATTTATTTAAATTTAAAATATTTAAATATAATTATAGATTCTAAAAAAAATTTAATTTTTAATTTTTTTTTAATTTTTTTTTTTCCAGCCTTAAAATGTGTAAAATATAAACTTTATTTTAATAGAAACCCATTATTTTCTATATAGAAATAAATGCAAAAATATATTAATTAATTATCTAATTTTATATATATATATATAATTAGTACACTCAAAATAAAAAAATTGATAAGTACTATTTTTACTGAAGGGAAGGTATAGTTTACTATCTCACCAGAGATAGTATTGCGATCACGAAAATTTTCGATGTGGAGATTTTAATGTGTTTATACGTTTTGATGGTCCCTGAGTCATTTTTACTAAGTTTGAGAAAAAATGTCTGTCAGTGAGTGTATATGTGTATGTGTTTATAGACAAGATCACGCAAAAACGGTTTGAGCTAGAATAATGAAATTATTCAAAATTCGTAGTTTTCAACCAACTTTTGAGAAATGTAGCTCATTCAGAAGAAGACCATTACCTACCATGTTTTCAGTTTTTTTTTCCTCTAAACCAGAAGTGGCCAACCCAAATGATCTTGCGGGCCACTTTGGAAATGCATCATAACTTCGCGGGCCGCATATAAAATTATACATACCCTTATTAGATTTAGACCCATTATAGATATTGTTTGGTGTGACAAATTGAAAAATAATGAATTTTTATTATGTTTACTATTATTTTTACATATAAACATATATAATATAATAATAATGATACTGAATGCACATTGTAAAAAATATATAATACTAAAAATCAAAAAAGAAACAACGAAATAAAAAAAATGAAATCATATTTATTCCACTAGTGCAGATATTTGTTTCATGAGGGCGCAGAATATAAAAGTGTGGTGAATCTCGCGGGCCGCAAAAATGTTTACGGCGGGCCACGGGTTGGCCACCCCTGCTCTAAACTAACCGTAAAAATAAAGATATATGTTTGATAATTTTTCAAATGATTAAAAATTGTATAAAACTGCTATATATAGAATTTCAGCTTGATTAAATCGCTGACAGTACTGTAATTAATTATTTAAATTTTTTAACACGTTGACTGCCAATCACGCGCCAACAAGTGACGCTGGCGAGTGTTGAAGTGTTCTGTCTTAGAAGTCAGTTTAAAATTAAATTTCTCGATTTTTTTTTCAAAGTATCGAAGTAAGTTAATATAATATAATAATGGTAATATAAATGTGTATACGATTATAAAATAATATATGTGTTTAATACATATACAAATTGCATTATCCATATAAATATATGTAATTGTATACACATTGAACATCCCATATAAGAAATGCAATATAGGAAGATTAATTGCTACGTCCCCCCTGGTAATGTATTTAATTTTTATCAAAACTATGATAAAGTTAAATGTAACTAAAAGCAGTTGAAAACAAATGCTATTTCATAAATTTGCGCAACTCACAAAAATATAATATTAAGCCAAAGTCTTCTTATTTCATTAAAATGTTATCAGTGCAAATGATGTTAAAAATCTTAAATGATCGGATATAATAAAATTTTAATTAATTTTCAAATATAGAAAAAAGCTTGTTTATCCAATTCAAATTTGCGAGATAGTCGAGTGGAGACACTCCAGAATTTTAATTATTATTTTCAGAAGTAAAAATCTATCCAAGAAAACATTCATTAACATTGGAAACTTTCCCTACCTATTTGTAATATTAAAAGACTTCATAAATGATCTAAAGATGTAGTTTTGCCTTACACGGTTTTTGTGTTGTAGTTATATGATTTAATATTCGAATATTTATAACCTGATAGGGAAGAAAGCAATTAGTCGTTACTCTTTCCTTCAGTTTTTGCTTATTCCCTAATATAATCAGATCCCTTAGGGTTTAAATATATCCTCAAGAGTTACTCCCCCAGTTTTTACGTATTTTGACATTTTTTTTTAACCAAATCCGTTAATTATCGTAATTACAACCCGTGTCTTTCTACGACATTTGTTCTTAATTTCCGTATTAAATCATAATATTTTTTTATTTTTTTGAAAGAAAGAAAAAGGCGTTGTAAATGATTATTAGCCAAGAGGGTGTCTGTCTTGTCTGACTGTCTGCGTTACCCTCTTCTTCGGTGGCAGCTTGAATCTGTCCGGAGGACCCTTATTGCCAAATGGGTGTCTCACTGGTCATTAGGCTTCCGACACTCATTTATCGCAGAACCTTGCCCACCCTCCACCCCACTCAAACCCTTGGACATCACTCTGTTTTTCGGGAGTAAGAGAGATGATTAATGCACACACGTTTCGAGGGACAAGACTACTTACTTCACTAATATTAAGGTAATGACAAATAAGGGAAGGATAGTCTAGTTACTTACTCACCATTTAGGGAATTATACATATATATATATACATCCTTATGTACTAAATTAGAGAAGTATATGCATTACATATATTATATGAATGTATCTTAATATAAAAAGAACATACATCTAATAAAGAATCCAAGTTTAATATATTAAAATATGTCTTTTAAATATATAGATTATAGAAATTATGGTATATAGATATATATAGTTTTTCTTTAACAGTATATAATATATATTAATATTATTCTATTTTTACATATATATATATATATACTACCCCCTTTATCCCCTGTATCTTTTTTTAACCTCTCTTCTTTTTCTTCTTCTGTCTCAGTAGAGCGACCTGCTGCATGTAAGACCATATTTTAAAACGCCTATTTTCTCTCTCTGACTGAGACTCAGTCAAAAGATCGAGTCTCAGTATGATAAATCCTAACTTTTTTAGCCTCTCTTCTTTTTTTTTCTTCTGTCTCTTTGGAGCGACCAGCTACATGTAAGACCCTATCTTTAAAAAGCATATTTTCTCTCTCATTTCTGAAATTTGTTGTTATCGGTTGCCATGGTAACTTTACGTTTGTATGGCAAAAAGAAAAGGGCTGTTTTTAGGGTTTACCGGAAACTATTCGATTTTTTTCTCGCCGTAAAAACCATCGTTGGACTTCAACGAACATTTAAATAAAAGAATTAGCAAAATTGGTTCAGACGTTATTGAGTTATGGGCTTACAAACACATTTTGCGATTCATTTTTATATTATACATATACAAGTAATATCAAGTTAAAGTTAAATAATTTTCAGAATTTATAATAATTCATTAGAATATTAAATAATTCAATTTAATTCAAATAAAATAATAAAATAATTAAATTTTTTACTTATTATAGTACTTACTTTTCAAAAACATTGATTCATGATCTAAGATTTATTCTATTTTCAACAGATGAAATCTTTTACATACGTTAGATCTCATAGGATTATAGTACCGGGACCCCGAGCCTCGGCTCGGTACTTAAGTTAAAAAAAATGATTCATTATTATTGGGTTTGGCTGGTAATATTAATACCTGGGACACCGATCTGTCGCTCGACCCTTTAAAAAATATTAATCTACAATTAATTATTTATTACAATTATTAAATGTTGCATCATTGCATCAATCTGATTAAAATGAATTGAACTGGGTTCCTCAATAATACAAACAAACAATTTTAGCTAGCATAATAAGATTAATCCAAGTAATATCGTCTATTTCTATTCGACACTATTTTCAGTTATGAAATGAACAGTCAGTAGAGAGTAAAAAATTGTAATTGAAGACCGTTGTTTTTAAAAATAATTAAATTATTTTATAGATTATAAAATAAAAATTATTGTATTAACATTAAAAATATTGAAATAAAAAAATAATAGTTTGATTTAATAAACTAAAATATTATAAACATTTTTAATGGGAATTTCTCAGGGAGGTAGGGAGCCCAATTCATTTAACCATCCATGTTGTATAAGGAATCTTAATTTCTTAACACTCCGTTTTTTTAAATTTAAAATAGAGGGAGAGAAAGAGTTTCAATTATATTCGAATAGTCTATATATTCTATATATGAGTATTTTTTTTTCTGAATTTAATACCAAGTTGATTTTCAAAATTTTCTATTCTTTATGCATATGATTGATTACATGTGTTAAAATTTAAACAAATTCAAATATTCTAATTTATAAATTTATATAAAATTTAATATTATTTTTTCGAGACTAATGGCAAATACCGGTGGCCCTAGTCAGAGCAAGAGAAGACTCCTTTTGGTAGCGGCCCAGTCGATGATGTTATATGGATCGGAGATTTGGGCTTTACAACTATATTTTAAGTGAAAAAATGATTTCTTGGTTATATAAAAATTAAAATATGATTCTTTATATCTTTATTATACAGAAAAGTAGGCGTGTTAATATAAAATATATACCTGGGACACCGAACTATCACTCGACCCTTTAACCAATTTATACAATTTATTTTTATATACTTTAAAAATTTTACAATTTTTTAATTATTTATTATAATTGTTAAATGGGATTTCTAAAAATGACCCATTAAAAATTTGTTTCCTAAAATGTTTCAAATTAATTAAAATAAATTGTATAAATGTTCATTTATAAAATCTATATATCTGTGAGTTTGTTTTTCGATTTTTTAAATTTTGATTTTGGATTCGATTAGAGCTTAAAATGTGTAAATGTAAAGTGGTCTTGGTTTTTTTAAAATTCGTTTGGGAACATGGTCAAATCGGCAGTCAAAGTTGAAAATTCCCCATATATTATAACTACTGTAATTAGTATTATTATAATGTAAAATTATAAAGAAAAATGTTTAGACATTATTATAGACATTTTCATTCTGTAAATTAAATAATTTTATTTCATTTAAATAAATATCTATTTTTAAATATTTTCTTCTCTACATTATTTATCTAATTCTGACAATATATTAAGATCATACCGGGACCCCGAGCCTCGGCTCTGTAATTAAGTTAAAAAAAAATAATTAATTATTATTGATAAATATATATCGTAATTTATAATTATAAAATATTATTAAAATATATATTTTTAATTTTATTTCGAAATTAAATAAAAAATTTTAAAATATTTTAAATATAAAAAAAATATATATTTTTAATTTTATTTTTAATAAAATATATATAGATATTTATTAATCTCTCTCAAAAAAAAAAAAAAAATAAAAAACATCAAATCTGCCTGCTAAGACAAAATATATTTAAAAAAAGGCGGGAGTCAAATTTCAATATAAATGTCATTTGTGATGTCATCAATATATAAATTAATAATAAATAATATTAATAAATATTAAATTTAATAAAAGAACAATGAATAAATAAATATAAAATAGTAATTTATTAAAATGTAAACAATAGATAAAAAGAAAAAAAATAACAAATTCATTATTTTCATTTTCATTTTTAAATAACGATTCACCCGGAGAGTTTCGAACCGACGAAATCCACTCGTTAAAACATCACTTTACCATCTGAACTATATATATTTAGATAAAAAATTGTCATTTTTTTACTGTCTTAGCAGGCAGATTTGATGTTTTTTATTTATTTTTTTTTTTTTGAGAGAGATTAATAAATATCTATATATATTTTATTAAAAAAATAAATATTTTTAATTTTATTTCGAAATTAAATAATAAATTTTAAAATATTTTAAATAAAAAAAAATATTAATACAAATAAAAATGGAGGCCAATTTTGACGTTTTCCATATATAATTTTCAATTAAGAAATTAATAATGAAGCTGAATGTTTCAAGAGATATCATCAATAAAACTTAATTTTTCTTTATAAATACTATATCTAGTGTGAATTTGAAAAAAATCGTTAGAGCGGTTTTTGAGAACCAATATATATAGATAGATAGATATATACAATTTTAGCTAGCATAATAAGATAAGATAAAATTTGTTATGAATATTCATACATTAATTATATTTATCTTCATTTGATTTAAAATAAATTTAAATTAATAAATTAAAATGTGTTTGTTTCATAATTCAACATATATAAAGAAAGTTTCATAGAGAAATTAGCATATTAAGAGTTTTATTTAAGCAATTTGCTTTGATATTTTACTCTATATAACAAAAATTGGATATTATATATAACATATATATATATATATATATATATATATATTAATTAAATTATATTACATTTATCCTATCTTGTGTGAAATTTTTATTAAGAAATGGGCTTGAGTGAAAAAAAAAATACTTAGAATAAAATGGAATAGAAAAAGTAACATTCGATGGGTATCCCTCGATTTCAAATTGGTGGCACTAAAACGAACCGGTGGTGGTGGTGGGTGTCTGTCTTAAAAGTCGAATGATAATGAACCATTTTGAAGGCGGACTCCTCGTGTCGGTCCCCTGAGCCTGAAGGGTAACAAGGTTATGCCCTGAGGCCGATTACATTAGGCCCATCGCTATCTCTCTGTCGATGTGTGTGTGCATGTCAAAGCCCCGGGTTCGGCCCCCGGAACGAACGTGTGTGGTCGACGGTGGTGCTGGTGCCCGGGGTCCGTAACGACAGACATCGAGTCCCCCAGGGACGACGACGACCGGCCGATGTCGTCTCAAACCCACACGACGTGCCTCCCACTCCCCCGAGTCCTACCCCGGGAAATAGGAGCCACGACGAAACCAAAACCACCACACGTGCCCTTAGCCATTGGAAAATAGTAAAAATACACGCCCACCACCCTCAATCAACCCACGTTTCTCCAGTACTAACAAATTGTATACTATAAACTCTATACGCGTATGTAACATCTTTAAATAGTATTATTAATTATATTTATATGTATTAGGGTGCTTTTTATATGTAATATTTAAAACAATAATATTTATTTAGTAAATACGAGGGTGGATGAAAAGTTTCCCACCTGACCAAGAAAATCGATGTTTTTAAATTTTTTTTTTGCTATATTTTTCAACATAATCTCCATCAACACTGATACATTTCTTATAAATGTGTTCTAATTAATTTAATTAATTAAATTTGATTTAATTTAATTTAAGTCTCATCAACAGTTATGAATCAATTATGTTCTTACGACTTCAAATGGCTTTATTGAATTTTATTAATAACCATTTTAGTTGTTTATCAAAATTTCAAAGGGAAGATTTTAAATCGGGGATTTCCAACGTGGGCCCCTTAAATAAGGTCAACAGAACCTGAGAGGGCTATTGGGGGACGGTGGCGAAATATCCTCTTTCAATTATTATACACTTTTACTTAACTCACTCTGTCCGGATGTTTGTCCGCGGCATTTTTTAATCGATATTTCAACAACTTCCCGTCATTCAATCAACATGAAATTTTGCATACGCGCTTGCTCCTCCTAATAATATACGAATTAATTGAAAAATCCACTGAATTATTTATCTATTAGTGGTAATTAATTAACTAAACTTTCATATGCGGAATATGGAATAGTTCACTATTTCAATCATAGATGGCTCAAATTATAATAACACCGTAAAACATTTGCTTCCATTTGGTGTTATTATAATTTGAGCGCACACACTTTAAAGTGATTTTATTTTTTACTTTTTAGTGCAATTTTAAGTAAAGTGTATTTTTTAAAAATATTTCTTTTTACTTAAATTTATTTTATACTTTTTATTATAAAAAACTAAAGGATTTCTATACGAAATAAAACTAAGTGAAAAAATAAATAGAACAATTGCCAATGGATCCTACTAGTTCCATAGTAGTAGTATTTATTAGATTTTTATATATAATCGTTCATTTTTTTAAAGAATTTGTTTTAAATTTTCAATCTAAAAAGACCATTTTGCTTAAATAGTTTTTTGAACGAGTTAATGCTTTACTAAATTAATATTTTCAAATAATTTCTAAATAATAAAATATTTGATAATATTTTTAGCTATATTAAGGTATGCAAAATTTTTGAAATTATTTATTATATCAAAATATATATATAAACCTGATTTCAAAAACATTATCAAAAAAAATCAGCTTTAACCGTCACATTAATTTTTACTATCTTGTCTGAATCATTTTCACTAAGGTTGAGAAAAATGTCTGTATGTGTGTATGTATGTAGACGAGATTAAGCAAAAACGGTTTGAGCTAGAAACATTGAAATTTGGTATGCGGGCATTATTTAAAATTTGTAGTTTTCACTCAAGTTTTGAGAAATGTAGTTCAACTGGAAGAGGGTCATTACCCACAACGTTTTGATTTTTTTTCCTTTAAACTGACCGTAAAAATAAAGATATATGTTTAATAGTTTTTCACATGATTAATAATTGTATAAAACTGCTATATATAGAATTTCAGCTTGATTATACCTTTGAAAGTTCCATAATTAAATTTTTAACACTGCAAATCTCACGCGCCAACACGTGCCATGGTGCCATCAATAAAAAGCCAAACATGCGCTGGTTTAATATTTATTATTTATAATTTATAATTAATTAAAGTTAATTTAAATATAATATATTATGTTATTTAATCCAATTGAAATTGCGAGATAGACGAGTGGAGACACTCCAGCTTATTTATTTTATTTTAATTTTAATTATTTTTTACAGTAAATATAAGTAGTTTGAGAAAAAAAAATGAAAATTAAATAATGATAAAATTATTGTCTAGGCAGGTTTTAAATTAAATGAAAAACTTCTAGTAATTAGTAGTATTAGAAATGCCTTTTAATCATTTCATTTAGTATGAAATTATTAATTTATAAAATATTGAATTATAATCCAGTCCATGTTATATATTATTAGCACTACTAATAATTGTATAAAACTGCTATATATAGAATTTCAGCTTGATTATACCTTTGAAAGTTCCATAATTAAATTTTTAACACTGCAATACTACTACTACTACTACTACTACTAATGTAATAAAAATGTTTAAATACTTCATTGTAAAATTACAAAAAAATATACTCTATTAAATGCTCATAGTTGGATATTAAACTTTACTAAGATACTTATACGGCATCAAAAAAATAAGAGCTTATTAAACGAGAAGAATGTTTTAAAAGGGGTCGTCTACATAGGAAAAAAAAAGTTGGGAAACCCTGTTTTATAATAAAGCCCTAACTAACAAAATATAAATTTAAATTAGAAAATATATTTATATTATATATAAGTTTTTAAAGATAAAATATTTTAATTATTTAAATTAAGACATTTATTTTTGATAATTTTATGAATTAATTAATTAATAATTGAATCTATGAAATGATAAAATAACTTTTTTTTAAATGAATTTTGTTTAAAGAAACCAGTTTTTATTCTTGATGAAATTTTTTAATCAAATTTCTAGAATGGTACAAGAAAAATATGGTTGTCATTTTATTTATCTTTCTTTTTCGCATTTCGTTATATTTTTTTTTTTCATTAAATTCTTTTTGAGTTGGCAGACAATATCCGTGCGGGTGTGTGAGCGAATAACATCCGAGGTGTTAAAATAAAGAAGAAAAGGAAAATTTCTCTCATTTGCTGGCAACAGCAACAACTAGTCGGATATTGCGCGAGCGGCTTGTCTAGCCTCTGCCCTAATTTGCGCAGCTGTCGCTGCCAACATCTTGAGGACCACTTAAAAACACTCAAATATATCTTTCTGTACGAGTCATTTGTCAGGGATGGGGATACAGACGGTGCACCTAATGAAATTATAAACGAAGACGACACCCTCATCCCCTTACAACCAAGATCGCCTTTCATTGACCAGCCATTCGTCTGTCGGTACATCCACCCTTAAGGGCGTGCTCCCCTCATAAAGGCTTTGATTACAGCGGCCAGCCTGGTCAAGAATATTTCCTTCCTGGACATTACCATCAAGCCTCAATACTCCACCCCTCCCAAACCATTTGGAAGACGTTTAATAAACGAGGAACATCCTGTATTTAATTCACTGGCTTCATACAACATTGTGATTTCAATATCATACAACAAATAATACAGCTTTCAGCATTTAAATTTCAATTAAACGAAATTCGATAGAAAATAATGATATTATATTTTATGAAGATTTAGTATAATATAATTGAATTAAATTCTATTAGAGATACATTTTATTTGGATCCATATGATCAATAATATTTGAATGAAACGAAGCAAACCGTTCGCAGTTAGACGGTTTTAATCTCCGTTTCCTGCGGGTTGGGCTGGTTCGATGAAAGGAACAGTGAGTGTACTTACCACGCTAGGATGATGGTGACCAACACTTTGCTGTTAAACTGTCCCTTCCGTCTTGCGGGTTGCGAAGTACATATGCGCGGTGAAAGGGCAGGAAAAACGCGTGTTTCTTCCTGCTTATAGGCGGGTGTGAGATGATTGTGTGTAGATGTATATGTAGCGGGTGAAAAGCGGGTGTTATATATAACTGGTAAGAAAGCGGATATTATATGCGGTTTTTCTACACAGAACATCACAGCGTAAAATCTATATGTAAAGTATATTTAAAGTGTATATAGTGTATTCGCCAGAGCGCGCTTAAGTACACTCATAAAAAGGAGGGGTCAGGGGAAATGGTTGAAGGGTTACGATTTGTCCCAAACATGCCCCCACTCTTGAAGGATTCTTCAAAACAAAATCTTAAAACTAGCGATACCCCTTTTAATGCGAAACAAAGAAAAGAAAAGATCAAAAAATATTAAGTAAAATAAATAAAATAAATTTCTCCGTAACCTATTTGGGCCCGGAGAAATAATGGAGAGTTTTCCATTATTGAGTAGGTAGCCGACACAGACGGACCACCGGTCGTTTATATGAACCGGATTTGGTTTTTATCCATGCGACCCTCGGAATTCCGTCCGAGCCAAAAATCACCTTTTCCACCACTCCCATAGGCCACTTTAAAGGGTCAGCGTAATCGCATGCAGTATGATGAAAGGCATTGCTGGGACGTACGCGGCATGCGGGTAAATCTGCCATTAGAGGGTATAAAGGGCGTGGACGAAGGCGAAAACATGTATTGCATTGTCTAACTAGGCGTTTGATTAAATTTCTCCCAGAAATAATCCAAAATCTTTGCCTAATAAGCGATAATAATAAATTAGCCCCAGAATGGCAATATTTTCTATGGCAACAAATAATTAAATTTTCCACCACAATTTCATCACTAGGTAATAAAATTGGGTGTTTATTATCATAGGAGATGTCAGCATTTCTCAAGCGACCTCCTACGCGGATCAAACCTCCCTCAATTATTGGATTGAGTTTTTGGAGATGGCGGGGTAAAATTTTATTCAATTTAATAGTTTCATATTCCTTGGAAAAATGTAACTTTTGTATAGTCCTTAACAATTTAATTTCTGCAATATCTATATTAGAATTATTAGATATTTTATTTTTTGGACAGACTATATTTATAAATTTAAAAATATACATTATAATTTTTAATAATTTTTTCCAAGAGGAAATTCGTAAAGTTAAATCATATATAACATTAGATTTTTTATTAATTTGTATGTTAGTTAACGCTATAAGTTTTATTTCCGGAAATGTTTCATGAATATCAGATTTAAATGACTTAACCGGCCATTCATTTGGGCTTTTAGAATAAGCCCAAGACGGTCCATGAAACCATAAGGGATGATTTAATAATTTAGCGGGAGTGAGACCGCGGGATAGGCAGTCAGCCGGGTTCGTTTTTCCATCAATATAATAAAAATGTTTAGCTTCTAAGTACGAATGAATTTTTGCTACCCTATTGGACACAAAACACTTCCATTTATGTGGAGAGGAATGTATCCAATTTAGGGCTACTGTCGAATCTGAGAAAGCTAATATATTTTCTATTTTATAACGGGATTTATATGTTTCATTTTCAGTCATTAAAGAGGTGCATATGTCATCCATATAGCTATCCCTTTGAATGATTGTTGCGGCTAATGGAAAATTTTTACCTTCTTCAAATACTAATTGGCGAAGAGTTCTCATTGCGAGAAATGGACTACAATTTAACCCGAAAGCAAGGCGATTAAATTCGTAAATTGATATAGCGTCCTTGGAGTTAAATCTATATATTAATCTTTGAAATTTTCTATGTTCCGATTTAACCCCTATCTGAAGGTACATTTGTTTAATGTCCGTTGTTAGAGCCCAGCGAAATAATCGAAAATTTAATAATATGATAAATAAGTTATTTTGTAAATTAGGCCCTGTATATAAAATGTCATTAAGGGCGCGATGACTATCACTCTTAGCGCTCGCGTCTAATACAATTCTTAATTTAGAGGATATTTTGTCCTCTTTCCAAACCCCGTGGTGCGGAATAATATACCCTTTATCTATATCAGGGTTTTCTACTAGCGATAAATAATTATTATCAATATAATTCTGTATAACTTTATTATATTCTAAGCGCATTTGAAGTGAATTATTTAATTTTCTTTCAAGTGAGAAGAATCTATTTTTTGCTATTTCAAAAGAATTGCCTAGCAATTGAGGATCTTCCTTAAAAGGGAGACAAACAAGATATCTTCCATCGTTTTCCCTTTTAATAGTATCCTCGTATAGTTTTTCACATTTATTATCGTCCTCACTCAACAATTTCTCATTAGGGACCTCCTCAATTTCCCAGAATTTTTCTAAAGTTTTTTCAATTGACATTTCATTCCAAATGTGAAGAGAAAGCCATTCATTATTCGATTGGGATGAGTTAAATTCCCCCAAAAGAATATACCCTAGCGTGGTTTCTATAGCGTCTGGGAAGTTATTAGGCGCCTTAATTCGTCCCGATAATAATAATTTTGAAAACAGCGATGCTCCAATTACCAAATCAATTTCACCCGGTTTGTAAAAACTATCATCTGCCAAAGCGATGCCTCCGAGATACTTAAACTCTCCCGGACAAATGGATTGAGATGGTAATTTATTGGTTATCGTATTAACCACTAACGCGTCTATTGAATATTGAATTGCGGATGGCATTCGGGAAAAGAATTTAAAAGAACAACGACCTAATACGAAAGTTTTATGTCCACCGATGCCGCTAAGCGAGTGATGTTTTAATTTAGAATAATTTAATTTTAGTTTTTTAATACAGGAATTAGTGATAATATGACTTTGTGAGCCGCTGTCAATTAACGCTCGGACCGTCTGAACACGCCCTTTAGAGTCCAGCGTGTTGATTTGCGCTGTTGCCAAAAATATATGATTAGTCGCCTGACTCATAGCCACTACGGGTTCAAAGGTGGAAGGGGGCGTGCGAGCGAATGGATAAGGAGAAGTATCTCCACCTCCTTTCGAATTGGAGACCTCCTCTCTTCTCCTCTCCGGGTCGTGTAGAAGGGTATGATGACGTTTCTTACAGATAAAACATGTATTTTTTGATTTGCAATTTTTATCAATATGCTTACTACTCAAACAATTGGAACATAATGATTTTTTATGAACGATTTCGATCCTTTTTTTCACGGGAAAGTTTTTGAATTTAAAACATTTAAAAATTAAGTTATGATTTTCTAAATTGCAAATGATACATTTATCTATAGATTTTTCAGAGTTAGCTGTTAAATGCGAATGAAAATTATTTTTTGTAACTTGTAATTTCGCGGAAAATTCGGAATCTTTTTTTATGTTCGGAATACGGTCTAAAATTTTCACTCGTTGTTTAACAAATGTAATAAAATCATTAAGCGAAGGGATTTCTTTATCTCGAACAGATATTTCAAAATTTTGCGCGGTTTGTGTATCTACCTTTCTTAAACCCCAATAAAGAAAAATAAAATCTAACGCATCTTCAATTTTTAAAGATTTAAAAGCGGCTATCGAAGCATCAAAACGTTCGATGAAAGTTTCTAAACTTGAAGAGTTATTAATTGATGGATATTTTAATGCATGAATTTGGTTTAAATACGCTTCCCCGAGGGCCCGTTTATCTTGATATTTTTTTTCTAATTCCTTCCAAATGTGGAGGTAATTTTCTGCGTCAGGTCGAATGCCTATAAGAATTGAACGTGCCTTACCAGTTAAACTGCCAACGAGGTACTGAATACGTTCAGAATTCGACAGGTTGCGATTTTCGTGAATATTAATTTTAAAACTTTCATAAAATAGACTCCAATTTTGCGGTAGTCCATCAAATTGCTTAATTGCAATTGGAGGTAGATTTATTTTGCGATCAGATTGACCTACAGGAGCTGTAGTGGATGATTTGCGGTGTTCGAGGATGGACAGTCTCTCGGCTTTGACCATATTATAAATATCCTCGAAGTTTAACCAAGCCTTAAAGGAAGGTTTATACTTTTCATCCAAAGATATATTCAATTCATTAATTTCACCAATCAATTTAATATATTCTTCCCTTAAATTATCTATGGATGCAGTTGCGGCTAAAAATGAGGTATTTTCTTTAGAATCGCGAGAAGAAATATGTTTTGATTTATTATATAATTCCGTAATTTTCTCATAATAAGCTTCCTTTTTTGATTCAGCAATCGAAAGTCTAATTTCAGAATTCATTATAAATATATATAGTTGAATTAAATTCCAGTCAAAATTATTTAATTTTATTTATATTTTAAATTATAATATATATTTATATATATATACTATTTATATTTTTATTCTAAAATGTTTTAATAAAAATCGATTTACATAGAATTATTATTTATAACTCAATATGTATTATTTATAAATTTAAATAGGATTTAAACAATACATTTATAATATTTTTATAAAATAACTTTGAACTTTATCCTGAATGAAAAAATATATATGAAATTTTCTTTGCTTTCATCGCAATTAAACAAAATATTAATATTAATATTATACCCAATTAATAAAAATAATAAATTATTAATTATTTAATTTCTTAATCAAATTAATTATTATTGCGGGCGTGTTTGAGAACAATCAATAGTATAAAAGATAAGGAAAAATTATGAAAGCGTTTAGACCGGATGGTCCGCGGGGGTTCGCGGTCTGGAAAGAATGCAGAAATGATATCCTAGGTATAAAAACACCAAAGGATTTCTGATTCTTAAAGCAACAATGTAACGGATGGAGATACTTGTTCGAATGACCAATGAATGGATATCCATGCTTGAAGGACCAATGAATGAAACGAAGCAAACCGTTCGCAGTTAGACGGTTTTAATCTCCGTTTCCTGCGGGTTGGGCTGGTTCGATGAAAGGAACAGTGAGTGTACTTACCACGCTAGGATGATGGTGACCAACACTTTGCTGTTAAACTGTCCCTTCCGTCTTGCGGGTTGCGAAGTACATATGCGCGGTGAAAGGGCAGGAAAAACGCGTGTTTCTTCCTGCTTATAGGCGGGTGTGAGATGATTGTGTGTAGATGTATATGTAGCGGGTGAAAAGCGGGTGTTATATATAACTGGTAAGAAAGCGGATATTATATGCGGTTTTTCTACACAGAACATCACAGCGTAAAATCTATATGTAAAGTATATTTAAAGTGTATATAGTGTATTCGCCAGAGCGCGCTTAAGTACACTCATAAAAAGGAGGGGTCAGGGGAAATGGTTGAAGGGTTACGATTTGTCCCAAACAATATTGATTTTATATCAAAATTTAAATTTTTTCAAAAATCATGAATACTGACTTATTTCTTAATATTTTTATTTTTATTTTTGTTATATGAAAGTATCTATTGCTTTTTCGACTAGTGATAAATTTTATAATTATCAGTTACAATTAAATTTACTTTGTGAATTTATTACTAATAATAAAAAAATATTAATATTTCTTCTGAAATTAGCCAAAGCTAAAAATTAGTAAAGAATTAAAAAATAAATAAATAAATAAATTTGAATTTAAAGACAAACAATTTAATTCACACAAAAAAGTGACATAAATAATAAGTAGAAATAAATAAATAAAGTGACATTCTTTTGAGAGTATAAATAGTAGTTATACCTTGCAAATGAAAGTAATACAAATATTCTTTAAAATACATTTTTTAAAACTTTATTTTAATATATAAAATTATAAAATCAAAGAAAAAAACTAGCTCAATATTCAAAATTATCAAAAATTGCATATAATATTATATCCTATATGCATATATATAATTAAGGAATTATATACTTACTTTAAAAAATTCTTGATCTGTAGTTCAAAAAAGAGTTGATTTCTCCCGGGTATAGAAATTGGTGAATTTCAAATTGGCAGGTTAAATTATTCTAAAAATAGATATAATTCAATTATAATTTATAAAAAATAAATTGTATTATTCATTTAAAAAATAAAACAAAATTATTAGTAAATATAGTAACTGACATAAAATATATGTTATTAATATTAGAAAATTATTTATTACCTATGAATTTCAAAATACTAATTATATGTGGTCGTGCTGTGGTTTAAATAGATTTTAGAGAGATAAATATAAATTTATAATCATTTCTAAAGATTCATATGAACATATCTATTTATATAATAATCGAAATATGCAAAATATTATAAATGTATATTATAAGAAATTTAAATATTAATAGTAAATAATGATGTCAGATGAAGATGATGATGGATCTTAGAGTAATTGTGACATTTAAGTAAAAATTGAGTTGATTTAATTATTAATTGTGAAACAATAAGAGAATATTTAATACATATTATATTAGAATTTATAATGATTTATTGTATTTTAATTAAATTGATTTAATAAGAAATTATATAAATTATATACATTTCATTTATATTATGAATTATTGATATAATTCCATGAAAGTAATACAATAGAATTTTCATTAAATATTTTTTTTTCTTAATATATCTGTCTTATGTTTATATTTATGTAATAAATTATGAATTTTTATTATTTATTTAATTTAATTATTAATGTATTTAATATTTTAACCTCCAATTTGGAGGTCCAAATGGGGGTCTATGAGGGTCCCGGCTCTAAAAAAAAGGTAAATTGTTTTCCGGCATGGATTTTTGAATATGTCTCAAAAAAAAAAAATTTTTTTTGATTATTTTGAATATGTCTCTAAAAAGAAGGTAAATCGTTTTTTCCGACATGACTTTTGAAGCATTTTTTGATTTTTCAATTAGGCTCTAAAAAAAAGGGTAAATTTTTTTTATAAAAAAATCAAAATCAATTTATGGGGTCTACCCAAAACCGAAAAACATGGCAAGGGGTCTACGACACAAAAAAGTTTCGGAACCTATGGACCTATGCAATGGACAATGAATGCCAACTGAATGCGCTCGACACTCACCTGTCAGTAAAGGCCAGTGGAGGGAGTGGAGGTGGCGAGGGGAGTTGAGGGAACGAGAAGAGGTGCGTGCGCTAATTACAAATACACGTTTGTAAAAATTAAAAAATTAAATTTCTATCATTTATTTTATTATTGTTCGTTAATACAACTAACGATATTTAATTATAATATTTTTTTTTAATATTTAAATAAGTAATTCATTTTTTTCATAATCAAAATACTCTTTTTTGGAATATTAATTATTTATATTTTTTTCTTTACTTTATATTAAATGACAAATCCATTTAAATATTATCCATCAAATTATAATATATCACAATTTTAAAATTTAATCTAATAATCAAATTAATTTGATTGAAAAATTATTTCTTTTATAATTATTAGAATAATTATTGCTCTCTTTATTAGAACTTACATATTTAAGTCTTTTGTATTTTTCAATTAATTAATATAAATTAATTCATTCAATTAACTTTTATAACTCTGATGAAAATCTTCATTTGGATTAAAGTTAATGCACTTAAATATGTATGAATGAGTGTGTTAAGGGAGGGAGGGTTAAGAGAGTAGGGTATACGAGTATGTGAGAAACAAGAGAAGCGAAAATGAATTCCAATTCAAACACTTTACTAAACTTTTGTAAAATATAATATATATAATGGCATGAAGAAAAAAAAATAAAACTTTGTCAATTTACACACGATTTTTACTACAATTTTATTTACTACAACATAATTATCATTCTTTTTTCCTTCCCTTTTTTTTCTTAATTTTCTTGCTAAAGATAGATATATACATATAGGAGGGTTGAGAATAAAGAGTACTAAAGAAAATGAGTGCTTTTTTTTCAAACCCATTCTCCGCTTCTCTCTCCACCCTTTACTTATCCCTCGTTTTTTTTATTGTACTTCCCAAGAATACTTAAAGTGAATGATTTTAATTAGATTGATTAATTTAAACACTTGTTTCTTTAAAGAAAAAAATATAATAAAAAAAATTCTAAGACTGACATAAAAATAAGAAAAGAAGTGAGCGAAATTAAAAGAAAAAATTTGTTTTCGAAGGAGAGTTTAATTATCTTGTTAAGAAATATAAATTTACTATAATTGGAATCTCTCTATTATATTAATAGAAAACTTATGTTTAAAAAAAATACTAGAGGTTTTCCAACTGATGAATGGATAATTAGGAAATTTTTATAAATATTATTGTATAAATAAAGCATGTCCTGTCAATCATCAACATTTCCATGCAACTCTCTTTCAATGACATCCATTCTTAAAAAAAAATGATTACATTTTACTTAAATTAAAATATTACTATTAAGAGAAACGTTACACAAATAAGCTGGAGTGTCTCCACTCGACTATCTCGCAATTTGAATTGGATTAAATAACATAAAATATTATATTTAAATTAAATTAATTATAAATTACAATTAATAAATAATATTTATTAAACCAGCGCATCTTTGGATCTTTGTTGATGGCACCTCGTCACGTGTTTTGCAGTGATTTGCAGTGTTAAAAAATTAATTCTGGTACTTTCAGCGATTCTATCAAGCTGATATTCTATATATAGCAGTTTTATACAATTTTTAATATGTAATAAAATATGTAATATGAAAAACTATCAAACATATATCTTTATTTTTATGGTCACTTTAGAGAAAAAAAAAACAAAACGTGGTAGGTAATGACCCTCTTCCGGTTGAGCTACTTTTCTCAAAAGTTGATAGAAAACTACGAATTTTGAATAATGCCCGTAAACCAAATTTCATGATTCTAGCTCAAATCGTTTTTGTGTAATTTTGTCTACATACATACACACACACAGACATTTTTCTCAACCTTAGTGAAAATGATTCAGGAACTTTCAAATCGTATAAAAACATCAAAATCTCGAAAATTTTCGTGATCGCATTACTATCTCTGGCTAGATAGTAAAAAGTGAGGAGAAATTGTAGTTTTGTTTTTTAATTTAATTTCCTACACCAAAAATAAATTAATGACACAAAGTTTTTTTTTCATTTTAGGAGACAAGTAAAATAAGAATATTTCTTGAAAACCTATAAATAGGGGATGAGAGGGGGTTAAGGATCGGCTGGAGAGATATGCAGAGGGAAAGCGAGTGGTAATAAGATGCGAGGCTATCCGAAAGAGAGAAAGAGCCTGCGGTGGGAGGGAGAAAGATTTATGCCCGGGAAGTACATTATCTTGTAGTCTCAGTCGGCTAATTACTGACTATGATACCACATTAGCCCTGGGGCCCTTGGTTCACAAACCGGCAGAGAGATAACCCCGACGCGGGGGGGGGGGGGGTAAGTGAACGAACGAACGAACGCGGGGATGGTTCTAATACACACCCAAACCCTACATTCGCCCATATACCGTCGACGATGTCAACCTCGAAGGAACCTTTTCCTCGCGCGACACCACCCTTTTTACTCTTAAGCCCTCAGGGAGTAACAAATCATCGGATCGGGAAATGAATTTGAGGATTAATAAAAAAAGGGAAAATAAAATGAAAAAAAAAATGAAATGGATTATTATTCAGGTGAATTTTAAATATATAATATTGAATTAATGAATATGAAGTAAAAAACACCAAAAATATTTATATTTTTATAAACTTAGCTTTTTTAAATTAAGTTTTTGTTATTTTTTATTGTTAAACAATTTTTGAGTTCTTCTAAGATAAAAAATAAATGTATTATAAATTTTTAAAAAGTAAATTTTCATAATTGATTAATAGACATTAAATTAATATTATAGTAGCATTAATGAGAATAAATATAAAATTAATTAATTAATTATTTTTTCTCATTATGATTATCTTATTGAATATTTTAGAAGAAAATTCGATATTTCATTAATTTAAAAAATTAAATGCATAGAAATAATTTATTAAAAACGTGAATAGATTATAAAACATAGATCTTTTATTTTATTTCAATGGCACAATAAAACTTTTAAGTATTAGGACCTTATTCTTCTAACCGTCCCCATTTCTCTCATATCAAAATGAATTTATTATATATATAGATATATATATCGATATGGTATAGTAATATTTTATAATAGAGGTGGGCAGTCCAGTCTCCTTCAAGAGATGTAATGAGAGGTGGAGTAATGAGAGTTCATAACTATAAAGTTTCCCGTACTGGGTTTGTTCTGTTGTTGGTGTCCACTTCTTTCAAGGGAAAAGAGAAGAGATAAGGAATAGTGTCTGTTAGGCGCCACTTAATTTGTTAATTAGAAAAAAAGGTAAGAGAGAATTAAAGGATGGGAAGATCGATCTTACACTCAAGTCTCAATCTTGACCTTTCTGTGTAGCTGCTATGCCGCAAAATAGGAAAAGTTTAACGCTACGCTCAAGTTACTATTTGCCTAACTCATGCTGGTTAGTATCGGTTAGAAGATCATTTTCAATGGGACTATTTGACCTAATTATAATAATGCTTCCTTATTTTTAGTCAGAGATATCATCTTAATTTAAGATTTAATTAATTATTTACAAGACATGTCGGAAAACCGATTATGAGATTCTATTTAAGACATCTTTCTGTGTTGTTGAGTATTGTGACATCACGTTGCCACTGTCAACTTTTATTGAAAAAAAACTGGAATGTCTCCACTCGACTATCTAGCAATTTGAATTGGATTAAATAACATATATTATATTTAAATTTAATTTAATTAATTAAATTAAAATAAATAAATAATATTTATTAAACCAGTGCATGTTTGGCTCTTTGTTGATGGCACCACGTCACGTGTTGGCGCGTGATTTGGAGTCAACGTGTTAAAAAATTAAAAAAATTAATTCCGGTACTTTCAGCAACCCAAGCAAGCTTAAATTCTATATATATAGCAGTTTTATACAATTTTTAATCATAAGAAAAACTATCAAACATATATCTTTATTTTTACTGTTAGTTTAGAGGAAAAAATTGAAAACGTGGTGTAGGTGAGCTACATTTCTCAAAAATTGATAGAAAACTACGAATTTTGAATAATACCCGTTTATCGAATTTCATTATTCTAGCTCAAATCTTTTTATCGTAATCTTGTCTACATTCAGACATACACACAGACATTTTTCTCAACCTTAGTGAAAATGACTCAGGGACCTTCAAAACATATAAAAACATCAAAATCTCGACATCGAAAATTTTTGTAATCGCAATTATCTCTGGCCATAATAAAAATGTTGAGATACTGCTGTGTTTTAGATTGGGTGCTTCCATCTGGTGGAGTCCGCACCAGTTGTTGCCTATGGATAGGCGGCTATTTATATTTTATTTATAAGAGGTGTGCTTATTACAACATATATTATATTTACAATTAGAATTTTTATATTTTTGTTTTAAATGGATTAGAGTAGATGTAATATGTAAGTGTATAACATAAAAAATCTCAATTTATTTATTAATGAATTTTAGGGGAAGAATGAGGTGTTTTTTTCCTTTTTCTGTAATAATAATTATTATGGAGGATTTCCAACGCCCCTTTATTTGTCCTCTATTAAATATACAATTGTAGTTTTTTAACACCTTATGTTTGTAATTTCCCTTTGCCAAATAGAGACCTCGTTAAACAAACACTCGTCCCGGACGTTTTTTTTAGCTTCATTCACTCTCAGTGTATATTCAAATTAATACTTTTTTTCGACCCCTGATAATAGAGCGTTGCTGTTGTTGTTCATGTTTTTTATTCTCTTCTTTTATATCTAAGAAACAAATGAGAATTATCCACTTAAATAGAGGGAGACTGAATGAACGAAGGCAACTGAAGAGCGAAGAACGAAGCGGGGGAGGGGGTGGTGGAGGTGGAAAAAACTTGATTCACTTGAGATTGGGCTCCTTATTAAAGTAAACAACTTCACTTGTTAAGAATTGCGCCCAATTATTCTTATTATAAATAATTTCAAAATATGCAATATATGAATATTTAAAAAAATTATATTTTATTTATTCAATTTAACAAATAATATTAATTTTAATAAATTTCATTTTTTGTTTTTAATAGAAGTAATTAATTCATTAGATCAATTTGTGTTGTTGATATAAGGGCTGAGTTGATTGTAAACGGGTCAAAGGTTATATACAAGACGATGTATGTATGTGTGTAAAATCACTAAGCGAGTTTATAAGTGTTTGTGTTGGGGAGGGGGGATGGATAGAAAGGAAGTGGGGAAATGGAGAAGGAGGAAGGGGGTGGTTTGGCCAAGATTTGAGCAAGACGCCTTATGGCTGTAGAAGCCATAAGGGAACTCAGGGCTAAGGAAACAGCCCCGGGGGTTGAGGCGTTATGAATTCATAGCTCATTTCCCGGAGCTGGAGCCTGTAATTGCCCTGGACCACACGGCTGCTGCGTCTCTGGCCACACGCACTTTGCAACCCCCAAGATCCCCAGCAATGGCCCAAAGATCCTTTTATATATTGCACTCCAAGTTTAAGGCTACATGAATGAAAATTAGTAAATTAATTAAATATTATTTGTGATTAAAGGCAGAGGGGTGGACGGACTTTGTATCAGAGGGCGGCGGGGGTTAATTGGCTCCATTCTCGATTCTATAAAGAAACGTCCCGGATATTATTAATATTAACAGTAATGTTTAATCATGACAGAAAATATATCAAAGAGAAAGTTTCACTATTCATCTAAACGGAGACAACAAGAAGATTATCACTCCACTCTCATACTCCGATTTTAATCGTAATGAAAAATAATGGTTAGAGTTAGGGTGACCATATTTTGAAAAAACTCCAAACCGAGACATTTTACCGTTTTTTTAGAACTAAAATGAAAAAATTTTGAAAAAAGTACGGAATGTCTCGAAGACTTTTTTCGGGACTCCGGGATAGAGCACCTAAAAACTGGACGTTTGGTCACCCTAGTTATAGTTAGTCTTTTTTTTATCGAATTTAATAAATATACATACATATTTCATTTTTAGAAAATTTATTTTAAATAACTACTATATAAAATATATAAATATTATAATATAATATATTTGGTTTTATTTATTTATTAGTTTTTTTTTTTAGAAAAATAAAACTTTTACCCTTTTTGTCGTCTGAGAGTCGAATAGAAGATTTTGAGTTGAATTTATTTTGTAAAAAAAACCCTCAGTGAGACTTTTTGTAGTCTTAGACATCTAATAAATTTGATCGATGTTATCAAAAATAATATATATATTCAGTATTTCAAATTCCAGAATATCTGGAATATAACTTGATCGAGTTGATAACGGGCCTGGTACAAATAACTAATTGTAAATACTTATGTATAAAATTTTTAGTTGTAACCATTACTGGCTTAAATAAATAAATAAATATCAAAAATAAAATAAATGAAAAGAAATTTCATTAATTTAATACATAAAAATAAATTATATTTTTATTACATTTTATAATCTTATGAGGTGAATATATTTTTTTATTCTTTATCTTCCTTTTATATTATGAGTTTTGAAAATTAATGTATATTTTTTTTTTTTGATTTAATATAAATATTTATATATTTGAAACTATTTTAATTGTGTTTATATGAAATCTTAATAAAAGAAGAGAAGAATAGGGTTGACAGGGGTGAAAAGGGGTGGTTTGTAAAGTGGGTGGGTGTGTTGGATGTTGGGTGGAAAATAGTACAAAGAATTTCCTTTTCAAGTCCGGTATTTCCGGATAAATTGAATTGTCAAGAGACATCAGACAGAGAGTCAAGAAACGAGAAAACTGGTCTTAAGAATTCGCAACTCAGCCCCGGGTATCTGCCGCTGGCCAGAATTGTTTTCGCCGGACCATTGCATTTTCATTTATTCAATTTACAGAGAGAACGAAAGAGACTAGAAACTATTCGAAAACAGACTTTAAAAGCATTCTCATGGAATTTTAGAATGGCATCTTAAAAGCTTCATCTTCTTCTCTGGACTTTTGCTCTACTATTACTAAATACACACCTTGTCTAAGAATCAGAAAAGTAATGAAGGACAAAGCAAAGCAAAGAGACGTTAAGAAGGAGGGGTAGAAGTTATCTCATTTGACCAAATAGAAAATTAAACTAAAACTCTGTAAAGATGTTTAAAACGAAATATCTAGAATACTACTAATTACTAGAAGTTTTTCATTTAATTTAAAACCTGCCTAGACAATAATTTTAGCATTATTTAATTTTAATTTTTTTTTTCTAAAACCACATTTACTGTAGAAAATAATTAAAATTAAAATAAAATAAATAAGCTAGAGTGTCTCCACTCGACTATCTCGCAATTTCAATTGGATTAAATAACATAATATATTATATTTAAATTGTTATGTAATGCCGAATGCGGCTTTATACATTTAAGAAAATAAATAAATAAATAAATAAAATAATATATTATATTTAAATTAAATTTAATTAATTATAAATTATAAATTAAAATTAATAAATAATATTTATTAAACCAGTGCATGATTGGTTGTAGGTTGATGGTACCACGTCACGTGTTGGCGCGTGAAATTTGCAGTGTTAAAAAATTAATTCTGGTACTTTCAGCGATTTAATCAAGCTGAAATTCTATATATAGCAGTTTTATACAATTTTTAATATGTAATATGAAAAACTATCAAACATATAGCTTTATTTTTACGGTCACTTTAGAGAAAAAAAAATCAAAGCGTTGAGGTGCATGTTGCAAGCAAGTTGATAGAAAACTACGAATTTTGAATAATGCCCGTATACCAAATTACATGATTCTAGCTCAAACCGTTTTCGCGTAATCTTGTCTACACATACACACACACATGCAGACACACAGAGAGATATTTTTCTCAACCTTAGTGAAAATGATTCAGGAACCTTCAAAACGTATAAAAATATCAAAATCTCGACATCGTGATCGCACTACTATCTCTGGCGAGATAGTAAAAAGAATATAGTAAAAATTTTCTAATTTTATTTTCATTTATTTTCAATCTTATAAATGAAATTTAAATTAACTTGAATATACTTAAATATAGTATAGTATAAATATATAATAAAAGAATAAGAAAAATAAATAAAGAAATATTCTCCACTACCAGTAATTTTTATTTTCATCATATATTGCCAAAAACTAATTGAGTTTAGTAAGTTATCAAGAGAAATTTGCTTCTCTCTCTCATAACGAGTAAAATAGTTCTCTGTGTATGTGTGGTTTCTGTCTAAAGCAAGAGAATATATCTATATATATATGTATATATATGCGTATGTATTCCGATCTTGTCCATCTTGAATATTGATAAGAACTAATCAAAGAGTTAAAGTAGTGGCCCTCTCTCTCTCTTTCTCTCCTCCTGTGACTGTGTGTCTGTCTGTTAGCTGGGAAGGTGGTGAGGGCAAAGTTTATTGGTACGGAGACGACGAAATACACCCTGCAACCCCCTCGCCTCTAATAAACAACCCTCTCTCTCTGTTCATCAAACTTTGTGCATGTGTACGTGTGAGGGTTGAGTTGAGACGAGGCCGGGGGTGGTTCTTGAGTCAACAACACACGTACGCCAAGTACTTCCAAGTTTTAGTCAGGTTAGCCAACATCTTTGGAAAATATAATGGCCAAGACCAAAGCAAGAGAGTGAGACAGCCAGATGAATAAGATATCTTTGGACGAAACTTAATACTTGATTTTGGAGAAAAGGATCTACAGATCTCTCTCTCTCTCTCTCCTTAGCAAGAAAGTCAATGATGAGAATACCTACTTTCTCACTCTGTTCTATACTGTAGTTGATTTAAATTCGTAAACTTATACATTTTATTTATTTTCTATGAAATGGTGAAAATTTCAATTTTTAGATTTCATAGAAACTTATTTAAACTTTACAGCAATCAGTATGAAAAGACAGAAAATTTAGCAAAAGTTAAAATGTTTGTTTCTTAGTAATGAATTTAGAATCTTATAATCTTCAAAACTCTTGCGGAGAGATCTCAAAGTGATACATAGTTAACTTCCGTTTTAGATTATTTATAGTATAGCTTTATTATTTTGAACCTTGATTAAAATATGGATATGTTGAAGTTGAGATTAATGGACCTCATGTTATTGTTATATACAAATATTAAATCTGAGAGGTTATGAAATTTGAACTTGTTGTAAAATAAAAATGAAAATACCCGATAATGTGTACTCTAACTTATTACTTTCTTGAAAAGCTTTGAATTAATTAGAAACAGATTCGAAAAAATAAACACTCAATTCAGAGGTTAATGAATTAACAGTCAATAACAAACTGGCCGTTATATCGTTTCTCTCAACAAAATGTTTATTATTTTGATTGTTGATTTATAATAAATAATAATTATAATTTATAGTAAAGGGGCTTATTGCATAAAAATTATTATCAAAGGGGATAAAAATTAAAATATATAAACAATTATTTTACCGGTTGTATTAAATGAGTGAGGCATGGTCTATGACCTTAGGTGACGAGAGTAGATTTAGAATATTTGAGAATAGGGTTCTGCGAAGCATTTATGGGACAAAGACAGATGAGGTCACCGGGAAATGCCGGGGACTGCATAATAAGAATTGAATGACCTCTATGCATCTCCAGATATAGTTAGAATTATAAAATCGAGAAGGCTGCGGTGGGCAGGACACGTGGCTAGAATGGGAGAAGATAGAATAACGAAAAATATATTGGTAGGGACACCGAGTGGGAAACGCCCGCTTGAAAGACCAAGGATGGGTGGGTATTGTGGGAAGGGACGTGAGAGAGATGGGCGAGAATAGGGACTGGAGGGTTGTGGCTCAGAATAAGAATACTTGGAGGGGTGTGGTTACTGCGGCCAAGAACTTTCGAGTTCTAAAATAAGAAAAAAGTTATAATTTATTGGAAAAATAGAAATAGTACAAATCAATATAACTAATGTTGAATTCTATTATAAAATTTTATTAATTTTAATATTATTAATTATTTAGGGATCTATAGTATTATAATAATAAAACTGTTAATCTGAATAATCAGGTAACATTTTCATAATAGAATAAATAAAAAGCACTAAAGAAGAATTTATACTCTGTTTATAATAATAAATTAATTCATTATATTATATTAAATAAAATTTCAAAGATTTTATTTAAGCCAAAATAATTTATAAAAATAAACAAATTAAATTTTTATTAACAATTTATTTTTTTTAAAAAAAAGACATAAATAATTATATAAAATTATGTGTTTATCAGATTTTTATATATTTTATTAAAAAATTGACCTCTATTCATTGTTTAATTAAATACTATGAGTATTATTTTTCTCTAGTATTCGTAATCCTTTGAAGAGGTGTACCCTTTGATACTTTTGTGCCCTTTGAACTGTTCCCTGTTAGTTGTTAAGTATTTTAATAAGCCGCGAGGTCTTGGCTTTCAAAGACGTTCGTATCGTCGAAGACACCTCACCTCGGTCCTTAGCATCTTGATCGCATTAGCCAAGGGTCAAGAGCATCCTTTGGACACCGGCCCGGAAACCCGCTCAAGACGGCGCTTAAGGAAACCATTAAGCCTCAAAGGTTTCCGGTTAAATGCCCCTCGCCGACCAACACCAGCCGATTCTATTAAATTCCATTTAGGCACCGGAAATGAGTCTATGAACAACTCGCTATTATCACTTTGGAAATGAACATTGAAAAATTAAGCTGGATAATAAAATATTTCATCCATTTTTATGAATCCATCAACATTAGCTATTAATTACCCCTCAAAAGAAATTCATTTATTTTATTATTTTTTTCGTAAATTTTCATTTTCATTTATGCATAAAAAAATAAATAAAAAAATTAATATTTATTTTAATAATTATATGTAAACAATTTGTTATTTGATGGTTTATAAAGAAGTGTTGCATGTAAAAGTTTTGAAATTCATATTTTTGCCAAATATAGAAATATATATATATATATATATATATCAAAAGATATTCAATTAAATAAATTAAATACCCGTAAAGTTTAAAGTATGGCAATGAGAGGTTCTAAACATTGAAATAACATAGAGAACATTTATTCAAACCAATTAATGTATTTTCAATTTATTATTTATATATATATATATATATCCTATATATACTATCTTCGACGCTCTTGGCATCTAGATAAGAGGCAAATCGTCCTCTATTCTCTCAAAATAGTGTTTTTAGTATTTTATTATAATTTGTATTTCATACCAATTTAATAATATATAATAAAATAATAATATAAAATATAACCGAAGAGTCGAACAAGTCTAGAGCGAGATAAATCTAGAAAGAATGTTGGGAAATAAGTCATACCAATTAAGACAAAGCTTGCAATTATTTAAGATTTTACTTGAGCAATAATTTTAAAATATATTTTAATAATAACTAACAAAAAAATCTGGAGTGTCTCTACTCGAATATCTCGCGAATTTGAATTGGATTAAATAACATATATTCTATTTAAATTAAATTAAATGAATTATAAATTATAAATTAAAACTAATAAATAATATTTATTAAACTAGCGCGTGTTTGGCTCTTTGTTGATGGCACCACGTCAGGTGCTGGCGCGTGATTTGCAGTCGTGTTAAAAAATTAATTCCGGGACTTTGAGCGATACAAACAAGCTAAAATTCTATATATCGTATATCAGTTTTATACAATTTTTAATCATGTGAAAAACTATCAAACTTATATCTTTATTTTTACGGACAGTTTAGAGAAAAAAAATCAAAACGTGGTAGGTAATGACCCACTCCCGGATGAGCTATATTTCTCAAAAGTCGATAGAAAACTACGAATTTTGAATAATGTCCGTTTACCAAATTTCATTAAACTAGCGCAAACCCCGTTTTTGTGAGATAGTAAAATATTTATATGTATAACTATTTGTTAAATAAATTTAATTATCCATTTTATTATATTCTGAGTATATATTATTATTGAAAATACTTGTATATTGAATAATACCATATATAATATATATCACTTATATCAAATATTATCTTTCATTTCTATAGATATTTTTATTTTAATATTTTTAAGATTAATTCCTATTTATTTTTTGAAAATATATAGGTATAGATATTTACGAGGGTGGCTCTTGAAAAGCTTCCGACCTGACTAAGAAAAACGATGTTTTTAAATTTTTTTTTTTTTTTGCTATATTTTCCAACATAATCTCCATCAACACTGAAACATTTCTCATAATGGTGTTTTAATTAATTTAATTTAATTAATTAATAAATTATTTAATTAATTAATTAAATTTGATTTAATTTAATTTAAGTCTCATCAACAGTTTTGAATCGACGCAAAAATTCGTTTGGATTACGCCTACAGCGCCAAATTGTCGATAGAAATGGTTTTTCGAAGCAATTTTTAGTCTAACGTTAGGAAATGCGGCACCCACGTTGCACACAGCTTTTCATATTCAAATGGTTTTGCAAAATATTTCGCACACGTTTAGCTGACATCGTACAGGTCTCAATTTTCTTGAATTTTGAAAAATAAAACAAAAAGAAAAATTGAAAAACATCGTTTTTCTTGGTCAGGTCGGAAACTTTTCAGACCACTTTCGTATATAGATATTGTTATTTGCAATCATACATAGAAATAATTTGCCTGAAAATGTAAAACTGATCCTAATGTTATATAGATAATCATTATAAAATAAAATATATTTATAATAGATAATATGTGAATATATAGGGCACTTATCTAATATGTCAGTGGGAGGGGGGTCAGGGTATGTATACCCAATGTCATTCTGAAACAGATCGAAACACTATTTATTTACATCTACATAATTACAATTAAATTTGATATCACATAAAATATATACATCTTAAATACCAAACAAAGTTTAAAATAGAGATAACTGTGTCCTTTTATCGATATTCACTCATTAACTATTATCAATATACCTTCAGTCTGACGTCATTAAGCAAATTATATCTTTTATATGTTGGTAAATATGATTTTCATATATATATATATATATATATATATAATATTATTTTAAGTACAACTATTGTTCTAAGTAATTGAAATTAAAAAAAAATATATTTATAAAAATATCAATTATAAATTATAAAATATATTGTATCTATAATAATAATATATCAACCAAAACATGGAATATAGGTATATAAATATATTTGAAATTTATATAATTTCATTACGATATTTGTGCAAAAGATGATACCTACTGAAACTTGAGAATATATCTAAAAATTCCAATTTTTCGATTATTCGAAAACTTTAAATAGAATAAACTTTTTCATATTATTTTTTTTTTTCTTTTCTTAACCATTTTTGTTTCCTGGTTTCCATTCATGTCATATTTAAGGACAACGTCACGTCAAAGCAAAGACATAACCGCATCATAGACAACAATAAAACTTAGTATTAGAGTAAAACAGGCATAGAGAACAGAGTGGGAGGGAATAGTCGCGGTTGTTTGAAATGTCGCCGCAATGGGGACCACACGATCATGACTATGACGAGAAAGCTAATAACGAGAGTGAGAGAGAGAGAGAGAGAAAGAGGGAGGGAGACCGTCTATTACTTCGAGAGGTTAACAAAGAGATGGAAGTGGAATATTTGCTTAAAGTAGCCTACATGGATGTAAATAGGTAGATGACAGGAAAGTGAGAAGGAACGGCTGACTTATTTCAATGAGTAAAGAGCAATTTTTAAGCTAAATTCTAGAACTACAACTTGTAATAAAACTAGCCCTAAAGCTCACTGAACTTGGTAATTTAATTCTCTAGTAAAATTTCTTAATTAAGATAATAATTTCAAAAGAGAAATCTCGGCATGCATTTTCTATATATTATTATTATTTTCAAAGAAATTTCAAAAATTCAATAAAATATAAATATATATTTTTGATTGAATAATAATTATGTAAAAAATTGACATGGTAAATTTTTCAAAATTTGAAATTAATTTTAAATTTATTTTTAATTTTTATAAAAATTAATTTTAATTTTCCATTTATATATTAATATTAAAAATAGGTACAAAGTTTATACAATTAAAAAGAAAGATGGAAAAACAGGAATATCGCGTCTTGATTAAACATTGTTCTCGAAAGAGCAGTTGTGGGATAACATTCCTGCAACCACTTCAATGATTGTTCACAAGTTCTCCCATCAAAAAACAATGTTTAATCAAGACGCGATATTCCTGTTTTTCAATTTTTCTTATGAAGGCGAAAGTAGCGTCACTTAAACGACTGTAGCTTGTAAACGAATGGACGAAATGTCATGATACTTCATACATAAACTAGTGACAAATGAGCCTCTCGAAATGAGCAATGTTTATTTTCTAGTGGCGTCCCCTATTGAAAAATCTCGGGACTTTCAGTCCATATGTAGTGTTGTCTGTTCATTAACCTTCTTTGTATCTTCTGTCCTTGGTTTAATTTTTTCGTTATATTTCATTTTATCTCCTTCCAGTTTAATTTCGTCCATTGGTTTTTATCCATATGATTTATTTTTAAAATATAATTAAATTATTTTTGATTGTTGTCGTTCGTCCTAATCTTTGTTTCCCCAATCTCTCTTCTCCAAATGTAATTAGATTTGTTAACTAATTTTAATTAGACGAATGTTTCTGTTAAAAGTTTTAAATTTTTTAATTATTAAAGAGAAATAAGGAAAAGTAGGAATTGAAATATATTTAAAATAAGCGGGAGTGTCCTCCCCTAGACTTTCCCGCATATAAATAGGTATAAAGAGTTGTGAATGAATATTTAGAATGTGTAAACTTGGTACCTAAAAATATCCATAGGTGAAATTTGGTGTGAAAACAATACCTCCCTTACTATCGTCGGTCGGTAAAAAAGAAACGCTACTTGTATAGGTAAAATGTCACTTCCGGTAGTCAGATCATGATGAAATTTGGTATCTGAATTTTTTTCATATTTTTAAATCTATATACAAAATATGAAGCTAATATCTCGTAGCAAACTGGTACTTTACTTGAAAGGTAAACGCAACCAGTGTAGGTAAAGTACCACTTCCCGTTAACCGATTTTGACGAAATTTTGATAGAAATCTACAAACTGTGAATAATATCGGTGTACCAAATTTCGAAGTCCTAGCTTGATTAGTTTTTGAGTAAATTTGCTTACAGACATTACATACATACATACATACATACATACATACATACATACATACATACATACATACATACATACATACATACATACATACATACATACATACATACATACATACACACACACAGACATAATTCGAAAAATGGTATTTTCCGACTCAGGGAGGTCTAAAACGTCAAGATCTATCGAAATCTCGAAGTCGAAATTTTTGACGATTCCAATACTTCCCTTATACGAAGTATGCGGGAAAGTAAAAAACGTTAATAATAAAGCCCGCCTGGGAGGTAGATAACCAGCAATGTCTTCTTAACGTAATTATGTTAACATGGGCTAGTCCTCTCCACTACCTTATCTCACAAACTAACCTATATTCAATATGTTGTATCACAAACGAATTTCACTAAAATCCATATATATATAACTAATGATTTTACTATAAACCAAGCAAATTTAAATAATTAAAATAGTGTTGTTTTACCTTGGTCAAGTCATGGGATAAGCTAGTAGTATGAAGCAAAAACAAAAAACAAAAATTATATTAGATGGTTTGATAAATCAAATATTTGTTATTGTTTTAATTTTATAATTTTATAATTACCATTCTATGTATTGATATTTTAGTCCATCTTTCTCTTGAACTTTTTGTTGGTTGAAGATGTTGATTATCTTGGGATGGGTAGCATTGTTTTAGTTGGGGGCTGAGGGTAGGAGGGGCGCAATTAAAGTACCACTAGGCCGCTCCACAGCAGGTGTTGGTTGCAGTGTCTACTGGCTGATCTTAATATCATCAGCATCTGCACTGGAGAGACTCCAAGCGCCGGCTGCTGCTCTTCAACTTTTGTCTTGCGGGAGTAAGGACTTGGAAATCCCTGACGGGCGGTATTCGTTTCTCGAATGAATCCCAGTGCCCCAACATTAATCCTAAATCTATCTCCCTTATATAATAATAATTATTATAGTCATTTATAGTCAATTTACCTATATAGTTATACGAGTCAATAATAAATTAATAAGTCAATAAAACTCTTCTCTTAAAATTATTTGAATGTTAATGAAAATGAAAAAAATATTTTAAAATATGTTTTTTATATTTTATATACATTTAAGAAAATAATTTGTTTTTTTAATTTTTAAGGTATTTTTAAGTATTTTTAATAATTTTATTTGAGAGTATTTTAAAATGAAATTTTTTGACTAAATAAAATAAAATAATCATATCGTTGTTCATTATTTATGTTTAAAATTGTTTAAGCCATAATTATTTAATATTTTTTGCAGTGAAATTTTTGTCGATATTAAATGATTTATACAAAAGTCCTCTCCATTCTCCAAAACAAATAATATTAAGTATGAACTTGATTGTTCTAATAAATAGATTACTTTCATGGTATATGATATAAATATATGAATTTTTTGTTTTTAATTCTATGGTCTGTTGTTGTATATTATGTTGTCTGGTTATATTGTATTAAAGAAGAGGTTTACTCTTCTCGAAACGTCATTTGTCCTAGTGTGGTTGATGTCACTACAAAATGGCAAAACGGCACGCCAACTGTCTGCCCGTATGTTGGCCTCTCTTTCTCTTAGTGTATGCATCTGTCTCTCCTCCACCGCAGAAGATAAACGAACTAGCCAGACATCCACACACCCAGGCGAATAGAGCAGGGTAGGAAACCAAGCAGCTTCTCTCATAACCCATTTTGAACTGGATGCATGAAAATGACAACACATGAGCAGGCAAAGCATAAAATTAATTAACATTTAAGAAAAGCTGAAAAAAAAAATAATAATAAAAGTATAAACAAGACAAACTAGAAAATAATAATAAATGAGAAAGAATAATAATGTAGTTTCAGACAAATCGAAAAACTTTTTTAATCTTGATTAAAGTATATAATTATTATTTAAATAATAATTAAAATATTATAAATTAATACATTGCTTATAAAGAGTAATAAATAAAAATAGTTAATTAAATTCAATTAATCATTTAAAAAAAAAAAAAAAAATCATTAAAAACCATAATCAAAAATTAACAAATATTAAATTTATATACTTAGTAATATATTAAAACTATAATTTGAAAATCCCAGTTATATTAATATAATAAATTAGTAATATATTATATATTATAGAAGTGTCGAACAAGTCGAGAGCGACACAAATCTAGAAAGAATGTTGAGAAATTAGTCATACAAATTAAGACAAAACTTTAAGATTTTTACTTGAGCAATAATTTTAAAATATATTTTAATAATAACTAACAAAAAAAAGTATTTATATGTATAATTATTTGTTAAATGAATTTATCCAATTTATTTTTCTAAGTATTTATTATTATTGAAAATACTTGTATATTGAGTAATACCATATATAATATACTATATCACTTATATATCTAATATTATCTTTCATTTCTATAGCTATTTTTATTTTAATATTTTTAATATTAATTCCTATTTATGTTTTGAAAATATATTTAGATATGGTATTTGCAATCATACATTGAAATAATTTGTCTGAAAATGTATAACTGAGGATGTCCTAATGTTATAGATCAGTGATTCTCAACGATTCAGTGATTCTCAACCACTGTGCCGCGAGATTTTCAAAATGTGTAGCCAAATTTTATAACTATAAAGTTCAAATTAGGAAAAAGTACTTTTTTATTTTATATGTATGTAAAAAAAAGGTAAAATGTTTTGGCGATCAGGCTCTTAAACATTTTCGACTTTTTTTCAATTTTTTTCAATATGGCAAATAAGTAAATATTAACTTTTACACTTATCTTTTTTATTTGTGTGCCGCCAAATTTTTAAACCGTTAAAAGTGTGCCACGGTAAAATCACTGATATAGCTAATCATTATTAAATAAAATATATTTATAATAGATAATATATGAATACAAAGGGCACTTTTCTGAGATGTAATTGGGAGGGGATCATCATAATCCTATATTCATATTATAATGTATAATAATTATATAATTAATATAATTTTAAAATGAGAAATTATAAAAAAAAAATTAATTTGATTATTTTTTTGTGTTTGAAAATATGGATAATATAATATAATTTTGTATGTTTTTAATTTTATTATCCATTAATATGAGAAATTTAGTGATTCAGTCCCTATAAAGGATGTTATTAAAATATATATAAAAAAAAAAAATAAAACAAGCACAAATGTCTCTCTGGATAATGATTTAAACGATTGCAAAAATGATTTGAAAAGTTTAATTAATTTTAGTCGAATTGTATTGCATCGAATTCATCATCATTTTATAATTGAAAATTCTGAATCAGAGGTATCTGCTATCTCGCTATATTTTCTTCTATCTTGGTTTATTAGAAAAGTGAAAACAATTCTGCATTTGTGAGGGTTTACGTCAGTGTTAGTGGGTTTTGAATTAAATTGACAATCTCTTTCGCTCCTACTTTCTACCCTCTTTCTTGATTCTTACCATAGCTCGCTCCGGATTCACACCCTTCCGTTTGCTGATTGTTTCCACTTTTCAACTATTTATATAAGACCCATAAGGTGTTTCACAAATATCACTAGAAATTTCTTAAAATATAATTTAACATCACCATAATTTAATTTAAAATATATCTGATCGAAATATTTAAAAAAAAATAATAAATATCATATTTAATTGATGTAAATATCAAATTAATTAACAATAATTAATATTAGATAATATTAAATAACAAAGTTAATATTAAAATCTACGATAGGGAAACTTCCATTCTCTCTCCACTGAGACGGTTAGAATTTTATCAACTAAAAGTCATAGCTAACCTTCGTTTTCTCATCGAAAATAACGTTTTTTTCGTATATTATGTCAGACACCTGTTATTCATATTGTATTATAGTCTATAATACACTTTAATTTTTTTAATGTTATAGAATATACACTGAATTTCTTTTCACAATACTTTACTATAATAAATAGATGTGAATATATGAAATTTTAAAAAAGAAAATATTATATATATTAATTATATAAAAAATTTAAATCACAAGATTTAAAAATCTTGAAGAAAGAGACACTAAATTAACTAAAATAAAACTATACATGATGATTAATTAATATGAATACCATTCCTAATCATAAATAAATATATATATATATATCATATCTTTATATATATTTCAATTTTTTACTTGTATATTAATAAAAATGAACAAATTTTTAAGATAATTAAAATTAAATATAATAATATGTACTAGTATTTGTAATATTTAAAAAAGAGAAAAATAATGAATTTGTCACTATTAACAAATATTCGGCGCTCGGAACAGCTAGTATATATATCAGTGATTCTCAACCACTTTTGTGTGCCACGAGATTTTCAAAATGTGTCGCCAAATTTTAAAAATGTAAAGTTCAAATTAAGAAAGAGTACTTATTTATTTATATGTATGTAAAAAAAGAGGTAAAATGTTTTTGCGATCAGGCTCTTAAACATTTCCGACTTTTTTTTTAAGTATCACCAAGTGTGCCCACCCCTGTAATATTATTTCAGAAATGTGCCCGACTATTGAAAAAGGTTGCCGACCCCTGATTAAAATCATAAACTATATTACACAGTCTATTATAGGTAGGTAAATAACTTTTCCACTTGTCTTTTTCTTTGAGTGCCGCCAAATTTGTAAACCGTTAAAAGTGTGCCGCGGTAAAAAAATGTTTGAGAATCACTGATATATATAATACATTTTTTAATATATGGGGGGGAAGACCAAGGACGTGGTGGGTGGATAATATAGGAAGGGACTTGAGAGAATTGCGAGATTATAGGGATTGGAGGGTTGTAGCTCAGAATAGGGACACTTGGAGAAGTGTGGTTGCTGCGGCCAAGAACTTTCGAGTTCTGTAGAGCCACAGAGATAGATAGATAGATAATAGAAAGTTAAAATAAAATAATTATTAATGTGGTATCTACAGTACAATTAGGATGACTAATGGGAAAATTTCATTTTTTCAAATGATGTTTTAATAATGACTATATTATTATACTATTTATTGAATTATTAATATACTTTATTATTCTCAAATATATTTTCCCAAACTATGTAATATATAAATATGTATTAATATATTGTTTTATTTAAATAAAAATTATATATTTAAATATTATTTAAATAATTAATTGACAAACAAATTAAATTAAAAAAAGAAAGTTCAACATTTGTAAATATTTTTCACCTGTGTTATTGTATTTCGAAACACCCTGTATGTTACTTTTCTTCCTCTTTCTATCAATATAGGTATGTATAGATAGATAGATCCTTATAATAAGACAGGAAAGTAAACCAAGTTTTAATCACGTGAGTGCAGCCAGGCGACAGACTGTATGTGTGTGTGTGTGTGTGTGAGTTTTGTCTTTGGAGTTACTACAACATTAAAAACATATTCATCCATTCATTAACAAAAACCCATTTCCTTCTTTCTCCTCTTCACTCGACAATTTTATCTATTAACATTTACTGACAAGTGTCTTGAATTTGTGGAAATGGGTTGATCCATCGTACTCACCTCTCCTCTCCTCTCTTCTCCTTTCCTTTTCTTTTCCTTTTCCATATACAGAGACATAAGCAGAGAGCAACGGCACCTTTTAAAAGACACAAAAGAACAAACAACTGGTTCTTCACTTGAAATTTCCAAGGAATAAACTAACTTTTACCTGGCTGGGTCCTTTTCAACTTCAACGACGATGATGTCGACGACGCCATCGCCCTCCTACCTCCGTTTGCTCTTTCGTGTATTTAATAACTTATTGCAAGTTTCACTTCGTGATGCTCCTGCTTGTTACCCTTTTCTGACGCACTTAGAACCCTTGGCATCACCTAATAATGGTGCACATTAAAATTATCACGATTAATTTCAAACAAAAATGAATATAACAAAAAGTGTCTTAAACTAGTTTTGAATATAAGAAATTAATTATTATTATTAGTAAATTAGGTTATTAATTACGCTATTTTGTTATGAAAATGACATGACTATCAAATATCTCAACTGTATGTAAAAATTAGTTTTAAAAAGCATAAATACATGTATAAATAGCATAAAAAATAATACATCTATCATTTATAAGAATACATAAATATATAAATATAAATTAATAATTATTATTATTAAATATAAGTTTTAAAACTTTAGATGATAAATAAAAAACTGGAGTGTCTCCACTCGACTATCTCGCAATTTGAATTGGATTAAATAACATATATCATATTTAAATTAAATGTATTTAATTAAATTATAAATTAACATTAATAAATAATATTTATTAAACCAGCACGTGTTTGGCTCTTTGTTGATGGCACCACGTCACGTGCTGGCGCGTGATTTGCAATGTTAAAAAAATAATTCTGGTACTTTCAGCGATTCAATCAAGCTGAAATTCTATATATAACAGTTTTATACAATTTTACATACATACACAGAGACAAAAAGACACATTTTTCATTTTTCCCAATCTGATTGATTCAGGAACCTTCAAAACGTATAAAACATCAAAATCTCGACATCGAAAATTTTCGTGATCGCAATACTATCTCTGGCGAGATAGTAAAAATAAAATATGTAAACACTCATATATTTATATATACTATAAATATATATATATGTACATACCATGCATCTTTAATATTGAAATTATTAATTAGAATCAATTTCAGATATTTTAATTTTTTTATCATCTCTATAAAATAGTAGACATCTTCCTTTCTCTAAATTAAATTTTATATATTGTGTATAATTATTTTTTATTTAATTTCTATTGTACCGTTTAAATCTTATTTTAGAAGATAAATGTTTTGAGATTTCAATTATTATACTAAATAGAATTTATTTTTGAAAAATTTTCACGTCTGATACACATATCGTCCTCGTTTCTTTGTTGAGGAAGCGTGAGACGTGGAGGCGTCGGGTAGTTTTGCGGGGGTGAGATACTAAATGGAAGTGTCGGCTGCAGCTGTTGCCACAGGCTTCCTCTTTCTCTTCCTCGGCTACGTCTTGACGATGGTGGTCAGCGTCGGAGACATGGATACATACTCAACACCCCCTCACTGATTAGTCATTCTGTAAAGTTAAATTGTGCATTCTCTTGAGAATCTGAAAATATAAAATAATTTATTATTAATAATTTTTATTTTTTAATAATAGTATATATATATAAGATTAAATTTAATTAAATTTCTAAACATGAATTAAAATATATAATAATATATATAAGAAAAAAAATTGAATTTTTTTATTCAAATTAAATATAAATTTTAATAAATATTTTGTTAATTTATATTAATCTTGAAGAATTAAATAAATATAAAATATTTATTTGTCAATGAATCTCTGAAAAATAATAATAAAAAATGCGCATTATATATTCTTTTGATTTATTTTATATTATTTGTATTTTTTAAATGATTTATTATTTTTTTTAAGGCGCCATCGGGTGGGAGGTAGCAAAGCTGGCTCACATTCTCGTGGTCCTGGGTTCAAGTCCAAGGCCTGGCAAGGGAATTTCTCTAGCTGGGACGGAGTCAACCCAGCCACCGGGATGAAAATTGGGAAAGCTACTTGATAGCGCCTCCGATCAAGAAAATCAACGTAAAGGACCCGTTCTGCTGATCATAGGACACTTACTTGATGTAATCGACTTCATAGGCATAGACGTACAAAAGTTAGAGGTTTTTTAAGGTTATATTTATTGATATTTTTAAATGTACATCTAATAATGTATTTAGAATATTAATTAAATAATTTAATATATATATATATATATATATTTATAGGTATATGAGTGTGTTTGCCTGTTTATGTGTTTTTGTTTTTTGTTTTTGGTTAAATAAAAAATTTTTAAAACAATTTTAATTAAGGATGATTGAATTTTATTTTAAAGTCTAAAACGAGATGAAATTTAATGACACGCTAAATGACTTGTTTATTTTAATCTCAGTGGCGTTTTTTTTTCTCAAGCTCTTACCAGCAGGGAGCCTACAGCGGCACCACAACCCTAAAAAGTTCACTTTGCAACCCCTTTTTTTTCTCTATCGAAAGTACGTCCACCTTGCAAGTGATAGTCGCCAGGGGGCGAAGGCGAAGGAGAAGTGGGTCGGCCATCGCCCACACTCGTGCATTGCATTAACATCCTATTTTGCAGACGTCCAACTCGCCTTCACATGCACACCACAACCCACACTTTTTCTTCTGAGAATAATTACAGAGAAAATTAAATATCCACCTTTCCCATTGCACGGCACCAGAATGAAATTGAATTCCGAATGGGGTAGAAAAAAAATAAATGAAATGAATTATTCCATTTAATTATTATAAAATAATTAAAAACTTTTGTTTTAACTGTATTTATTTAAAATTGTAAGAGATTGAAGGATTTTTTTAAAATTATTTTGACAGAATTAATTGTTAACTTAATCTTAAATTACATTATTATTATTATTATTATTTAATTTAAAGTAATATAATCTAATAATATAATTCATTATAAAATAGTCAAAAATGAATTGCCATTAATCTGTATAATATTTTTACAGATTATGATTTGTACAATTAATTTTCAACAATTAAAATCAACATGGATATATTTAATACAAATGAATAAAATATTTCAATAAGACCTGAAGGAAATTTGATGTTTACTAATCATCATTAGTGTATATAGTATCCATGAGAGAGAAAAATTAATGAATTTTGCTATTAAAAAAATATTCAATTTAAATAATGATATTAGTAAATATGATCTTTAATCCAACCTCTTTAATAACTTATTTTTCATTAAATTCAACTTAAAATGAAAGAACAAAAAGAAAAATAATTTAAAAATAATTTTTAGGTATATCGAGTTGTTCACTTGATCTAATTGTATTGTTAAATAAAAATTTTACTCTACTAAAATTTAGCTCTACGACTCTTATATTTGAAGAGGTCATTCACCTGAACAAAATTTGCTTCTAGAAAATATTTATTTCTCTGGTTGTTTATCAAATTAAAAATATATTCAATTTTATTTTTATTTTGTAAGTATTTCTTACTTTTACTCTCTTGCCAGATATAGTATTGCGATCACGAAAATTTTCGATGTCGAAATTTTGATGTTTTTATACGTTTTGAAGGTCCCTGAGTCATTTTCACTAAGGTAAAAATAAAGATATATATTTGATAGTTTTTCACATGATTAAAAATTGTATAAAACTGCTATATATAGAATTACAGCTTGATTGAATAGCTGAAAGTACCGAAATTAATTTTTTAACACTGCAAATCACGTGACTAGCGTGACCAGCACATGACATGGTGCCATCAATAAAGAGCTAAACACGCGCTGGTTTAATAAATATTACTTATTAATTTTAAATTAAATTTAATTAATTATTTAATTTAAATATAAAATATTATATTATTTAATCCAATTTAAATTTGCGAGATAGTCGAGTGGACAACTACTGCTGTTATTAGAATATAATTTAATAATATTAGAAAGCAAAACACGATAGAAGTTCTAATGATTAAATTGGATTTTACCTGAAAATATTTTTAAATATGTGAATAGTTAAGTGATATATGTATGATACTATATAAATAATTTTATTTGAAAAATTATTTACTTTAAATGTACCATATCTTAAATATTTCAAGATTATTTCCAAATTAATTTTATGTTCTTTGGATATTTGTTGTTATTGTATTGTCGTTTGTATTTTGTATATTTATTTGATTAGTTTTTCAAGTTCGAGAAGTGGTATGTGTAAATGTGAAATAGTGGCATCTTAAGCCGATTTTGTATGCAAGCACATCCAAATGTTTTAATCTACTTAGAACACCTCCTTGGTGGTTCAATTTTGTTCACCAATGAACCTATAAAGAATATTATAAAAAAATAAAATTATATTGTTTTATATATTTCTTTTAGGATATTGCTTCATACTATTGTATTATTAAGAAAATAAATTTATGTTGGAAATAAATGTTATATTTCACTTTCATTACTATTAAGCATGGATTGGTTTAATTTTTTTCTTATTGAGTCATTGTGTGCATGTTTTTGTTTCATTTGATCCTCCACTGAGTTGTGTGAATCGAGAGGGTTTTTTTTTCTTTCCTCCCCCTGTACTAATCCAGATTCCTTTAATCCCGTTCTCAACATCAACGGCGTCTTCATCGTCCACGGTCACTTTCTCTCTTTCTCTCTCATACAATCATACACACCCCCACATTCACATTTATAAGAGAGACATGCCAGAGCACACATAGCTAAAATAGAAGGTTAGAGGAGTGGAGAGGGGGAGAGCGGGGTTAAAGAGCTTTTTCGCGTAGTTTTCAACCTCAAAAGTTAGGTCTATAGTTTTAGACTTTAAGCTGTTTAACCCGTAAATGCTGTTGGTTTCGTCCTCCACTCTTCTCGTCTTGCTCTTCTTTCCTCATTTTCGTTTATCTAATTTTTCACCTTTTTTTTCTGCATGCAAAATATCGTTAAAATCCCGTACACTTAATGTATGCAAACATTAAATACGTGTTCAAGTTTTGAATGAAGAAATATTTTTTAGATTTTATTTTTTTAAATCTCTCAGGTAATTTCTTTTTTAAGATATTTACAATTTTGTAGTTAATTTATTTATTATTAAAGTTGATTTATTTAAATTTACAAATTAAAAATAAAATTTAATTAATTGAAAATTAAAAAGAACTTAAATTATTGTTTTAGGTTAATGAATAATAAATAATAATAATTATAAAAAATGTGAAAAATAAATTCAAAAAAAGCATTTCTCTATTTTCAATCATATTTCAATTTTCACTTTTATTTATACAACTTGTCTTTTGAATTATATAGATGAATGGAAACAGGAAGAAGGAATGACAAAAAATGCATTTCGGAAAAGTGAATCACAAATAGTCTAATATTTAATAAATCGAACGCCCTTAAATCTTTGAGGTTTGAAATTTTTTCTGACATGTTGATTTATCATTCTCAATTCCGATAAAGTTTACTTTTGTAACTTGCACCCTTCTTTTTGGCTTTTTTTTATTTCATTCTTCTACTATGAAATAAATTGAGAAAGAGAGAGCGAGGCCAGTTAAGTTGGTGAATATGAGATGAAGAAACTTTAGGAGTAAAAGGGAAAGACAATCCAATACGTGGATTCGTAGACTATCAATTGCTTTTGACGGTTGATCAGATCGTGACAAATAGATATTAATTAAAATACAAAAATATTCATTTCTTAGTAAAAAATAACTAACTAAACAACATCAATTATCAATTGTATAACTAAAATTTGTTTTTCTTTAAACTTGGTTATTTTTGTTATATTATATTAAGATGTAATATTATTTGGTAAACTTAATACTTAGTTTTTTTTGGACTTGATTTTGTTTAATTTTCTGAATATCAAAAATATAATAGATAATTTTCTCTAGTATTTTTTCTATTATATTCTGTTAAATTTGAAAAACATAACAATTAAAACAAAAATTATACGCTGACTAAATCGGTTGCAATCCATTCGTAATAAAAACCTATGATAAAATAAGTAAAATAAGTAAATTCAAATAGACTAATGAAAATATTATATATTTTGGTCTAGATTTTTAGTCACCAGTTCAAAATTCAGATATCATTTCATTTTAGATATCACAAATTGCATTCAAGCCAAAAGTCACATAAATAAATGTTATACGTACTAAAAAAGATCCGATTCTCTTTCATGAAATTTCTAATTATCTGTGGCTCTACGGAACTCGAAAGTTCTTGGCCGCAGCAACCACACCCCTTCAAGTATTCCTATTCTGAGCCACAACCTTCCAGTCCCTATCCTCTCCCATCTCTCTCACGTCCTTTCCCACATTATCCACCCACCCTGTCCTTAGTCTTCCAGTGGACGTTTCCCACTCGGTCTCCCAACCAATATATTTTTCGCCATAACTATATCTGGAGATGCATAGAGGTCATGCAATTCCTCGTTATGTAATCTTCGCCATTCCCCGGTGACCTCATCTTTCTTTGGCCGATAAATGCTTTGCAGAATTCTATTCTTAAATACTCTAAATCTACTCTCGTCACTTAAGGTCATAGACCATGACTCACACCCATATAATACAACCGGTAAAATAATTGTTTTATATATTTTAATTTTTATCCCCTTTGATAATAATTTTGACGCGATAAGCCCCTTTTCCGCATGATAATAGGCGCTTCCCGATTGTAAACGCTTCTCGAATATTATTATCTTTCGTTATTACAGAACCTAAGTATTTAAATTTTTCTACATTTTCAAATTCTAAATTTTGTATGTTAAGACTTTGTGTGTTAATACTATTCCTCTCTGTTACTAAATACTTTGTCTTAGCAATATTTATTTCCAGCCCCACCTGCTTAGATTAATTTTTCTACGCTATCTTTGATTACAATTGCCGAATCTCCTATTATATTTAAGTCGTCTGCGTAACCTAATACTTGATTTTTTTTGTTTAATTCTATTCCGTTTGATTTTTCCCCAATTTGTCTAATTACATATTCCAGAACTAGATTAAATAAAAGTACCGGGACCCCGAGCCTCGGCTCGGTACTTAAGTTAAAAAAAATGATTCATTATTATTGGATTTGGCTGGTAATATTAATACCTGGGACACCGAGCTCTCGCTCTACCCTTTAAAAAATATTGATACACAATTCTTTAATTATTTATTACAATTATTAAATGTTACACATTTGCATCAATCTGATTAAAATTAATGAACTTGTGCTCCTCAATAATACATAAATATATAATATATAGGTACATATATTTTTTTTCTATAGTGTTTTTTTGAAAAACTGTTTAGCGCCCCAAGTGGTTATAAAACAAACTAAAGACAAAAAAACGTGCTTTGCAGCTTTTCGGAATTAAAAAAGCAAAATTGGCAGTCGTGGGACTGGCCGACAGAAGTGAAAACTTCTGCGTAAGAAATTTTAAAACAGACGAAATTCGCGCTATTTCACGAGAAAGATGAATTTCATATGCATGTATATATATATAACTTATATATTATTTTAAACATATATTTTAAACAAATTTGTAACTTATATTTATATATATATAAATACACAACTTTGTTTAAAATATTGCAATACGAACTGTTTTATAATTCTTATCTCTAACATAAAATATATATTTATTATGTGAAGTTCATTTCGTATAATTTTGATTATATATGTATATATGAAATGAACTTTACATAATAAATATATATTTATATGTTAGAGATAATTTATAAAACAGTTCTAATGACAATTCAAATTTCGCGCTCTGTTATAAGAAATTTGAAAGCAGATGGTTTCATGGTGTTGGTCACGATCACGCGAGTTCTATACTTTTTCCCCATCCCGCAAAAGTGCTCAACGCCGCTAAAGAAGTTTTCACTTCAAAAATTATTTAATATTTGGAAATATATCTGACTTATAGAAAAAATGAATATTAATTAAAGAAAGAAATAGTTTTTAAAATATCCTGAATAATATGTAACAATTTTCAAGATAGAAATTTATTACAATATTACAATTATTAACTGTTGCATCATTGCATCAATCTGATTAAAATGAATGGAACTTCGGGTACTCAATAATAATAAATAAAATAATATTAATAAATATATTGAATAATATTTTATTGAAAAAATATTAAAACTTATAAAACTATCTAAAACTTTATTAATAAAAGAACAATGAATAAATAAATATAGAATAGTAATTTATTAAAAAGTAAACAATAGATAAAAAGAAAAAAAAATAACAAAATCATTATTTTCATTTTTAAATAACGATTCACCCGGCGAGTTTCGAACCGACGAAATCCACTCGTTAAAACATCAGTCCAACCGCTGGACTATATGTATTTAGATAAAAAATTGTCATTTTTTTACTGTCTTAGCAGGCAGTATTAAAAATTTTGACGTTTTCCATATAATATATAATTTTCAATTAAGAAATTAATAATGAAGCTGTATGTTTCAAGAGATATCATCAATAAAACTTAATTTTTCTTTATAAATACTATATCTAGTGTGAATTTGAAAAAAATCGTTAGAGCGGTTTTTGAGAACCATGATATATAGATAAATACATATATACAATTTTAGCTAGCATAATAAGATAAGATTGGTGATAATACGTCTCCTTGTTTTAACCCATTCCGAAATTCGAAAGTTTCTGATAGTTAATTCACGCATCTTACTCTTCCTTTACTACCTACAAGACACATTTGAATCATAAGTACTAGTGTTTTTGGAATTCGCATTAAGATCAAGATTTGAAAAAGTTTTTCCCGGTCTATTGAGTCATATATGCTTTTGAAAAGTCTACAAAAAATTGCTGAACAGAAATTATCACTAATAATATAAAGAATTGATCAGTTTGCTTTATAAGTCCTACAAAGTCGAGAACAATGCCGATCGGTTCAAAATAAAAGTCAAAAATAAATCTAGTCGAAATGCTTGCAAATACAAAAAATTTAAGGATTTAAGGCAATTGAAATTTATTATTATATTTATTAAAATTTTTATATACATTATAATATAAAAAACAGTTATCCGAAAATGTCATTTTTAATTTACGTTTAATTAATCCAGTAGTACTCACTCAATTAATCTATTTTTAGTTTTATTAGTATAAAAACTTCTTACTCGACGTGCTCCCATTTGTCTTTTGGCATTAGCCATTTTTTCGCTATTAAAGAGATGTAGCTTCTATCCAATGTCAATTGTTGTTCTAATCGTTTTAATTATTAGTATGAAGAAGCAAAGAAATTGGATTTTAAAACTATTTTGAAAGAATTTAAAAAACAAAAACTTAGGAATATGTAAATTCATATATTCAATAATTTAAATTGAAATAATATATATATATGTTTTTGTATTTTGTGCCTTATTATTTTTTTAGTTTATGTAGATTTTACCTATATTGTGTTCTATAATATTTGATTTCAATATATATATATATTTCAATATATATATATATATATTGAAATCAAATATAATATATATATATATATATTGAAATCAAATATAATATATATATATATATTGAAATCAAATATAATATATATATATATATTGAAATCAAATATCATATATATATATATAGACTTGCCATACGTCCCGGTTTCGCCGGAACAGTCCCGGATATTATGGGTTGTCCCGGCGTCCCGCCCGGTTGTTGAAATTGTCCCGGTTTAGATTCAGGGCACAGTTTCTTGGAAATAATTGAGCAAAATTATTAGATCAGAGAATGATTAATCTGCTCTTGTGTGATTAGTAACGTTTTGGCAAGTAACACAGTAATACAAATTTTTTGAACCAAAATTTTCATTGGGAAAAACCAAATGTGAGGCTATAATATTAAATGTAATAGCACCTTTAGCGCTGGAAGAATTAAAGAATGATTTAATAAATGCAAATTTTGTTGCACTAAGTATGGATGCTTATTATCTATTCTATATTTTAAGTGTTTTTTACATTACTGTTTTTATACCCCCCCCCCCCCCCCCCCCGAAACCGACATCCCTAATTTTTTTTTTTTTTTTAACGTGTGGAAATGCATTTACGCACCCCGGGGGTTGAGTCCCGGGAGTGTGGGACTCGCCCACTCTCAGAAAAGTAAGAGAGTGGTAATACCCACTAAAACCACACGGTATATTGCGCCTGAGAGGCAGGGGTCACCTTTTCTACTGACTCTTGATGACTCAACCTACACCGGTCTTAATACGAGCCCCCGTCTTTGTTGTTCTATTGAAGGACCAAAAGGCAGAAAGTTCTCCAATAATGACCCTAGATGATATTACTTTTATTTCACTTTTGTTCAAAATTCAAGATCTTCCAGATCATCAAGACTCTCTTTGCCCCATACACCTCTGTTGTTCAGTGTTATTGTTCCGAACTTAACATTGTTGACCTTGTACCTTTTCTTGATGGATTCTTCAAGGTTATTGTACTTTTGTTTCTTGTTCCTATGGGCCTTGTCTAATGCATATTGGTCATTGACCACTTGTGAATCCAATACAAGAGCCATATCTTCACCAACCTCTACGATGTCAGGTTTAGATAGTCCATTAGCAGAGACAAAGTGGGACTCTTCAAAAACCTCTTTAAATTTTCCCTCGAGACTGCGCTTTATGTAAGCCGCCACAGCATTGTGACGTGCTATCCTTTGCCTGTGGGTGCGGTGGCACTGCTGGAGAACATGATTGAGAGTCTCAATCTCACCGCATCCTCCACGACACATTCGGTCTTTAATCCTTCCTCTAGCGCATCGAGATCTGGTTGGAAGGGCATTTATCCTCAGTTTGATAGAGTTGAGGAAATCTCTGCCACTGAGGAAACGGTTTCCTTCGGCAATCCACAGATGTTGTTGGGGAACTCTACTGGACTCTTTCAATCCCCTTCCATCAACTGAGCCGTGAAGAGCCTTAGCCCATCTCTCCTGGATCTTCTTTTTGGAGTCGAGTAGTGTCAGGTTGTCCAAAAGTCTGTCTTTAGTCTGTCGGACCTCCTTTGTCAGAAATAGGTCAGTCTCGTTATTAGTTGGGTTTATGTCAGAGTCAGTTGTAAGGTTTTCAAGTCTTCTAAGTCGATGAAAAGGTATTAGCTATCTAACGGATGGAATCCCCAAGTCCCCGTCACGCACGCTGGCGTGGAAATAGGAGTTGGGCACATCATGGGGCAGATCTAACCATCTTCGCACCGCTCTCCTCGTCGCCGTGTCGATCTTCTTTAATAGGCTGAGTGTGGTACCTCCCAGGGTTAGAAGGTCGTAGAGCCATCAGCCTTAGGCAGAAAAGCTGTTGTTGAGGTTTGAGGGGGGCTTTTATAAGTTTGTCCAGGTCGAGTCTATATCTCAGGTCGGCTTTCACGGTTGATATTCCTTCAGAGGTAAAGGGAATGCCTAGGTATGTAAATTCATCAGTTCTTTTTAACGAAGGCAGTTTGGCGCTCCCGCAGGTAAACTTGGTTCTGCTGTCTATTGCGGTTTTCTTCAGTTTTGGGATGGTTTTTATACTGATGGTGAAGGATTTGCCGCTATTCACGACCAGGCCACAGTTAGATAGGAAACTGGTCGTTGCATCCAGGGAAGACTGGAGTCCTTCCGGGGTCCCGGCAAATAGCAGCATGTCATCCGCAAACATTAGAGCGTTGTAAGTTATCTTGCCTATTCTGGCTCCGACTTCAGGTGGGATCTGTCTGAGCATACGGTCGATCACCATATTGAAGATAATGGGAGATAATGGGTCGCCTTGTTTCACTCCTCTGTTTGGGTGTATCTTGGATGAGGACCAGCCGTTAAATGAAAGTACAGTTGTGCTTCTTTCATAAGAGTCCATAACGTAACCGGTCATAGGCTCCGGGATACCCATAACTGTGAGTGTTTCTCGAAGCGTCGCATGGGATATAGAGTCGAAGGCCTTTGTCAAGTCAAGTGAGGCCATATATAGGGGTCGGCAGTTTTGTCGGTGATGTCTCAGGATCAGGTCTAGGTCGAACGTATTCTGGGCGCATCCGTCCACAGGAAGGAAAGCTCTCTGTCTTGGGTCGAAGATGATGTGCCTGTTGACTCTGGATGCTAGGATTTTGTTGAATGCTCTTGTTATCACTGATTGCACCGTTATGGGCCTATAATCACCGGGTTCACTCTTCTTTGTGATTAGCGTCGTCTTCGCCTCAAGCAATCTCTCCGGTAATCGTCCCACGGCTAAGAAGATGTTGAACAGTCGTGTAAGTACCGGTGGGGGGACTGCTCGGAGTTGTCATTGGCAGAGTAGTTAGTCGTTGTCAGTGGGTCTAGTTGTTCAAGGAATGTCTTCACGGCGGCTGTTGTGTCGAAGCGTTTGGGACTTGGGCTGTCCAAGGTCTTCTGGATCGGCTTGTTATTTAGTTCCCCGATGTATTCTTCGACTTTCTTCTTATGGTCAGGTTTCCGGCGTTGTCCCTTGATAGACTCGAGGGTGCGTGCCGGGAAAAAAGGTACTAGGGCCTGATTGAGGAAGCGGGTCCCGGTCAAGGTCAGTTGTGCTTCGTGTCGTGCCAGAAGAGCGGACTCTTGGGCTTTAGTATAAGTCTTAGTCAAGAGCTGTTGTTCTTCATAAAAGTCTTTGTGGGTTCGTTGCTCGTGTACACCGCGCCCCCTCAAAGAGGAGAAGGCGCGTCCACATCCTGGAAAGCGACAGAGGTTCCGGTCAGTTGAGCCAGCATTATGAATCGCAAGGGTCGGGCCGGAAGAGCCAGAGGGCCCTCCGGCATTTGGAGAATCCGTCCTGTTCCGAGGCTTGTTTCTTGTGTTTGGGCCGACTCAATCAAGTGCGAGCGGGATGGCAACCCGCAGGCACCGTTTGCGCAGGGGCAGCTATTGGTTCTCCTGTTTTAACCAGGGTATCCGGCGGGAGCCATGAGGAGGCTGCTGCTTGCTGAACCGTGACTCGACTGGGAAGAGGGCCCAGAGAGTCACAGTTACTCCCGCACTATATGGTGAATGGAGAAGTGGGATGATTAATGAATAGTGAATGGGGAGATGGGATGATTAATAACTAGTGAATGAGGAGTGGGATGATTAATAAATACTGCAAGGAATAGTGATAATGTTGGGGTAAGTGTAAAAAGGTTGGTGATAATAAATTAATGATGACGAATGACTGGTCAATAAATAATAAAGAAATAAATATACAAGTAAACAAACAAGTCAACCAGCAACAAATTTTATCGATCTTCACTGGGTGTTGTAATAGTGGGGTGGTGCTGCTCTCAGGGATGCTCTCAATGTGAGTATTGGGTGAACATGGGTATTGTTTCTTCCACAATTGAACTGTTTCTTTTTCAGTTGAACCCCCCGAAGTCCCCCTCAACGCACTCTGGGAGAGATAAGGTGGAACACCATGAGTGGGACGGGGATAGAATCACACATAGGAGTGGTAAAATAGACAGAACTGTCCCGGTTGGTCCATGAAAAAATATGGCAACCCTATATATATATATATTGATTTTGCATTTTATTTAAATATTTAATAAATAGAGAGCCCGTTAAAAAAAATTAAATCTGAAGTTGGGCCTAACAAAACGTTAATGAACAAATAACGTCATATGAAATTTTAATAAATTATTTAAAAAATTATATTATATATGTTAAGGAATGGATATATATATATACAAAATAATCATAAAGTATATAGATGATTTATTATCCATTTAATTTAACACATTTCTTATATGTCATTTGTTTTGCAATTAGATTGATAATGAAATTGAGAATTCAACCATCAGCTACATATACAACTAATATTGATTGAATGTTGTTTCATTATAAGAAAAGCAACCAAACAATTACAAATTGTATACTTTTTTCAGTGTTATTAATAATATTGTATAACTATTAAATTCCACACACAAACATCTATGTTTATCTATTATTAGCAACATTTGGTAAGATATTATTATTAATTGTGGGAATACTTAAATTGTATTTTAGGAAAAATATGTTTTATAATAATTTAATAAATGCTTTAAAGATCACGGAAAGAGCGCATCTGGTGTTTGAAAAGTCGACTAAAAGAAAATAATTGATCTAATTATCTTTCCCTGACTTACACCTCGGTTTTTTTACTCTATATTTAACATTATTTCCTGTTTCAGAGACATATCTTATTGGTGAAGTTGTATATTATACACCACTAAATTCTTAATTACTATATGAAAAATTTTATGAAAATTGAATAAGAACAAAATTCTTTTTTAACTAAAAACAAATATCTCACTTATATAAACTTCTACAAGGCGCCACTGGGTGAGAGGCTAGCGTCGCTGTCTCACATTTACGTGGTCCTGGGTTCAAGTCCCAGGCATGGCAAGGGAATCTCTCTAGCTGGGGTCTATGGGACGGAGTCAATCCAGCCTTCGGGATCAACTTTGGGAAGCTACTTGATAAAAAGTAGCGCCTCCGATCAAGAAAATCAAGGTAAAGGTTGATAGGACTCGTTCTACTGATCATAGGTCACCTAATTGATATAACCAACTTGATAGGCGATGTCCATGCGTAGGATGTGCAAAAGTTTTTTTATAAACTTCTACTTCTCCTTCATCAAGGATATAATGTTATACAAATACAAAACAACAATTTTTATTAAAATAAAAAAATGATAATACTTTGTACTTATTAATATGTGTTTGAAATGAAACAGTCCTTGTCTTAACATTAAGCCTTTACCTTCAATCTAGAAGGTTAATTTATTCATAAAGGCTCAAATAGAAATTCATTAGAGATTTTATTTCAAAGGGAGGAGGAGCATCTCTATTCGGCTTTGATTGAATTTGATTATTAAAGAAGGGTCTCTGTATGTTGCTGTTGCTCTTGTTGTTGTTACTGTTGATGTTGATGATGACCAGTGAAGAAGATTAGATTATAATCCCATGGACTGTATGCATGTGCGTGGGTGTTTGTGTATGAGCATTATATATATATATATGGCTGATTACGGGGTCGGTTTCTATTGAACCCCTGAAGTTAATTACTGTGGGGTTCCGTTGATGAGAGAGATCGTCTTGGACAAACAGAAGCGAAAGAAGAGGAGGTGGTGGTTGGCTAGACGACCCAGATTAATTAGACGGGATTATCAATTGATTACTTGAATTTGAAAAAAACTTTAAAAGAAAAATAGTAATTTTAGTGTTTAAAATATCTATAGGTAAACAATTTTTAGAAAATAACAAAAATTTAATTATCCGGAAAGAGTAGGGTTATATCGACATCAGAATTTCAATAAAACCTTATACTAGCTACTCAGACTGCCTTATATTAAAAAAATAAAATGATTATTAAAAACTATCTACTTATTAATATTAATTTAGAAATTTATAGACTCTTTTTCTATTAACAATTGATCATATTATATTAAATTATCACACACAACACACACACACACACACACATAATGTGCATACAAAAAAAACCCTTTTTACTGATGTTTTTATACGTTTTGAAGGTTCCTGAATCATTTTCACTAAGGTTGAGAAAAATGTCTGTGTGTGTGTGTGTGTGTGTGTGTGTGTGTGTGTGGTGTGTGTGTGTGTGTGTGTGTGTGTAACCAAGATTACGGAAAAACGGTTTGAGCTAGAATGATGAAATTTGGTACATGAGCATTATTCAAAATTCGTAGTTTTCTATCAACTTTTGAGAAATGTAGCTCAACCGGAAGAGGGTCATTATTTACGTTTTGATTTTTTTTCCTCTAAAGTGACCGTAAAAATAAAGATATATGTTTGATAATTTTTCACATGATTAATAATTGTATAAAACTGCTATATATATATAATTTCAGCTTGATTGATTCGCTGAAAGTACCAGAATTATATAATTTTTTAACACTTCAAATCTCACGCGCCAACAAGTGTAGTGGTGCCATCAACAAAAAACCAAACATGCGCTGGTTTAATATTTATTATTTATAATTTATAATTAATTAAATTTAATTTAAATATAATATATTATGTTATTTAATCCAATTCAAATTGCGAGATATTCGAGTGGAGACACTCCAGCTAATTTATTTTTTCTTCACTCTCTAATTTTAATATCTCTAGCATTAATATTATATTAATGTAAATTTTATTAACTTTTGATTGCTTATTTGTATTATTATGTATTATTATAAAATTTAAACTTATTATGGTAAAACGAATTATTTAATAATAATTATTAATTATATTTAAAATTTGTATAAATGTAAACATAAACATATTGATATAAACAATCTGGAATCACCATTAAAATTAAAAAACAAATTCACAATATATTGAACTTTGTAGTTTGCAAATTGTATTTATACGATTTAATGTTTACTTTTTAAAATTTAAATTTTTCAATATTTGAGTATTTTTATCTATTATGTTAATTTTCAAATATAGATTATTAAAAAAATAGTATTTTAAATATATGAGCCACTCAGAAGCCAAACCGATTAAAATTTTGCTAGTAATGTAATGTAATGTAATCTGCAACATATGAAATGAATATTGAACTTGATAATCTTAATATTGCAATGCAATATACATTTTTCCTACAAACTGTGAACTTTGGGCTTCATTTTCTCAGTTTGTTTATTTGTGGAGTTAATCACTTTGGCTTCTGAGTGGCACACACATATATATATATATGAATATTATAAATTAATTTCAGAATTATTTTCAAGTACGATTATTCTTGTAATCATTTTTCTAAATGCATGGTAATTGATCTTTAAAATTTTCTATACAATTTAAATGAATGATTAATCGAAGCTTGAAAAAATTGAAAAACTCAAACATTATTAATTTATTTATAATTTAAATATTTTTTTCAAATCAAAAACAAATATATATGCATAAAAGAAAATATTATTAAATTTATTGATTCATCTTAAAAATTTTCAAAATTTGTTTAAAAACACAATTTGAATTTTTAATATAATATATATTTAGATCACGAGATATTAATGGATAATTCAAATAAAACAAAATAAAAATAAAGGTGTGAATGATCATTGTGTCAACTTATTGCATATGTAGAACTTAACTTCATTTAGATGAACTCGAAGATATTTTCTTTGGAAAATTCGGTTGGTCTTTTCTATCAATTCGATCCAATCAAGATGGAGGGGGCGTTTTTTCTTCCTATTTGGCCACCACCCTTAGGGCCTAGACAGCCACCAACCCTGCACATATATAATGGTATGTCTAACACGAAGAGGAGAGCCAAAGTGAATTTGAACTGGACTTGGGTTCTTTTCTTAGAGGAAAATAAATTTTTATTTGCATAATTTTATTCTTCTATTTGTTAGGGACGAAAGCGAGTTGGCTTGAATTTTTCTCGGGCCACATATCTTCATGCATGTATGCACGCGCTTCTCTCTCACTCTCTTCGATTGGTGAAAAAATATATTCGTTACACGCATTTTGTAAGAAATTTCAAAGGGCACTTTCATGGAGGACAAAGGGCCAAACAGACAATATAAATAATAATAATAATAATAATAATAATAAAAATTGCTTGTATTATAATTTTAAAAAGGAACATTTTCAAATATTCGAATAGATATAAAATATTCAAATGCTTGAAAATAAAAGACTCTTAGATAAAAAAAAATGTAGATTTTTTAGAAGGCTCCACCCCCAGTTTGTTATATTCTCACAAACGTCGGTTTCGCACTTTTGGTAATGACAGAAGTGAGCAAACCTTTTTTATTTTAAACAAATAGGTATCGAAATATGTAATATTTTCACTGAAGATGAATATTAATGTAATGTAAAAGAAAATTTGATTAAATTTAATTAGATTAATTTTTCTAAATAATTTTTATTAAGTATATATATTTATTTATATGTATATGTATGAAGGTAATCATCAAAATTGATTATTAAAAAAAAATTAATGCAAAAATATGATCCTATTAAAAATAATATTCTAACAATTTTTAATTATTTCAAAAATAAGCTGGAGTGTCTCCACTCGACTATCTCGCAAATTTGAATTGAATTAAATAACATATATATTATATTTAAATTAAATTATAAATTAAAATTATAAATAATATTTATTGAAACACCGCGTGTTCGGCTCTTTGTTGATGGCACCACGTAACGTGCTGGCGCGTTATTTGCAGTCGTGTTAAAAAATTAATTCCGGTACTTTCAGTAAATCAAGCTGAAATTCTATATATAGCAGTTTTATACAATTTTTAATCATGTGAAAAACTATCAAACATATATCGTTATTTTTACGGTCACTTTAGAGTAAAAAAAATCAAAACGTGGTAGGTAATCACACTCTTCCGGATGAACTACATTTCTCAAAGGTTGATAGGAAACTACAGATTTTGAATAATGCATGTCTACTAAATTTCATGATTCTAGCTCAAACCGTTTGTGCGTAAACTTGTCTACACACACACACAGAGAGAGAGAGAGAGAGAGAAATTGTTCTCAGCCTTAAAGAAAATGATTCAGGAACCTTCAAAACGTATAAAAACATCAAAATCTTCGCATCCAAAATTTTCGTGATCGCAATACTCTGAGGAGATAGTAAAAAGGAATAAAATAATAAAATTTAGCATATTTAACATGAAAACAAAAAAACAAAAAAGAAAATGAATTAATAAAATATTGAAATATCTTAATTAATATTGTAATTTCCTAAAATAATTATTATTTGAACCTAATAGAATAGAAGTTAATAAATATTCGGGAAAATTTTAATTTATTATGATTAAGAAAACTGGATGAGTCTCTGAATGAAATATTTTAATTATTTAAATTTAAATATGAAATTCGATAATTAAATAATGATGATCACCTATCCACATTGGAATTGTTAATCAACTCCAAATGGAAAAATAATTATTTTAATTTTTATGTTCTCTAAGGAAATTAATTTAGACTTTTCCTTGGTGTGCATCCTATCCATTCCTCTTCCCCCATCCCTCCTCTTCTTCTTAAATACCAGCAAGCAGCCTCTCTTTCTTAATCCTTCGAAGGTATTAAGAATTTTCAAATGACGAGAGAGATTAATAATTTTATCTCTTTTGACAGATGACACAACGAAAAGAAGGAAAAATTAAATTTTTTGCATCCTTCAAGACGCTATCTTTATTCTTATGATGGTTGTTCTTGCCTCCCTAGAAATCTGTTTCTTTTCTTTTTTGATTATCTTCATTAGACTTGTTATTTCTCAAACTTTTTGACAAATTCTCAAAAAAAAAAAAATAATTAAATAAAATATAATATAAAAAAATTCACCAAAAGTTTGAAATTACTTCATTATTTTCAATCTAAACATAATTAATAGAAAATAATAAATATTAAGTTGATTATGCCAAATTTTTAATCACATCACATAATATATTTAATTTATTAACAATTCAACTCATATGTGTATCAGTGAGAAAGAAATTACTATTATGAATTGCAAAACTTCATTTTGTGTAATTATTGTTGTAACATCTACCTAAATAGGCAGAAGAAGGAATTATTTATATATATAAATACTTTCTTTAAATAAGATGGAGTGTCTCCACTCGAATATCAGCAATTTGAATTGGATTAAACAACATAATATATTATATTTAAATTAAATTTAATTAATTATAAATTATAAATTAATATAAATAATAATATTTATTAAACCAGCGCATGTTTGGCTCTTTATTGCGCGTAAGATTTGCAGTGTTAAAAATTTATGTCTGGTACTTTCAACGATTCAATCAAGCTGAAATTATATATACAACAGTTTTATACAATTTTTAATATGTAACATGAAATTATTGAATGAATTATTTTTACGGTCACTTTAGATGAAAAAAAATCAAAATGTTGTAAGTAATGACCCTCTTCCGGTTGAGCTACATTTCTCAAAAGTTGAAAGAAATCTACGAATTTTGAATAATGCCTGTATACCAAATTTCATAATTCTAGCTCAAACCGTTTTTTCGTAATCTACATACACACACACACACAGAGAGAGAGAGAGAGAGAGAGAGACAGATATTTTTCTCAACCTTAGTGAAAATGATTCAGGAACCTTCAGAACGTATAAAAACATCAAAATCTCGACATCGAAAATTTTCTGGCTATTTAGTAAAAACGGTTTTTTGTATGCACATTGATAATTTAATATAATATGATCAATTGTTAATATAATTTAATATAAAAATAGTCTATAAATTTCTAAATTAATATTAATAAGTAAGTAGATATTTTTAATAATCATTTCACTTTTTTAATATAAAGTTTATTTAATATTTAAAAGTAAAAACTTTTGTATACTTGCAAAATATATAATACAAAAATAATAACACTTAATGGGGTACATACATACAAACATACACACATACACACACACACACAGACGTTTTTCTCAACCTTAGTGAAAATGACTCAGGGACCTTCAAAACTTATAAAAACATCAAAATCTCGACATCGAAAATTTTCGTGATTGCAATACAATCTCTGGCGAGATAATAAAAACCAAAGAATGAATGCTTTGTATTTGGCGAACCTGAACATTTTTTTCTGGGTTCCTTGTGGAGATTACAACCTAAGGTTTGTTTACTAATAACACGTAAACCATAATCACATACAATCAATATCAATTAAAATTCTTTTATACTTATTAAGGATATAAGTAATTGTGATATATTAATTATATAATGTTATCCATATAAACCATTTAAAATTCAACATATTATAAAATAAGAACATACAATAAATATATGTATATATTTTTCTATTATATGAAAATAATAATAATAATAATAATACATTTTAGTTATTTTGTTTCTTAATTATCTGAAAGGGATAAAAAAGACGCAGTCCTTAGTAGACTGAACATTTAAATGCTAAGGAATCTTCTTCCTTTTACCCTTCGCAAGGGGAACCCGCAACATATAAGACGTGCTTTACATTCCAAATTATTGGCTAAGCCGTCCTAGTTAACTGTTTCGCTACAAATACCCGGTTTTAGAACCTTCCTCCACCTCAACTACTCTTAAGTATACATATATATATATAGGATGGGTAACCCAGTTGCACACGAACACGCCAAGTAGGATTACCCTGGAGGGGGTGGGTTGTACAAGTGCCTCTTAAGATTGGCCGGCATCAGCCCAAGCCAAGATTTAGGCTAACGACTGCGACCACCACCTAATGATATCCACGAATGCCGACATATCACCCCCTCTCTATGGAACAAAGAGCTTAATTAGCATTCCAATCAAGATGGAATAAAAAAATATTAACCTTTAAATTGAATAATTTAGCTTGATAGACAATCTTAATTAAAGATTTTAAAAATAAATAATTAAACTCTTTGAAAAACTATTTTAAATTAGTATTTATAATTTTGAATATTTTTTCAAAATTATTTTTTTTTAAATTATATGAATAAATTACTTTTTGATAGAATGAACTAATGTTTGTTATATTATAGGTTAAAAAATTTAAAAATTACAATAATTAAAAATAAATAATAAAGATAGTACGGTAACATCACAGACTAATATGTAATATGATAATATAATAAATATAGGAGTACAGTCACTTTCTTAAATTTATGTCCAAAACTACTTAATTAAAATAAAGGTTTTTTCAAATTTTTATTTAAGATTAAGCTATTTTTCGACATAAAATATATACACATAAATTAAATATACATAATCAATTGTGTGATAAAATAAATGAGACTAAAGAAGAAGGCAATTTTTTTCAATATGATTTCGAATATTCCATAAAATCAAATTAACCTATATTCTTTTTGTTAAAAGGTGATGTCGGTTTGATTATTAACCAAAAAGTCATTTTGTTGATGCCCTTGTTGTCTCAAAAGGGAAAATATATTACAAAAGAAGGTAGGGTGAAAGGGTAGGTGTGGGGATGTAAAGTTAGGTTCAGTTTTAAAGTAAAATTTTATTCAGCCAAAAGTGATGGATGGAGAGATAGAGAGCGATAGACATCCAGAAGAAAGAAAATGAAGAAGAGAGTGGGTTAGAGTGTATTTGTTCAAGTCTTTTGTTTATTATCTGGAAGATAAGAGAATCTCTCACTTTCTCTGTATGTGTCTTGTTATGTATTAAATTCCAAAGGATAGATTGTAACTTAATATAAATTTAAAGGTAGTAAGACTACAAAAGGACGAAGGAAGAGAAGAAAAATGAATGAATATCTCTAGAAAATGAAATTAGAGCTTACGAATCGGTCTTCTATTCTTAATGTAGCATACTCGTCTGGATTTTCCTTATAAAGGAAGATCTATTAAGATTAAATAAGCATTTATTTAAAAAAAGAAAGTAAAATAAATATTTTTGATATATAATGAGAGCCTACCTATTCTTATGGTGAGCAAATAATTTATTATTCTGACCAAGTATTTATATATAATATTCCTTATAAACTTAATTACACAAATTTTAGCAAAAAAAAAATGTGAATTAATTTAGTTTTAATTATTAATATACAAAATTTAAATATTTGTATTAAAATCATTTTTTTTTTTTTTTTTTTTTTTTGAAAAAAATAATATTTTTTAAAATAGAGGATTTTTACAAAGAATCAAAAATAAGTGTGAGAACTCAATAAGCAAAATACACAGTTCGGAATTACCAAAGATCTTGGAACCAGAGAAGCGATATTATGTCTACAGCTCTTACTACAAAGATGCTACCAACATCAAAAAGACGAATATATTTGCTTCATTGATTATGAAAAAGCCTTTGATTCAATAAAGCACAATGTCGAAAGTTGAACTTTAACTGCAACTACCATCAAAAAATTGTCCGCTTTCGAAATGTGGATGTATGGTAGAATGTTGAAAATTCCTTGGACATCTAAGATCTCCAATACCAAGGTCCTCCAAGACATGAAAACAGACAGACAATTAATGAAGATCATTGTTGGCAGGAAGTGCAGTTACCTGGGCCACGTCTGTAGAAACAATAAATATAACATCATAAAAATGATCTTGGAGGGAAAAATTGAAGGCAAAAGACGACGGTGGAAGGCAAAAAAAATTATGGTTTGACAACATTAAGGAATGGCTACATTCAATAACAGCAAAAATTCTGCATGGAGTGCTTGACCGGAACACGGTGAAAAACTGCATTAAAGAAGAAGAGGATTTTTCCAGTATTCTTCTTATTTTGAGAAAATATAGCTATCCACCAGATATTCTAATAAAGCCTTAATAATAAATACAAAATATATACTTAGTTACTAAAATAAATATACAAACATAATAACAATATCAACTAATATATATTATGGAATCACAGAAAACTTAATGAAAATTTAGTAGGTATGTGCATTTATTCTAACAATGAGAATAAAGGTGATCACCTCAAAATGATCCAACTGTCAACTGGTCGATCGCTATCGGATTGTTCATATCTGATATAAAATAATAAGTTTGAAATTAATTTTATAATTTTTCGGCTTTAATGAACAATTATTAAAAAAACTACGAACACACACACAAATACACACATACACACATACATTTTTCTCAATCGTAGTGAAAATGATTCAGGAACCTTCAAAACGTATAAAAACATTAAAATCTCGACATCGAAATTTTCGTGATAGTAAAAAGTTCAATCCTTGAATATAAGTAAAGTTCATATAGTCATTAGTGAATAATTTAATTTAAATTGATTATTGAATTTAATTATTTTCACGATCACATGAATAATTATTTAGAATTCAACAAGAAAAAGTATTGGATTATAATACAGAAAATTAAAAATATTTATGATATTTAATATAAAACAAAAAGTATAAGTATAAGTGAAAGACTATTCAATTTACTTACTGTCATAATTTAAACTTAATATATTAATTATGATTTTCATGGTTAACAAGAAAGAAAAGATAATAATAATGATCCTGAGTTTTTGAATGGATTGGTTGAAAGATATCGGTGGAAATGGGCGCAAAAAAGAGGGCTGAAATTGACACTTGATTCAAAAGAGTTAGATTTGAATGGCGGACGGTTTCGAATGGCAATCCGCAAAGCGGAAGTCCGCTTGGTGGTCTCGCTGTGACATCGTCTTGTTTAATTGGCACCTGGTCTCTCGCTGATTCCTTTTGTATGTCACCCGAAAGGCCCATTCGGGTGATGGCAGGGTGCGAGAAACGAAAGGTTGAGGAGAAGGGGAAGTGAAAAAAAGCCACAAACACTTCTAATAAATGTCACCACGACGAATAACTGTTCACAGAACAAATGAACGGATAATGAAAGGCTTTTTCCTCCGACGGAGATTATAATTAGAAAAGGTGTTGATGAAAAGGATGAGGGCGTGGAAGGGATGAAAGTACAATCACTGGTCCCCATCACCCTTTTTTCATTCCAGTGTAATTATTTAAGGGATCTTTTAATTAATGATTTTAGAATAAATATTCTCGCCTTTTATTTTTGAATTAATTTTAAAATATTTCCAAATTAGGTTTGGGCAACCACGAAACCAGAATTCAATAAAAACAACGAGAAGGCTGAATAAATTTTATAGAAAACTTGAAAACTGGATTACAATAAAGAATAAATGTGATGAATATAATATAATAAATAAATTTAAAGACAAAAATATATTATATTAAATATAAACAAAGTATACACCTTGAAGATTCAGGTCTATCTTGGTTCTCAGTTACAAAATTGTTTTGTCTGTTCGTAAATATTAAGACTTTGTTTTAACTTTTATTCAACGATAAGATGACCATTCATTGCAGATTAAAGCGTCTGATCCAGTGATGTGTTGGTAAAATAAGAAGTAAAGGAACGCATTGTGGGAGCAAAAAAAGTCCTATTTTCAGCAAACTATTTTTTTATATAAAAGTTTTTATTTTTTCTTATTCTTTCTATACAAAATATTAACGAACACAAAAAAGAAACTCTAATTCTAATTCTATGTGGGAGTTGTGACATGAAAAAGTACTGGACGCGTTCCGGTTCTGAAAAAAGGTAAGGGAACGTCGTTCCCCCGCGTTCCCCTCCCAATACACCACTGCTCTGATCCTGTTTTAATCTATCTATAAAATGACTAAAATAGATTAGATTATAACTATTTAGAAAAAGTAATCAAGCACTATAATTAATTTATCAATCATTTAATTGATTAAAATTATATTTTGTAAAATAATATATTTGGAGGGGAGGGGGAAAGGATCAAAATATTTATATTTATATTTTATTTAAATACCTACTTAATGTTTACAGTATTGTAATTTCTAGTGTAAAATAATATAATATAGTTGTGTAAAAGAATAAAAAGTAAATATTTTTGTCAGATATAGTTAAAAGTCATTTTAATTTTAAGTTTTAATAAACAAAAATTCGGGAGTGACCTCTCCTAGACTTTCCCGCATATAAATAGGTAATTAGGTTATTATTATTATGTTTTAACAACAATAAAAATAAACAAACTAATTAATTTAAATTATAAAGTAAAATGGTTTAACACTATTATATATATTTTTAATTTACACCTAACCTAATAGGTAAAATGTCACTTCAGTCAGATCATGATGAAATTTGGTATCTGAATTTTTTTCATATTTTTAAATCTATATACAAAATAGGAAGCAAATATCTCGAAGCAAACTGGTACTTTACTTGAAAGGTAAACGCAACCAGTGTAGGTAAAGTACCACTTCCGGTTAACCGATTTTGACGAAATTTTGATAGAAATCTACAAACTGTGAATAATATCGGTGTACCAAATTTCGAAGTCCTAGCTTGAATAGTTTTTGAGTAAATTTGCTCACAACATTACATACATACATACATACATACACACACACAGACATAATTCAAAAAATGGTATTTTCCGACTCAGGGAGGTCTAAAACGTCAAGATCTATCGAAATCTCGAAGTCGAAATTTTTGACGATTCCAATACTTCCCTTATACGAAGTATGCGGGAAAGTAAAAATGTATCAGTGAGCCATCTAGTTACTTAGCTTTTGCATCTTATATTTTGAATAGAGTTTACTCATCTCATCTATAAACTTCCATTGAACAAATGATAAAAAATTATTAATATGTAAATATTTTTTTATTTAATTTGTTTAATTTGATTTTCGAATGTTCTTTTCTATTGAAATGGCATACATATTTGTTTCCAAATTTAAATATATCAATATTTTTTATTTGCAAAGTGTATATATACACCAATACACTGCTTTGCATCGTTTAGTTTTGCGTTTTTTGAAGTTGCGTCGCTGCTTAATTATTACTAATTTTCTAGGTTGCGTTGTTTTGGATTCGAGTCTTTAATTTGTTTTTGAAATTTTCTTTTGATATCCCATGTAGATCAAGGTGATGTTTTGTGGAAAAATAAGTGGAATGTTAAGTGAAAAATTAATTACAATGTGTAACAAAACATTGTATGTTTACTTTGTTTAATTTTCTTTTTAATCAGTAGTATTTTCGTAACCCTACCATATCTTAGATCTTTACATGGTTTACTATAGAAAATCTTAATTCACTTTGCGTTGTTTCAATTTGCTTCGTTTTCTTTTGACTTATTGGTGTGTTATAATATTTTTCTCAATTATTTATTTTAAGAGCATTATTTTTGTCTTTTCAATTAATTTGTTATTTGTTAACTGTTCCAACCAAAAATAGTAGAATTCAATTAGCAAGTCACCATACGTGAGCCCTTTAAAGGTCAATTCTTCACCCCAATACACTTATATCACTAATAAATCCTCTTGAGAATTTCCAAGATCACCCATATCTAAAATTTTTATTGATAAAATAAGGTTAAGAATCGTTAACTTTCCTAAAATAAGATTAGATATTATTTTATTTTAACTTGAAATTATAATATATTATGTGAAGAAAATTATGAATAAATAAAGTTATTTTTAATCCTATTTTTTTTTGTTAATAAGTATTAAACAAATTTTGGATGTATAAATTGGAAAATGATATATAATTAAGGTTCTTTAGTATCAATAAATTATTGAGGCAATAATTACTAGAATGGTTAAATTAAATCAAAGTTTGTAATAAAAATCCATAGATATTAGTTTCACTGGTTTACAGTCAGAGTTATAACTAAAACTATTCTAAAAATATTGATTAATAATTTTAATCTAATCTTCTTGCATATAAATAAAAATTAGCAAAGGTATCATTTATTTATAACAAAATAAAATTTCTTTTTTTTTTTATTCTTTCACCTTCCCTCGGGGAAGATGTATTTATTTTTCTACTTTGATTTTCATGTTTATAGCTCTGCCGGAAATAAAGAGAAAATACTACGTGCAACAAGTAAATGGACAGGCGACCCTTTGGACTGGAGCTCTGATGACTAGAACGACGATGGAGATAATTAAAACGGGGGTTGGTCAGACAGACACCATCCAGGGGCAAAATGGCCTTTCATTGTAAATTATCACTCCCATAAGACGTTACGTTCATGTTGAGGAGGGACTCTAATGTTTCTCTACACTCGACGAGATAAGCAGAGTAAAAGAGAGAGGACTCGCCAGAACAAATGGATTATCTACTTTAGATTTAAAAAAAATTTACCTTTGTTTCATTTATAAAAAAAAGTTTTAGATTGAAAAATACGTATCATATAAAAAATACCTTTAGACATTTCAGAATATGAATTTATGAATCTTTCACAAACACTGCATATATTTCTATAAATACGAATACTATTTGAAATTAAAAAATAAAAAATTATTTTTAATGTACCAGAATTTGTTTGGTTATTAATCAATGTATATTTGAATTCAAAATATGTGAAATTTTTATTTTTTTACTATATTGAAGCAGATGATGTTATACAGGGTTATCATAAAAGAATGGTGCGGTTTCAGTAATTCGTAGGAAGACTGTAGGGAAATTTCTAAATGTTATATTGGTATCTCTAAAAGCCTACAACTTAAAAGTTTGTTTATAAGCTGTTCTAACCTCAACATCAGTTCTTGTACTGTTGTTGCGGTGAGTTTAGTGAGTTACTATGTTATCTGTTAAAGATAAAGCAAAGTGTGTTTTATTGAAGGCTGAATTAAAATCCGTAATTTTAGTCCGGAGTGAATTTGGAAGAGATCCACCACACAAAAATAAGATAACAAGCTGGTTTAAACACACTTCAGTGCATTGGTCACAGACGCTTTGAACGAAAAATTTGGAGATCGATGGATAGGCCGGCAAGGACCTATGCTCTAGCCTCTAAGGAGCCCAGACCTGACACCTTGTGATTTTTTCTTGTTGGGTTACATCAAAAACATTGTTTATTCACAAAAAATTCGCGACCTGAACCACTTAAAAAACAGGATTAATGAAGCAATGACAACCATAACCGAAGAAATTTTAGCGAATGTTTGGAGAGAAGTTTGGACATTTATCAAGCGACTAAGGGCGCCCATATTGAAATTGATTAATTATGTAAAAAACTGTAGGAGACCAAAAATTAGATTAATAAACAACATTAACTGTAAGCTATTCTGTTTTTCTTTAAACAATGTTTGAAACCGCACCATTCTTTTATGATAACCCTATATTATAATAAATAAATTAAATTATAAGAAATTCTCTATATATATGTATATTTTTAAGAGTAAAAATCATTTTACATTACTAATAATGATTAATAATAATAATAATAATAATCACAAATTCTAATTAATATTAATTAATTTTGAATAATCATGTTATTGATGATAATTCTTATTAAATAAATAATACCGAAACAAATATATATAATGGTGTAAAATTTTTTTTCAATTTTAAGTCAGACGATAAAAATTATAAAGATTGTTTACTTTATTTTCAAAATGCACTAATATATTTCAATATTATACCCAATTTTTAAACTTTTTTGAATCGCAATTTAGTATACGAATATATTTTAATTATATATTTTAAATATTTATATTAATTTATTAATTTACTTGATTTATTTAGTATTTACCTTATCATATAATAGAAATTCAACTCTTTTTACTGTATAAAAAATATTATTTATCCGCAGTGATTAAATATAATTAGAAAAAAAATAATTAAAAATAGTTATATTTGTGAACAAATGAATCCACTCAATTCATTCATTAGAATATTGAGAAATGACAGTCGAGCATGAAAAATTTGAAAATTATTATATACTCTGTTAATGATCTAAATTTATGATAAAATAGTTTTAAAGTTTAAATTTTAATGAAATGTTGACATCAAAACTTCGTTCATTCTATTTCATTCCAAATAAATTGATAAACATCATATAATAGAAATCAAACTCTGGATGCAAAATTAATATTTATTTCTCAAAAAAAAAATATATATATATATCTACTCTTATAGCTATAAATTCTAATAGTACATCATTTAAATTAACTTTCCAGTTTTGATGAGACAATGTTGTTAACATGTTTAACAATAATTTAACAATTTTTCTATCTATCTCTATCATCTAAATCTATTGTCAACACTTTCAAGCCCTTTAATACAAAATAAGGGCCAAACTAAATTCTATGGTAGGATAATCTAATTAGTAAGTATCTATAGATATATTTCTATAGTCTGAAGGGCTGAGTGAGAAAAGGGAATACAAACAGGTGATAAAAGGCCCTTTTAAAATGTGAACCAAGTTTTGACATGACGATCGTCGTCATCATCATCTTCGATGGTCCAATAAACGAGCAGCAATTGTCCTGAAGGTGGTACTGCACAGGGTGTTGTATTGTATTTCAAGTCAAGCCCTTGATTGTCTGTCTGCCCTTAATTAGCATCCTTGCTCAGAATTTAGATATCCAATTGAAACAGTTTTAAAGCCCTTCAACTTGATACAATTCTATGAATAGATGAAAGTAGATATATATCTAATAGTATCCCATAGTTAGAAATGACTCTTAGTAAAATTAGTAATAATATTAATAAATTAATATATAATGTTCAAAAAGTATTTTCATTTATTTGGTTATATAATTATATTAATGGACTATAAAATTAATTAAATAAATAACTGTTTCCTCTGAAGGGCTTTAACAGACGAAAGACATAGAGAATGTGGGTAGTATTTAAAGGTAATTTAATTATTACGTGACTTAAATATATTCAAAAAATAATAAAATTAATATTAGAAACTAGTGGTAACTAAAGAATATATTAATAAAATTAAATTAAAGTTATAATTTTTAATAAATGAGCGAAAAGTTTTTTAATAAATTAAAACATTTTTTTATTTATTTAGTTTTGATTTTATTGTTATTGTTATATATAAATTTAATATGATTTAATTATTAAAAAAATACTATACTTAACTAACATAGTAATAAATTTATATAATTTCAGTCAACATTATTATATTATAATAAGAAAAAAATAATTTTGAGGAAGAATAATTTTTATTGTTAAATTTAGCTTATTACTTATTTAATGTAATTTACAATGTAACTAACTGTTTTTTGAAACGTGAAGAGGTCTCATAGCCAAATTAAATATTGTACGAGGGTCATTCAATTAGTAAAAAGGCTAGACTATTTTTCAACATAATCACCCCCCCCCCCCCGCTCCCAGCAGTTAAGCAGTTGTCCCATCTTTCTTGTAGATTCTTAATTCCCTTGTTGAAGAATTCTTTCGATTTACTCAGAAGCCGTTTCTTTAAGTTCCTCAATGTTAGCAAATATTTTACCACGTAGGACATCTTTGAGTGGTCTAAACAGGTAAAAATCAGATGGGGCGAAGTCGGGACTGTAGACTGGATGAGGTAAGACCACTCAACCCAATCAGCTTAGAAAGTATAAATTTTGTAAGAATCAAATAAATCGTTTTTGAGCTATAGCCACTGGTGATCGTTGATGTTGTCCCATAATTTATAAACAATAGTAACAATCGATAGTTATTAAAATTGATATCTTAGCTTATCTCTGTGCTCAGTGTTTAACTGACCATACACAATTCGATTCCATTGAATGATTGTGCCTAACTTATTTCTTTGATGAAAGAATTTTCAAAAAACAATTATTTACATAAATTATTTATTATATATTTTTTTTCTATTTATTTTGCTTTTTGCTTTTTTTAGATTTAGCTCGTCCACCCACTTATAATTATTAAAATGTGATGAAACTAATTTTCATTTGCATTTATATTATATTGTAAAAGAATAAATATTATTTGCTATTTTATTTTATATATTTTAATACAATATCACATTTAACCCAATAAATTGTTTAAAACTATTTAAAAATACATTTTTTTAACAGGCAGAAATATAGATTGTAATATTATTTATATGTAATATTCAATTAATTCAGATGTAATATTTATTTAATCCAAAAGATAGATATTTAATTATATCTATAACTTATAAGGTATAACGTCAATCTAATTTTCTGGATATCGAGGTATTTAGGGGGCAGATTGTGATTCGGATCATTATTTGCTTATATTAAAATTCATAGAACGGATGAGTAATAAGGAGCAATTTACCAAAAATGATACAAATTAGTTAGGTTTAAAAATGAGGTATATAAATTAAAATTCAAAATCAAAAATAGATTTAGTAATTAGAAAAAAATGACGAGATGAGAGACCCGGAAGGAATATGGGACAAATTAAAGACAAATATTAATAAGCTGGAGTGTCTCCAGTCGACTATCTCGCAAATTTGAATTGGATTAAATAACAATTTTATTTAATTTAAATTTAATTAATTATAAATTATAAATTAAAATTAATAAATAATATTTATTAAACCAGCGCGTGTTTGGTTCTTTGTTGATGGCACCAGGTCACGTGTTAAAAAATTAATTCTGGTACTTTCGGCGATTCAATCAAGCTGAAATTCTATATATAGCGGTTTTATACAATTTTTAATCATGTGAAAAATTATCAAACATATATCTTTATTTTTACGGTCACTTTAGAGGAAAAAAATCAAAACGTAAGAGTAATGACCCTCTTCCGGTTGAGCTATATTTCTCAAAAGTTGAAAGAAAATTACGAATTTTGAATAATGCCTGTATACCAAATTTCATAATTCTAGCTCAAACCGTTTTTTCGTAATCTTGTCTACATACATACACACTTACAGATATTTTTTCAACTTTAGGGAAAATGATTCAGGAACCTTGAAAGATAGTAAAAAGACAGTATTAAGTAGTATAGGTTTTAAAAATAACAAAAAGCAAGCACGTATAGACCATGGTTCGATGAAAAGGGTTTAGAATTAATTAATTAAGGTAACTATAAGAAGGGATATGAGAGAGATGAGAAAAAATAGGAGTGGGATGAGTTTAGATCAAAATAGGGATACTTGGAGGAATGTGGTTGCTGCTGCCAAGAACTTTCGAGTTCCGTATTGCCTCTGGCACATATAGATCAGGTCCCATTATATTATTTTTTAATTAATATTGTATTAATCATTTTTTTTATATTTAAAATATTTTATTTCAGTTGAATTAAATGTCACTTAGAAACAATCTGAGAATCTCTATATAAATTCGAAATGTTTTTTTTTAAATTCCTCTTGAATTATTTTTTAATATTTAGAAAGAGTTTAATTAAAATTAATATGCATTTGTATTTAATATTTAATGTTTTCTATTAAGTGAAAGATTAATAAAATTTTTAAAATTGTACTAACTTTCTTATTCATTTATAATTTTTAATATTATTTTCTATAATTTGTAAATTCACAATAAAAGATACTTTACTATTCCAACTAAATCTAAATTGTTTTATTATTTTTTTTTTTATCTTTGATACCCATTAGAATATCTTAAATTTGAACCGTTAGTAAATGAGTCATTTTTTTGAAAATATTTTTAAAAAACCTTATGTCAATTACTTGATTTATTTTAATTTAAGTAAATGAAATAAATTTAATCTACTTTCAATAGGCTCTTTAATTTAAAATAATCATTATTAGTATGTTGTTTTCTATGAATATATTTATCTAATCATGCTTTTATAATTTTTCTGAAATACCAAACCACATGAATAAACTACATCCTTTCTTAAGTTTCTTGTTAGATAAGACTTTTAATTTTAATTATTTCAATGAGAAATAACGTTTTCAATTTGTTTTTTATTAAATTTTCACTTTAATTGCTTTTCATTCAATTTCACTAATACTATAAAAATATATTATTATAATATTATATGTATTCATTTAAGTATATATATATATAATAATTTCAATAAAAGAACAAGAAGGGAAAAAATTTCGGAATAAATTTCATTCAAAAAAAAGTCGGGTGGAATACAAACGAAAGTAAAAAAAGAACATAATTGAATTCTAATTACATAAGAAATGAATTTTTTATTCCAGCCTTATATCCCTTTTTTTCATAAAGTCTTTTTTCATCATGGTTCATTGTTTTAATAATTTTTCATTTCCTCAATTTCCACCAAATATATATATATATTAAGCTTATGAAGAAAGTTTCAAGTATATATAATATAATAATAATTGTTAAATCAAATTTTTTCGATACAAGAAGCCGTTCAATCGAGAGAGATGAGAATAATGGTTAAAAAAAGGGTTGAGGTGTTATTACATGGATGAAAGGGATGTTTTAAAAATAATAAGTGAACGAAAAAGGGAGTTTAAAAGAGGTAAAGAGAGAGAGAAAGAGAAGCAAGAGAACAAAGTGATATTGAGAAAGCTATTAATTCATTCATTAGATGTGGGAGTTGTTGGGCTGGTATAGGAGAAAAGGGCAAAGAAAGAGAACCACCCTAATAACCTTCAACATTTTTATTTCTATTAGATTTTTATTTTATATAATATTCTTATAAAAGATTTAATTTTGTATTAGAATATTTTGGTAAAATAGATAAAAACTTGAACGAATTAAATTTTAGTTATTCGACCATAAAACAATTTGGTCTATCAATAGTATATATCAAGGGTGGGCAACCTGCGGCCCGCGGGCCACATAAAGCCCGCCAAACAGATTTATGCGGCCCGCCAAGCATAATAGTACAATATCATTTTATTGGTATCCTTAACATTTTTGGACCACTTGATTACTATTAAGTCAATTTATATTATAATAATCGCTACAACAATGAAAGAGACATGTTGGTATATTATGTGAATTGTTCATTAAATATTTAAGGTTTGATAATTTAATAAGATGTATTTTTTGTCTGAGGCCCGCCAAGAAATGTTGAACTTTCGTTTGGCCCTTTCATAAAAAAGGTTGCTCTCCCCTGTAATATAGTATTATTAAAAAAATCTCTGATTTTTGTACGTCCTAAGCAAGCACAACGGTTATATCAATTATGTGTCGTATAATCAGTAGAACGGGTCCTATCTACCTTTACCTTGATTTTCTTGAGGAACTTTTTATAAAGTAGCTTTACAATTTTGATCCCGGTGGTTGACTCCATCCCAAAGACCCCATCTAGAGAAATTCCTTTGCCTTGAATTGTGTGAGGCAGCTTCGCTACTTCCCACCCTGTGGCGCCCTTCTTTAGGTTTATTAATTATTAAATATTATTACAATATCAATAAACATTTTATTATAGAAATAATAAAAAATTATACTAAAAAAAAGTGTTACAAACTGAGTCTTAATTGCCTGTAATTCCTTATTAATAATAAATATTTTTTATATAGAATTTTTAAGATTCAATTGAAAAAATTTCCAAGTTTTTCGAGATTAAAGTATTTATATTCTCGATTTATTTTTTCTAAATTATTTATGTTATCACCAGAGTAATAGAAATTCGTAAATCCCATTTATTTCAAAATACTGAAATTATTACATTGTTTACTACAAAAATTATAATTTCAATTTGAGTGTGAAATAGAGTGTGTAATTAATATTGTTTATGTAAGTAATAGTAAGTTTTAAAGAAATGTGAAATATTTGCATATTTATAATTTCAAATATAAAAAAATTAGTGTTATATTATAGAGATTGATCAGCTTAAAACTAAACAAGTCATATTTCGAATAAATATTTTGAATAATGTATAATTGAAATAATTATTTAAAAAAAAATTCAATTTTTTAGTTATTAGAATATCAAAAAAGGCTCACAATTAAAAACAAACACATAACAACATAAATTAAATGTATTTTTATTAAACATTCTATGATAATATTTATCTTTACAATTCATTTATCATTCAATTAATGTTCTTTCACTCTTAATTGGCATCTTTCCCTCTTCTCAATTTCTTCTGGATACTTTCTTCTTTTTTTTTTACTCTCCATTTCACGAATGACTGAATATACGACTTATTCTTTTTTCAACCCTCCCCTCTCCCTACTCACCATTCCATTCCTCTCTTGCTCTCAAAGATGGCGTCAATCAACCGGAATTGTTTTCACACGAAAGAAGAAAAAAAAACTTAAGAGGAGGAAGGGGTTGCTGGTGGTTTTGTAATTTCCATTCTATGCTCGTGGCTTTTTTATTTTCTTCCTTTGGGTTTATTTTTAATTCGAGAAACATAGAAAGAGAAGGAAACATTCGAGAGAGATTTTTTTCGTGGGGATGGCTAATATTGGAAATACAAACCTAAAAGATACAGAAGGGAATATTCCAATTGAGTTTTGAAGGAATATCATTAACGTTTTCCATTTCTCTTTTTCTCTCGTACACTCGTCTATTTTTTTTTTCTTTTATTTTTGTTTTTTGTTTTTCAGCTTCGAACTTTTGGAACAAGTGAAATAGATAGGTGAAGAGTGGTGGATGAGTGGGGCGGGCGATCCAGAGAAAAAGTACCAAACACCGGTAGAATATTCAGCCAGTGTTTTTGGCAGGTCCGGTAAACAAGTAGATGTATATAATATGATTAGATGTTAACTTTACTTGAAATTTTATTATTCAAGTCGTTTGCTAGACAGTCAGTATCAAAATTTAGATGAGGGAAATCCATTTAAGCATTGGGGAAGGGATCATCAGAGTTAAATTTCGAAAATGGATAGACTATTTTCTAAATTACACGTCAGCATTGAAAGAGAATGGATTAAGCAGCTATTATATTAAATTACAGTCTATAACATCTGTTTTAGTGGATTCAATTATATTATTGCATATCATATTATATATATCATAAATACTATATGATCATCATATATAAATATATACATATATATATATATATACCTATATATGATTTTAATTTAAAAAAAAAATCCAACTTTTTTAACTAGAATTGAGTTTATAAATCAAACTAAACTTGGTGTAGGTACTCAAATATCAAGGAAAAAATTTTTAATTATATCTCTAAAGAAGTTTTCAAAAAAAGGAAATGAGGACTAAATAAATTTTACTGATACGCATCTTTAAAAACAATACGAATTTTAAGAATTTGAAAGACAAATTCTTAAAATATGGATAAACCCATATGATTTATATTAGTGATTCTTAACCTGGGCGATTATTTAACTTTGGGGGGGGGGGGGGGCGATAGTTATTTTTGGGGGGCGAAATCATTTTCAACTCTAAAAAAAGGTAAGCTGATTTTGCGATCAGGCTTTTAAACATTTCCGCTTTTTTTCATTTTTTTCAATATGGTTCTAAAAAAAAAACTTGATTTTTCAATATGGCTCTATGTATCACTAAGTTATATTAGGGGTTATCATGCAATTTTTATCTATTAAAATGTATAGGGGGCGAATTATAAAGCCGGCCTTACGAAGTGGGCGTTTATCCAAAAAGGTTGAGAAATGCTAATTTATATAGAATCATTTCATAATTTTTTAGATTAAAATCCGAAATAAAAATAAAATACAATTTCTTTAGTTAATATACATAATAAGAAGAACATGAATGTATAATAGTACTAAGAAAATTTTTATTTAAAAACACATATTGAGAGATATAATCTTGAGGGCAAGAAGAATTCATGTTAGATACCTTCTTCATATTAATAAGATTTCTTTTCAATTGATACATTAAAAAATCAAATAATTTCTTTATATTTTTTTTAATTTTTAGTTCTCATTTATTTCGTAATGTCCCTCGCGAGTTTCGTGCCTGGACTTGATGTTTTTCTTTTTACTTCTTCGCCGCCTGGGTAATTAGTTTATTCGGCCCTAAACAAACAGCCCTGGCAGCCGGGACCTTTTGACTCCGTTTAAAAAGCAGTTTTCTTGAGTTGGAGGGGGGATGGTTAAATCTAAGGTAATATCAACTATAACACCCCCTCCACCCATTTCTCCACTCTCTCTCTCTCCCCGATTCGTCGTGTGCTAATTACTAAATCACGAGGGCAGCCCCTCTGAAACTTTGTCCAAAAAGGGTTTGAGAGGTGGGGGCAGGCTGAAGCGGAAGAAGAAGACGAAGGGTTTTCTTGAGGCCCGCATTACGCGGTCATTCATTAAAAGTTTAAAGCGCGTCCCCCACTCTTCCCAACCCTCTATATCAGCCCTTATTTTAGTACACGCCTACTGCTTGTCTATCTTCTCAAATTACGGGACATAAGGGTCGTGTCTTCGATTCAAAGCGACTTATTTAAAGAAAATCCAAACATTTTTATGTTTCGTTTTACGAGATTGTTAAGTTAAAAAAAATACTTTTTAACCTTTATTTTATTTGTAAAAATAAACTTTTTATTTATATACTTTTTTTTTTAGTTTTTCTACCTCTTAAAAGGGATTGTAGTAAAATTTATAGATATAATTAATTATATTAATTAATTAAATTAATTACTTTATAATTTCTTTTAAGATATAATAATTATTATAATTTTATTAGAATAAGAACAGGATAGCTCTTCTACTTTAATGTTTATTTCAAGTACGTTTTCACCAGAGATTCAATCTTCATTTTAGACCTACTTTTGGAAAATTATATTTCTGGAATTGGAAGAGGTAGTAGCTTCTCAAACAATTATTTGACATCGTTTGGGATTATTTCAAGGAGCTGAATAGAATATTAATAGAATACATTTCTATCGATTGTCATATATATATAAAATATAAAATAAATATTTAATGATTTTATTATTAGGATAAAAAAAAATTATGCTATATTTCATACAATTCTATTTATTTTTTTTTTTTTTTTAATTTTCTAATTTATAAAATTTTTAATTGTTTGAACTTGGTTTAGTTATGAACCCTCATTTTCAAGTTAGGTAGTTTAAGTTTTAATCAATTGAAATAAATTTAAACAACAAAAGATTTTCAATATTTGATATAATATCATTTTATTAGAAAAGAATTAAAATATTACAGACCATTAAGACTCAGTTTGTATCAGTTTTTATTAGTTCATTAATAATAAATAAATACAAATACTATTTGGACTAGATTATAACAAAGACATTAAATATATGTAATACGTGTTATAGAAATCAACAAAATGAACTCACAAATACAGTTGTTTTCAATGACGAATTTAAAATATTTATTTCTAAGATTAGAATTATTAAAATTATTTAATGAATTCATCTATACAATTACCGGAGAAATAATTTTGGTAAATTAAACAAAAAAAAAAAAAAAAAAAAAATTTTGAATAAAAAAATCATAAATTCAAAAATTATAAATATAATACAATTAAGTCTCGTCTTTTAATCGTTGATAAATTTAAAAAAAAGACATTTTTCAATTCATTTTTCCCGATCGACGATATGAAGGGAAGGGTTACTTTCACACCAAATTTCACATGAAGAGATTTTTTACATATCGAACGAATTTGTATTGGTTTTATCCTCGGGAAAAATCATCTTCATTAGTTTTTTCTTAATTTAAAATTATATGCTGTCACCCATCCCTTGACGACGTCACAGCCAGCGCCTCATTATATATTATAAATAAAATAAAATTAAAAATATTTATGTTATATCCATATCTGTTTTTATTGCATTAATAGATATATTAAAATTATTTGAAATTGTTTCTGTAGCTGGAAATTAATTTATTTCAAACCTGTGTTCTGTGCCTGGTTTTACATATATTTACTACAATTTTTTTATTTATTTTTTTATTCTCTTTTAAATATTATAACGATCTTAATATTAATTATTAGTCATAATAATTTCTATTAAAAAATATTATACTACTTACGATATTTGAAAAGACGGTCTTATTAAATTATATATCTTTGAGAATAATAACCTTAAAAGTACTTAAAAAAAAGTTGTTATTTAAAAATTAAAATAAATATTATAATAAAATTTGTCTTTTTCTTTTTTTTTCTTTAATATTATACTCTATTAGATTAACATCAAATTTCTTTATTTATAAAATATATACATGGCTAGATATATAAAGGGATAAAGTTTATATCATGGTTGACGGGTTTCTTACAAGTAAACAAGAGTCGAAAGTTATATCCCTATAATTAATTAAAACAATAAATCACAGAAGAATTAAAGAATCAATCGTTCTTATATATATTTATCAATGGACCATCATTAAATAAATATAAATTTTATATCAAATTTATTTCTAATAAATCAATTATTCAATTTGAGCATGAATTATGAATGTTTTGTCTTAATTTATTACTACAAAATCTATATTATTCTAATTTAGAAATGTTAAATAAAATAATCTCTATATATCTCTATATATTTGATTTTATAGGAAACTTAAATGTTATTTGCCATAAGAATTATGTATATTTCTCTAATGATTCCTTATTTGGGGCCATCTCCGTCCATTTTAAACTTCCCAATTTCTGTTGGTAGACTTACCATAATTGTGCTTTTTTTATTAACGGGACAAATTTGGGGATCTGCTTGAATAACAAAATGCAAAAATGCGAATTGTTATTATGATTATGACAAAAAAAAACTGATATTCATGTCATTCTTAACCCAAAATTTTCAAGTGAAAGTTGAATCAACAAAACTTTTCCTTGATTAATTATTAATATTTATTTTTAAAATTATTAATTAATATTTATTACTAGAATGAACTCTTTTCAAAAATTCCTTATTATTTTTAAAAACGGCAGTGTTGGACGATATTTATTATTCAAGTTATATCATTTGTATATAAGTTGTATAATACATATATTCTACAATCTTTATAAAATAGCAAACTTGCTGAGACATTGGAACCATACTTTCAAACCAGGACCATCCCGGTTTAAACTGGACTTCTGGGATCCGATCTTTAAAAACTCCTATTAAATACATCTGAGTTTAAATTTAATTCCATTCTATCACGTTCTTTTTAATAATTTATTTATTATTCAATTGCGATTAATTTTTTACTAAAAAATAATAAATTTGAATAAGAAATTTATAAATAATTCCTTGTATTTTCTAAGTCATTATTACTATATATTTTTTTTTTAAATATTTGTTAAAATTTATTTTCTAAATTCAATATTTAAATAATTAAAATTTTTGCTAATAATTAAGATTAATTAAATATAAACTAGCTGCTCCGAGCGCCTTCGGCGCTCTTCACACCTAGACGGGGGCTCCGCCCCCTGTACCCCCGAGTGATACATAGTATTTGGTTGAAAGTCTGTATGTAAAATGTTTTCATCCATTTTGTTTCAATCAGTATAAGTAGATAAGACATGTATTTGTTTTCTTGTAAAATATATTTTAATTTAATCAGTAAATTAATTATATATTATTATTGTATTTATCTAACTCTCTGTGTCTCTACAGTTTTCGAAAGTTCTTAACCGCAGCATCCACATTTCTCTATGCGTCCCTATCCTGAGCTAAAACCAAATCCTACCCTGTCCCATCTCTCCCATGTCCCTTCCTTCATTGTCTACCCACCTTGGTCCTTGGTCTTCCACCGGATGTTTCCCAATCGGTTTCTCCCAATTTCTAGTTTCTCCAATTCCAACCACGTCCCCTTCCCATCCCAGCCTTCTTGATTTTATAACCTTAACTATATCTGGACATTATTTCTTGTTATGCCATCTCCACCATCCCCCTGTAACCTCATCTTCTTTTGCCCTATAAATGCTGCGAACAATATTAATCTCACAAATACTCCAAATCTACTCTCGTCCCCCAGAGTTATCGATAGGGTGACCAAACGTCCCGTCTTTAGGTGCTCTGTCCCAAAAATGTCTTCGGGACACCCTACTGTTTTTTCAATATTTATGACATTTCGTAATTTTTTTTTTCAAAATTTTTTCAATTTAGTTCTAAAAAAAAAAAAGGTATACCGTTTATCCCGGTTTGGTGTTTTCGAAATATGGTCACCCTAGTCATCGATCAACATGAAAAATAATTGTTTTATATATTTTAATTTTGATCTTCTTTGATGAGATAAGCCCCTTTACTGCATAATAACAGGCGTTACTCAATTACAACGTCGATTTAAATTCTTCTCGAATATTATTATCCTTCGTGATTAGAGATCTTAAGTATTTAATTATTTATACTTTTTCAAATTCTACATTTTGTATGTTAATTGTATGTAAGTCGTATCCGTATCATAAATCTTGAATTTTTTTGTTTAATTACATTTCGGTTGATTTTTCCCCAATTTCTCTAATCACGTCTCCTCTTCCAGTCCAATTCTTTTACCTGGCTTAAGAAATTTTTTAAAATTTTAAATAGAGGGAGAGAGAGAGGTTCTAATTATATATATATCTGTTTCTATGACAGCAAAAAAGTAAACAAATTATATACATACAAACGCTCTCCTTTATATATATTTCTGGAAAATGGAACACCCGCAGCTCAGCTCAGGAGTTACCTAAGATTCTAATTTCTTTTTTATTTTTCATCATTTGAGGTACCCTTCACCTCAGAAAAATTTGGTTACCTTACTCCTTGTAGTTTAGGCTCTGGAGTTTTTTGCGTACAGACGGACACTATCGTATTAAATATATAGATATTAAACAAATAGGTTATCATAATTATTAATAAGGAAAACGTTGATATTATTTCCTTAGTCCAGGATTAGCGAAACTTTTTCAATGTCAGTGACTCAAAATTATAAAAAATCATTGTAAGTAACTAACGAGGCACAATAAAATTGCTTTCACTATCGAGAAAAAACTACATTTTCCCTTCAAAGACACAAACAAAGTGAAAAAAAGTGTTGGAGAAAAGAAATGCTAAAATTGTTATACGACTTATCTCTTCATATGTGTGCTTCATTTGAAATGTTTTTTTTTTGGTGGAACTATGCATAGACATCAATGAAATAGTAATAGTTGTTATGTAAACTGTGTATATGTAAATAAAGTATATATGTAAATAATTGTATATATGTAAACTGTAGAGCCGGAGCCGAAGTTGGGGACACTGAGAAAGTATAATGAGATGATATGAGATGAAATCACTAAGTAAATCAGAAATTGTATGAGTATCACTTATTTTTCAAAAATAGTAAAAATTAAGTTAATGTATAATTTTTGTAAATTCTAAACATGTAGTTCTTATTTTATATAATAAATATTAAATTTGTTTAAGATTTTAACTATTTAACTATATATCTAACTATTTTTTCCAAATATTATTTACATTGATAAGGAAACTATTTGATAATTTATTAATATTATATCATTAATGACTATAAATATATTCGATAACAACATATTTACCTTGGTTGGTGGTAATGTAGCAAGCCAACATGCCATTTGGAATCAATTGTTGCATTTTTCTTCATTCTGTATGTTCACTGCACTCTCATTCAATCATTTAATGGTTCGAAATGTGGCTAGAATGGGAGAAGAAAGAATGGCTAAAAATATATTGGTGGGGAGACAACTTCTGAGTTCAGTAGAGCCACAGAGATAGATAGATAGATGGTTCGCAATAGACTCACTGACAAAATATATTTCTATTCTATTCAAATAATAATAAATGTCAATAATCCCCTCTTAGAAATTTTTTTTTTTTTTTTGCAATTGGATTATCATTTTTTTTAATATAGAATCTAAAAGAGAGAATTATATAAAACCACCAGTCAATTTGTCTTACTACTAGCTACACTCTACGCACCTAGACAAGGGGAACCGTCCACTTTACCCCCTTCAGCGTTAATATAATATATAATCGAATATCTTTGTATATTTTATTACTATCCTTTACAAAAGTGTTCAATTTTTAAATATTAAACTTTATATTATAAAAAACTAAAATGATGATTAAATAATATTATATGATATTTGGAATGTATTTGTGAGAAAAATTCATCTTTCCCAAAAATTATCTATTTTATTTGTTATAATTATTTTTAAAAAGTGCAAAAGGAATTATTGAAAAAAAAAACAACTAAAATACTACTTACTCATATATCACGCTTTTTTCTTATATTATATATCAGTGAAGAACGTTCTTAAGAACTTTCTTCTTTTTATTAATACTTTTCTTTTCAAATGTAATTAGATTTACAAATCATCAAATGTAAGTAAATGAATTTTGGAATCTAAAAACTTAAATAAATGTTAAAATCTAATTTTTTTTAAAGACATGACTATATATTCGAAATAAACTAAATCCTAATTACAAAGTAGAATAAAAAAATTGTATAAAAGTCGAATTGGCAGTCGTGGGACTGGCCGACAGAAGTGAAAACTTGTGCGTAAGAAATTTGAAAGCAGACGGAATGCGCACCAGCTTCACGAGAAAAATGAAATTTATATACGTATATATATATATATATATATAAAATTCATAATTATTTTTTTCAGCAAACTGATTATTATTACAAAAATATTAAAAATACGATGTGTATGAATATATATATATATGTCTGTCTGTCTGTCTGTGTGTGTGTCTGTCAAATACTCAAAAACTACCCGTCCGATTGCGATGAAACTTTCAGGGATTGTTGTGGGCGTCCCAGGGAAGGTTTTAGTGTAGTTAAATCCAAAATTAATTTATCCAAAATTAATTTAATTAGTAATATTTTGGTAAAAGTCTATTTATGGTTACCATGGTTACATTGAAAAATTTACAATAAATAAATAAAAATAATTGGAAATCTTTTCAACTTATTATTTTGATAAATTTTATTAATATTTTTAATTTTTTTTAAACTGCCAAAAATAACATACCCATAATAATAGTTGTAATAAAAATAAAAATATAAATCACAATGTAAGTAAAATATTGAATCGTTTTATTTATATTGTTTCAATTATTGTTTGAATATTTATTAAATTTATATATAGATTAATTTACATGTTTAAATGTATATTTAATAAATTTATTTATTGATTCTTAATATTAATAATTCCAATTACTTTCTTGAAATTTTTTTTTATTTAAAAGCATATTCAGCATATCTCGCAAATTTGAATTGGATTAAATAACATATATTAATTTAAATTAAATTAAATTAATTCAATTATAAATTAAAATTAATAAATAATATTTATTAAACCAGCGAAAGTTTGGCTCTTTTTTGATGGCACCACGTCACATGTTGGCGCGTGAGATTTCCAGTGTTAAAAAAATTAATTCTGGTACTTTCAGCAATTCAATTTTCGATGTTGAGATTTTGATGTTTTTGATGTTATAAATAATATTTATTAAATTATAATTTAAATTAATTTAATTTAATTTAAATTAATAAATATTATTTAATCAAATTCAAATTTGCGAGATAGTCGAGTGGATAGTGGAGTGTTTGGCTCTTTGTTGATGGCACCACGTCACGTGTTGGCGCGTGAGATTTCCAGTGTTAAAAAATTAATTCTGGTACTTTCAGCGATTCTATCAAGCTCAAATTCTATATATAGCAGTTTTATACAATTATTAATCCTGTGAAAAATTATCAAACATATATCTTTATTTTTACGGTCACACACACACACACACACACACACACATATTTAAAAATTAATTTATTAAAATATATATTATATAATATATTATATATAGTATATAATTTAATATATATATATATATATATATTCAGAAATTAATTTTAAATTATATAAATATATTAGAAATTAATTTAATATAATTTAACACATAATAATATATTAAAATATTTTATTTTATATATACATAATTTAGTAATACTGATTATTAATGTAAATATAAATAATAATATTTAATATGGCAAATATGTAAAATTTCGTAAAGAATGTATCAGAAGTTTAGTGTCTAACATTCTGGCGTATTGCGCATGCGTATATCGGTCGGTCAGTCGGGTCGGTGTTCAGTCGGGTCGGTGTTCAGTCGGGTCGGTGTCGTTTTGGAATCTCACGCGAAATCTATATTTTTTCCCCATCCGCAAAAGTGCTCAACGCCGCTAAAGAAGTTTTCACTTCAATAATTTAAGAATTCTTTCTGGAATTTTAACAAACCGAAATAAATGCCACATGGATTTACTCAAAATTGCCAAATTCGGGTTCACATATTCTTTATCCATTTTCAGGACTATTTGCATCTCTATTATTATTATTATTTACATTATTTCACTTAATCTATGATAAAACTACAATAATAATTTCTTAGATCAATAAAACATAATTTTTTTATAAACTATTTTTTGGGCAAAAGCAACGCGGAATCGAATTCCGATAGTACCGTTTTAAAAGCATTTTACTTTAATTTTTAATATATTGTACAATCTATATCCACAATTTTTTCTTTATTTGAAATACTCTATAATTCAATTTAAAAATTCAATTTTTAATTTTTTATAATTAACATAAAATTAATGTTAAAATATACTCAAATGTGTTTGAATTCAAATTTTTTTACAGGGTTGAACAAAATTCTAAATATATATTTTTAAATGTAATAATCAATTGAATAAATATAGATATTTAAAAAATATTATTTTAAAAACATTTACACAGAACAATTTATTAATGTTTTAAAATTAGTATATTTAAAGAATAATTGATCTTGATTGATTTTTCTGCAATTTCCAAAAGAATGCCAGTGGAGTGCAATCGATCCTTTTTTGGAAGATTGCCGAGGGAGCCTTCCCCCTTCTCTTTATCCTTTCTCCCATTTGTTATTTATTATTTCTTCTAATTAACTCTATACTATAATGGATATAAATTTATATATTTCCGAAAAATTTATTTCTTGGCTTAACTTTTCTGTTTGTGATTGTCATTGACTTCTGACAAATATTGACAATGGCGGCTCTAGCAAAGGAAGGAGGCAGGCGATTGTCATCATGTTAGTTTTTCTCCTTCTATATTTCATGGGTTGTTTACACTAACAAGTCGTTGAGAGCTGTGCAGTAATTCGTCTCTTGTCTTAATCGAATTCGGCCAACAACCCTTATTTATGGTGATCATAGCGACAACAATCCATCGGCAAAATTAAAATCGCTTAATTCTTTTTTCTTTTTAAAAATATTGGTCAGTATTATTTTTTTGTCGATTATCTGTAAAATTACCAAACTGTATTGAAAATAATAATATTTATTTAAAATATTGAATATATTATTATTCATATTCAACAGTTTTAGTTTAAAAAAATGTATTGGTTAATAGTACTAGTAATAGCACATTTTTATTTTTAAATTATTATTCTTCATTGATATTCTAAAGCAGTGATTCTTAACCTATGTGCTGCGGCACTTTTGTGTACCGCGAGATTATCATAATGTGCCACCAAATTATTACAAATGTAAAGAGGCTCTTAAACATTTCCGACTTTTTACTTTCCCGCATACTTCGTATAAGGGAAGTATTGGAATCGTCAAAAATTTCGACTTCGAGATTTTGATAGATCTTGACGTTTTAGACCTCCCTGAGTCGGAAAATACCATTTTTGGAATTATGTCTGTGTGTGTGTATGTATGTATGTATGTATGTATGTATGTATGTATGTATGTATGTATGTATGTAATGTCTGTAAGCAAATTTACTCAAAAACTAATCAAGCTAGGACTTCGAAATTTGGTACACCGATATTATTCACAGTTTGTAGATTTCTATCAAAATTTCGTCAAAATCGGTTAACCGGAAGTGGTACTTTACCTACAATGGTTGCGTTTACCTTTCAAGTAAAGTACCAGTTTGCTTCGAGATATTTGCTTCATATTTTGTATATAGATTTAAAAATATGAAAAAAATTCAGATACCAAATTTCATCATGATCTGACTACCGGAAGTGACATTTTACCAATACAAGTAGCGTTTCCTTTTTACCGACCGACGATAGTAAGGGAGGTATTGTTTTCACACCAAATTTCACCTGTGGATATTTTTAGGTACATATCTCCACGAATCATGCATTTTCTTAACAGAAAAAAGTATTTTTAGCATGATGTCTGACCGTCCGTCCGCTGTGTGTCCGTAGAGATGTGTACAGCTTGAACGGCTCAACGGATTTTGATGAAATTTGGTATATTTACTTAATGCATCAGTATGATGAATGGATCAACTTTTGGTGCAAATCCGGAAACCGGAAGTGCTAGTATTGCCGATCGAAGAGAGGAAGTGAAGGGTTATTTTCATATCAAATTTCACGTGAAGCCATATCTCGTCGTGTTATGCACTTTGTATTGGTTTTATCCTCGAGAAAAATCATCTTCATTAGTTTTTTCTTAATTTAAAATTATATGACGTCACCCAGCACTTCATGACGTCACAGCCAGCCCTTATATATTATAAATAAAATAAAATTAAAAATATTTATATTATATCCATATCTGTTTTTTTTTACATTTAAAATATCAGTTAACTGGAAGTAGCACTTTATTACATTCTAAATATTCATTCACAACTCTTTATACCTATTTATATGCGGGAAAGTCTAGGGGAGGACACTCCCGCTTATTTTTATAAATTTTTTTCAATATGGTAAACTTTTACACTTATCTTATTCTTTGTGTGCCGCCAATTTATAGTATACTTTTTACATATTGATTTTTTTATTAAATTATTAAAAAAGAGAAAATATAGATTTAAGTTAAATTGAACATTAGAAAATTGAATTAAACAGATGAAAAATTAGTTATAAATAATAAAAAAGAAAATGTGCCTGTAGAGATTAATTTTTGTAATTTCGGTTTGAAATAATTTTGAATATTTATTAGTAATTTATATTTTACAGTTAATTTGTGTCAAATACTTGCATATTTTTTAAAAATTTTGTTGACAATAAAATTATAAATTTGCTCGATAGGTTAAAAAGTAATATATAAAACACAATCAATATCAATATAAAACAACACATATGTACCAAAAATATAGCGAGATTATTGTATATTTAATTGCATTATACTGTCAACAGTTCTTAACATATGTAGAAAAAATAAAATATTAGATATTTGATTCATTGAAAAAAAAATTGGGGAGTGTCCTCCCCTAGACTTTCCCGCATATAAATAGGTAATTAGGTTATTATTATTATGTTTTAACAACAATAAAAATAAACAAACTAATTAATTTAAATTATAAAGTAAAATGGTTTAACACTTATATATATTTATAATTTACACCTAACGCTACTTGTATAGGTAAAATGTCACTTCCGGTAGTCAGATCATGATGAAATTTGGTATCTGAATTTTTTTCATATTTTTAAATCTATATTCAAAATATGAAGCAAATATCTCGAAGCAAACTGGTACTTTACTTGAAAGGTAAACGCAACCAGTGTAGGTAAAGTACCACTTCCGGTTAACCGATTTTGACGAAATTTTGATATAAATCTACAAACTGTGAATAATATCGGTGTACCAAATTTCGAAGTCCTAGCTTGATTAGTTTTTGAGTAAATTTGCTTACAGACATTACATACATACATACATACATACATACATACATACATACATACATACATACATACACACACACAGACATAATTCGAAAAATGGTATTTTCCGAAAAATGAATAAAAATTAGGTATCCGTTAATTAAATAAACTGTGATATTTTGTATACAAGATAAAAAGTGTTAAATTTTAAGTTTTGTATTTTAAGTTAATATAACACAATTGCTCTTATACAATACTCTACATATATTATTATTGTTAATCGATCTTTGAGTTAAAATTTTCTCTATCTATTTTTATAGAGTTAATCATGGGAGAACTAATTTCCTTGAGTAGATTCTAAGCTTTGTTTGTGCCCACTCCGTATTTAATCTATGTGAAGGGGTTGTTTCTTAATCTCCGCAGAGGGAGTGACCAAAAGGGCTATTCCGAAAATCAACACAACATCTTGCGCTGCGCTCGTCTTTAGTCCTCAACCAATCCTTGCTTTTCTGCATTGAATAAATATATGAGCTAAGCGAGACTGAATTTGAATTAGCAAAGAGGGCCGGGTGAGGATGAAGGGCTCCTCGATCTGTTTGATTTTGCAAATTCGGTTCCACCCTCAGGCACTAACTTTTAACGATCAGATGAAAAATCAGTCGAGAGACGATTTGAGTATTAGAACGTCACCTAATATAGTTACAGCGGGTAGAGTTTGTTCACAAAACTCTTCTAGAAATATCCTTAAAGAAACGGAGAGAATATTTTAAAGATATCAATAAAATATAGATCAGTTAGGAAAACTTTTTATTGAATGTAAAATACATATTGATTATTAAAAAGGAAAAAAAATATTTATTTAAAATTTAAAAAAATAAAAAAAAAATAGTAGATAATTTAAATAAATTTAAATTTTATTAGAAATTAATTAAATTTTGATTATAAAAAATTGATTCTGATCAATTAACATTGAGTAATAAATATTTCTTTTTAATTTCCTAGATCTCGTATAGGTAGGTAGGTATACGGCAATTAATATAGCAATTAACATGATGAGAATTATTATTAATTTATTGAATATTGGTATGTTAGATTTGCATTGATATAGTAAAGCTTTAAATATTAAATCTGTAATTACACAGCAATAACTAATTAATTAAAATAATTAATATACGTTTGAAGTTTAAATTGAAATTGAATATGGATATATAAATTTACAGATTATTTTTTTTTTTGTTTTGATTTTCAATTTTTTCGTTTCCAAATTTTAAACTTTATATTCATGATTAATAGAAATGATAATTATTTTTTATCCATTTTAAAATATATATTTTTTTTAAAAAACCATACGTGATGAAGCTTCTAATAAGATCACGAAGAATTTTACATGCAATCTCGTTTAAAAACCTATTATAATGTTTCAATCTTTCAATACACTCTCTAACCATAAATTTAAAATTAATATCACCAGTGGTTATTAATTTTCTATTAAAATAATCGCTCGTACACAAACTTTTTACTTAAAAAATCAATACTGAAATTCTACACAATTTTTTCGTATTATGTTTAGGTAAATGAGTAATGAGTTAAAAAAAAATCATTTATTAAAATCACATTTTGTTTTTTAATTTTCGATGTCGAGGTTTTGATATTTTGAAGGTCCCTGAGTCATTTTCACTAAGGAAGAGAAAAATGTCTGTGTGTGGGGGGGGGGGGGAGTGTGTGTATGTGTGTATGTAGACAAGATTACGCAAAAACGGTTTGAGCTAGAATCATGAAATTTGATACACGAGCATTATTCAAATTTCGTAGTTTTCTATCAATTTTTGAGAAATGTAGCTCATCCGGAAGAGGGTCATTCTATTAGCTTCTAATAATAATTATCTTATGAAATTACAATATTAATTAAGATATTTCAATATTTTATTAATTCATTTTGTTTTTTTGTTTTTTTGTTTTCATGTTAAATATGCTAAATTTTATTATTTTATTCCTTTTTTCTATCTTCCCAGAGTATTGCGATCATGAAAATTTTTGGTGCGAAGATTTTGATGTTTTTATACGTTTTGAAGGTTCCTGAATTATTTTCTTTAAGGCTGAGAAAAATGTTTCTCTCTCCTTCTCTCTCTCTGTGTGTGTGTGTGTGTGTGTAGACAATATTACGCAAAAACGGTTTGAGCTAGAATCATGAAATTTAGTACACATGCATTTTTCAAAATCTTTTGAGAAATGTAGCTCATCCGGAAGAGGGTGATTACCTACTACGTTTTGATTTTTTTCCTCTAAACTTACCGTCAAAATAAGGATAAATGTTTGATAGTTTTTCTCATGATTAAAAATTGTATAAAACTGCTATATATAGAATTACAGCTTGATTGAATCGCTGAAAGTATCAGAATTAATTTTTTAACAGCCAGCACGTGATGTGGTGCCATTAACAAAGACTCAAAGACGCGCTAGTTTAATAAATATTATTTATTGATTTTAATTTATAATTTAAATAATTAAATTTAATTTAAATATAATATATGTTAATTAATCCAATTCCAATTGCGAGATAGTCGAGTGGAGACACTCCAGCTTATTATAAATATTCTTAGTTATATTTACTTGCATATTATATTTATGAAATTTAAAGTAAATTTTATATATAAGATAATCTAAATTTGTCTAAAAATTAGTCTAGAATTTTTTTCATTTGTAAATCATTTGGCTTAATAATGCTGGAGTAACTACTGTAGGAGTGAAGATCCGGCCGACTATGACTCAGCCCTTCTCTGTACCCACTGTCTTCGCCCTTCCGGAGGACTTGGAGAGATTTCAGATAACTTGAAAATCTAAAGGAAGGGGTTGAATATAGAAAGAGCTTCTTTTCAGCTAGGGGAGGTAGAGAGGAGAGAGATTGGAGAAGCAATCATAAATTCAAGTAACCCATACAAAAGGCGGATATTGGATAGCAAACAAAGCGATTAAGAAATTGAATATATTTACACCCAACCCTTAAGCTCTATTAATAATGTGAATATAATTTCAGAAGATATCTATGAAGATTAGAAGAATTTATGAAAAAAAAGAGAGTATCAAATGACTTTTTTATTGAAAATAATAAAAAAAATTATTTTTCAATAATTATTTATAAATTTTATTTATATATTAGCTAGGTTATTAATATAAATTTATATTTTTTTATTTATTGAAAATTATTATTAATTTATAAATATTTTAAAAAATTTTATAATTAATTTGATTTGATTTTATTGAAGATTTTTCTTTTGATAAACTTCATATTTATAATAAATTTTACAATAATTGAGGTTACTTCTTATAAAATAGTAATTTGAAATTTTTTTTTAATTTTCAACGGCATTATTTATACAATTAAATTATATTTTTTGAAAACAAGTGTGTACTAGTATAGAAATTTAGAGAGAACGGAGGGAAGTATTGATTGATTGTTGACAATCAAAATTTTTCTTAAAAAATTTGATTATTGAAATATTGTGAAAATGAAATTTTTTCAAACAAATTTATAAAAATTTGTCCAAATTGCTTTTTATTAAATTAAATTATGACTCTATTTATGTAGCTTTTTTTATTTTATACAATAGTATAGTAGTTTATTGGTAAAGGTAAGAAAAAAAATATATTTTTTTTAAAAAATAAGTTGTAAATTAATTTTATATTGACAAAAATGAAACAATAGTATATGAAACACAAAACAAAGAATCCCGAAGAACTTGTTTTTCAACTTTTTGAAAAGAAAAAAAATGGATAAAAATTATTTAAAAGAAAAGGAGAGAATAGCTCAATTCAAGCGATTTCGTTTTTTTTTTTATTATTATTTTTTGAAGAACTGATATTTCTTCATTCTGCTAATAAGGACACGTTTCCCATTTTCTTTCCTTTATTTTTTTTTTTTTTTTTTTTTTTTTTTTTTTGTTTAATCTTCTCATTTGTAACCCTTTGTACGGTTTTATCTGAAAATTTTCTTTCGATTCTTCTTCCTCAATTAATCCAATCCTCTTTCTTCGTCATTAATTTTCACGTGAATATTCTTCTTATATTATATTACAATTTTAATTAAAGATGAAAAACCAGAAGTAATTTTTTTTTTCTTTTTATTAAATCAATATTCTTTCAGTCCTTTAAACCTCTAATATTTTAAATATCTCTTAAGAACATAGGCTCTGAGGTTTGATTAAGTAACAATTGTATTAAATTTAGATACTTTTTATTTAATACTACTATATATTAATAAAAAAAAAAAAGCAAAATGTGCAGCATCGTACACGTGGCGGAAGTGAAACTTCTTACAATCTAGAGAATAAGATAAATTTTAGTTGAGAGTGTGAGTGAGAGAGAAATAGAGAAAAATAAATGGATCATTTCGAAAGACATATAACAGTATAAAATTTTCGTAACAAATATTCGCTTTATTATTATTATTATCTACTCTATCATCATATCTACATTGCCTGTACTATTGTCGGTTGGTGCTTCAATTGGTAATACTGATATTAATGGCTTGTGATAACTAAAATAAGATATATATGTTCGTGATTCGATATTTTCTATATAACGTGTAAAAACAGCATCTATTGTAGTTCCAGATTTTGTTGTTGATTCCTTGGGATCGTTATTTATAAGCAGACCAAATGTTTCTCGAAGAAAGTTGATCAACGGCAACGAATCATCAGATCCAAAATTTACATTAAAATCTCCCCCGAGAATTAGAGGGATTTTATCTTCGCCTCGTTCAAGTGCATTAGCACCTGTGTGGCTATAAACCAGTAGTGAAAGGTGTATGAAATAAATAATATCGTCTAAATTTTGGTCGTTATTTTTTTTCGGCATAGTGAAATCTGTGGAGTAGAGAAAAGCAGTTTTAAATGCAATAATAATTTTAAATTGATTTAGTAGTGTTAAAGTAATGTTGAGATTCGGATAAATAACGTGAATGGTCATCGACGCACATAACTGTATGTGTTGGCGTGTGAATCGCCGACCATGTTCACACACACAATTACATGCGTCGGTATGCGTGCACGCTGTATATTTGACTTGAGAATTTTAATTATTTCACGATATATATCTTATCTTATTATGCTAGCTAAAATTGTATATATCTATCTATTTATCTATAACCATTGGTTCTCAAAAACCGCTCTAACGATTTTTTTCAAATTCACACTAGATATAGTATTTATAAAGAAAAATTGAGTTTTATTGATTACATCTCTTGAAACTTACAGCTTCATTATTAATTTCTTAATTGAAAATTATATATGGGTGACGTAAATGGCATCCATTTTGAAATTTTACTCCCGCCTTTTTTTAATTTTGTATTAATATTTTTTTTATATTTAAAATATTTTAAAATTTATAATTTAATTTCGAAATAAAATTAAAAATATTTATTTTTAATAAAATATATATATATATTTATTAATCCCGCTTTTTTTTTAAATGATATTGTATTAACATTTTTTTATATTTAAAATATTTTAAAATTCATTATTTAATTTCGAAATTTTATATTTAAAATATTTTAAAATTTATTATTTAATTTCGAAATAAAATTAAAAATATTTATTTTTAATAAAATATATATATATATTTATTAATCCCGCTTTTTTTTAAATGATATTGTATTAACATTTTTTTATATTTAAAATATTTTAAAATTCATTATTTAATTTCGAAATAAAATTAAAAATATTTATTTTTAATAAAATATATATATATTTATTAATCTCTCTCAAAAAAAAACAACAAAACAAATAAATGTCTTTGAAAGATGGTAAAAATATCTTTGTAATTATCAAAATATCATAGACCAGCAGTAAGAACAATTGTTTTTACTCCCCGAGTTCGAAGGATCGAAACTCGCCGCGTGCATTTTTTTTTTATCTATTTTCGTGATTTATTTATTCATTGTTCTTTTATTAATTAAGTTTTAGATAGTTTTATAATTTTTAATATTTTTTCAATAAAATATTATTTAATACATTTAATAATTGTAATAAATAATTAAAGAATTGTATATCAATATTTTTTAAAGGGTAGAGCGAGCTCGGTGTCTCAGGTATTAATATTACCAGCCAAATCCAATAATAATGAATCATTTTTTACTATCTCGCCAGAGATAGTATTGCGATCACGAAAATTTTCGATGTTGAGATTTTGATGTTTTTATACTTTTTGAAGGTTCCTGAATCATTTTCACTAAGGTTGAGAAAAATGTCTGTGTGTGTGTGTCTGTGTGTGTGTGTGTGTGTGTGTGTATGTAGGCAAGATTACGCAAAAACGGTTTGAGCTAGAATGATGAAATTTGGTACATGGACATTATTCAAAATTCATAGTTTTCTATCAACTTTTGAGAAATGTAGCTCAACCGGAAGAGGGTCATTACCTACAACGTTTTGATTTTTTTTCCTCTAAAGTGACCGTAAAAATAAAGATATATGTTTGATAATTTTTCACATGATTAATAATTGTATAAAACTGCTATATATAGAATTTCAGCTTGATTGATTAGCTGAAATTACCAGAATTAATTTTTTAACACTGCAAATCTCACGCGCCAACACGTGACGTGGTGCCATCAACAAAAAGCCAAACATGCGCTGGTTTAATATTTATTATTTATTATTTATAATTTATAATTAATTAAATTTAATAATAATTTTTAAATAATATAAATAATATTTAATTATAATCTAATCAAAGAAAATAAAAGTTTGAATCTATTTGATAGTTGATCTTTTTACATATAATTAATCTCAAATTAAATATTTTTTAATATTAAAAAAAAATAACAAATTTCATATGTATATTTATTTTTATAAATGTTTAGGCAAATTTTGAAATTAATATATATTTAAATTCAAATTGTATTTAATTGCGATATCTACTGGACAAGGTGGAGATCTCGCCCTCTTTTGATCATAAGTCATACTAATTTTTATTCTTTGACCCAGTAGAAGCTGAGAAATATTATTCCGCGTCAACGTACTACCGCGCATGCGCGCCGTGGACTTTGGACCTAGCGAGAGCGTAGTAGAACGAAAGACAGCACAAAACGAAGAGGCAGATAGCCTCTTTCTAAAAGACGAAAGACCGGACAAAAGAAAGACCCAGATAGCCTCTCTCTCAAAAACGAAACACCGCACAAAAGAGAGTCGGAGATAGAGGCTATCTCATTCTCACTCGTTATATCTATATCTTTTTTCTCTCTTGCGTTTCGTAACGCGTTACGAAATTTCAATTTTTCAATTCACTCTCCATTCTCAACCAAATGTCAGGACGCCGCTAAAGAAGTTTCACTTCAAAAAAGCTACTGTGAGTGAATCCAACAAATTTAATTAAAATATCAATATATCATAATCAATTTTATATCATTTCATAATAAGTATATACTTACATTTAATCTGTTCGAGCATTGTTTAGAAATATTATTTGTTTAATTGGAATTTATTTTCAATAATTATCATTAAATTTTATCTGAAAATATCAAAAAATTTAAAAGAAAATGGAAATTTTAAATATTCAACATACATATCATACGAGGTGAAGGTGAATTTTGAATTTTCGCCGGCTGTGTACATTCGATTATCGAAATTTTTTGTTATGCTGGTGCACATATTTTTCTTGTATGTTAACATTATCAGCCATTTTAGATTAGTAGTTTGTTCTTTACAAATGAAAAAGTTAGTCACGTTTTTGTGTGTTCTTCAATTTTTAATTAAAAAAAATGGATCAAAGTATCTGTATTAAATTTTGCGTTAAAAATGGAATAGTGCTCCAACTTACTTAAAATGTTGACTGTGGCATTCGGCGAGTCTACTTTAATTAGACAAGACTTTGATTTGACCGAAAAAAGCACTCCAAGTTCGATCAAATATGAAAGTTTTCCTCACTGTTTTCTTCGATTACAATGGCGTAGTGCATCGTGAGTTCTTGCCAACAGGTCGAACTGTTAATAAAGAATAGTACAAGGAAGTTATGGAACGTGAAGCAATACGGCTCAAAGGATCGGAATTGTGGAAAGACAAATCATGGATTCTGATTCCCGATAATGCACCCCTTTGCTTGTTCGTGATTTTTTTGGCCAAAAATACCCCCGTAATCATGACTCAACCACCTTATTCACTAGATTTGGCTCCTTGCGTCTTTATCCTATTTCCAAAACTAAAGAGACCAATGAAAGGAAAGCCTTTTGCCACAATTGATGAGATGAAGTTGGAATTGAAGAAAGGGTTGATGCCATACCGAAAAGCGCATTTCAGAAGGGCTTTGACGATTGGAAGAAGCGCTGGCATAAGTGTATTATATCTTAGGGGAATTACACTTTATAGGGAACAAAATGGATTTTGATGAATAAATAAATAATTTTCGAAATAATTCAAAATTCACCTTTTCTTCTGAAAAATCTCGTATGTATAAATAAATATATTAGATTTTTTCCAAAGGATTAGATACTCTTAATTTAATTTGTAAATTTTCGTATATTACGAATCATCTTCCTCTTCATTTTCATTTAGATTGGTTAACTTATAATATTTATAATAAGTTCTTGGTTTAAATCTTTAAATATTATTTTGAATATTTTCACTAAATTATTTTGATTATTAAAAATGGAAAAGAATGTCTTTTAGATTAGAAAAAGTTTTATTTGTTTTTGTGTGTGTTTGGGAGAATTAATAATATAATAGAAAGAATAATTAATAATTAGTCTAACGTTAGTACAAAATTTTATATAAAAATATAAAATATAAAATTTTATAGACATACTACTTAATATATATATACACTAAATTGAATGTTATCGATATCAACAATTTTTTAATAAAGTGAAAATACAAATTAAAGTTATTATCTTTTAATGAAAGTGGAATTTGAGTATTTTTTTTTAAAGATGAAAACACTGAAAAATATGAACTTTAAATCAATTGATAGAAAAATTATTATTGTTCACATTGTGTTTGGATGTCTTTGTGTGAGTGAAGAGAGATTCTAAATTGCTTACTCAATAAAGTATTTCTCAAGACAAGCAGTCAGAAAGAGAGAGAGGGGTTGAGTCTCATAAGATAGAGACGCCATGTCTACTCGCTGATAAGAACATACAGATAAAGATTGAACAGAGTGAGGGTGGGCGAGATTAGAAGGCCAGTGGTCAGCAAATCGTCGCTTTATGACTCCCATCCCCTCCGCATAGAAGACAGAGCCTCCTTCTGCTCAAAGATCCATTAAAATTAGACACAATAAGCTTTTATTGCCTTCAAAATAGTTTAACTTGAATTGATGAAAACGACGGGGTGGACAAGAGAATGGTTGGGGTTGGATATTATCGATAAAATAAGTTTTAATTGGCATCCAATTGGTTATTGGAATTTTTATACCATAGAATACGCAAAAAATATATTTTATAACTTTATTACTAACCTATAAGACCCATAGTCATGTGTTTTTTTTAAAATATTTTTATCGAATATTAATATTAATATATATATGTATCCGCTTGATACATCGACTATAGAGGCTTGTAAGACCTAAAAAAATAATAGAAAGCTATTGTTCCTGAAAATTGAAAGTGGGAGGAAATGGAAGGGATGAATCCTTAATATATATTAATTTTGCTCGAAGGCTAAAAAGAGGAATTAATATAATATTGCGATAGTTACCTCTTCTCTTCTATCGCACCTTGAACATTAAGTGGACTGTATTAGAGGTCTATGTTTAATATATTAAGAATTTGGAATTGAAAAAAGCTCGCTAAATAAACACTGTAATTAACTTTTATAATCTTTAATTAAATTAAAATTAGGTTCAATTAAAAACGGATTAATTATATTTAGGGTCACCTAAATATTTTTATATATCAACTTAAATCTAAATTTTCAATCTAAAATTAATATAGTTCAAAGTGTTCATAAGTGCACTTATCTGACCACCGGGAATTGAATTAAATGGGGGTTTACGCTGCCGTTCGCTGCCTGGATGTCTTCTCTGCTGGTTTCGCAATTGATCCAACGATCAATTGGCTTTGGACCCTCCTCGAGTTTCCAACGGGATGAATGGACCAGCACGGATCCAAAGGTAGAGATGATCCCCTCAGGAATCACTGGGTTTGCCCCCTCGGAACAAACTCTGGAGCACAGGACCGGCGGCTGCAATCTGTAGCCTCGTCGACGACCCCAAAGGCACCGCGTTCGAGTTGTAAATTCGAACGGGTCGAATAAGGCGTCGGTGGGCCAAGGGACCCCAGTAAGCAGTGGACGAGCAGATAAAAACAGGCAGCAACGACAGACAAAGGCAATAGCACTCGGGAGACAGGGACAACAGCAAGCGGGGCTTCAGAGAGCTCGGCCTGTCTTTTTATATGTAGATAGTAAGGGAGGGGGGTGGTCAACCTCATGAATTTATGACAATAACAATTAAATATTTAAAACTATAAATTAAATTAACTTAAAAATATTAAACTACATTATATAATTAATTAACACTAATATTTATAAATATTAACTTAATTACTATTTAAATATAGTCAGAGGGCGGGAATTCAAATTTATTTGAATTCAGGTTCCATGCGGAAACATCACTCCCCCCCTTGACGGACTGTCAAAATCTATTTAAAGTTACGCTATCGGGTAGCAATGAAATTTTGTTGATCGAAAGGTTATATTCTCCCCTCTCGGTCTTTATTTTAACCCCCTGTACCAAATTGTCCTTTCCTCGAAAGGTTTTAATGATTTTCCCCAGTTTCCATTGCAAGGGGGACACGCCGGAATCGGGTATCAATACCAATCTATTACGCAAATCATTAGGGTTCTCCCGAAACCACTTTTTACGAGATTGCCGATTGGTTGAATAATTTTGCCCAGGATCACGCCTAGAGCCAGGTAGCCTATTTTCCCCTACCCTTTCCCCATTGGACCCTTGTTGATATGAATTAATATATTTACAAGGGCCCATTAGAACCCACCCCAGGTGGGTGTCTTGCGCTTTTGGTAAATCCCTTCTAAATACTTTCGTTTTCGATTTCATTAGAAGGGGATATATTTCTGCTCCGAGAATTATATCAATGCCTGCAGGTATGTTAAATTCTGGGTCGGCTAATTTATTACCTGCCGGCAGTGTGAAAGGGGGGATCCTTACCTGTTGTATTGGCTGTTCACTTGTTAATTTTTCCAAAACAAGAGGTGCTATTTTATAATTTTGCGATGTACAGAAATGAGGGCTTAAAGTGAGCTGAACCTTCCCTTTTACTCTCATTGACCGGCCACTCAAATTGAATAGACTTGTAGAGGTCTTTTCAATTTTATGACCGAGTCGTTTCGCCATTGAAAGCGAAACACAGCTTACCTGTGCCCCACTATCTAATAGACACCTAGCCTTTATCAATTTTCCCGCGATGTCTATTATCTGTACCTGCGCAGTTGCCAATAGTGATGGATTAAATAAATTATTGTTACACTCCGCATTCGACTGCATTATATGCGTTTGTAACGCATCTACCTTTAAATTAATTGCCTTATGATTATGCAACATTTTATTTAATCTTTTATTGCAATGAGCGCAAGGAGGTTTAAAACAGTCTGCCGCAGAATGTTTTAATCCTAGACAATTGAAGCATCGCTTCAATTCCCTAATTTTTCTCTTGCGCTCGTCAAGGGATAATTTTTGAAATTTATGACACTCTTTCAAAGAGTGTTTTTTATCACATATGCTGCAATTGAATGGGAGCCCGCCCGTTGCATGAAAAATGCCTGCTTTTTTAAAATTTTGTTTTTTCCTTCCCTGATCTATTGTTTTATTGCCCTTTTCAATGCTCAGGCCTGGCTGAGCTCCTAGGCAAGAATTATACCTCCTTTCTAAAAAGGCCAATATCTTTTTAATGCTCGGCAGTTCGAAATTATTATTTTCATAATACCATGCCCGCTTTGTTTCGTAGTCAACTTTCTCTAGAAGAGAGAAAGTCCAAAGAGGGTCACAGTCATCTAATTGTATTTTCAACGCCTCAAGATTGTTTAAAACGTTCTGAAACGTTGAAAATACTTTGAATAAACTATTCGCCGAATGTGAAGTGGCTTTAGGGATATCCATAATCCGCCCAATAAACCGGTACACGATTTCCGATTCCCTATTGTATCTTTTATTGAGGGTGTCCCATATAATTTTATAATTCTCACCCTTCATTGGATACATGCCTACACATTCTAAAGCCTCCCCTTGCAAGGCTCCTTTTAAATAATTTAATTTCTCGAGAGAGGATAAATCATCTCGATCTCCTACAATCGAAGAAAAACTATTTTTAAAACTTTCCCAATTCTCAATTTTTCCAGAGAATTTGGGAATATCTAATTGAGGCAGCCTTGGCTTTGCCATAATTTTAGGCCTATCGCAAGTCTGCCTACGAGCCTCTAGCTCGTTTTTAATCTGCCTAATTTTTTAATAACAGGCCACTCGACATGTCCAGAATCCGATTAATCATTTCAGTTGTTTCTTCATCTCCCAATGAAGCATCTGAGAGAACATCTGAGTTCACCTCGTTGATGCTTACATTGGAAGATTCCAACTGAACCAACCGAACTTCTAAAACATCCGAGTCGGCCTTACCTATATCCCCCAAGGCGGAAGCGATGGTGTGCACAGAACCTGCACATATATTTAATTTTCTATTTAACAGATTAAATGCCCTCGACATTTTTTAATTTTTATTTAATTTTAATTAATCTACCTGATAAACTAAAATTATTTATTTAACTATTAAAAGATCCTTTAAAATATTAATTTTAAACGAACGAACCTTTTAAAACTTTAGCGACCTTTTTTCAAACAAAGGACAAAGAAAATGAATGGAAAGGAAATTTGCTATTGCAAGGGTCAGGTAACAAAATATTCCAACTGAATATAATGTTTATAGCAATTCTATCTCAAGAACAAATGCTTTCTTTTGAAACTAATATAAAATTATTTATATTAAATTAAACCCAGATAAAATCTTCAATTTTATCCGGCTAAAGAAGGACCAAAAAATTTAATGATGTATCCGCTTGATACATCGACTATAGAGGCTTGTAAGACCTAAAAAAATAATAGAAAGCTATTGTTCCTGAAAATTGAAAGTGGGAGGAAATGGAAGGGATGAATCCTTAATATATATTAATTTTGCTCGAAGGCTAAAAAGAGGAATTAATATAATATTGCGATAGTTACCTCTTCTCTTCTATCGCACCTTGAACATTAAGTGGACTGTATTAGAGGTCTATGTTTAATATATTAAGAATTTGGAATTGAAAAAAGCTCGCTAAATAAACACTGTAATTAACTTTTATAATCTTTAATTAAATTAAAATTAGGTTCAATTAAAAACGGATTAATTATATTTAGGGTCACCTAAATATTTTTATATATCAACTTAAATCTAAATTTTCAATCTAAAATTAATATAGTTCAAAGTGTTCATAAGTGCACTTATCTGACCACCGGGAATTGAATTAAATGGGGGTTTACGCTGCCGTTCGCTGCCTGGATGTCTTCTCTGCTGGTTTCGCAATTGATCCAACGATCAATTGGCTTTGGACCCTCCTCGAGTTTCCAACGGGATGAATGGACCAGCACGGATCCAAAGGTAGAGATGATCCCCTCAGGAATCACTGGGTTTGCCCCCTCGGAACAAACTCTGGAGCACAGGACCGGCGGCTGCAATCTGTAGCCTCGTCGACGACCCCAAAGGCACCGCGTTCGAGTTGTAAATTCGAACGGGTCGAATAAGGCGTCGGTGGGCCAAGGGACCCCAGTAAGCAGTGGACGAGCAGATAAAAACAGGCAGCAACGACAGACAAAGGCAATAGCACTCGGGAGACAGGGACAACAGCAAGCGGGGCTTCAGAGAGCTCGGCCTGTCTTTTTATATGTAGATAGTAAGGGAGGGGGGTGGTCAACCTCATGAATTTATGACAATAACAATTAAATATTTAAAACTATAAATTAAATTAACTTAAAAATATTAAACTACATTATATAATTAATTAACACTAATATTTATAAATATTAACTTAATTACTATTTAAATATAGTCAGAGGGCGGGAATTCAAATTTATTTGAATTCAGGTTCCATGCGGAAACATATATATATATATATATATATATATTGGATTAAAATAAATAGTTTAAAATTTTAATATTTAATTAATTTTTAAAGAGAGAAAGAGGTGTTAATAAAAAAAACGCGATTATTGAATTTTTATTAAATGTTAGCTGTGCAGACGACCTACAATAGAGTTCTTGCTATATCTAGGCTATTTCTCTTTATTTCCATTCCTCTTTATTATTATGTGCTATTAATTATTTAAATCACAGCGTTTCTCAACCTTTTTTTGGTCCGCGAACCAGTAGATTTGTTAAAAAAAAATTGCGGACTAGTGATATTTTCTTAACAACAAATTTTTACTAAGTACAGTAGAACCTCGATAAGTTAAAGTCCAAGGGAAACACAAAATATTTTAAGTTATAGAGGTTTTAAGTTATCCAGGGTCTATGTTAGGGATAGGTTAATAACATTTTTTTAAAGGCTAAATCATGTTAAAATCCTCTAACCAGCCATTATTAGCTTTAAAATTTTTGATTTTCAGCTTTTTCTTTCAGTATGGGTCCACTAACACTGATGGTTTTGTTTCGACACTGTTTAAACCACGTAAACAAACATTGTTCTTAATTAGGGAATTCGGCAATTTTTCGTCTTTTACATTGAAGACTTTCTCCTGATTCTTGTTTCTTCAAGATTTCAGCTTCTGAGAGCCAATACAGAGATTACTTATTTAAGTTATAGAGGTTGCGTATTTTAAGTTATTGAGGTTTTGGGCTCTGATGGGAAGGGAACATTTTATTTTTTGAAGTTATAGAAGTTTTTAAGTTACCGAGGTTTGAGTTATCGAGGTTCTACTGTATTTATAAAGAACTACTACGTAAATTAGTTGTAACATTTTTATTATCATTTTCCTACAATAATATTTAAATGTAAAGATATATAATTATACATACGTATAATAATAAGTAATTTTTTTCGTGAATAGGGGAAATGTCCTCGGACCAGTAAAATTTCTCTGCGGACTACTAATGGCCCCCGGACCAGAGGTTGAGAATAGCATTCATTTTAGCATAATCTATTGTTATGTTTCGATGAATAATAATATAATTAATTATCTATTATAATATTATATTATTATATTACCTCTATATAGAGTTGAATGAAACTCAGAAAGTTAAAAGGTGAGTGGAGAGATGATCGTTCTATCAAGTGTTTATAGCTTGCAGGTATTGAACCGAACCAAAAATCATGATAAGAATTCAAGTTTTCAAAATTTTTATATTGAATTACACCTTAATTAAAGAAATACTTTAATTCATTTTTTTCCTCTTTTCATAATGACTTGAATCATTATTATCTTATCAGGGAGAAGTTCATTCTAAAGGTGGTCTGATTAGCTTGAATCATTATTTTCATTTGTTGATCTTCACTTTTGTTAGAATTAACAGTTAATGTTAACAATCTAAAAAAAAGATTAAATAAATTATTAGTATAACAGAGAAATAATATACATATTAGTATATTTATCATATTTAATAAAAAAATATTATTTTCTCTTTAATTTGTTCATCCAATAACAATCAGCATAGATATTTAAATTGATTATGGATTAAATTAAATGTTTAACCATTTGAAGTAGTAATATTATTTTGAAAACGAATAATTTGTTGATCTGAAAAAAAAAACTAGAAAAAAATCAAATAATCGCTAAGTTCTTTAAAAAATTTATATAGAATAACTAATATATTTATAAATTGTATGTTTGTATAATAATAATGTTTGGATGATAATGATTAAAATTTAATTATTATTATATTTATTGTTTCATAATCTGAATAATTTAAATGTATTGTTTTACAAATTTTTCATAATGTTCAGGAATATTGTGATGTTATAGATATATAAAAATAAAATCTTTATTTATTTTTTTATTTCTAATAAACAATCATTAAAGAAAATTTTTTTTTTATTATTATTTTAATTATTTTAATGAAATTTAGTAATATTTTTCTAGAAATAATATTTAATGTTTCTTTTATATATATATATATATTAAATATATACACTTAAAAACATTTAAAATTATTTGAAAGAGTAAATCCATTATTTTCACCTTTGTGAGTATAATTTTGTCAATGCCATTTTTTCTAAAAATTTAAAAATTGATCTATGTATTTTCCTTATTTCACTACAATTCTCATTTTGATTATTTTTATAAACATCTTAAATAATTGATAAATATACAAAAATTATTAATTATTATTCACTTATTTTATGAACTAAAAATAATATTATATTCATATTCTTTATCATGAAAATTATAAAATAGAAATATTTCGATTAATTCAAAAATATTTAAAAATTGTCAATATTTTAGAAAAAGCAATTAATAAAAATTTATTTTATATAAATATTTTAGAATTTACTTTTTAATCCATAAGTATCGATATATTAATTTAGTTTTCCAATTCACAATTATTATTATGAATAATATTTATTTATATATGAGAATAATTGACGGATTCTTTACCATTTAAAGTCAAAATTTTGATCTTGAAGTTGGAATATAATTAATTTATAATTAGTTAATTGCAAGAAACCAAAAAAATATGAAAAATTATTAAAATTATAATGATTACTTTTGTTAATAATAAAAGTATGTATATATAAGTAAATATCTATTTTCTTTCACAAAGTAAGTAATATCTATCAAACATTTACTTAAATTATATAAATTATATTCACCCATTTTAAAATCAAATTGATATTTTTATTCTTAATCATATAATAGAATGAACAAAATTAAATATTTTGGAAATGAGCTTTAGCTATTCATAATCCAAATTCTTTTTGACTTTTGCCACTAGGGAATGCATATATATATATATTTAAAACAAAGCTGGCTTCGCACTCTATTCTAGTTTCTTCTTGTTTTTATTAAGATTTTTTATCTTAATTTTAATTGTTTTTTTTTATAAATTATACTTATTTATTTTTAAATTCAAATTACATATCTTGATATTTGTCTATATCAGGGATGAGCAACCCGCGGCCCGCGGGCCGCATGTGGCCCTTTAAAGATTTTTCTGCGGCCCGCCGAGCATTTCTAAAATAGAATTTTATTATTCGTCTTGATTATTTATAAACAATATAATAATGTTTATTAGTATATATATAAAGCTTTGTAAATTATTAGTAAGTGCGGCCCGCCACAAAATTTTAAAATTTAAATTGGCTCGTGGGTTAAAAAGGTTGCTCACCCCTGGTCTATATCTTTATACTGGGATATACTCAATTATTTAAATATTTACAATATTATTTTTAATAAAAATATCTTAATTGCAAAACGTAATCAGATTAATTGTTTTTTATCTGACCAGGTGGGTGTTGGTCTTTTTCTACGTGTGTAGTTGTTGCAGGCAGCCACTATGAGGCGCTGCCTCTTCAGCATCTCCTCTCTCTCTCTCTCACACACACACTCATAGAAAAGTTTTCCAAAACTTTCTTTGGATCGATAGAACATAGTAGTCTATATATTTCAGGTTTTCCCCTGTAACCCAGATATCCCTAAATTCACCAACAAGCAACAAAATCCTTAATATTTATATAAATAATTTTTTCTATATTATTAAAAACTTTTTTTTTTAATATATTATTTTATTATTCTTTTTAAGATATTTTTTTCTACAATTTTTAATTTCAAACATTCTTATATGATGACATTAATATTAAATTAATTCGTAAAATATTATTAAAAAAAAATGAATTCAATATATTATTTTCTATATGTAAAAATTTATAATTATTTAATATTTTACAAGAAAACACTAATAGGAAAGTCATTTTTTTTTTATTTTATAATTTTCTAAAAAAAATTTCACACTTACAAATACAAAAGAAAATATTCTTCTGTAATCTATTAAAAAAAAATTAATGATTCCATAATTCATTTTTCCACCATTATTTTCCAATTACCCTTCAAAAGGTTAAATGGTAAATCCACATAAAGATAATTAAATTTAAAATTGTTTTTGTGTGTTAGTTGTCCTTAACACGAGAACTTCGCTTCGAAGTGTCTTATCCTCCATCTGCTTAATTAATTATTCTTTTAATAATGAATTTGTTCTAGTGATCTAGTTTTTAAAGTAATATAAACCTAATAATAGTATATTGAATTATAGTACGAGCTTGTCTGGACGAATTTCAGCTGAAAATGCCATTATCTTTTGAGAATGATTTAAGAAAAAGAGAAGTTAATTTAAAGTATAACGACTTGTTATCCCTTTTACTTGATTAAATGCTCTTTAAAAAATAACATCACAACCCAGATGATGAAAATAAAACATTTATCGCCTTCCTATGCCTTTAATTTATGTGGCTATTAATTTAATCAAGTCTCATTTAAATATTATGGGCCAACTTTAGATTATTTACAATTATTCCTTTTTATTCTTTGTAATTTATATTTTGTCTCTTCTTTTGATTATTTATTACAGATTGTAAAAAATAAGGAAAAAGAGAATCATTAATGTTTTCTTTTTCTTTTTTTTTTTATTTTTGATCAATATTATTTAAGTATGAAAATATATATCCTTAGTTTTACTCTAATAAAAATTTTATTTCGATATATATGTAATACAATTTATTTGATCTAAATAATAGTGTTAGTAAAAAGTTTTTTTCTTTAAAAGAATTATACCTATAATTGTTCTAATAATAAATATTGTAAAATTATAATTATATCTAGCACATTAACAAATATCATTATTATCTCATTATTATTCTAATTGAGTTTATTGAAATATTAAATGAATAGAAGTATTTAGGAAATGTTTAATATCGAGAACATCTTAAGCCATTGCAACAATTTAATTCATATAATAATTCTTGTTTTCAAATCGTAGGACAACTTTTCCATTCTAATTGACACATTATTTATTAAATAATAGATTAATTAAGAAATATATATATATATATATATATATAATCTTTTAGATATTAGTTAAATAAGATAATATAAATATATATTACTTATAAATGAAAGTAGAAAGTAACTTAGAAATATATCTTATAAGAATATGGCCTCAAATTACAATTATAACGTTAATTATTTAAATTGTCTTTAAAAATGTTTTTGTCTTATTTTTATTTTTTCATTTTTTTCGCTAATACCTTGCAGGTAGTTTATCATAAAGACTTTATAAAAAAAAAAAATTTATCTTATTTATATTTTACTTCAATGTTTCGATAGCTTTATTTTCAGAATATGGAATTATATATATACTCATATATTATCTATTATCATATACAATTGATATGTTTGCAAAGTATAAAATAATTTTTCATCGATACATTTATTTTTTAGTTTTAGATTAGACAAGTTGTCAAATTAAAATAATAAATAATTTAAAAATCATTTTTTCTGTAAGCAGTGAATAGTATTACAAGTTTAAAATATTTCTATTTTGTTAATATACCATTTATATTAGTGATTCTCAACCTGGGCGATAGTTATTTTTGGAGGGCGAAATCATTTTCAACTCTAAAAAAAGGATAAGATGATTTTGCGAAAAGGCTTTTAAACATTTCCGCTTTTTTCAATATGGTTCTAAAAAAAAAAAGATAAGATGATTTTGCGATTAGGTTCTGAAACTCGATTTTTCAATAAGACTCAAAGTATCACCAAGTGTACCTAACTTATATTAGGGATTATCATGCAATTTTTATCTGTTAAAATTATAGGGAGCGAATTATGAAGCCGGCCTTACGAAGTGGGCGTTTGGTCCAAAAAGGTTGGGAACCACTAATTTATATGGTACTTATTTTTTATATTTGCATATCTTATCTTTCATATGTTGATATTATAACATAAGGTTTTATATAATATATTGTAATGTTTTTATTATAATATTTTATATAACTTATAATTTTGAAACGAGACAGGTAGATCATTAAATTGACATTAATATGATAATATTTAGAGTAATTAATGTCCAGAGGAAGGGCGAATGCATTAGAAAAAAAAAACAGACAAAATAATAAATTTGTAAAAAAATTTCAATTTTTTTTTTATTTTATTTTTAACAAAGTGACGTTCTCTTTTGTAAAGTGATTCAATCTGGCAAGCAGTCATCATCGGACCGAGCGTGTTCTGTTTAAAGCTGGTCTTCTTATTTTCTCTGTTTTTTTTTTCTAATGCACTCGCCCATCCTCTGGACATCAACCACCCACAACCCCATAGAAAGAGCCACGCCCAATGGGCGGCGATCTGGCGGGGAACGAACCCGGGCCTTTTGCGACATACGGACCGCCCCCTTTTTCTGGAAAAGCAAACAGCCGCCTACCTGGAGAAGACAGCCATTCACCCACACCCACAGGTTCACCCTTCCCTCCCCTTGATCTCTTCTCATCATCATCTAACTAACAGAGCAACTCAATCATATCATATTTCTGTCTCAACTCAGCTGATAAACACAAACCAGACACTTCTTTGGATGTTTTGTCAAAAAATGGTACTAAAATAAATAAATATCCATCTAAATTTAATCTATAGAATTTTAAAATTATTTAAATTTTATTTTATAAGAAATGATAGTAGGGTTGCCAACTCTATAAAGTTCCAAAAAAGGACACCCCTAAAAAATTAGTGTTTTTTTTTTAAACTATATTGAAATTTTTTTAAAAAAGTCGAAAAATTTTAAAAGCCTGATCCCAAAAGCGTTTTACCTTTTTTCTTTTAGAAACAAATTGAAAATTTTTTAAAAAAGTCGACCATATTGAAAAAAACTTGAATTTAGTACAAACAATATTCCTTCCCCAGTTAAAGAAAGGACAAGGACAATAAGGTGTTAAAAAAGTACTGTCCTTCCCAAAAAAGAGCAGTTGGCAACCCTAAATTATTTTTTTTATTCATTTTAGAGAAATCTTTACAAAAATTTTTAAAAAGAGAATTAACATTTAAATTATTTTTAATTATTAAGAAATTTTTAAAAATATCAAATATATTCAAACTTTTCAAAGTTCATTCAATTTTATGAACAAACTCAATTGTCATTTAATTTTTATTATTTATTTTTTATATTATTATTTCTAAATATAAGATTTTTTTTACAGTTTATGAATTGTAGAAAAAAAAATATTCAATGCAAATATATTATATAGTATTTTTACTTATTTATTTTATTTTGAAATTATTGACTCCTTATATTATTTTATATATTATTTTAAATAATATATTATTTTTTTTCTATTTAACTCAATTAATTGTTAACACTAGTACTATCTATTATAATAGATTAATATATTTTCATAATAACTAAAATCAACAAGTGTCAATAAGTTACTTGAAAAGCTCTTTAATAGCCTATCTTCCAAAATAAAGGGAGAGATTTCAATTTCAAGTAGCTTAGAACTTGTTCTACTAGAAAATACTCCAATGAACTGAAATGGAATAGAGAAACAGAATAATTGAAATCCTATTAAATATTTTTAATCTAGAAACATAAATAATACACTTCAAAAATAATTTCAATAAATAATAAAATGATTTTCAATTTTATTTTTCATTAGTTATGTTTTTGTTATCATTTAATTAATTTAATCCTATCCTTCCCATTTTAATATTTTCTTAATAATTTTGTATTTAATTTAATTAAAATAATTTATATTATGAATATTTGACAACATAAGATTAGGATTTTATTTTTTAATTTCCTATTCTTACATATTTTAGTAAAATATCAAAACATTTATTAGTTAATTTTATAAAAATTTTGAATTACTAAATTACTGATTATTTTGAAAAATTTAATTTTCAAATTAAAAACAAATTACTTGTAAATTAGTTCATAATTGTAGGTTAATACCTATAGCTATACCTATGGATATAATTTTTATGCATTTAACATTTTAAGTAGGTTTTCAATAAGGAATCGATTAATTTATAAGAAGAATAATTATTATTAATTTTTCCTTAATTTAAATAATTAATATCATGTGTCAATATATATGTTATAACTATATCCTAGATTTAAAAAAAAACAATCTGTTACTTTAATTAATTTTCATTTAGAATAATAACTTTGAAAATAAATTAAATGATATTTCATTAATTGAAATTAAAATCCCTGAAAATGTTACAATTAATATAAATTGTACTTATATTAATTGTCTAAAATGTATGGTAAGGTTCTCTCAATTGAGGTCGATATCGGCTGAACGGCGCAGAGTTTTACATCCATTCTTATTAAAATTTTTATTCCAAAATATAATTTTTGAACAATCATACCAGTTAATTTATTAATACATATAGGAGAAACATCGTAGGCAAGAAACCAATATAGTTACCAATTGTGTAATAAATGGTTGTGCAAACTGATTTTTCCTTTGAAAAAATTTGAATTTGTTCCTAATTTCAAAGCACTGACACTAAGTTGTTTAAATGGGGGTTCAAAAATTTTAAAATTCATAGCCTATCCTTAACTCAACAACGTTCCATTGCTAATATCATGCGGTTTCGCCTACAAAAATCCCGAATGTAAATATAAACAGTGTTTTGCCTTAATCGGACATGCATTTAATATACTCAATTGGTAAGGTATATATTTTTTAAAAGACTGAAATGCAGTATGGAGAACTACCTACTAATATTTATAATAACAAAATATAGTTTTTTTATGAATTAAAAATATAAATTTTCTTGATAAAAAAGAAGAATAAATCATGTAGGGAGAGAATCAATTCAATTATTTTTTTTAAAGGAGAAGGGTTAACTTTTTGTTTTTTTTTGTTTTTAAAAACAATAATCATTTAAATATTTGGTTATTTTCAAAATTGAACCATCATTAGAAGATATGTACCAGATAAGAGGTAATATTCTAATATAGGATCAAATTTGAATGTTTCTCTTTAACTTTAAAAATAATTTTTCTATGGGTTTTGATTATTTCATCCCTGCATTCATGAATAATGTTAATTCTACTGTATCTATCTTAAAACAATTTTGTTAATATCTAGTTTTATTTTTCAGGGGAAAATAATTTTTTCAAGAAAAAAATTATTAACTATCCTTAAAAAATTATTTTAGAAATTAAACAATTTCTTGAAAAATCTTTCAAATATTATCTAATTTGTGAAATAATTTAATTAAAAAATACCGCATATTAATATTATAATATTTAAATAAAATTGAATTATAGAATAATCTGTTTATATAATCCATAGTATATAGAAAATTTAGTTTATAATCAGTATTCAATACAATTTTTAAAATAATTCTACATGGAGTCAAGACTACAGGGGATTCTCTTGATTGAACTAAGATATCATACGGAAAGTTTTCAGTTGGGTAACAAATTTAGTTTGACCGTGAAACTAAACTACAAATTGGGGCACAAGAAGAGAGACGGAGAGAGAGAAAGAAAATATCAACTGTCTTCCTCCACGCATAATATACTCGTAGTTGGGAAGTTTATAAAAAGCAAATAATTTCATCATTAATTTAATTTTTTTTTGATTTTATATTTCCTAATTAAAATACATAAATGTTTTTAAAAAATAATATATATTGAAGTTCTATAATTTATATAAATTAATGTAATATTATATAGATTGAATTTGGAAACAACAAAAATAATGCGCTTTTTCTTTTTGTTTAAGAAATTTAAATATTCTACTTAACAAAATTTTAATTTTTTAAAGAAAAATATAATTTTTTAATTTATTTAGTAAACAAAGATCTTAAATTCCTCCTCTACTGATTTCAGCGGTAATTTTTAAGTTTATTTAATTCCGTTCTATGATAAAAATTATACTTCACACATGTAAGAGGTGGAGAAATGTAACATAATTTTATAGCTCTGTCACAGATGTTCGGATAATCATTTTTTTATTTTTATCAAATATTTCCTCTAAACTTACCCTAAAAATAAAGATATGTTTGATAGTTTTTCACATGATTAAAAATTGTATAAAACTGCTTTATATAGAATTTCAGCTTAATTGAATCGCTGAAATTGATTATTTAACAGGTTGACTGGCAATAACGCGCCAGTACGTGACGTGGTGCAATCAACAAAGAGCTTCATAAATATTATTTATTAATTTTAATTTATAATTTAATTATTCCAATTTAATTTAAATATAATAAATGTTAATTAATCAAATTTATATTTGCCACATAGTCCATTGGAGACACTCCAGATTTTTATTTCTGTAGAGGAGGTGGTTGTATTATGGAACCTGTATTTAATATGGAACCCATTTGTTTCGTTCATTATAACGTGCTGCACTTTTTTAACAATAGGTGGAATTGATTCTCTAGTACCAAAATCTACCATAAAAATTGAAATGGCGGTTAGTTGTTTGCACAGAGTATCCGTTGTTTGATAACTGTCATTCAGTTTAAATGTTTTGTGTTTTCAATTTTAAAAAACTTTTTTAAGGTAAGTAAAACTATTTATAATTATTACTATTGTTAATAATTTATTAATTTTATGAATGTGCCTTAATTTATTAACGAATTATTAAATATATTGCTGAAAATAATTTGATATAAATTTATATTCAGTTCATAGCAAGTGCATTTTTTTTAAATGGCGATTTCTGTAATATGGACCCTTGCCGTGATGCTAATATGGAACCGGGTTTTATAATACAGGAAAGGTTCCGTATTTTAGACAAACATTTAATTATTTTTTTTAGCTCTATTTATTTATTTTAATTTTATTCCACATATTTTTCAGATGCCAAGAAAAGCATTAATGTGTCAAATGTGGGCCCATTCAGAATGCGCAGGTGCAGAAAAAGACTATTACATTTGTGATTTCTGTTTATAATTTTATTACGGTTAAATTTTACATACATATATGTCAATGTATAATTTTTGAATAAAAAATGTTTTTTTCAAATAATTGCTGTCTATGACTGATTTTTACTAGGGTTCCATTTTACCAACACAGTAGGTTCCATATTATCAACACTTTTATCTTGAACCGTTTTTTCACTTTTTTCAAAAAAGTGCCACTACGTCGTGTAAGTAATATTAGTTGATATTGTACCTGGAGGTCAATAGGAAAATAATGAATAAAAACATTTTACACTGTACCCAGAGAACACAACTTTTAGATGAGCTTCAATTCACGAAAAATAAAATGGGGTTCCATATTACAACCACCTCATAGGTTGTAAGTAATTAGGTTGTTATTTTTCTTAAGCACATACATTAATCAAGTAAAGAAAAATAATAACCTATTTTTATTATTTTTAGATGCTCTAATATTTCAGATAAAAATTATAAAATAAAGATTTTTTAAATTTGACAGATTAGTTATGAACCTCAAAATGTGCTATTAAGTAATGTTTTATTGACTAATTCACTAATTATTCACTTATTCACTAATTTTCGGTTTTATAAGTTCGGTTTGGATATAGGAAAATCATTTAATTAATTTTTTAATCTTCATAAATCCAATCCGAACTTAAAAAAAAATCGAAAATTAGTGTGCCCTCTGGTGGTCAAACGGAAACATGGTATCTATGGATTTATATGCAAATTTTAATAATTTTTATCTCGAAAACTATAAGATGCCGGAAAAAATTTCATAAGAAAAGTTTATATGGAATTGCAAAAGGAACCCATTAGTAAAGTATTATCCAAATCCAAGGCATTTACCCACTTATGTAATTAATTATTTTTTTTTTAATTTATTTTGGAAGTCAAGGAAAACTTCTAACTTATATTATTTTCTTTTATATATTTGACTTTTCCTTAAAGATGAACTTGTCAGTGAAAGAAAATCTAGATGTCATTCCAATTATATTATAACATAAATAATTAACGGAATTTTAAATTGTAAAAGCTTTCAAATATTTCTAGATGGTTATAATCCATATTTGTAATACTTTATTTTTCACTCCATTCACGGTGATCTAAAAATAAGATATATTTCTATTAGAATTAATTATAATATTTAAAAAATTATATTAAAGTAAAAGTGCATAATGAAAAGTTAAACAATTTTCGAATATTTTTTTTAATAAGGTAATCAAGAACTTATGTTTTAAACATAAAATTCAGGAAAGAATTTGCTAACAGGTCTTAATGGCCATTGGCTATCCAAGAGGGTGTCAGTAACTGTTTTGCATGCGCTTGCTTGTCTGCCTAATCGAATAACGCTTAACGTTAAGAGATGGTGGAATCTGACCGGACGGTGGTTGCCGGAAACCCTTAAACATCCCCCAGGAGAATGTCACCACGAATATTAAGCAGGTTTAAGAGAAAAAAATGATCAGCATTATGACTATTTGATAAAGGATCAAATAAAAAACGAATTTCGAAATTTATTTAAGTAAAGGGAAAATATTCTAGAATTAGAATAGAATAATATTTTGTAATAATATTAAAATTGAGAAAAGTAAGGGGTCTTTTTTAGAGATTTTCTTTAGTAAGAAATTTGTATCTTTTTAGAAGAAAATTTTTATTTAATTTTAATACCTAATACCCTTAATAGCATGTAATTTACTATTTTTGTTTTAAAAATATAAAATATTTTTGTTTTTTTTTTTAAATAATTTAGTGTCTTGATTATAGTGGTTCCCAACCTTTTTAGACCAAACGCCCACTTCGTAAGTCCGGCTTCATAATTCGCCCCCCTATAAATTTTAACAGATAAAAATTCAAAATCATCTTACCTTTTTTTTATTTTTATATTTTTTTTTTTAAAACATTGAAAAAAATTGAAAAAAAGCGAAAAAAGCCTGTTCGCAAAATCATCTTACCTTTTTTTTAAAGTTGAAAATGATTTCGCCCCCCAAAAATAAAAATAACTTATCGACCCCCAAAATCGTATAGTCAAATAATTGCCCCCTTTAAGATGTCGATCGCCCAAGTTGGGAATCACTAGTTTAATATAAAATGCAACTTAGTATAATCTTCAATTTTGTTTTTAAATAAAATAAAAAAAAAATTTTTAAAATACTTTAAATAAAATAACTAAAAATAATAAATAAATATTTATTTATCTGTCTATTTCTGTGATAGATACCATGGAATTTGAAATATCTTGGCTGCAACAACGACTTTCTTTCAACCATCTCTATCCTTAACCTTCATCCAACTCGTATTCTCTCCTAACTCCCATATGTTTCTAATTACATTGTCTACTTTCAGTCTTTAATCAACCAACAGGCCGTTTAATTCTTTTAATAATTGATGTCTTCACAAATAAATTATCCGCTAAACTTTTCACACCAATTCTAGCCACGTGTCTCCTCCATTGAAACCACCTTGATTTTATGTCCCTAACTATGTTTGAATAATAGAGTTAAACAATTCATCGTTATATAGTCTCCGCCATTCGCCAGATGTCCATCCTTTTACTATGAAGAATCCTATTTCCAAATATTCTCATCCCTTAAAGTCTTAAACCACGCCACACACTCATTTAATCAACCAAAAAATGATACTTTTATATATTTAGATATTTTTGGGTAATAATTTTAATGGAAAATTTTTAATTTCAATGTTTTTATTTTAAAATTCAGAATCAGCTTTTTTTAATAAGATCGAGACTACCATATATTATCACCAAAACTTCTAATATTTTTGATTTAATTAAATTGTAATGTTAAAAAAAATTACTTGTATTTTTTCTATTATAAACAAACAAAAAAAGTCAATACTTTATCCAAATTAAAATAGGATCGACAACTAAGCTGTTAACCGTTAATAAATAATTGGCGTTTGTCAAACTCAGCCAAGAGTCGTTGCTCGTATTCCTAGTCTGTTAGAGACGTGAACCTCGCGGACATTTTGCAGCCGAGAGTCTTAAATCATCAACCGAGGGAGGGGACTCCAATTGGCTCCTCTCCTTCGCTTAACGACTTATCATTGGTCCTGGAGCCGGAAGCCAGCCATCAGTCATCATTTTCCACCAGATTTAACCCACATACTTCCAAGGATTTCACTTCTTTTCCTATCCTCCGCTTTTTTTTATAACTACTGTCAGATGGCAATCACCCTCTCTTCTATGGATCTACACCCTCTTTTATTTTCGTGACAAATTCAAAGGGATTGAAAGAATTCCAATTTTTTGATTTATAATTATTAATTATAGAAAATAATTTATATACGATAATTGAGAGAATAAGAATAATCTCTCTCTCTTCTTCCACCTAAAGGAAGATCGTTTAGATTTGATTATAATTTAATGTGAATGACTCAAGGAAGAATTTAGAAATATTTAATTTTTTTTAATTATTTTTTTTATAAGTTAAGAAATTGTATAGTATATATTTTAAAAAAATCAATATAAATTTTAAAGTATTGCAAATTATAAACACACTTTAATATAATTGATAAAATAAACAAAGATAAAAGAAAAGAAAAATTAGTGAAAAAAATACAAACTCTTTTCGTTTGTTTTAAAGGCTGGAGTGTGGAAGTCGTGTCTTGAATATAAGACCCAAAGGTAGTCGGATTTTAAATATTCAAATCCTATTACCATTTTGTTTTATTTGCATTTCACTTTAATAAGGAAATTAATTGCAAAAAAAATATTCGTAAATCTAGAAAATTAGTTCCATACCTCATTTAATATTTAATACATATGTATACATAATTAGTGAATTTAAATATTTAGGTTAGAATTGAAGAGTGGTATATGAAAGCAAATGAGAGGCGGGGTTAGAGTTAAGATAGGATGGGGGGGGGGGAAGGTTGAAATCAACGAGTTCGTTATATGTTATACATACATGATATATATTTAAGTCAATTGAAAATAAAGTTAGATTAGCCATATTATATTTAAATTTATGGTTTATCAATATAGTATGTGTTGTATAACGAGATGGGAATGGGCAGAGGATATATGCCTGGTGATGGGGTTGCGTTTCGAATGGGTGGTGGAATGCAAACAAGATTTCATTTCCAAATAAATAAATACACACAATTAATTATTAGTTGGTTGCGTGCGAGGGAGTGGAACTTTTCAAAATACAAATAAATTACGATCACCTGGACGTCTATATTTGCTTACTCTCTATAAATACTATTTATATTTTATATAGAACACGAATTAAATAAATAGAAATTTCATCATTTCTAAAAAAAAAAAAAAAAAAAAAAAAACATTGCTTATATGTATTAAACCATTAAACTCCATTAAAGATATTAAAATTTATAATCATTGCATATTTGCATATCTAGTATATTTTATTTAAAAAATATATATATGTATAGAAATTTTATTTGAAAACAAATACAATTATAATTTAAATAAATAATGAAATATAATATATAAAAGACAATTATTTATTTTCTAATTATATATTCATGTAAAATGGAATTATATATATGTTAACTAATCAGCCTTACCTATGATGGATCTGTACTTCTCTAATCTCCCACTCTTACTTAATATTTTATACATGCAAAAAAAAAATAGTTATGTATATATATATATATAATTTCCTCCATTTAGAAGTGAAATAATCACGATAGTTGCTTTTCATTTCTATAAATTATATTTAAATCTACTTACCAATTAAAAAATCATTTTTTAAATTATAAATAATACAATTGAGATTATTTACATATTTCAAGCCTAAAGTTATGAATGAGCAAAATTTTGTTTAAACAGTACAACGAATCATTATTGAATTTTAGATTGCGTATATGGACGGACAGATCAAAAGATGACTTAATAAGCCACTTGCATAATCAATGTCATCTAGATAAGGCCTATAAACTTCGAGAAGAATCTAATATATGTTCGAGAATAACAGAATTAAATAATAGTCAACATCCAAAAAAACATTAAACAACAATAAAATATTAAAAAAAATATAAAAAAAAACTAAAAACTTGAAAATAAATCAAGTAATAAAAAAACTTTTTAATATATATCAAACCTAAAAAATAGAAAATAAAATATTAATTACACCTTGAATATTATCCTTTACATATGTCCAACAAAAAAAGCGTGGGACGCACATAATAATTTTAAAGTCTAAATATGTTCATATGCGCCCACGCTTTTTTTGTTGTTGGATATATGTAAAGAATAATATTCAAGGTTTAATTAATATTTTATTTTCTATTTTTTAGATCATTTTCGATTAAAAAGCGTGTATATTAAAAAGTTGTTATTATTAATTTATTCTTAGGGTGAACGGAATGTTTTATTAAATGATTCAAAATATATTTATGTATGTTAAAAATAAATAAGAGCACCAATTGATTTTCTTATTCAAATGCAGAAAATTGAATATGTATCTACAAGTTTTATGTTTAATTACTTTTACTAAATATTTGAATTAAAATTCATAAAAAAAAAAAATTACTAAATAGACTTTTCTTACAATGAAACATTATTATAACAAATTTTTTCGCTACACATATAAATCAAAGAAATCTTGAGGAGTGGGTAATTTTTGAATAAAAATAAAAAAGATTAAGTATTTTATAATTATTTAAGAATTTAAAATTTTTCATAAACATTAATAATACTACGATATAATAGTATACTCTTTTCAAATATACATATATTCACATTTAATAAACCTATTTATATATATATATTAATATATTTGTTCAAATCTTAAGTATGAAACTCGTAGATCAAATCTTTACTATTAAAGTACTGAAGATGATGAGAGTTCAAATTTCAGCTCTACTTTACAAAATTGATAATATATTAATGTCATAGATTTCAAAAGAATGTGTAAACTTGTAAATTTTATCTTTGATCCCAAAGTTAATCATATAAAATAATATATATTCTGTTTAATTTTAATTGCCATCACTAATCGACAACTTAATGAATTAGGCAAAAATAAGTTTAAATGTTTGCTAGATTAGATTGTACTCATTTTAAAATGAAGTGAAAATGATATGAAACTTAATGATTAAATTATTTTTAATTAGTAATAAAAATGTTTATGGTTTTTAATCTTCATTTTATTTTTAAATATTGAATCTATTATTTTATTACTAAAAATAAAATTTAATTTTTCTTTTTTTCTTTTTATTAATAAAACCAATAGAAACTTAAGGGTTGAAGTTGTCTTTACTAATTATTTGTTTAAATCTATAGTATAATATTTAATTGCAAAAAATTTCAACACAAATATTAACCACTCTACAAAGTGTTTTGTTCAGAAAAGAGTGAAATTCCAAATCCAGGTCGCTAATGATTTTTTTTTTTATTTTTTTTTATTTGAAAATGTTCAATTAAATTTAATTTGGAATCTATAAAAAGAGAAAAAGAGAAAGGGGTGGTCTCTCTCTCTCTCTCTCTTTCCATGGATAATAATAATATCCCAATGCGATTTGGAATCGTTTCGAGTGTCAATTAACTTTTATTGGATCATTTAATTTTCAAGAGCTTCAATTCGAAAAAGAAGCAAAATCTGTAAATGTAAACCATTTAGCCAACAAAAAAGGTAATTATTTTAATTTTATTTCTATTTATGAATGAAATAAACATTATGTAAAGAATATTTTAGATTTCTCAATAGTTAGGTAATCTACTTGAACAATTATTGCTCTCTCTCTCTTTCTCTTTTTAATTCTATGGTTTTGTCATAAATCTTTGATAAAACACAATAAATGAGGAGTGAATTCTACTTTCATTTAAAACATTCCATAATAAAAAACCTATATTTTATAAAATAATAAAGAAATATATTAAGTGGAAATATGCTGCTTGGCATGATCTGTTTAATCAGTGATAATGATGTAGTATTTCTTATTTTAACAAAATTACTTATTGCCTTTATAAAATAGGTAGATTGTAAATTTTCTTAAATTCTTGTATTTTTGAAATATTAAACCGCTTGATTTTATAAAGAAAGTATTTTTATGAAGAAAAATCGATCTGTATTGGTTTCAGTCTCAGGAAAAACCACTTTATTAGTTTATTTCTTAATTTAAAATAGGAAATTTAAAAGACGTCAAGAACTACGTCAGACAGTGCATCCTTATATACAAAATATTATAAATATAAATAAAATTAAAAATATTTATTTTAATAATATTTTATAATCAAATTACGAAATATATATTATGTTATATCCACAGGCCATACTTTTCTGTCTTTCAGAGCAATAAAACTTACATTTAAGGGCTGTATGTTTTAAAACTATTTTTTTTTTTAATTTATGTTTTTTGAAATTTTTTGAAATTGTTTCATAAATTTTGTCCTTTATTTATGTTAAATAATAATCTTAATCATAAATATTCTTAGTTCATAAGGAATAATTTTTAAAGAACCGAGCGGCGGCTGTACTAAAATAATATATATATATAAAAATAACTATATATATTTAAATTATTTTCTTGCATAGGTTAATATTTGATTTCTACATTAAGTTATTTAATCATTACTTTTATTGATTTAAATTAAAATATAAATATATTGGATTCAGTTTTTAAAAAATCAAACAAAAGTTAAAATCTATTTTTAAAAAATTGTTTTAAAACAGTTTTTGAGAGAATCTCAAAATAATACCTTAAAATCTCAGAAACATTTTCATTACTTTCGATTAAGTTTCTATATCTGTTTAATATATAAAATATATGTATACAAAATTAAATTTCACTCCTATAGTTTTTGTTTTGGTTCTTTATTTTTATTTAAATCTGGTTTCTGATTTTCTCTTTCAGAGAAATTATTGCTATTTTTCTTTTTTAGTTTAGGTTGTTCTCTATTTTCTTCCAAGACATATTAATATTTCATTCTCGTTGTTATAAACGAGGAAATCACGCTTTTGGAATTTTTGCGCGTTAGCCCACCAAGTCACGTGTCTTGTTGGTGGGTACGCCCGGGACGATTTGTTAATTCGGTCGTTTAGTCATCAGTGAACCAACAACAACAGCAACAACGGCTTCAACTCGTGCCATTGTAAACATCTGCGACGTCTCACGTAGGCGTCTGGGATCACGGACATCCACGGTCAAGTCATTAGTTAGCAAGTGGAAAAACATGCCCATCCCCTACTCCTTCCACCATCAAGATTAATCGCTTTAAAATTTGAAAGCCCGGGTGAGAGTTATGTCAGGAGGAGATGGAGGACGAGATCATTCATTCGGCCAAGCAAGCAATAAAAAAAAATACCCTACACCATCTTTCATTAACAAGGATCATGTAACACCTCTAAATATTAGTTTTTAATTAAATTTAAACTAAAATAAAAATAAATATGGTAGCCCTCTAAAATTAGTAATTAATTTTAAATGAAGAATTTTCATTAATATTTGCTTACGTACTAAAATACACAATTTAGAAATTTGAATGTGGTTCAACTATTTAATATGACAAATTATAAACGCATTGATATTAATGTAATATTATAACAATAGTAATTTAATAATAATAATTAAATTAATATCTACCATATTTCTTGATGTGACTCTATTAAAAGAACAGAATAATATAAAATAAATAAAATAATAAATTAAAAAGAAATTGAGAGATTGTCTCTACAAATTATGATTATGATAAGAGATACAATAGTTTTAAAAAAATTTCATAAATATATATCTATAAATTTCTAATTGTCTCTAATCAGTAATTATATTCTAGAGATATTTTCTAAAATAGAATTAAATAAACTATTTCAAAGAATAATATGTTAGAAATAAATTAATTTTTATAAATATTACAAATAATTTCCACTAATTTTAATGTGATATTTTATAATATAAAAAAAAATTATATATTGTATATACAAATATATTTATAATTCATTTAAAACCAACCTAACTAATCTTTCTAAGTAAAATTTTTATTTTATTTCCAATTTATGTCCATCAGATGGCAGCAAGTATCATAAACGCCTAGAATATATGCAACACAAAGGTAAAAAATTTCTATGTAGTAGAATCTAAATAAAAAAATATTAAAATATTTAATTTTTTTAAAATAAAATATTAATATAAATATTAATCATAAATTATTATGATTAATTTAAAACTTTACATTATTATTATTATTTAACTTAATTTTTGTAACCATTGGAATTTGTTGGTATTAAATAGAAGTAAATGCAACAATCTACATAATGATTCCATTAAATATTTTATAAGGTATAGTGGTCCGAAATGTGTTTCTTGTGATATAACTTGGGAGTACATATCTAAAGATAATTATTATAATAATATAAACTTAAATAATTACGTAAAAATTAGACAGTATAATTTTAATTGATTTGTTTTAGTAATTGTTAAATTTATCAAAAATTCGACAATGACATTAAATTAAATTTTTAATTAAGGGTTCAATCAAAAGCAATATCTTTAAATTTAAATTTTATGCAATTTATTTGTTTTTGTTGTTTAAAATCTGTAATTTGTAGATATATTATGTATTAATATTTAATGTGATATTCGTATTTATATAAATATTATTTTTTTGATTTTCAATTTGTAAAATTATTATTTAATTATTTGTAAAAATATTATTAGAAGATATAGAATATATTCATTATTATTTTAAACCTTTTTGTAATTTGGAGCAAAATTGAAAACAATCATTTGAGAGGGCCAAAAATATATTAGAAAATTTTGAATAAAATTAAAATAAATATTTTATTATAGGTTTTAATTTAACATTTAGAATATTGACTTATCGACAAAAACGAATATAAATATTACATATTATTAGAATTAATGATAAATATAATTTTATTTTGAAAAAAAAATTAAATTTCTTATATACAGAATATAAATTTAAAAAAAACTTTAAAATAATTTTTATTTTTCACTTTTAAATTTAATTAATTTAATTTTTAATAATAAATCAAAAAGTTTTTTATTATATTAATCACAATAGCGAGCCGGAAAATGGTTGGAACATTATCGATCACTGATCAAGAACAATCATTTTGCTTCACGATTTTTTTATATATTCTTTTAAATAGTAATGCATGTTTTTTTTTCATTTTCTTCCCTTGAAAGAAAAATACAAGATAATTTACAGAGAAGATAATATTTTATCCACTTGATATCAAATCCGTTATTTTGACTAAATTCAGATCCTGTCGCCCATCGTTCGCCCATCTGATTTCCGACCCTCAGCAAAACTCCCTAGAGGAGTGGGTGTCTGGGAGTTGGAAAAAGAAAAAGACCACACATAAGATTTCCGGTATCCGACCATCGATTTACAGTCAAAACAAATTGAATATTGATATAAAAAAATCTATATATCTCTGGAGAATAATGATTTATTAGAGGAAAGATATTTCTTTTTAGAAAATATGGATGAAGTTAGAACGAATAAAAAAATCTGGATTTGAAAAGAGCAATTTAAATAAAATTTTCAAAAATCTTTAGGTAAAAAATATTTGAATTTTGTTTTAAACATCATTGATTTTTATGTGGACTATTTTTAATTTAAAAAAATAATACTAAAATGAAGATATTTAAATAAATTTGCATAATAAATAAAATATGGCAAAAATTATTTTCTATATTAATAAATAAATACATTTTTCTCTTAATATCAATGAATATACATTTCGATGTTGAAAAGTCGAATATTACATTTTTCATTAAATAATAAATATACCTTAAAATTTGCTATTCAATTAATTAAAAATGCGTGGGTAATTTCGTTAACGGTGAGTAATCTCATCCTTAGGGCTGCTAATAAACATATTGAATGGGTCCAACAGTGACGGTCCGCCCCATCACTTTTCTTCTCTCGACCCCTCGCTCGCTCTTCTTTTGGCCAAAAAAGACAATGTGTTCGTCTGGGAAAGTGTCAGGGGAGGAGGGCAAACTACCCCCGCGGGTCAGATTCGCCGGCGCGAACCCTTAGCAGGGTGATGCCCTTTTCAGGGTCTCTACAATTAGAAAATGCAGCACAGAGTCTCCTGTCTCCTCTCAATCAGCTCTTCTTCGCTTTTCATTTGGCACACCCTTTGTCCCTTCGGGGTTCTGAGGGAAGAGACTCCTTTCCGGAATAAGCTTAGAACTAAATCTCTGTTAAATCGAAATAACTGACGTGAAATTTTCTATTCATTAAAATTATCAAGAGAAGAACAAAAACATGATTATAAAATATAAATGTTTATTTTATAAATCTAGAAATTTAGTAACATTTAATCTATTTTTATTCTTAAAAATAAATTAAAAAATAGGAGATCCAATTTTGTGGTTTTTAATGTAAAAAATAAGAAGAAAATGAAATAACCAAAAAAATTGTTTAAAGTCAGAAAAACACATTTACATTCCAGAAAAATAATAATTTAATCAAAATAACATTTTTGCCAAATAAAATAAAATCACCAAATTTCAAGAAAATAATTATCTTTAATTATATATATATATATATATATATATATATAAGTATATATGTATATATTTGGTATCAAAACAAAAATATATCAAATTTAAATTAATGAATATAATAAGAATATAATAAAAAATTAGAGATCAAGTATTACATTTTTTCATGTTTATTCATATTTATAAGAAGAGAGTATACTGTAATTCAGTCTAAAGACTTGTAGAACGATAAACTAGATCAAATATAACAACATTTGTAAAATAGACAGGCAGTGTCTAATAACAGAACCAAACTCATCCTTTGAGTTTTGAAGTTCTGGTTCATCCAACGTTTTCACCAGACATAGCGTCATATAACTTGTTCAGAATAGTTTGACTGGCAAGAGGTATGTCTAAAATAGATCGATGATTAATTCGGTCGCTGCCAAACCAACATCGTTAACGCCATATTGTCAGATATATGAGAAAAAGTTGTAGAAATTGATAGAAAATATTTTGATCAATATATATAATTTTTTTTCATTAATACTTTTATAAAATATGAATTCGAATTCTCAAATGATTAATTGTCTGTCTTCAGACAACCACTAGTCTTTGCTCTATGAAAAATCTACGTCACAGACGGGAAAAGTTGTTTTTAACTAATTCGTATGGTGCGTCACTTGTTAATGTAATAATTAAAAAATTATGAATTTTTTTTTTTTAATTTTTTAATGATTACTTTGTGTAATTTTTCACTTAAGGAAATTAAAAAAAATGCAAAACTACCCTATAAAAATAATAGCAATTATTAACATACAATATTTACAATAAATAAATTTCAAACTATTTGTATTCACATGAATGAATAATTGAAAATGGTAATATAATATGAATTAATGTAAAATTAATTAATTTATATATTTCCTTAAATTATTTATATATGTATATAGAGATCAAAATATAGAGCCAACAAAAGGAATCACCAAAATCTCGTCTTAACAAAAGCGTGGTTATTGCCAAAATTTTAATTTGTTTAATTATTTAGCTCACGAGAGAAAAAGACGAGGAGCTTTTAACGATAGAAGAGAACGAGAAGAAAAAGGATGAAGATATAAAAAGGAGAGAAAAAGGGGGGGTTGGGGCTAATACAGCTGGCCGAGCTAAAAGGGCGGCTTTGCCAAGTACACCCCCGCCTCTCCTATTTCGGACACATTGGCGTGAATTTAAGGGGGAAACCGAGGGCCGCCGACTGCCCTAAGGGCTCTATCAGGATTAACATTAACGCGACAAATAAACGCCTCATATACTAAATCTTTCTTTTCCCGAAAGAAGAAACTTTTTTTTTTCTTCTTCCTTTCAAGACAATATTTTATTAATGATCGGACTGCGATCATCTTTTATCACAACGACATCGTTTAGTTAATTATCCGTGTTGTAATTTATTATATTATCTTTTTCAATTCTACAGTTTGGGCCTCCTAGAATTGCTCTTTCGAGATATATTCTACACATAGATCCGACTAATGATTCAATTTAATTATTAATATATTTATATAATTATTTAAAATAAATAATTTAAGTCAAAATATATTTGAAAGGTTTATTGCAAAAAGTTCCAATTCTTTCTAGTGTTATTAAAGTAAATGTTAAGGTCAATAAGTCCGTAACTTTTTTTTAATGAAACAGGTTTTTGGATAAAAAATTATTTTATTTTTCTCATCGTAGTCTCCTTTAATCCACGTACACTTTGTCCAACGTTTCTTTAATTTTTTTATTCCTTCGAAAAAATAAGATTTATTGAGGACATCAAAATAGGTATTTGTTTGTTAGATGATTTTATCGTTGAAGTCAAATCTCTTACCGCCGAGCCATTTCTTCAGATGTGGAAACAAGAAATAGTCACTCGGGGTTAAATCCGGAGAATAGGGCGGTTCGTATCCCAATTCAAGGATTTTCATGGAAATTCATTTTTTTCCATTTTCTTCTCAAATCACGAGGTAGTCTGCTATTAATGGATGTCATACAAAAACTAAAAGAACTATAGGGTTCAAATTTCGACAGCTGATAGTTGCCTGCTGACAGGAGCAGTGTTACCATTTCAATTAAGAGACAGAAAATTCAAAAAGTCACGGATTTATTAACCTGCCTTCGTACATACTAATCCAACCTTTCGCCTATAAATTCGAAATGCTTATATATGGATTTGCAGTTTTATATAAGATATACCATCTTCTCATTTCGGGTGCTTTTGAATATAAAAAGATCTTATATGCCTGCTACTTACCGAACAAAGAATATAATGATTACATAGAAATATACAAAACTTCGTTGACATTATATTCTTTAGTATACTAGAATATAATGTAACTAAATATACTAATTATACTAAAGATTCGGAATATTCCCTCTGAGTCATGAAATCTATTAAGAGACCAGGCACCACCAACCATTATTCAGGCACATCCTATTAAAGATTTAAATAATACAAGGGCTAAAGATAATCAAAGAAAAGCTGATGTATTTGCTGAATATTTGCAAGATATATTCACCCCTAATCCACCGATGAAAGATGATACACCTCTTGAACAGATTGTAATATCTCTAGAAGAAGAGGAAATTCCTAAAATAACAATAAGGGAAATACAAAAAATTATTAAAAACGAAATCAATCCAAAAAGGCCCCTTGATACGATCTTATCACAGGACAAGTACTTAAAAACCACCCACGCAAAGCTGTTGTGAAGATAAGTCAGATAATAAACGCGGCCCTAAAACTTAGGTATGTGCCACAGATATGGAAGATTGTTGAGGTAATCATGATTCTAAAACCGGGAAAGTCTGTGCGTCATACAGGCGGGAGTAACTATGACTCTCTTAAGCTGTGATGACCCAGTAGGCGAAATTGGCGAGCAAGAAGCATATGAATGTACCTTTATAGGACCTCCCTTGGGCTTTTGCTCATTCTAGGCACATAAGGTTACCGCCACCTTAACGAATTCACAGCGATAGCTTTTACTTTCCCTCAATGGGTACTTTCAGCGGGAACCTATAGAAGGTAGCTACTTGCTAACTAGGACTTTCTGTCAGTAGATTCCCTTGCATGGAAATGCACATATCAAACTAGGCCAGCCTTAGAGATCCACGATCCCATGAGTGCTAACATATTTTGACATGGGAATTGCATACCATACTGTGTGTGGAATTATCGAGATCATTATTTAATTACCATCTCGATCTTGTCCGATCAAGACCGAGACCTCCTTGGAGTTACAGTGGGGATTTCTACACATTCCGACACAAATGGGGCGAGAATATTAACGAGATCAGTTTTTGATCACCATCACCATAGGGACAGTGGGAATCTCGTTAATCCATTCGTGCGCGTCACTAATTAGATGACGAGGCATTTGGCTATTTTTTTTTTTTTTTTTTTTTTTTTAGGTAGGAGAGAAAATGCATTACTGCACACCGCCTAAGTTAAACTGGCGGTAGTGTGGGGCTCAGATACATATTGCTCCATACCCACTAAAAACTCTCCTCCGTCTTGCATCCTGAGGGGGTGGTCCCTAGTTTGAGTCGGGCGGATGGGCTAGCCGACTCCTTTCCGATGATGTGTTGCCGTTAATCTGTTGAATTTGCTAAAACAATTCAACCCACCGATTAGCACTCGCGTGCTAATCACCTTCAACTCCCGTGTGTTTATAATCGATGAACTCAGCAGATGTTTTGCTGACTTTGGACTCCATAAGCCTATCCAATTGAGAGTGATGGATCCAAACTAAACTTCTGCGACGTTGTACTTATTCCTAATGTCTGGGGCAATGGGTTGATAGTACTCCCTTTTCTGATTGTGCCAAATCAAAGTCGGTATGCTCGGAAATCACTTGAGCGTCCAGGACCAACGCAACACTCCCTTTAACTGCAACTAGGTCCGGCTTGCGCAGCCCCACCGTGGCTGATCTAATTTTTGGCTCCACATCCACTTGCGTGAAATGCTTGGCCAGACTCCTTTTAAAGTAAGACACCACCGCGTCATGACGCGCTACCCTCGCGCCATGCGTTCGGTGACATCGTTGGAGTACGTGCCCCAGTGTTTCTAATTCAGCGCAGCCGGCCCGGCAGGAACGATCGCTGATTCGTCCTCTATTGGTCCTGGATCGAGTTGGCAGAGCATTAATTCGAAGTTTAGCCATCCAGAGGAAATCATGGCCACTCACAAGTCTTGAACCGTCAACCAGCCATCTATTCTGTTGGGGCACTCTGCTGGATGGAGCCAGGGCTTTGCCGTCGACGGAATCGGTAAGCTTGGTCGCCCACCATTGTTCAAGTTTAACCTTACTATTTAATATTATGGTATTAACGCGCAAGCGTTTCTCACATCTTGCGATCTCGCCTGTCATGAAAGGGTTTATGGTTTCCAGACCCTTGGCGTAAGCGTTTAACCTTTTCAGTCTATGAAGGGGCAGCAGATATCTCAAAGATGGTAATGAGAGACCACCGTCCTTGTAGCTTGTGTGGAAATAGGCGTTAGGAGTGTGCAAGGCCAACCATTTGCGAACATGGGCTCGTACCAATGCGTCGGCTTTTTTGAGCCGACTGAGTGTGCAGCAGCCAAGTGTTAGAAGATGGTACACACTTGGGAGCAACACAACTCGCAACCCAAACAGACGTTGTTGTGGTTTGAGGGGCGCTTTAGTGAGTCCGGTTAGCCCTCTTTGGAGCCTCACCAGCTCACCCCCGTTCATTCTCCCTTCCGGGGTGAAGGGTACGCCCAGATACTTCCATTGTTCACTTCTGCTAAGTGCTGGCAACATGTTGTCTTTCACGCTAAACTTAGCCCGCCTATCCACTACAGCCAACTTCTTATGTGGTATCGCTTTAAGCGCCACAGAGAAGGACTTCGTGGTGTTGATGTTGAGACCGCAGTTATCAAGATAACTCGTCACAACATCAAGTAATTTCTGTAACCCCATGGTCGTATTAGCAAACAGCAAGAGGTCATCCGCGAAGGCCAAGATGTTGATCGGCCCTCCACCAACGTCAATACCAATGTGCTGCAACATCCCATCTATCAATAGGTTAAACAGGAACGGGGAGAGAGGGTCCCCTTGCTTAACTCCTCGGCCCGGCTTTATTGGGTCCGAGACCCAGCCGGCGTGTGCCAATCTGGTGCATGAACTTTTATAAATATAAGAGATGTAATTAACAAGCCTACCGGGCACCCCCCTGGAGATAAGGGTGTCTCGGATCGCCGCATGTGATACTGAGTCAAATGCTTTGGCGATATCAAGTGACGCTAAGTTCATCTCTTTTGATTGGACTCGACTGGCCCGGAGTGCCATATCTAAATCAAAGATATTCTTTGCCACTCCGTCCACCGGGATGAACGCCCTTTGGCGATTATCAAGCCCGATCTGACGGGAGAGTCTTCGTTCCAGGATTTTATGGAACGTTCTAATGAGTACTGAAGACACAGAGATGACACTGCAATTTTAGCCATCGGAAACACTATAAACGAGTCAACTACAAAATTAAATCATTCCATCTTCAAAATACAAAAATGGACAACACGCTGGAGAATTAAACTAAACGAGACAAAATCAGTTCACATGAACTTTAATAATCGCAAATTTGACCATCTACCAATCTTTCTCAATAATAAGCTTATTCCATAGGCCAATAAAGCTAAATATCTGGGAATGACCTTAGATACTAAGCTGCAATGGAAAGCGCATGTTAAAAAAGAGAGAAGAACTAAATCAGAAATTTAGAAGAATGTCTTGGTTAATGGGAAGAGAATCAGTCTTGCCAATTGAAAGCAAATTGATGCTCTACAAGCAGGTCCTAAAACCAGTTTGGACCTATGGTAGCCAGCTTTGGGGTACGGCTGCAAAGAGCAATGTACAAATAATACAAAAACTTCAAAATAAAATACTCAGGACAATTGTTAATGCGCCCTGGTATATATGCAACGATAAATTACATCAGGATGTTGGAATAGAGACGGTTCAACAAGAAATTCGTAAATGCGCAGCGGCTCACCACCAAAGACTGCAAATGCGTCGAGGCTCTCCGTCATCAAAATAGAAGATTACGAAGTATTAAACCTCAAGACCTTATTAATTAAATAGAGATATTATAGTATTAGATTAATGTGAAAAAAAAGGAAGAACGGAAGTATGTGTACTAGTTTGTGATTTTAAAGTTAAATAAAAAAAAAATATTCTAGTATTTAGTAGATAATAATTAGATATTCTCATAATTAATAAAATTTTAAAAATAATTATTTTATTTTTAACCCTGTAATAAAATTCCTACGTTACAAAATTGAAATAAAAATGAATAATTAAATGTTTTAATAAAAGTAAATAATCTATATAGAAGTTTTAGTTTTATGAATAATTTTTTTTTTCTATTGTAAAAAGCTATTGAATTATTCGATTTAAATTTTATATTTTATATTAAAAAAAGAGGATTTTATAACTATTATTATTTTAACATCCTCATTTGTTATGTGAAGAGTTCGTATCTGAAAGGAGGTTAATGAGGACGTAAAACTACGTATAACTAGTGTTGTTGAGATGAGAAGTGTGACCCTTAGTTGACGTTAAAAAGCCATAAACAACCGTCACTTAACAGTGGCTACTTCTTACTAATAAAAATGCATATCTGTCTGTGGGATAAAAAATGATACTAAAATCCATATGTAATAGAGCGTTGGTTCGAATAAATGGAACGGGGAGGTGGTCGGTTCAATCAGAGGGTTGGACAGCGGAAGAGGAACTGACCCTTTGGGACAGACCGAGCGCCAGAACGAATTACAATTCCGAAATAAATCACAATGTCAAAATCAACCATGTTGTTATTGTATCAAATTCTTTTTTCTCTTCTCTCTCTCTCTCTTCGAGACTCGCTTCCTTTTGCTGTAGACTTTATCTGTCTCTCTTAAATAATATATATATATATATATAACTAAAATGAGAAAAGAGAAAGAAATAGTACTTTGACAAATATATGTTTTATATGTTTAGATAAAGGAACAGCGTAACAGACAGGAATATTTTTATGACATATTTTGAAACTGAAAAAAAAATCGACAGTTAGAAGAATTATAAATAATATTTGATATATATTTTCTCTTATATATCAATACAATCGAAAAAAAAAATATTTATTTATTAACTCGAAATATTTAAATTTTTTCAGTTATTTATTTTTTTTTCTAAAGAAAATAATACCAGGTATTTTATACATACTTGAATAAAAGAAAATATATTTTTGACAATAAACATTCGTATATTTACTTAAATAAATAATAATCAAGTTAATTCGTAATGATTCATGGTTTTAGGCTTGATTAAATAAAAAATAACACCAAGCATGCAATATCTCTCCTGGGAACGCAAGTGTGTTTAACATGCTGGACTGAAAGGCCGGAGGGCACACAATTCTTGCTTATATTCTCCTCTCTATTCGTAGAATAACACTTGCAATTTGCCTTGGGTATATGTATATACTTATATTAAATAGAATTTGTATTATATAGTATATAATTTAATTAAATATATTATTTTAATAAATATTTTTATTCATAAAGAAAATTGCACAACTAAAAAGGACAAAAAAATACATAAATATAATAATTTTAAAAAAAAATCTGGAGTGTCTCCACTCGACAATCATGTGGAAAAACTATCAAACATATATCTTTATTTTTATGGTCAGTTTAAGAGGAAAAAAGCTCGACTATCTCGCAAATTTGAATTAGATTAATTATAACATATATTTTATTGAAATTAAATAATAAATTTAATTTTAAACCAGCGCGTGTTTGGCTCTTTGTTGATAGCACCACGCCACGTGCTGGCTGATAAAAAAATTTAAAAATTTTAAAAATCTGATCAAAAGGTAAGATTAGCAAATGATTGCACAGAAGTAAAAGGAATCGGAAACGTTTATTTAAAAATAAAAAATAATAATAACATAACTGAAATATAGAGTTAGAAAATGTTTTATATGTACCTAATTTAATAAGAAACCTTATATTCATTTCCAAAGCCACATCTAAAAAAAAAAAATATTTTTTATCAATTCAAAAGCAGTTATAAAGGATGAAAAAGGAGAAACCATAATTACTACATTCAAGAAAGATGGTTTATATATGATAAATCCTATATCTGAATCCACTGCTTGAGCTGAAGAACTTGAAGATTTTAATCAACGATTTGGTCATCTCAACGAAAACGACTTAAAGAAACTTAATGATAAAAATATGCTTAAAGGATTAAATTCTAATGCAAATAAAAACCTACAGACTTGTGACATTTGTATTCGAGGTAAGCAAACTGCTACTCCTCTTTTACAAAAATTACAGATAACAAATCAAAAGAACTCCTAAACATTATCCATTCTGATATATGTGAACCAATGAGGTCAAAATCAATAGGAGGAGCATCATATTTTGTCACATTTATTGATGATAAATCAAGGTGGGTGGAAACATATTTTTTAAAAAATAAAAGTGATGTCATCGAAGCTTTTGAGGATTATAAAGCTCATGTAGAATTGAAAACTGAAAGAAAAATTAAAATTTTTAGGACTGACAACGGCCTTGAATATTGTAATAACGAATTTTCAAAAAGATTAAAACGATATGGAATAAAACACGAAAAAACAACGATTTATACGCCACAACAAAACGGTATTTCCTAACGTATGAACAGGACACTAGTTGAAATGGCGAGATGTATGATGCTACAATCAGATATGTCACAGGGTTTCTAGGCAGAGGCAATAGCAACATATATACGAAATCGTTGTCCATCGAGGAGTCTACAAGGTAATACAACACCTTTTGAACTCTGGAACGGTTTTAAGCCAAATGTATCTTATTTTTGGCTGTAAGGCATTTGCCCTTAATAAACGTTCAAACAAAGGGAAATTTGAAAATAGATCAACAGAATGCAAATTTGTTGGCTATTCAAACGAGTCAAAGGCCTATCGACTATGGGATAAAGAAAAAGAATAATTACAAGTCGAGATGTCAGATTCATTGAAGAAAATTTTGTAAATCTCTATAACTTATTTAATCAAAATCAAAATCAAATTAATGATGAAAATGAAAATAAAAATGAAATTCAAGATGAAAACGAAAATGAAAATGAAAATCTTGAAGATGAAGAAAAACTTGAAAAAATTGAAAATGAAGATGAAGAAAAACTTGAGGAAAGCTCTAAAAGTCCAAATATATCAAATTTAATACTTGAAGAGGACAATATTACACTTCAAGATGCATTAGAAGGCCCCAACAAGTATGAATGGACAAAGGCAATAAAAGCAGAAATTAATGCAATAAATGAAAATCACACATGGGAGTTGGTTGATCGTCCAAAAGGTAAAAACGTCATCAATTGTAAATGGATTTTAAAAACGAAATATCACTCTGATGGAACTATCGAAAGAAGAAAAGCCAGACTAGTCGCAAGAGGTTTTGCCCAACGACCAGGTATAGATTTCGAATATTCATATTCACCAGTAGCAAAACCAATGAAAATTTAACTGGCTATGCTGATGCCGATTGGGGAGCAAGTTTAATCGATAGGAGATCCTATAGTGGATATGTTTTCATCCTAGGAGGCTCTTCAATTAGCTGGGAATCAAGAAAACAAAAATCAGTTGCTCTTTCGAGCACTGAGGCTGAATATATATCTCTTTCTGAGGCTGCAAAAGAAGCATTACATTTGAAAAACATTCTTTACGAAATAATCGAAGAAAAGCCTATAACGATTTATAACGATAATCAGTCTGCTGGACGCTTAGCAAAAGAATCATCGAATCAAAGTCGAACAAAACACATCGACATAAGATATCATTTTATTCTAGAAAAAATTGAATATTTAATTTTATTGTAATAAACTAATAAGTTTGACCACCTCCCTCCCTTACCACCCCTAATGAGTGACATTCCCCACCCTTACATATCTCCATAAAAAAGCGGACCGAACGCTCTGAAGAGCCTTGTTGTTTTGCCGCCCTTGCCTCTTTGCATGCCCGCCGACGCCTTGCTCGGTCAGATTGGCAACCAAACTGCAGCAGGGCGATCATCCAAGACACGCGAGACGGCGAATTCCCTTTCCCAATCCTCATGGTCAAACAGATAAGTGCACTTATTCTCCCCTCTGAATTATATTAAATTTTAGATTTAAGTTGTTATATATATTTAGGTGATCCTAAATATAATTAATCTTTTATAATTATGCTAAATTGATTTTAATTAAAATATTGTAAAATTTGATCACAGTTTTTATTTAGCGATCTTTTATCCATGCCGAATCTTTAATATCTTAAAAAGACGTTTTTATACATTCCACTGAATTTTCAAGGTGCGATAGAAGTGAAGAGGTATTTATCGTATTTTTATTAATCCCTCTTAGTCCTTCGAGCAAAATTAAATAGATATTAAGGATTCATCCCATTCCATTTCATTCCACTTTTGATTTTTCAGGAACAAAAGTTTTCTTTAATTATTTAGGCCTTACAAGCCATTGTTAGATGTATCAAGCGGAGACACGTGGTAAGTAATGAACATCTTCCGGTTGAGCTACATTTCTCAAAAGTTGAAGGAAACTACAAATTTTAAATAATGCCCGTGTACCAAATTTCATTAATATAGCTCAAACCGTTTTTGCGCAATCTTGTCTACGTACATACACACACACACAGCCATCAACCTCTCTGGCGAGATAGTAATGAAGTATAATATTCTATACTAAATAAATATTTTAATTTTTATATTATAAATTTTATTTAAATTATAATAAAGTGGCTTTTAGAAATATTCTTTATTGAAAATATCATCTTTCGCAAGTAATAAAAAAAAAAAATATCTAATGATAGTATATGCTATTCACATGACAAACATTAAATATACTTATAATTAAGGGGAAAAAGGAAACTCTTTGAACTAAGAACTATTTAATAAACAGAGAAAATAAAAGCAGAGTAGAAAATCAAAGAGTAGAATAATACTACAATAATAATAGTAGCCTATTCGCTGTACAAGTGCAATAGAAAGTTGGGTAGTAGGAGGTAATGGTGGTGGTTTTGAAGGATGGAAAGGGGCGGGAGAGGGTAAGTGTAAGGGCAAGGCAAGCAAGCCAAGCAGCCATGTCGACAACTGTGCAGATTTATTCCTTCTTGGCTGGTTGAGGGGAGTCTAAGGCCGCATACTAATGAAATATTGTATTCATAGCTAGAGAGAGAGAGCCCTGGGGGCGCTAAGGGACATAGGGACAAGCCCTGTTCTGGCCCTTCAATTACTACAACCCGACATCGTGCTCACTTGCTTGCATATACTAGCATAGGGGTAACTCGCAAAGGAACAAGATGTTTGACTTGGAAAACAAGATCAACTCTAGAAAAAGAAGGTGAACCATAAAATCGATTCAAAATCCTAATTTTCATCGTCTTTAATGAGATATTTTTATTTTAATAGAATTCAAAATAAATATAATAATTGAAGACCTTAGAGCGAAACAATGGTAAGCCACTTTTGTAGAAAATTGTTTTATTCTTAATTATATATATCTAAGAAATAATAGTTGCTGACTTTTTCCCTTTACTGATTGCTATGTCCCGTCGTAATTCAGCGACATAATCAGCAATAGATTGTTGGTGAGTTTGGAATTTTGACAAGAATATGTGTTGAAATACTAGTACATTTTTCTTTGGTGCTAAGTGATTTTGTAATAATATAATTAGTTCATCGTATGAGACAATGTTGATGGAATTCTTGGTGCAACTAATGCAGCCAGTGTATTGTGATTTGAGCGGCCGATCGAATTTAATAAAATTTTAGCAGCCTGATCATCTGTTTTTACATTGATTGAGTGCATGGATAAATAATTTTCAAACCGTTGTTTATAATTTTTAAAGCTTTCTTTTGATAAGTCAAAAGCATCAAAAGCTGGAATGTGCGTAATTTGTGAAGTAGGCAGTAGTAACATCATCTTCGACATGGCTTCCATAAATATTTCAAATTGTTCTTTATTCATGTTTGTTTTTGAATTTTTTTTTTTTTTTTTTTTTTTGATATATTGATAAAATATAGTTAATACTTACAATTTCTATGTTTAAATTATCTTATCCTGTTTATGTTGTGGATGCGTGAAAAAAACGAGCTATTGTTGATCCAACGGAATTTTTGAATATTATATTTTATTTGATATTTTCTTTTTCTTCTGAATATTTGATAATAAATAATAGTTTTACCTCGTCGCCAATCTGTTGTGAATTTATTATAATCACACTTTCTGTAGGAAAATTATAGATTGAAATTGCACATAGCTCATTTTATATAAACGGTTTATTTATCTTTATAAATAAAATTACATATGAATTGTTAGTAACAATTATTCATGTGGCCGTTACTTGGAGACATAATAACTTTTTATATGTTTATATCAATCAAAAAACACGTGTTAGAAAAAAGGCCCCTAAAGTAAAATTTAGCCATAAATAAATTATATATATAAACAAGAATTTTTTTGTTTTAAATTATATACATAAGTCAATCATTTAAATTTTTTTCTTTATTTTATTTTCTTTGTTTCTATATAAAATCTATCTTTAAAGATATTTTAAATATATTTTTATTTTATTCTATATTTCTATTTTAATAAAAAAGAAACTATAAAGCAGCGATTCTCAATCTGTGGGGCGCGCCCCCTGGGGGGGGCACACTCCAGGGAGGACGCAAGCATATCCAAGAGAAAATTCCCGACTTTTTTTCAATATGGTTCTAAAAAAAAAGAAAAAAAGGTCAGATGATTTTGCGATGCTCTGAAACATTTCCGATGGGGGGGGGACTATGAAAATTATGATTGAAATTGGGCCGGGAATACTAAAAGGTTGAGAACCACTGCTATACTAGAAAAAGTAGGTTGAGTTGGAGAAAGCGTACGGTTCTTGATAACGACTGAAGAATAAGCAGTCGAAACGTTGAACAGTTATTTTAATTTAATAAATAATTTATACAAACAATGTGGTCTTTAAATAAAAATTCCTTTAATATTTCAGAAAAAGTATGTTCATCTAATTTTTAAAAATTGGTTTGAACTTGTTGTTATTATATACCTCAAACTAATGAATAAAATTTCCATAATACATATAAAATCATACATAATCACTTCTATGGTACGTTTCCATTTCCAATTTTAAATTAAAAAAGATAAATAAAAGTGATAAGATATAATAATAATCATTGATATAGTATACCTACATATGTAGATATAATTTGTATATTTATTAATAATTATTAATAGTAAAATATAAAATTCAATATTTATTCTTTCAATGAAATTATATTTTTTGATTTATATAATTACTAGCTGCTCAGAGCTCCTTCGTCGCTCTTCACATCTAGACGGGGGCTCCGCCCCCTGTACCCCCGAGTGGTACATAGTATTTGGTTGAAAGTAGTAAAAGGTTTTCATCCATTTTGTTTCAAACAATGTATAACATAAAACATTCATTTCTTATTGTGTGATTATTTAAAATATATTTTAATTTATTTAGTAAATTAATTATATATATTATTATTGAATATGTTATATCTATCTACTCGAAAGTTCTTGGCAGCTACAACCACATTTCTCCAAGTGTCCTTATCCTGAGCCTCTGTTCCATCTCTCGTACGTCATTCCCTGATGTACTCATCTTTCTTTGGCCCATAAATGCTGGGGAGAATCCTATTCTCTGAATCCACTCTCATCTCCAAAGATCATAGACCATGTCTAACACTCATATAATACAACAGACAAAATAATTGTTTTATATATTTTAATTTTCATTCCCTTTTATAATAATTTTGATGAGATAAGCCTCTTTACTGCATGATAACAGGCGTTTTCCGATTGCAACTTCGATTTCAATTCTTCTCAAATATTATTATCCTTCGTGATTACATTCAATTTTTCTACATATTCAAATTCTACATTTTGTATGTTAATACTGCTCCTGTTTGTTTCTAAATATATTTATTTATCATTATTAATTTCAAACCTCATCTCTTTTCCTACCTCGATTAATTTTTCCTCGCTATCTGTAATTGCAATTGCCGAATCTCCTATTATATTTAAGTCGTCTGGGTCACCTAATATTTTACAATTGATTTCCACATCTTACTCTTTCTTTACTACCTTCAAGATAAATTTTAAGATCAAAATTTGAAAAAGTTTATCCGGATCTATTGAGTCATGCGTAGGTTTTACTAAAGTCTACAAATAATTAGTGAACAGAGATATTGAATTCGCGGTTTTTTTAATATCTGTCATAATGAAAATATCTTAATTAATGTTGATCGATTTGGCCTGAACCCGCAATGATATCGTCTAATATTTCCTCCGCCTATAGTTTATAAGTTATAATAGAGTATAATATTTCTTGATCATTTCATTTCGATATTTTAATTTCATTGTTTGATTTTTATTGAATATTTTTAATTATAATAAAATTAGAGAAAATGCAAAGTTAGAGACTTGAGACAATTTATAAAAATTAATTTATAAAAATTAACGGTATAAAAGTATTGATAAAACTAAAGATAAATTAACAATATATACATTCATTAATAGTATTAATTTAAATTAATGGATTTATTTGATTCATTTATTAATTTTTTTAGATCATAGTTAATTCCCTCCCTTAAAATAAAAGAAGTACCTATTCAAATATGGAAAGAATAAATACAAAATAATTTAAGTTAAATATGATTTAAATATTTTATTAAATTAATTAAAATGAGAACTTTTAGAATAAATTATTTAATTGAAATGATATTTGAATATTAGAATTTAAAATAAAAAGTTAAAATTTATAATAATTCTTTGATTGCTAGTTATATACATTGTGTAAAATGAGTCCGCCAGTCAGTGGGCCACGCCTGGCTCTTGAATGAACAACACGGAGAACTATATATAAACTTTAAATCTCTCTCTCTCCCGCTCACACACACTCTCACCTCTCTCCTCATCCCCTCCACCTCTCATTTCTTAGTTATTTCAATTTCCACAAATTGTCTAATTTTTAAAATATTCACTAATTTACTTTCTATTTTTATTCTTTAATCCTTAAATAATATATTTTCTATTTTATGTTAAAATGTAAATAACTTACATTTTAACATATTAAACTATGACAGCAAAAAAGTAAACGAATTACATACATACATACATACAAACAGTCTCCTTTATATATATAGATTTTTTATTATTAAGTTCATTTATTAATTTTTTTAGATCATAGTTAATTCCCTCCCTTAAAATAAAAGAAGTACCTATTCAAATATGGAAAGAATAAATACAAAATAATTTAAGTTAAATATGATTTAAATATTTTATTAAATTAATTAAAATGAGAACTTTTAGAATAAATTATTTAATTGAAATGATATTTGAATATTAGAATTTAAAATAAAAAGTTAAAATTTATAATAATTCTTTGATTGCTAGTTATATACATTGTGTAAAATGAGTCCGCCAGTCAGTGGGCCACGCCTGGCTCTTGAATGAACAACACGGAGAACTATATATAAACTTTAAATCTCTCTCTCTCCCGCTCACACACACTCTCACCTCTCTCCTCATCCCCTCCACCTCTCATTTCTTAGTTATTTCAATTTCCACAAATTGTCTAATTTTTAAAATATTCACTAATTTACTTTCTATTTTTATTCTTTAATCCTTAAATAATATATTTTCTATTTTATGTTAAAATGTAAATAACTTACATTTTAACATATTAAACTATGACAGCAAAAAAGTAAACGAATTACATACATACATACATACAAACAGTCTCCTTTATATATATAGATTTAATCATTATCGTGAAAAAAAACTATAATTCATTTTCTTCATGACAAGCGCTTAAATTTCGCTTAAGGGTCTAATAGAGTCGAGATAACAACCAAATCCTCAATTGAATTGAAGGAATTAAGAGGTCTGGTTTCTCTTTTGGGCCACAGGCAGAGACCGACGTGCGCAATTAGCTAATCTGGACACGAATGGATCAAAGCCAAGTGACCGAAATGGATCATTCACAAACGATTCAAGCGAAAGGCAAATTTTGAAAAATCTATTTGGATAATATAGCTACATAAGTTTCCGTTTATAAACAAGACAGAGAGATTGTAAGTGTCTGTGAGAATAAAAATGTTTAATTAAAGGAAATGAACATTCAATCAAACCCTTTAGATAGAACTTAAAAAAAATAAGCAATTCTTTAAGTTATTTAATTAAATATGGTTGTTCGGTAAGTAATTTCATTTTTTCCATCAAAAGACTTCATTATATTTTTTCGAACACAACTTCACACAGATGTGTATGGAGAAGATGTTTTGACAATACGCCAGTGACTAAACTGGTTTGCAAAATTTATATTCGGCAATTTTGATGTTGAACGCTACTGCAAGGCTGGTTGTAGCTGATAAAGACACAATAAATTAGTTTATTAGTTGATATTTCGGACGGTAAAACCTTTACTTCAAATGAAGAGGTTAAAAAAAAAATATTAGTAAATATTTATCTAATATACGAAAATTGTCTTTCTTTCAGTGTTACAAAAAAAAAAAAAAAAACGAAATTACTTTCAAAAAAACCTAATCTAATGTTATTATATATACGATATATCGTATATATATATATATAGAGAGAGAGAGAGAGAGAGAGAGAAATATACTATTTATTATTTAATATACATTAATATAGTGGTTCTCAACCTTTTTGGACCAAACACCCACTTCGTAAGGCCGGTTTCATAATTTGCCCCCATATAAATTTTAACAGATAAAACTTCAAAATCATCTTACCTTTTATAGAACCATATTGAAAATAGCGGAAAAAGCCTGTTCGCAAAATCATTTTTTTAGAGTTGAAAATGATTTCGCCCCCCAAAAATACTATCGCTCCCTTTAAGATGTTGATCGCTCCCCAAATATCGCCCAGGTATCGCCCAGGTTGAGAATCACTACATTAATACGTAGTTTTTTCTATTTTATTGTAAAATTAATCAAATATAGTAATTTTCTTGTTTAGGTCAATCAGAAAGAACAAAACAGAAAAAACACATGAGCAAAGTTTATCTAATGCCTCATATCACCCTCCCTGCTATCACCCTTCCCCCCCTCTCTAGCTCATTCTCTTGATTCAATTTAAAAAGTTTAATAATTTATTTAGACATCTATGTAATTTATATCTTTCATGCACAGGATACTATAATAGACTCGAAACAGCGAAAAAAAGCTTGAATTTTTTTTATTAAGATGCTAATCAGTGTTCTACAAATAGGAATAAAAGTTTTAATGGGAGGTGAAACGTAACCATTGCAGGTAATTTTGTCATTCCGATAGTAATAATAATAAAAATAATTAATTGGGATTTGACTTGACATTCTGGGAGTAAATTAAAATGTAATAAAGTTAAGAGAGGCGGGGGTGTCATCGGTACAAGTCACCTTTCTCATCCTATTCATTTTTATTTTATTCGTTATCAAGTTGTTCCGGTTTCGTGTTGCGTTTAATAACATTCTTGGTTTGAATTACTATAAATAAATGAGGATAAAAGACTTAACCAAGACTTGGTTCTATTAATTATTTTCAACAGTGGTTACCCTAAGGTTTGGTTTGTAAATAGAATATAAAAAAAAAATTAAAAAAAAATTAGGCCGTAAATTAGAAACATTTAGAGAAAAATTTATTAAGAGGATTAGAAAAGAATCAACTTAGTTTTGAATAATAAATTTCAAATAAGAAAGTCTTTTAAATGTTAATGAGTTAGATTGAAATCCAAATTCATATAAATTATAGGGCTATAAATAAAAAGAAATAAAAGGTTTGCTTGTATTAAATATATATATATATATATTATTGTTATTACTATCAGGGATATTATCACGAATTTTTGTGAGATTGTTTTCTTGACGTTTCGGCACCCATTTTTGGGTCATTTTCAAGAGATTATTTAGGTGGGAATTTTTTTGGAATTCTGGCCTCGGGCTGTTGTCCAGTGCGGACGTTTCAGTCTCAGGATTGCCCAGAATTCTTTGGAGCTCTACAGCAACGCAGTAAGTACAAAACCACCCAACCTATCAACCCAAAATCCCGATATTAACTCTTGGTCACACAGACTAAGACCCAGAATCCCAAAAATATTCTCACCTAAATAATCTCGTGAAAATGGCCCAAAAATGGGTGCCGATAAGTCGAGAAAACAATCTCACAAAAATACGTGATTATATCCCTGATAAATCTGATAGTAATAATAATAATAACAACATTCACGGAAACCTAAACCAACATATATATATTATTGTGTTTAATATCAACTTTAAGATTTGTATTCAATATAATATTCTCTCTAATTAATGCATCAATTATATTATTAATCTACTATTAAATACTAATTATTAAAAGAGTATAATTAATTAATTGTTATTATCTATATTCCCTATAAACTTAAAAACATTTAAATAATAATAATGGTGAACTTGGAGTAATATCAACTTACACAAAAATATTTTGGAGTTATGATTAAAAAAGTTCCCCGACCGCTGATCTAGCCTTTTATGCTCCAAGCATAAATCATGGTTTTTATTATTATATAAATAGTAACTCGAAGGCTTTTGCTATTTATTAACTTTACCGAATACTTCGTGCATCCACACACGAATGCCTCGCTACACTAGATCAAGTCGGACCTCCAATTGGACTCCAATTGGACCTCCAACGTGATCCAGTGTACCGAGGCATTCGTGTGTGGATGTTGGTTGAGTTAATAAAGACCAAAAGCGTTGGAGTTACTAATAATTATATTGAATCCGCTATTATATATATACAAAATTACGTATTTTACACTCTTTCGTTGGGAAGCTGAATGTTGGCGCGGTGCCATCTGTTGGAGGAGAGTGGTACTCGTACTCCCTCCTTAGGTAACTAGTGGAGCGCCACAAATTTATTATTTTTTATTTTTAGTCTGACAAATGTACAGATTTAAATCAAATTAATAAAATAAAATATTTGATTGTAATTTTTTTTTATATTATTTCAAGGATAAATCGATATTTTTGTCCAATTATTATACATACAGCCATAGATACATAGAATGATGCTCTAATATTATATATTTTAAATTTTAAATTTTACAACTTTTTATTATATATATTTTCTATTTGATTTAAAAGAATGATTTCTTTTCAATTATAATGCTAGCACTTTAATTGACTAATTTAAAAATCTTGTCAGACATTCATATTTATAGTATTACCTCTATAAAAAATAATTCCTCTTCCTAAAACTTGTACGTAGAATAATTTTTTTTTTATTCATATAATGAAAACATTTTTACCATTTTTCAAAGTTTATTATTTATTTGATATTTTTCATTTTCATTTAAACATGTCATATTCCACTTATAAATTTAACCCTTGCATCTTTTTATTAAATATATATAAATTCTATTTGAAAATCTATTAAAATAAGCTACTTTTTTTCTTTTATCTGTTACATCTCCAGTACTTTCTCTTAATAATTTAAATTTATTTATTCTCTTCTACTTGTTTAGTAATTAAATAATCTTCTAAATATGGTACAATGTAAGTTTACATCATCCTTAATATAGAATAACATATTTTATCAATGAGAAAACATGTTTATTTTGCATAATACACATAAACCAATAAATTATAGGTTTATTAATTTATCTTGTTAATATTTAAAATACATAATGATTAATTAAATATTAAATTAATTGATTAAATTATATTTATTTTAATTAAGAGTTTCTCGTGGATTTTAATGATAAACCTCTCTTTATGAACCCAAGTCGAAACTTGTACAAGTTCACAAAAATTGAAAAATAATTTTTAATTGCATAGATCAGTGATTCTCAACCTATTTTTTTTTTACCGTGGCACATTTTTTACTTTTTAAAAATTTGGCGGCACACAAAGAAAAAGATAAGTGTTAAAGTTAGTTACCTATTTACCATATTGAAAAAAACATTTTACCTTTTCTTTTTTTTAGAACCATATTGAAAAAGTCGAAAATGTTTAAGAGCCTGATCGCAAAAACATTTTATCTTTTTTTACATACATATAAAATAAATAAGTACTTTTTCTCAATTTGAACTTTTTGTAAAATTTGCACATTTTGTTAAGTGCCGCGACACAGTGGTTGAGAACCTCTGGCATAGATTATCAAATAAATTATTTTAAATTTTGAGAGCAAATAAAAAAAAAATATTAATATTAATTAAAATGAAATAAATAATACATATATATGTAAAATATTTTTTTATTTAATGATTGTAATTTTATAACATATGCTTTTGATCATAGAATACCAATTTTGTCAATTGCATTATATTAGTATTGATTAAAACTGTAGTACCCTCTTTTGTCTCCATTAACAACATATAAAAGAAAGAAAAAAGAAGAAGAGAGAGAGAAAGTAAAACTTTTTCCTCTCCTTTGTTGTTTTCTTTCTATTTCTCTCAAACTGTAATAAAGAATTAAGATGTTCCAATGACGTGGACTCGCATAATCGAATTAACCCGACCGAGCCTTGGAAGATAATTCACTAGTACTTAAAAGAAACAAATAATAAATTGACGAAGAGAAAGATAAAGAAAGAGAGAGAAATAGACTCACAGTGAATGGTGCTGTGAGATGGAATAACGGAGTCCACCACTTACAACCACAATGAAATATTATTAAGAATTTGACAAAGAATCAAAAAAAGAAAAAAAAAGTCCATTAAGAAAATATGTTTAAAATGTATGAATCACGAATTCTCAATTTTCGCTTAAGAATTTGATTTGTCCCTGTATTATTTTTTAGGTACTACTTCTTTAGCTATTTATGTGATTTCACCATCGAATTTCAATATGCTCTATTTTTATTATTATATTTTTTGTTTCTTTTATTAAAAAATAATAAAATTGACATCAATTTTTTGTATATTTAATAAACAGATTAAATTACGAATAAATGGACAGTCGTTCTGTTTATTTAGTGTTTACCTCGGAAAAAATGAATCTTCTTAATATGTACAATAAATACTAGTACAATGTGTAGTAATAAACGAAACTACTATCGCACACTGATTAGGGGACTATGGGAGAGGAGATACATATAAAAGAGTTAAAATTCTCTCACAAAAACGTTGCTACCTTCAAGACAAATATACAATCATAAATAGAATAGAACAATTTTCAAAACTATTTGTATTTTGATTGATACTTGTTATAAAAATAATAGAATTTTCAGATAGAATGAATACCCGACTCGATGGACAAACGACGAGGTTATGGGCTGATAATATACATAATTGTAAATTTAAGTGAATTAGGAATAGAAATGAATTATGAATTTGATATCCTGGATGAATTTGATACCTATGAAAGATATTTGGTTTCAAGAACTTTATATAGATCTGATGTATTTCTATTTTTTCTCCAGAGATATTATTGTGATCACGAAAATTTTCGATGACAAGATTTTGAAGTTTTTATACGTTTTGAAGGTCCCTGAGTCATTTTCACTAAGGTTGAGAAAAATGTTTGTATATAGTGTTGTGTGTATGTGTTTGTATACAAGATTACTAAAAATGGTTTGAGCTAGAATAATGAAATTTGGTACACGGTCATTATTCGTAGTTTTCTATCAACTTTTGAGAAATTCGATAGAGCACCATTACTAACCACTTTTTGATTTTTTTTCCTCTGAAGTGACGGTAAAAATAATTCAATAATTTCATATCACATATTAAAAATTGTATAACACTGCTATATACATAGAATTTCAGCTTGATTGAATCGCTGAAAGTACCGGAATTAATTTTTTAAATTTTGACTAAAAAATAAAGTTGAAGGTTTTAAATTTAAATTTAATATATGTTAATTAATTAATTAATTTATATACTAGACTGTAAAATTAATTTTTTAAAAATTAATTAATTAATCCAATTCAATTATACTTAATTTATAATTTAATTAACTACATTTCATTTAAAAAAAAAATATAATATATGTTAATTAATCCAATTCAAATTTGCGAGAGTGGAGGCACTCCAGATTTTTACTTAATAATAAATTAAATGAAAAATTAGAAAAGATAAATATTTTTAAATTGGAATCTATTACATATAATTATTTTTGTTTCACACACACACACACAATTTGTATATACTTTTCTAAATACAATATATATATATATATATATATATATATATATAATTCAATAATTAAATGTTTTCAATATTTTATCACATAAATTATTAATATGAAATTTGTAAATTTGCAAAATGCTTTAATATTTGTAATAAGATAAAATAAAAGAGGTTTAAATTTGCATTGCAGTGGAAAGCTCAGAGTCTATGATGCATCCACTAGCCACTAGTTCACCTAACCCCCCACCACTTGCCTACTGTGGAAAGTTGAAGAAACTTGGCGTGTCTCTGTCCACTTGGCGGAGCAGAAAGTCCTCGGTTCACCCCGGGCCTCTCCTCCTCAAAGTCGTAAAGCCCACTTTACGATTATAATTACAAGTAGTGCCTGGTAGGGCCGGTAAATCTCAGGGGCAACCTACCCCACCTCTTCATTCCTCGTGCAAGATGGTAGTTGTTTTTCACCAGTGGACCATCCCCTTCTGAAATCAAAGGTAGTGTGTCAATTTAAGTGTCTCTAGACAGTCGCAATTTTATTTAAGGGACAGATTAGGGTCTTTTCTTATTTATAATGAATACTTATGGCCAACTTTGAAATAATAGGGAAAAGTTTGAAATAAAATTTAATCTCAGGGTCAAAATATTATCTTACAATCAATACATGAATTTCTAGAAATTCAATTTATATTTTTTTTTTTTTGATAAATTATATAGTTAAATATTTAATAAAGGAAATATAAATAAGAATAAGAATAAATATAAATCTACATTTAAAATAATTAATTAAAAATAAAATATTTCTCCTACATAACTCTTCAATTTAATATAAATTCAACAAAATCAATCATTTGTGTTTACTAAGATTACTTTTTTTAAAAGATTTATTTCTTCTTATTATTAATATAAAATATATAGAAAAATATTGTAATAAGGAATCAAATTTTGGCAAATGTATTTATTTATAGTAGATAGAAATTATTGACTGCATCACTCTTTTTCATATTTAAAATTATTAGAATTTAAATTAGTTCAAAATTAATCCTTAATTTATTAATTCAATAAAATTAAAATAATAGTAATAATTATTTCTCTCTATACCCTCCAATTTTTACTATCTCGCCAGAGATATCAAGATTTTGATGATTTTATACATTTTGAAGGTTCCTGAATCATTTTCACTAAGGTTGAGATACACACACACAGACGTTTTCTGTGTGTGTGTATGTGTGTATGTATGTAAACAAGATTACACAAAAACGGTTTGAGCTAGAATCATGAAATTTGGTACATGGGCATTTTTCAAAATTTGTAGTTTTCTATCAACTTTTGAGAAATGTAGCTCAACCGGAAGAGGGTCATTTCCTACAACGTTTTGATTTATTTTTCTTCTAAACTGACCGTAAAAATAAAGATATATGTTTGATAGTTTTTCATATTACATATTAAAAATTGTATAAAACTGCTATATATATAGAATTTCAGTTTGATTGAATCGCTGAAAGTACCAGAATTAATTTTTTAACAATCTCATGCGCCATAACGTGAAGTGGTGCCATCAACAAAGAGCCAAACATGCGCTGGTTTAATAAATATTATTTATTAATTTTAATTTATAATTTATAATTAATTAAATTCAATTTAAATATTATATATGTTATTTAATCAAATTCAAATTGCGAGATAGTCGAGTGTAGACACTCCAGCTTATATTTTAATAATAAATTATCTGTTTAGAAGTTATGATAATAAATAAAAAAAAAAATATTATTTTAATTCTATTCTATTGACATGGATGATCACTAAGATCAATATGCATATATGAATGGAGAGTTTACGCATAATCATTTATTGATTTTACCACATACACTGACATCAATAGGGGAACCTAATCACCGGACAATGAGAAAGTGTAGTTTTCCTTTGAATACTAATAATAATTAGAGGTATCTTTGTGGTTAATAATCCCCTATTAAATAGAATTAGAGCGCTCGGTGGATCCACCTGCCAAATAGTCTAAACTGTAGGACCAAGTTGGTAAAGCTCTCGTTTTCACTCCGATAAATAACCGGCAGCCTTCGACTCACAAATGAGCCAGGGAAGGTACGAGAGGAGGGAATTAATTCATCCAGGATTTATGTTGGGACTCTTGGGCAAGAATTCGGCGGGCGGCACACAACTTTCGGGCAGATATTAAGCGGTATAAATAATGCAATGGCTTCCCTCTTAAGTCCACCGACTTTCTCTCTCTCTCTCCCTCTCTCTTTCACTCTCTTGGACATCCGGGAAGATATACCAAGTAAGTAAGAGAGGGATGAAAAGGAGGAGAAGGTGGGGGTGTCTTACTTTCTGTCGTCTTGTATATCCTCTTCCTTGGACTCGTCTTCATCGACCTCGCCATTTCCCTTTCCACTCCCTCTTCAACATCCTCACCTATGTAGACATGCCAACTTTCAAGGAAACAACTCAGGCAAATTTTAAGTGCCAAGTTTTTAGTTAAGAGAGAAGATAAAAAAAATCAATTTAGTGAGAAAAAATAAGAGTTAACCAATAAAAATGCAATAAGATATATTTTTATATGCAAGATTTAATATTATTGAAAAAAACAAAAATATTTCAAGTTCATATTAATAATAAATTTTCAATTAAATTTTTAACAAGGCAAATAATAGAAATGTATAATATTCATAGAATACTTCTGAATTTAAAAAAATATTGTTATTATGTTATAAAATAATAATTTAGAAATTGTTATAAAGAGAATGCCATGATTTTTCAATTAATCTGAAATTTTTTTTTATTTTCAACGAACTTTTAGTTCTATTTTAAATCTATATGTCTGTGTGTCTGTCGCCAAAAATTTTCAAATTTTTAAATTTTGATTTTGGATTCGAGTAGAACTTAAAAAAAATGTAAATGTAAAGTGGTCTTGGTTTTTTAAAATTCGGTTGGGAACATGGTCAAATCGGCGGTCAAAGTTGAAAATTTCCCATATTTTCAGCGCATAATTATAAATAAGCGATGTTTTCAGCGCATCTTCGATCGTATCATTATAATTATAATTATAATTATTATATAGATTATATTATACTAGCCTTCGGCGCTCTTCACCCCTAGACGGGGGCTCCGCCCCCTGTACCCCCGAGTGATACATAGTATTTGGTTGAAAGTCTGTATGTAAAAGGTTTTCATCCATTTTGTTTCAATCAGTATAAGTAGATAAGACATGTATTTGTTTTCTTGTAAACTATATTTTAATTTAATCAGTAAATTAATTATATATTATTATTGTATTTATCTAACTCTGTGTCTTTACAGTTTTCGAAAGTTCTTAGCCGCAGCATCCACATTTCTCTAAGCGTCCCTATCCTGAGCTACAACCAAATCCTGCCCTGTCCCATCTCTCCCATGTCCCTTCCTACATTGTCCACCCACCTTGGTCCTTGGTCTTCCACCGGATGTTTCCCAATTGGTTTCTCCCAATTTCTAGTTTCTCCAATTCCAACCACGTCCCCTTCCCATCCCAGTCTTCTTGATTTTATAACCTTAACTATATCTGGACATTATTTCTCGTTATGCCATCTCCGCCATCCGCCTGTGACCTCATCTTCTTTTGGCCTATAAATGCTGCGAACAATATTAATCTCACAAATACTCTAAATCTACTCTTGTCTCCCAGAGTCATCGATAGGGTGACCAAACGTCCCGTCTTTGGGTGCTCTGTCCCAAAAATGTCTTCGGGACACCCTACTGTCCCGTTTTTTCAATATTTAGGACATTTCGTAATTTTTTTTTCAAAATTTTTTCAATTTAGTTCTAAAAAATACCGTTTGTCCCGGTTTGGTGTTTTCGAAATATGGTCACCCTAGTCATCGATCAACATGAAAAATAATTGTTTTATATATTTTAATTTTGATCCTCTTTGATGAGATAAGCCCCTTTACTGCATAATAACAGGCGTTACTCAATTACAACGTCGATTTAAATTCTTCTCGAATATTATTATTTTTCATGATTAGAGATCTTAAGTATTTAAATATTTATACTTTTTCAAATTCTACATTTTGTATGTTAATTGTATGTAAGTCGTATCCGTATCATAATTCTTGAATTTTTTTGTTTAATTACATTTCGGTTGATTTTTCCCCAATTTCTCTAATCATATGTCTCCACTTCCAGTCCAATTCATTTACCTATCAATGTTGCATGAGGAATTTAAATTTCTTAATTTGGCTAGAACACTCCATTTTTTAAAATTTTAAATAGAGGGAGAGAGAGAGAGGTTCTAATTATATATAATAATATATCTGTTTCTATGACAGCAAAAAAGTAAACAAATTACATACATACAAACACTCCTTTATATATATTTCTGGAAAATGGAACACCCGCAGCTCAGCTCAGAAGTTACCTAAGATTCTAATTTCTTTTTTATTTTTCATCATTTGAGGTACCCTTCACCTCAGTAAAATTTGGTTACCTTACTCCTTGTAGTTTAGGTTCTGGAGTTTTTTGCGTACAGACGGACACTATCGTATTAAATATATAGAAGATATTAATTATTATTTATACTGTAAATTAAATAATTTTATTTCATTTAATATCCATTTTTAAATATTTTTTGCTCTCTATATTATTTATCTAATTCTCACAATATATGATCATATAAATTGGAATTATTTATGCAATTTTGTGATAAATATGAATAAAAGTTCGTTGATAGTAATGCTTCCTAGCATTCCCATATGTTTGAAAAATCATTTAATAGATATCACCATTAATAAAAAGAGTTTTAATGGTCAAAAAGAAACCTATTTCAGATTTCCCAACGATTTACTTTATATCAAAGTTATTTATAATTTATATATAGTCTCAAGAAATTTTACATAATGAATATAAAATGTCACATTTGTTTATGAAAACGAAACATAAATGATTCCAAATAGTCATTCTGTTGTGCATATTTTTTTTTAATATAATAAGAATATTTGTTTAATTCATGAGTTTTCTTAAACCACAATTAATAAAGTTAAGTTAAATGATCATAAACTAATTTTAATTCTCTCTTTTTGGTTTTCTTCTTATCAATTATTCATAATTAAAATCTAATAGAAATGATTTTATTATTTTTATCTATTATTGTAAAATTTCTCATAGTGATCATCCAATTCTGTAAAAATGACGGGAACATCTTTCTGATATAATTTAACTATTTATCTCTACGAAGAGAGAGAAAGAGAGCGAGATGGATACTTTCTATATGGATAGATTGTGTGCACCCATACATTGCAAAAGACACATTTAGTTACTCAGACACACGCACATAGATAGGGCAGACATTTTGAGGGCCCACTCGTCTCTGTCCGTTGCTGCTAGGCGTTTGCAAAGTTTTGACAAGCGTCGGCACGTCATCGGGGACGAAGAGCGATTTGTTCGAAACAAGAGACAAGAGAAAGCCGATTATAACGTCCCATTACCTTCCTTCTTCTTTGTTCTACCACCCCACTCTCCTCGTTTTCGTCATAGACACTTCTTTGTCCACCCTCGAGTTGAGTCACGTTGGCCTCTTTAGAGAAAGAGAGAAAGCCTTTGAGAAACAATTCCAATTGTATTCCCAATACTATTTAAAATAAATATTTTCTCTGACTTATAAATAAGCTGTTATGTTCATTATATTATATTATAATTAAATTTACTAATTTCTACATACAAAAACTATTTTATTTATTTTTTGTTCAATATTAAATAAATAAATATTTAAGAAATGTATTTAACCAATTTTAAATTACATAATGAAAGCTTTTTCTACTTTTATAGCTATTTTCCATAAATTAATGTAGCAAAGAAAGGTATTGCCTAATGTTAAAAATAACGAGTATTAAATATTGAGTATTTTTTACGTTTGACGGAAGTTAGAATTTACCATTGAAATTAATTCGATTAAATTTCTAAGAATTTTTATATTTTTCTATTATTTTTTTGTTTGCAATTTAAGTAAAAATGTTACAAAGTATTTTATTTTATATTATATTATATTATTTTTTATTGTTTTTATTTCCAGAAACGGACTGATAATTGGGGGCGAACATTGCCCTTCAGATTGTCAACCCTCTTTTGCTCTTTATGAAGACTCCTTCGAGATCACTAACAAAAACGCGATTTGTTTTATAATAACAACTTTATTCTGGGGATTATTTAATTATTATATACATGTTGAAGGGGATGAATGAGTGAGTGACTTGACTGCTTTGCTCTCTCTCTCTCTCTCGCTCTCTCTGTATTCACCCCTTGTAACGAGGGGGTTTCTTCAAGACATCAGGGCGGGGAGGGGGGGCTTTGCAACTCTTGGACATCTTAAGAGATTGCGTTTCAAAGTTTCCCAATGCCGACATTGGTGAAGAGAGGGGGTAGAATGTTGTGTCTTTAGCTTGTGGCTGCTATCCCACTCCTTTACCTAACAGTAATGACCCCCAACTCCTTAAAAACACCACCAACTTTTGACGTGTTCCCGTCAGAAGAAACCTGCCCCCTTCCTCCTACCTCTCTCTTCTCCCAGTCCACTATTCAGTGATATTAAACAAAACGACAGCGTTACAATATTTATCAAAACACTTAACGATAGACCGAGGTATTTTTTGTAGCAACAAAAACTCGCGCACGATTATTATTTGTAACCACAGCGGTAATTCATTTTTTCTCATCAAAAATCCGTCCAAAGTCTGCGTTGTTCTATCTTAAGGAATCTGTTAAACATCGGAAACTTTGATATAAAGTTTGAGTTTGGTTAGGCTTTTTTTGTTTATTTCTAAATACATAATACAGACCGACAAACAATAAGAGATCTTCACATAATAGAACTCTAATAGGAAATTTAATGGAAGGAAACTTGTCTTGTTATAATATTTAGCTCTCAAAAAAAAAAAACAAACAAATAATAAAACTTCCCTCTCTTGAAGAATTATTAGTTTATTTTTATTCTTTGCATTTTTCCTACTAACTGTAAGTATAAATATAGTTTAGATATAGTTTAGATTATGTAGATTCTTCATTTAAACTAGTTATCTATATCAGTGGTTCTTAAACTGTGGTCCGCGGACCCCTGGGGGTCCGCGAAGCCTTTACTGGGGGTCCGCGGTCCTCGGAAAAAAATCATCGTAAAAATATATACATATATAAATATTTAAAGTTCATTGTGTAACTATATCCTCCTAGAGAATTACGGCTATAATTTAATACTATTAATAATACTATTTTATTTTATTAAATTGATAATTATGTCAATTAATTTTTTGTGAATAAATAAACATATATAAAAAACTATATATAAAATTTGAATTTTCATCCATTCATTCATTTAAAATCATTTTTCGATTGTTCCTTTAAAATAACCCCTCTTAGGGGCTCGGAAGGGGAGGCATATAAGGGAATTTTCTTTCACTTTGTTATTGGGGAAAACCAGGGGAGGGGACAGTCTTACCCGGAAAAACCCAAATTGTCAGCGTCCACTCTGGGGTTTTAAACAGTTTTAAAGCAAATGTTAATTATAAGTTCATTTCTCAACGAGTTGTATCTTTAAATTATTTTTATTAATGTTAATTATAAGTTCATTTCTCAACGAGTTGTATCTTTAAATTATTTTTATTAATTTAATTAATTATAATTAAATTATAGCTAATAATAGTTTATTATAGCTAATAATTTTTTTTAATTTTTAGTGTAATTTGCATGATCATTATTTTATAAAAACACTAAACACATTTTGCAATTTCCCAGAAAGGCTGTTTTTGAGAGTAAGTATAAGTTAGTTTTATGAATAAAAAATATTTATTTTAATAATATTTTAGAATCAAATTACGAAATTAATAATATTTTAGAATCAAATTACGAAATTAATAATATTTTAGAATCAAATTACGAAATATATTTATTATATAAATTAATATTCATTTAAAATGATATTAAATCATTTATTTAAAATGATTTAAAACATTTATTAAAATGATTTAAAACATTCATTTAAAATGATATTAAAACATTCATTTAAAATCATATTAAAACATAGCTAGTAAATAATAATTCGTTATATTTATATTATATTTATATTATATTTATATTATTGTAGTTCAATGTTAATAAATTACTCCATAAAATGGATCGTTGGCTACAAACTGGTTCAACACAGAAACGGAAAGAATCAGATGATGAGGCATCAACAGCAAACTCTACCAAGAAACGCAAAACTAGAAAATATTCGGATGATTATTTATCATTTGGATTTACTTATATTTGCAACAATGATGTGGAAAGACCAGTCTGCGTTCTATGTCAGGAAAGTTTATCCAATGAAAGTATGAAACCTGCTAATCTCAGACGTCATTTACAAACAAAGCACAGCGAGCATGTTAGTAAGTCTATCGAATTTTTTAAAATGAAAAAAGAAGAACTTAATTCAAGTCAGAAATTGATGGTAAAGACGGGATCTGGTGGTATGAGTAAGAAAGCAGTAATGGCATCATATGAAGTAGCTCTACTTATTGCTAAAGCAGGAAAGCCGCATAATATAGCAGAGCAATTAATTCTTCCTGCTACAAAAGTAATTACAAATATAATGTTAGGAACTAAAGCAGCAAACGATATAAATTTGATTTCATTATCAAATGATACGGTTAAGAATAGGATTGAAGACATGTCATGTAATATAAAAGAAGAATTAATATCGAGAGTGCGCAAAAGTCACTATTACTCATTACAATTGGATGAAAGTACTGATGTCACTAATAATGCCAATTTGTTAGCTTTCATTAGATATGAGTTTGAAAATCAAATACAAGAAGATGTATTGTTTTGTGATTCACTACCTTCACGAACGACAGCTAATGACATATTTAACAGTTTGAATAATTTTATAACCGAAAATGAAATAGAGTGGCCAAAATGTGTTGGAATTTGCACTGATGGTGCTCGTGCAATGTCAGGTACAAGAACTGGATTGATTGCTCTTATTAAAAATGTTGCGCCTCAGGTTGTTTGGAATCATTGCTGCATTCACAGAGAATCATTAGCAGCCAAAAATATGTCACCAGATTTGAAAAGAACATTAGACGAAGTAGTTAAAATTGTCAATTTCATTAAGGCTCGTCCACTTAATTCCAGAGTTTTTAAAATTTTGTGTGAGGAAATACCCATTTCAACATACACATTTATTATTACATACAGATGTACGTTGGTTGTCCCGCGGGAAAGTACTCATTCGCCTTTTTGAGCTTCGAGATGAAATACGATTGTTTTTAATAGATGCGCATTTTGAACTGACCGAATGTTTCAATGATTTTATCTGGTTAGCTAAGGTGGCTTACTTGACTGATATTTTTACAAAATTGAACGAACTTAATTTGAGCCTGCAAGGTACTGTTGTAAATATATTTAAAGTTGAAGATAAAATAGAAGCAATGATTAAAAAAATCGACTTGTGGTCGAAACGCATCCAGAACGGTGTATATGAGTCTTTTCCAACTCTCAATGATTTCATAGAAAGCTCCAGTGAAAAATTGCTTAATCAAACGCGTCAATTATTTGTTGAACATTTAATTACTTTGAAAAGCAACTTCAGGAAGTATTTTTCTACTCCTGATCCTTGCAATAACTGGATCAGAGATCCATTTAATATGGAAATTACAAATGCTAAACATTTATCTGCACCTGAACAAGATATTCTCGTGGAATTATCATGTGATACAACTTATAAACTAATATTTAACAAAACTGAATTGAGCAACTTTTGGTTACTTCTCAGGTCAGATTATCCTGCGCTTGCAAATAAAGCACTTCAACACTTGATTCCATTCTGCACAACATATTTATGCGAACAAGCTTTTTCGGTACTATTTTATATTAAGTCTAAATATAGAAACAAATTAAATGTAGAGCCGGATCTTAGATTAAAAGTTTCCAATATTAAGCCAGATATTGAGATTCTTGTTTCAAGAAAACAACTGCATACATCTCATTAAATATGTAAGTTATATTTAATGAGATAGATGCAGTTATTTTTTAAAATATTTCTTATTTAATATTTTCTGAAAAAAATTATAAAATATTTATATGAATTTAATGTAAGTACCCATTATAATTTGTGAGATTTGTTGCTATGACAATGTTTGTATTTTCTTTCTTCAATATTATAATTTCTAATAAAATGTGTTCTACAATATGCAAAAAAATCGTTATTCACCAATCACTGTTAGAAATATTCATCATATATCCTTGTCCTTATGAGATCGTAAGCCAGAAATTAATTAATAAAATGACGTAAAGTACCTAAAGTTGTGATGGGGGTCCGTCAAAAAAAATTTTTTCAAGTGGGGGTCCGTGGAGTACATAAGTTTAAGAACCTATGATCTATATTAAATATATAAAAAGCAAATCAAAAAAACATTAATAAAATTAAAAATTATATCTATTAAACTAATTATCAAAATAAATTAAATTTTAAATATTTATAACGGAATTTTGTAAATTAAACCACACATTTATTCAAAAAATAAATTTACAATAACAAATATCAATATGTGTTTTAATTTACAAAATTCCGTTATAAATAAAAACAACCACCAAAGCTTTAATAAGAACAAATTTTAAATATGTTTTTAAAAAATTATATTCTTAGCATTATATTTAATCTTATGTTGTCGAGGGTAAGGAGGTAGGGGTGGAACTGACACTTATATTTCTTCATAAAGGATATTAATTTTTAAATTGGACAATAACTAAGTTTAAGTAGTTATAAGAGACAATTTCTATATATCCAGGGACATCAATATTTTAATGAAATATAAATAAATTTTTCTAATAATGTCGCACATCTTAATGTAAATAAGCTGGAGTGTCTCCACTCGACTATCTCGCAATTTGAATTGGATTAAATAACATATTATCAAACATATATCTTTATTTTTACGGTCACTTTAGAGGAAAAAAAAATCAAAACGTTGTAGGTAATGACCCTCTTCCGGTTGAGCTACATTTCTCAAAAGTTGATAGAAAACTAGGAATTTTGAATAATGTCCATGTACCAAATTTCATCATTCTACCTCAAACCGTTTTTGCGCAATCTTGTCTACATACATACATACACACACACACACACACATACACACACACACACATACACACACAGACATTTTTCTCAACCTAAGTAAAAATGATTCAAGAACCTTCAAAACGTATAAAAACATCAAAATCTCAACATCGAAAATTACGAGATAGTAAAAACAACTATTTCTAAATTGTTTATAAATAAAATCTTTTGAATCTCCATACCAACCATTGTGGTAACATTTTACATAAAAATATCACACATTTAATTTTGAGGTTTAATCGAAAAAAACAGAAAATCATCTGTATTGATTTCTGAAGAAAAAAATAATAGATATTTTTTATTTAAATAAAAATTTAAATGTATAACTATAAACTTTTCAAAATATTTGTATAATAAATAAAACAAAATATTTATATAGGACAACCATTAAGTTAAACAAATTAAAGTTTGATAAGTAAAAATTCCAATCCATCTAAAAAAAATCTAATTTAGAAAATGAGATATCAAAAAGAGGAGATATTTTTATTTTTTTATAAACTCTAGGCTAGAATCTCACTTTACTTTCATATCCTTTAAAATCTCAATCCTTCTCTCACCCTTTTTATGAACAGCTCACATCTCACCGTACTTTTCACCTACATCCCAACCTCCGAGAATCCACCCAGTCAACCATCTCTCGGAACTTTGGGAGTTTTAATGAACCCATCAAAAACGGAGCAAAATATAAAACACTAATGCGCTCCCCTGCAGTAGTCAAGTCACTTAATACATGCAGTAGTGGTAGTAATTATAGTAGTTATAGAAGTAGTAGTATTAATAAAAATAGCAATAGTTGTAGTTATTCATATATTTATAATATATAGATAGGGTGAAATCCTTGTGCCGAGTTGTCTATATTTTCCTGAATATCTATATAAATATACGGGTGTCAAAAATAAAAGGTAAAATTAATACCAAATTAATTCATATATATATATATATATTAGAAAGTTTTAGATATGTCGCTGCCGGTGGTAATGGATGTCCGTTAGAATAGAGTCAGAAAAGAGAGGATCTAAAACTCAAGGGAATGTATACATTTACAATATATATATATATATATATATATATATATATATATATAAGGTTTGCTAGAGCAGACTTAGGTGGAGGGAGTGAGATAATGTTTGTTAGCAAACTGTCGTAAAACGCCTAGGTTGCAACGCTAGAGCTATTTCTAACCCCCCCCCCCTTTGCGTCCTTCTCCATCCCAACAACTCCTAAAAAAATTAAATTAAAAGGAAAATACGTCGGGTCAAAATTTTTTAATATATTACTGGAAATTCATTACATATAAATTTATATGTGTATATAAACCTATAAACATATTTTATTTAATTATGTATTAAAATAGGATAACGGATTTCAATATCGAGATTATTTTTTTTATCATGTTATAGTACTGGGGTTTTCTTAAAATAGCATCTATTATAATGTGCTTTTGATTTTAAATAAAAATTTATGAATTATTATCTCCAAGGCAATGGGTTGATTCTCTTTCATACATTATTAAAAAAAAATCTGGAGTGTCTCCACTCGACAATCTCGCAAATTTGAATTGGATTAATTAACATATATTATATTTCAAGTAAATTTAATTAAATAAATTATAAAATTAATAAATAATATTTATTAAACCAGCTCATGTTTCTCTCTTTGTTGATGACACCAAGTCACGTGATTGGCAGTCAACTTGTTAAAAAATTTAAAAAATTAATTCCGGTACTTTCAGCGATTCTATTAAGCTGAAATTCTTATATATTGCAGTTTTATAGAATTTTTAATCATGTGAGAAACTATCAATATATCTTTATTTTACGGTCAGTTTAAAGGAAAAATAATGAGCTGTGGCCAGGCCCAGAACCGACCGACGATTTGAAATAAATTAATTTCCAAACAACATTATATATATATATATATATATATATAATTTATATATATTAAAAGTAAAAAAAAAATATTTTTAAAACTCGAATTAAAATGATTAAATTATATTTCTTGGTTTTTATTTTTAGTTTAATTACTCAATTATTAATTACTTCTATATTTTAAGTGATTTTGGGACAATGAATATAAAATTAATACTTTGTAAACTACCACTTCCGGTTGTTAAATTTTAGAAAAAGATTGCAATTCTGGCACTATTCTCCAACCGTCCTATGCGTAAAATAAAGCTTGATATAAATTTTATAAAATTAATTTTTCTTTTTTTTTTAATAAATATTAATAAAATTTACAGCATATATTAAAATAAGAGCATATAAGAATATTCTGGTAATAGGTGTATTTCATCGCCCCAATCAATTTTGAGTTTATAACTTCACAATTACCCAGACAAACAAACAAATAAACATAATAAGACACGAAAAATACAAAAGTCATATTTGGGTACCCCAGGTCACATGAAGAGTAAAGATTTGCAAAAATTGTAAATCCTGATCAATGCTATTTGTACGGTAACAACACGCAATGACATAATAGGAGTCTAAACGGTATCCACTGAGTCTATCTATCATGAATGTTTTTATACTGCGAGGGAATTCAAGCGATATTTCAGCTTAATAAAATGTATAATTTGCCGGTTTAATCTACTAAGATAGATAAATAAATATTCAGTACTTCAAATTTCATAAATTTTAATTTTAATGTGATTTATTCATTTTTAATTTATATCTATTGTAAAAAGTTATAATTATTAAAAAAATAATTTTGTCTTTATTCGTGTCATGAAATTTTTCAAACGTGCCACTTTTGGCACGCGTGCCATAGGTTCGCCATCCTTGTGATATAATATTAAATGTTTTTTTATTAGTAATTTATCATTCATATTATTAATTACAATTAAAAACAATAATTTATATAATTTTAAAAAATAATTATTTAAATTATATTTGTTTAATTAGAAAAAAAAATATTTACACAAATTCAAAACTCTTTATTTGTAAATTTAATTATTTTTCTCTCTTACTCTCACCCAAAAAGTTCTAATAGTAATGGCTTGGTAGAATTAATTGGAAAGTCATTTTATAGAGGGTCTGTTATTAAATTTTATGAAATCTATTTCATTATTTATTCACGCTCTAGTATGTTTTTCTACATGTCTAGATGATCTCAAGTATAATTTGACCCTCTGTCCACTGAACACGACAAAATATTTCCCGAATTTATTTAAATCTCCATCAGTCTACCTTAATTTGACTGCCATCCCGGATGCCTCGCCTTTCTCGCTAGTTGATTCTGATTTAATATAAGCCATCTCTAAATGTGTTGTCGATTTTTATCTTTCTGTGTTGTCATGTGCCTGAGAGCATAGGGGGAGAGGGGGGGGGGGAGAGGTGATGTTGGTTTGCGTTTCTAACTACACTTTAATTGGCTTTGCTACACCCTCTGCTCAATCAAAAAACTGGAACATACGCATACCGAGGGAAGGCTAAATGATTTTCTCCACACAAACTAGAAACAATAACTGTTGGTTAAAACACCCGAGGGGTGAGTGCTGGTAGTTCAGGGTATCTTTTGTATTTAACATTGTAACTCTATGTATATGTACCATTTTCTCATCATACAATAAAAAATATATAAATAAATGGTATAGAAGATAAAGCATATTTTAACATCATATTGTGACAATATATATTCTTTATTAATATCAACAACATCGACAACATCATGAACAGTGGTTAAAATTTCAATTAATTAGGGATGATTTTTTATTTAATAACAATAGAATATTGTATAGAATATTTTTTTTTTGTTCTTTGTTAAGAGAGCATTGATAATAAGAAAATATGGAATTATAATATCCATTATAAATACACAAATACGTTATAACAGTGGTTGTTAAATCAGTTTTCGGGACTAGACACGATAATTCATCTTCCCCCTTTGCACCCTTTCCCTTAATAACTTAATAATAACTTAAAAAATAAATAAATAAATCTATTAAATAAAATCTTTATATTTTTTCTTAATCACTATTACTTAATACTTGTAATATTATTAATGTAATATTTATTTATTATAGATGTTTTCATTTAAAATTTCCATTTTAAAAAACAAAACAAATTTTTCTCCACCCCATGTTGTAATTTTTTTTTTTTTTAGTAAAACTAGTTTTACTGATATTGTATAATTTATTCTACATACATATAAAATTTTTAAAGGAAATAAGTTTTTTTTTCTAAGAGATCTTATATGCATATTTAATTTAAAGGGATAAATTGGTTGGTTTACATTTAATTTGTATCATTTTTATAAAAAAAAATATTATTTTCTTTTTTTTTACATTTTCTCTTCTTCTTTTAATCTATTTAGAGTCCTTCTCGTTCATTCTAAAAGTCATTCAATTTCTAGAAAGTATCTATTTAGACTCTTAGTTTAGTTCATTTTTCTGATTTTGTTCATTCTTTCATATGTAATGTTTTATTTTCTTTTTTAAATAAATTCTCGTCTTTTTGGTTGTCTATTTTCATAATATGTGAGAAAGTTTATGAATTAGTAGACTATCGTCCAAATTAGTATCTTCCAAACTACAACAAGAAAAGGGAGTATAAAAAAAATAAATATATATAATAATTTAATTAATATCATAAGTAATTTTAATATTTATGAAAGCTAAATAAATGTTTTCACAGCATTGCAGTGTTTTTTTATTTTATTTCTTGTCCCTTTTTGATTGAAGACCATTTTCTCATTGTAATCTTTTGTTTTGAATTTATTATCACATTAATTAATTATAATTATGTTATTATTATTATTATTATTATTATTATTATTATAATTAATTATTAATAACATTGATTTAAAAAAAAAGTCTAAAAATGATTTTTCTCATAAATGTGATCTATATTTTTATAAGTTCAAAAGCCTAATTTTTTCAGTATAATTTCTAAAAGTTCTTAAACCACTTTTCAATTTCAGGAATATATATATATATATATAGTCATAAGGCAGTGATTCTCAACTACTATGCCGCAGCACTTTTGTGTGCCGCGAGATTATCAAAATGTCCGCCAAATTATTACAAATGTAAAGAGGCTCTTAAACATTTCCGACTTTTTTTTCTAAATTTTTTTCAATATGGTTCTAAAAAAAAAGTAAACCGTTTTTAGGACTACTTTTTCAATATGGTGAACTTTTACACTTATTTTTTTCTTTGTGTGCCGCCAAATTTTTAAACCGTCAAAAGTGTGCCGCGGTAAAAAAAAGGTTGAGAATCACTGACATAAGGTATAAAACTTATAATTTATGTTAATATAATAGATAGATAGATAGATTATTTAATAAATAATATATTTTTGTTTTCATAAAAATGTTTTAAGGAAACTATAGTTTAGATACGTTAGTGTGAATAAATTATTCCAAATTTCAATCCCATTTACTATTCATTTAAATTTTATAAAAAATATTGCACATTATTATTTCTTAATAATTTCACTACTTAATAAATTGTTGTATCATTTCAAATTTTTATTGTTTATGTGTCCTATACAATATTATTTATTATTTTATTTGGAAATCAAATATAGTTGTTCATTTTATTTTCTGGTATGTCTTTGGTTCTAATCGTATGAGATATTTTATTGTTATTTCGATGCATAGAAATCCAATCATTTGGTGAGGATTCCCCTTGAGAATGTCTGGTGGGAGGTTTCTAGCTTATTCTATTTCAGATGCATATATGAATAGTTTGTATTAATACTTCCATTCGTGTGAGATTTCCACAGAGAGAAACTGACAGACAACTCGATGGGGGTGGAGGAAAGGTGCCGAGTGGATAAATACAATCGCCTGGATGAGGGTCAACTTTTACCCTTCTTTCTCTTTTCCAAATCATATATCCATTTCATATGATTCCCAACAAGTCTATTTTTTCATAAATAGTAAAATAATTGCTTCACAAAAATTAAAATCTACTTTTTATATATACTATATAACTGATAATCATTCATTTAAAATTAACTAATATTTTTAATATACTTACTTTTTTCATCGATTATATAAATAAAGTAAAAGAAACTTATTAATTATCTTTATTAGAAAATTAACTAACAATATTATTTTAAAAGTTTTATCAGTTACCGAGATTATTTACCCATATCTGAACATTTATTTATTTCTTTTATTTAATAATTAAATTCAAATTTTGTGGATGAAGTTCAATTCGCCGTTGTCAATTCCATAGGTCAGTATTTTATCCCTCGAGGATTGATACTCATAACCTACAAAAAATCGGAATTCAAGGGGACAAAGGATATACTAAAGCTGGAATGGCGAAACTATGACACGTTTGAAAAATTTGATGGCACACAAACAGAAATTTTTTTCTTTAATAAAAGACAATTTTTAGGAAATATAATTTTTTTATCATAAATACATTACAAATTTTTTAATAATCATCTTACTTTTTTGACATAAAGTTTAATATTAAAAATTATAACCCTTTTGTACATGATAGTTACAAGTTAAACAAAGGTATTTGATTACATAATGTTATTAACGTTAAAAGGAATAGAGGGGACGGAGAAAAATATCATGAAAATTTTATTATGACACCAACATTGTAAAAGGTTCACCATCACTGTACTAGAGTATCAAACGCACTCATGGATATTATGTAAAAATATGTAAAAATACCAGAGAATAAAATAGCAAATATATTTCATTAATTATTTTATTATGATTTTCTTTGCATTTCATTAGTAATCCGGAGCAATTGAATTGTAAAGAGTATCATTATATATAGATAATTTTGAATTATTTAATTGTCTAAAATTGAGTGAACCCAGGGTCAAATCAATAACAAAATTTAATAAAAAATAAATTTTGTTTTCTTAAAGGCAGAAGGAAAGTTACAAAATACAAATTGCATATATCTAAATAATTTCTAGTTTAATTACTATTTTTAACCACATTCATAAATAAATCTATTACTATTATTGTAAATATTTATATATTTATTTGTTGTCAACTTGTATAGCAGTGGTTCCCAAACTTATTTGGCCAAGCGCCCTCTTTCCAGGAAAATTTTAATAATTAATTAATTTTAATAACAAATAAACAAAGTTAAATGTACCTATTTGTAAAATATTATAAATAAAGGTGTAAATTAGAAACATTGAATTTATGTATCTATTTATTGATCTCAGAATAGAAAAGTAATATATGTACAAGTAGTTTTCCCTAAATGCACCATGTGGCCATCACCGCCCCTCTGGATCGCTCCAGCGCCCACGAGGGGGCGGTATAGCCCACTTTGGGAATCACTGTTGTATAGGCATACAACATTAATATAAAACACGGGACTTTAATCTAATGTAAATGGTTACCATAAGTATATAAGAATATAAGAATAAAATAATAATAATTATTAAAATTTTCTAATATATACCAATCGTACCCTTCTCAGTTATCGATTCAGTTCAAACAGTGGAATTGCAAATCTTTAAAAATAAAATTAGGTTAATTTTTTTTATTTTTTTGTTTTCTTTTTATGCATTTGAATTCGATTTTGTTACAAGAACATCAACAACATCACTTCCATCCTCTCTTTGGCATTTTATAGCCCATTTCTTGACTATAAATTTCACGCACTGCTGTACTTTAAGAAGGAGAAAAAAATGTCTGATATATGTATATATTTATAAATAAAAACAACATAATTTAATTTCGTCTTAAAGAATTTGATTTTAAATAGATCTTTTTTTTATATTCCAGATAACTTGTTTTATGACATTATGAAAGAGCCAGGTTCGAATTGAATAATTTGTACCATTTATTTTTCTTTTGACAAATAGAAAAAGAAATATAAAAATTGCAATGAAAGAATATATTGACTATACATGTAGCAGGGATATCAAACTCCCGGCCCGCGACAACTATTTTTGCGGCCCGGCCAATATATCGGTAAATATTTAATGGTTCTAAAGAAAAAAATCAACCAAAAAAAGGTCAAATGTTTTTCGCGCTCAGACTTCCGACTTTTTATTAACAAATTTTTAATTTGTCTCTAAAAAAAAAAAGAAAAAGGTAAAATATTTTTTCGCGATCAGACTTTTAAACATTTCCGACTATTATTCGAAATAAACCTACGTTTCTATGAATATTGTTTTTTTTTCGGCCCTCCTAAAGTTAAACCTTGTTTGTTTGGCACAAGTGTACCTGAGTTTGACATCCCTGATGTACAGTGACGAAAAATGTAAACGCGATGTTTAAACGCTATTGACGGGCAATAGGAATGGCTTTTCTCAGCCGTTTGATTGCCCGACAACAGCACTCCATGGCGTTTACATTTTTCCGTCATTTTACATTACTAGCTTCTCAGAGCGCTTTCAGTTCTACCCCTGTACCCTCCGAAGTAGTACATGAAATAATTAGTTGAAAGTCTCTATGCAAAAGGTTTTAAAAGGCCTCCTCCACTTCGGGGTTTAATTTATATAGTTAAACTCCTCCTTTTTTTTGATCACTTTTGTGTAGGATATCTTCTTTTTTTCGGCTATTAAATTGTTTATATATCATATTAATAATGACAAGACGTTCATTTATTTTATGAAAATTTCTGTATAGGAGTCCTCAGAAAAATGAACATGGTTTAATAAACCAATGTTTAATTTATATCATCATAGGACAAGATTTAAAAAATTATAATTTAACTTTTTTTTTCTTTAAAATATATTTTTTTAATATGTTTCGAATAAATTAAATATATATTCAAGTCATTAAAAAATATGTTTTTGTATATTCTCTTTTTTATAACTTCATATTTGACTAACAATGATATTTAATTATATGAAAATTATGGATAGCTTAAAAAGCTTATAATTTAATTTAATAGTACCGGGACCCCGAGCCTCGGCTCGGTACTTAAGATAAAAAAATAATTCATTATTATTGGGTTTGGCTGATAATATTAATACTTGAGACACCGAGCTAAAATACAATTCTTTAATTATTTATTACAATTAATAAATGTTGCATCAATGCATCAATCTGAATAAAATGAATGGAACTTGGTGTCCTCAATAATACATAAATATGTATTATTAGGTATGTTTTTAAGTGAATGAATATTTTTTTTTATTGGAAGAATGATAAATATATATCGTAATTTATAATTATAAAAGGTAATTATACAGAAGACTGGCGAAAGGAGGTAGGTGGTTGAAACTTACTTTGAGGTGTTCCTTGAATGATTCTGAACAACTTTATATGCAACTTTTTTTATGATCTCTTTTAGTTTAATTAATAAAAATTAATTAATTAAAAGACTTTTTCGGTTTTTTAAATTCGGTTTATTTTATTTTAGAAATAGTTTTATTCATACCAAAGTTTTTAAACGCTTTTGCGGAGTTTATATTTTCTAAAATAAAATAAACCGAATTTAAAAAACCGAAAAAGTCTTTAAATAACTTTAGTATGGGTAAACTATTTCTAAAATAAAATAAACCGAATTTAAAAAACCGAAAGTCTTTAAATAACTTTAGTATGGATACACAGTTTAATTAATTAAACTAAAAGAGATCATAAAAAAAGTTGCATATAAAGTTGTTCAGAATCATTCAAGGAACACCTCAAAGTAAGTTTCAACCACCTACCTCCTTTCGCCAGTCTTCTGTATAATTACCTAAAAAAATATTAATACAATAACCTTTAAAAAAAGGCGGGAGTCAAATTTCAAAATGGATGCCATTTTTGATGTCTCCATATATAATTTTAAATTAAGAAATAAATAATTAAGATGTATTTTTCCTGAGATATGATCAATAAAAATCAATTTTTCTTTATAAATACTATATCTAGTGTGAATTTGAAAAAAATCGTTAGAGCGGTTTTTGAGAACCCATGGCTATATATATATACAATTTTAGCTAGCATAATAAGATAAGATTACATTTAATACATAAATTATTTATTACTTATTAATCCCATTTAATAAAAGAAATAATTGTATCGAAAGAAAGTTGAAGACCAAAAAATAGATAGATTGATAGATAGATGATATGCCGAAAGGCGATTCCTATCGTGGAAACTGGATTGGAAAATAAAATAAAAGGTGTGTAAAAACATTTCACCTACTATAAAAAAAAATTATTTAAAAATTGTTTGTTTTTTTTATTTTATCGACTCGGATTATTGCCATTTTAATATATTTCCTTAAGCAATATCATACATATTTAATAAGTTTTTTTATTTAAAAATTGTGCAAAATTAGATATTTTCTATATTGATTGAGTCCTTCGAGATGTAAATTTCATTTCCTTCGTTCTTAACAAGAAGATAATAATCTTATATCGGCCAAAGACAAACTTGTTAAATCTTAATGGATTTATTATCAAGTTAAAGAATATTTTTGGTTAAAATTTGAAATCCAATATTTGGAAAATACTTTCACTCCTTTAAAGATAATAAGTAACTAAAAGTTAAATAAAAATAAATAAATAAATAGATTAAGAGAAGTCGATAAAGATGAGTCCACTCCAAGATCTCTTCCTGTTTAATTGAAGAGAGCATAGAACTTTAATCATGGTTTCAACTTGAAAGATAAGAAGAACCTTTTGTCGATGTCTTGGACCAAGTAGGGAAGAGAAAGAGAGATAGTGGGCTAAAATGAGAAGCAGAGAGAGAGAGAGAGGAAGGGCGATGCGGGTTTGCACCGAAGAAGGAGATCTTAATTTAATTAGAAACAAATATCTATATGTATGTTGACTGTATGTGCGTATGGTCCAGTGTAAAAGGGGGGCAACGAGGAGCACGAAGGTTTCAATCTTTGATCTAATATAAATTAAATTCAAGTGGAAGTGGATTTGATTGAAATTCGCAGCCTGAGAAGGCAGAAGCAAGCCAATTTGTGCTGGTCTCCCTCTCTGTTCCTCTTTCGTAAACTTAGGTATTTAATCTGCTCTGGTTGCTTCTAATCCATTGCACTTCATATCAACCTTTAATAAGATATCAAATTTAGAATATTAAAAAAGAAACCAAATGTTTTTTTTTCATTTTTTTTTCTAAAAAAAATAAGATTTTTAAAAATTGCTCGAATTTAAAAAAATAAATACTATTTTATAGAAAAATAGGCTTGTCAATGTGAGAGTAGTTACCATGAGTATATACATCAGTGTATATATATCAGTGAATCTCAACCTTTTTTTTAACTCGGCACACTTTTAACGGTTTACAAATTGGGCGGCACACAAAGAAAAACATAAGTGTAAAAGTTTACCATATTGAAAGAAAGTGGTCCCAAAAACGGTTTACCTTTTTTTTTAGAACCAAATTGAAAAAATTTAGAAAAAAATTTAGAAATGTTTAAGACCCTCTAATAATTTGAAAATTTCGCGGCACGCTAAAGTGCCGCGGCACAGTGGTTGAGATTTACTATTATATATATATACATATATATATATATATATAACTAGAACAGGTATGGAGTCATTTTTGCAATTCTAGTCAAAATTGAAAATAATCAATCTTGTACGGTCTAGTAACTTTATGCGTAAAATTAAAACGAATATTTTATTATAACTATTCATTCATGCTATATTCATGCTACCAAAATGAAATTGAACATTTTAATTAGGTGGGTGAATCTATTTAATTTAAAAAGAAACATTTTCTTTAAAATTAAACCATAGGAAATGCCAGTTTAGTTTTTTGAGATTATTCATTTCAAAATTGATATAATGTAATTTTTTGTAATATTACAATAGCTTATATTAAAAATTGAATAAAACAGTAAATTGTATCATTATTTTATATTAGTATATTGTGCATAATATTTCTGTAGGAGAAATGAAATAAATAAGATGCCAACAATTAGATATCTACTATTCACAGGATCATTTATAGTAATTACATGATTACTTAAAAAATATTATTTCTTATGAATTGTGAATAATGCTTTAAGATTATTACGAATTTGACTGGAAATATTAATCAATTTGTTGGGGCAATTTTTTTTTTTTTGTGTGTAATTTTGGTATAAAATTGAAATTTGAAAAGAATTTATTAAAAGCTAAGGGTATGAACTACCTATCTCTATTTAAAGAACTTATCCATAAATGTTTGACAATGAATACAAAATTATTAATATTAATTAACAATTTACAAACAAAATTCAAATTTTATTTATTGTAAAAGTTCTTATTATTTAATATTAGTTAATCAGATTTGTTCAACATTTTATTTGAATTTGAAATATTATGTTGCTAACTTCGTGAATATTTTTTTTTTATTATTTTCTAAGTTAAATAAATATCAATGATTTTTTTTTAAAATCAATTATTGTAAATGTTAATAATAATAATGTATAATATTTTCCAAGCCATCTTGAATCATTGTAATATTTTGTTTTGATTATAGGGTGACCCAGCCAGTAGTTGAACCCCTTCCAGTAGTTGAACAAATTACCAAAAATCCGCCAAAATCTCAAGAGGAAACATGCTTGGAATGTGAAATTTTATTTTATTTTTAAGTTGTTATGTTGTCACAACTGAAACACCTATCGTCTGCTGCACGTGACTTAAGTACTCAGAGATATTATTTTTTTTCTCAAATGAAATGCTTGTTTTTGCATTCACGACTAGTCTACTGAAAATACGGTAAGTAAAAGTAATCCACGTGCATCCTAGTCATTTTTAGAGATATTTTTACCGAATTGGTCTTAAATTAAAGCTAAAGGACTACATTTTGAAGCATGATATTAAGGTATAGATATTTTTTATTTTTTAGAGCTCTAAACTGACTGTTCAACTAATGGCACTGTTAAAATGCACAAATTCCAGTAATTGAACAGTGGTGAACGGTGCCCGCCATCGAAGATCACCAGACTGTGAATGTTCAATCCCTTTTATACATTGAATCCCTCTCCCCCAAGGGTAGGTCTGAAGAATTTAGAAAAGTGCAGGGGAAGAGTGGGAGGGTAATATTGAGGCCCGTGAACTGTTTCAGTTTTGGAAAAGGCTTCGGAGCAAATGTCTTAATGAAACTCAGACAAATGGCCTTTTGTCTGAGTGTATTGAAAAAGAGCCCGAAATTAATCATAATTTTGATGCCTCACCTTCAGCATTCAAGACAATCGGACCTAAAGTCGATTGGTGTTTGTTTGAAATAAATAAATAAATAAATATATGTATTATTATTATAATTTAAACATTGAGCAATGTTTGGAATGTGAATCAGCCTTGTATTGTGTTATGAGTGCTCAAGCTATAGGCCTAGATATTTGTTAAGTCGTTTTGGATGTGTTCCTAAACTTAAAATAAAAAAAAACTATGAAATAACGGGTGTTCAATTACTGGAATATCGAGCGTTCAGAAACTGGACATGTCTGTTCAACCACTGGGAAAAAATCATAAAATATGTTGTGAATTTTTTTTTGCTTTTTATTTTTCAGTTAAGCACTGTTTAATATTTTCTTTAATAACTACAATAATAAAGCTTTGTTAAAAATCCATTAGCTTAGTTTTACGGCTAATAGTATAGAACTTACAACAGGATCCGTGGTAAACTGGCTTTATTCGTTCAACTACTGGCTGGGTCACCCTATGTGCCACTGAGAAACCAAAGCGATTAACTCAAATTTAAAGAAACAGAAAATGAAGCCCAAAGTTCACAGCTTGTAGAAAGTTCAGGTTTATTGATTACAGAAAAATGTATATTGCATTGCAATATTAAGATTATCATTATTCATTTCTTATGTTATAAATTACATTATATTACTAGCAAAATTTTAAAAATTGGAGTTAATCGGGTTGGCTTCTGAGTGCCTTTAATTAAGAAAAAATAAATTAAAATTAGTTTTCTTTTTAATGAGATCACTCCAGATTAATTCTTCACCTCCAAAACTCATTTTACGAATTTTATAAAAATTCTGTGCGCACAATTTTCAATATATATACAATTTTTGCTAATATGATAAGATTAGATAGATTCATATTTTTAACAAACCAAATTGTACCAGAAAAAATTATAAATACATATTCGAAAATTGAATAAAAACTAAAGTTATATTTGACATTTACCATTGAAAAATTTTCTTCTAACTTCTGGATGAATTCAATATGATTTAAGTAAATAGGTAAGTGAAAGTAAAAAAAATCACTCGAAACCCCTGAACCAAGGTTTATTTTTCAAATCTCACCCCAATCATTGGGTTATTATTAACGCAATCATATTCATGAGGATAGATTTTCTTTTTATTGTCTTCGCTCTCTGGTAGGAATAACTTGACGAAGGGTTCGCCTGCAATGAAGGAGTGGGTAAGGGGGGGGGGAGTGGGAAGAGTGAAGAAATTTTTCTCCCCCAGCAAAGAGAAAACATGGCAATAAAATGTCGACGACAACATCTTTAAGGAAATCATATAAGAAAAAATAAGAATTGGAAAGAAAATGATAGGTTGTTCCGGCACCGAAAGATCTTTCTTCAAGATTAAGTAGATATGTTAAAAAATATTAAAATGAACTAGAGGGTCACCATTATCATAATTCTTTCTTCTTACTCATCTTTTAATAAATAGAACATATTTGGTTATATATGGACTGGAAATAATCCTTAAAGGCAATTAGGAAATTTATCTACTGTCAATTATGTAAATGATTAAAAAGTAATTCTACTTTTTTAAGATTTATTGATATTTCTAAGCCTTCATTGGTGGCTGAAAATAAGTAAAATCATAAAAATTAATAAAAATAATTTTTTTTAATTAATAAATTATGTTTTGTAAATTAAATAATTGATAAATACAAATATAATATATTAATTTAAATATTTTCTAATAGTTTGATTTATAGTGGCACCGCTGACTCACATTCTCATGGTCTCGGGTTCAAGTCCCGGGCCTGGCTAGGGAATTTCTCTAGCTGGGGTCTATGGGACGGAGTCAACCCAGCCTCCCGAATCAACATTGGGAAATTTCTTGATAATAAATCTAAGTAAAAAGAAATCTTTTTAAAAAACACACTTTACTTAAAATTGCACTAAAAAGTAAAAAATAAAATCACTGTAAAGTGTGTCAAGGTAAAGGTTGATAGGGCCCGTTCTACTGATCAAAAGACACCTAGTTGATATAACTGACTTGATAGGCGTTGTCCTTGCGTAGGACGTACAAAAGTCAGAGGTTTTTTTTTTTTGATTTATAGTATTTATTTTATAATATAATATAGTGTTTAAATAATAAATAAATAAATAAATATCAAGCTTTTACAACACTTGTCTACTTAAATTTATTATGAATTTCATCAAATGTCACTTGCAGGATTATCTTTTGGTTTGTTCACCTTTTATCATCTCCCTGTCTCTTTCTCTCTTTCATCTCATTTTCTTCATTATATTTAGATTTTAAATTGAAATCTAACCATATTGAAAATACAACTTCCTTCCTCTTTTCCCCTATTTCATTTTCATAATATATTTCCCTAATATATATATATATATATATATATATATATATATATATATTTAAGGTATGGCAGAAATAAGTTCAAAAACAACCCAGCATATATACATATATGAGCGATGGATTGATGTCATCGTTGGCTCAAGGGAAAACCTTGAATCTGGAATGAGAAGAAAGAGAGAAAGTCAGAAACATCTTCCAAGTGCATATCAATTAAGATGATTTCTTGCTGAGATGATTGTAAACAATGTAAACATATAAGTATGTTTTAAAGTTTTCTTTTAAAAACCATATTATATTCATTAAAGGGATTTTTATTATTAATACACCACATATTTGTATAATTTATTTATTTAGTTAAATAAATGTAGGGTAAAGTATACAGTCGTTGGCCCCCTATCACTAAAACACAAATTATAAAAGATTTTTATTTTAAAAGTTTCGCTATTAACTATCGTTTGTTGTATGGTTGTATAATCACTATAGAATACCTAGGCCAATAACTATAACAGGGGGCCAATAACTGTATTTTTTAGGATTTTGTTTTAAAAAGGTGCTTATTGAAAATGTCATGAGAAAATGATTTTTTTTTATTCATCAAAATACTCATAGTATCTATGTTCTGCAAACCTAATTTGACACAGATTTTTCCACAATTTGCTCAGATATGCATTAAAGACTGCTAGGAATTGCTTAAGGTGGCCAACGACTGTATGCTTTCCCCTCAACGTTTCGACTGCTTATTCTTATCAAGTAACGTTCGCTTGATCCTGTTGAAGCAGACTGAGGATTATATTATATTCTTTTAAAATTATTATTATTAAAAAAAGTTATTTTTTGAATAAAATGTTTTCTATTCATTTAATTAAAAAAAAAAATTTATAAATAAATAATTATTTAGCAAAAATAAGTTACTTGTTTGAGGAAACATGTCCATTCAGTGTCCGTTTTTCATAAACTTGGGCATATTTTTTTTTTTTTTTTGTTACCTCAATCTTACTTGACCTCGTCAATGGAAACTTAATGATTACTTTATAAACTGCATTGCCTACACCAAGAACCAATAAAAGATTTCAAAATTAAAATTATAAGCTCATGGTAATTAAAAAGTATTTTTTTTTTAAATATCAAACTAATTAAATAAAAAAAATATTAAAATTTATTTACCTGGAAATCAATAAAGATATCGATATCAAAAATCAAATAAAAATAAATATATAAATATAATACGTTTTTGAAATTAGATTAAAAAAATAATATTTGGAATTATTATTTCTTTATAATGCGAGTAAATAAATCTAAAAAGTTTTCTTGCTTTTACCCCTTGGGCCATAAATATTTAGCATATGAGCATGAGTGAATCCATTTTCTCTAATGGTCTATAAAACTCCATTTATTTTTCAGAAATCCCCTGTTTTAATAACATTTTTTTTCTTACTCTCTATTCTATTTTATGAAAATACAACACGCAGGAAAACATCTACGTGCTTAGACGTATTGAGACGAGTTCATTACACGTATCTTTTTCCCTTCTATTTACTGAATTTTTATCTGATACTGATAAAATAGAAATTTCAAAGATTACTAGTAGTATTAATTAGATATACTGGTTTCAAAATTGAAAGCGCCTCTTGTGTTGATTCATTTATTATATATAATTTTTTTGAAATTTAACTTGATTCATGATTTTGTAAAGTAATCAAAAGTCTTTTTTTATTATTTATTATTCAGAGAAAAAGTCATATTTTAATATTCGAATTAAAAAAAAATTGATAAATTTATATTATTTTGTTTAAATTATTAAAGGATTCTAGAACTGAAATGATTGATTATTTATTAAAGAATTTCATATTACTTAAGACTAACCATAATGAAAATTTAGTTTAATAAATTTAATTTTTCATTCTAAAAAGTTATTAGAATATTAGTTTATACATTTTAAAAATAAAAGACAATAAACTTTGTAATTTTACTTTTCAATTGAAAAAAAATTCTAACAGTTTTGAGATTAAAGGACTTGTAATCCCGATTTAATTCGGGTATGCGTTTTTTACAGATCTCCACGTTTCAAGTATTTCTGATTCCAAAAGAGTGATTTTAGCGTTGACGTATGTCTGTCTGTGTGTGTGTGTGTGGCAGAAATTTTGCCAACAAAATCCCGATCAAACTGTAAAACCGATCATAATCAAATTTTATATTTAAGCTTTTGTTGGGTTGTCATGACTTGGCAATCAATACATTCATAAATAATAATTATATATATATATATATCAAAAAGCAAAATTACCATATTTACCAAACTATAACATTTATAGTCTTTTATTCTACAAATATCATTTCTCTCTTATGAAAAAATTTGTCCAACTTTAAACAATCAAGAATAGTATTAAAAACATAAAATGATCATATTTCTTAAAATATAAAATAAATATCTCTCCAAATTTTATTTGAAATTCTAAACATTTGTATTATTTTATAGATTAATAATTAATAAAAAATAGAATTAAAAATAGCTAATTTACAAAAAATATCTTCTACTATATACATTTTCTTTTTTAAAAAAAGAAGATTAAGAAAATTCAAAATGTTAATTAATATTTACAGCAATTAGAATAAATACCATTTGACATTAAGCGTAATTATTTTATGAAGAAGGGGTGTTGAGAGTTGAGGAAGAGTCATTTACCATCTCCTTAGCGCGTAGAGGGTCTTGACATTACTATATATTGACCTGGCATGATAAGGGACACACCGACCCACGTAAGACGTTGAAAGTTCTCGCCAAGTGCTAAGTGTCGAGAATACCTGATGAGCTATCAGACCAAAGACAACAACAACAAAACAACAACACAAGGGGTGGACGTGGTCTTGATTTGAAATTCCCTACTGACTTAGGGTCTTGCTTGCTTAAGAGCATCGTTTGACATGACCCTCAAGTCAAAACCATCTACCAAAACCACCTTCCATAGCCAGTGATCCACCAACACCTTTTGACTATATAAGAAAAAGCACATAACTAGTATTAGTAAAATTAAATTAAGCAAACGAAATTGTTTTTTGTTTGATCTCTGGAGTCGTCAACAACAGGTAGGTGACGGATATCGTGACCAGAGTGTGCAAACCACATTTGGATGAAATTCACTGATAGTCGTCTCTTATCTGAGTTAAAGTTAAGAAAGATCAGACAGAATTGCGGAGAACATAAATAAAATTTCAAGGATCAAAATAATTCCATTAAAGCGATATAAATAATTGAAAGAAAAAAAAAACATCATTCAACGTTTGTCTTCTCATTCATTCAATCTCAAAATAAATAAATAATATTAATTTGTAAATAAATATTATTACAAGATTATATATATAATAGAATTTTATTCATTAAAAATATGTTAATTTTTTTATTACTAATTTCATTTTAACGATTAAAGATTCAAATTGGCAGGATTTTTAAATTTATTTTTATTTAGAAGGAATATTAAGAATAAAAGATTGTAGAATTTTCAATTAAGTGAAAAATGATTTATTTTGAGATAAAACTGACATTTCAGCAATCAAAACCACTCTCTCAAGCACCACGCTAGAGAGACGCTGTTCTGCGCGGACCTCTCTGAGTACAGAGATATTGGTCCGATGCACCGTCCAGGGAATACGCAGCATCCTTCTCCTACACCAGAGTTAAAATATTTAACTAAATCTGAGATACATGCTCTAAAAGAAATTAGAATCGATGACTATCAAAATTATTCCTGCAGACAAAGGTAACGCTACTGTAGTAATGACACAGTGGATTATAAACAAAAAATGGAGAATATTTTAAATTCTTTAACTTATGAAATACAGAAAAAAGATCCAACGGATAAATTAATTACTTTACTTAAATTAAATTACTAATCAAGAATATTGAGGAAAAGGAAAAAGAAAAATTAAAACCAAAAGATCCGCATATTCTAAAAGTATATGGCAATCCAAAAATCCATAAAATCAACCAACCATTGAGACCGATAGTTAGCCAAATTAATTCGGTTGCTTACAACTCATCAAAATATCTAACTTAATTACTAAAACCATAATTTTTCTTATGTCAAAAATGTTATGTTTTCAATAATTGTTATGTTTGCAACATTTTAAATTGTTATGTAATGCCGAATGCGGCTGTATACATTTGAGAAATAAATGAATAAAATAAAATTAAGAAATTAATTTTTTATAAATTTAATTCTTAAAATTCTTAAAATTCTTAAAATTATTTATGTATTCGTTTGCCATACAACATGTATTGAATTGCTATTTGCTATAATTTCCGAAATTAATTTAATTATAAATTAATTTTATATAAATTTAATTAATTTAATTTTAAATTAATTTCGGTATACGTAAATCTTATTTTAGATTTACAAATTCAACAGGCTTATTTGGTAAGTTTAAATTTGCCTTTCAATTCATTCACCAGATTCGATTCCAGTCATCTATATTTCCTTTCAATTATTTCATATTAACCATATTTTTATTTTCACCACTTTCTCCCCCCCCCCCCCATTTTTCCAAGGGTGAGGAATCCTTTTTTATACCTGTTGTTTATATCCCAACCCCCTCTCTCTTTCAATATATATATATATATATATATTAAATAGATAATAATATTATATAATAATTATAGATTTCATTAAAGTAAATTAAAGAAGTGATAATAATAAACTTATATTTTTATTAAAGAAAATTTTGTAATTGTTTTATAAATAGTAATAAATTAAACTTTATATTACAGAGAAACAACCCCTTATATACCTATACATATATATATATATATAAATTCATTTTAAATTAAAGTTTATATGTTATTTTTCTTGATTTTTTTTCTTTTTTTTTACTTATATGGTCGGTCAATCGTGTGATATGATTCAATGAAATTGTCAAAAATCGTTTCTCTCCGTTCCACTCTGTATTAACCCTCGTCTTCTACATCTTCCCTTTTAAGAAGAACAAAAGCGCCTCCCTCAGGATTAATACCTCAGTTCTTAATTGCCTCGCTCCCATTGAGACCTCCATCTTTAAACCATAGTTTTCTTATCATTTATTATATTAATGAATAATGTTTAAGGTCTCCCTTGTGCAGTTTGAGAGAGAGAAAGAGAGAGAGAGAGAGTAAGAACTATGCTGAGCATGCCGAAGATTGCAAACAATATTGCGCCCTCCTCCTACGCAACCCGGCCCACAGCCCTTCTTCAGCAACTAAAGCCCTCACTCCATATCTTCGTTTTAGTGAAAAAATGTAACCCTCAAACCATTGCAATGTCCCCTCGTTTTAATGAAAAGAGTTAACGATCTATTCGGTAATTATTAAATGGACAAAATAAAAATTAAATTATGATAATCACCATGATAATTTATACTAGAAGCTCTTGAATACTATACAAAAAGACAAGCAAAAAGATTAAACCCTAAATCTATTTAGCAAAGCTTAACAAAAGGAATAGTGTACTTCTTTTGTTGATAAATTATAATATTAAATATATAATATATAGTTTTGTAATTATAGTCTCTAATCATCATTTTAATTCATTAGAAAATAATACAAATTATTTTAATCCAAATAAATAAAGTCTTCTCATTTAATATCATCAACTTCAATAAAATTACTTTTAGGAATCCCAGGTTCATTTATTAAATTTAGTTTAATATAAATAATCCAGAAAGAAATTTAAAAACAAAAAATTAAAATATATGTTTTTATTATTAATTTTCACTTAATTATCAATTTATTTAATTTTTAATTAACTTCATATATATATAATTATATTATTTTTCTATAAATTAAGTATATACATATTAATTCATAGTAAAGTTCAGCAGTATAACTCTAAATAATAGAATTTGAAGACAAGGTTTCAAACTTCAACAAGTTCACAAAATTGTAATAATATGCATTACTACATAATAAATGCGATGACTAACTAAATGGGCTTAGATTTTACATATTATTATAGATTTAAATTTTGAAGCAAGTGTAGTATGTTGCCTTAAAAGCAACTGTGATGTCATTCAACCGGTATTAAAGGCTGATTTTATTATATTATATATCTCGAATGATGGAGTTAGTTATTTCTTTTGATATAGAAATTATTTTGATTTATTAATATTTTATTAATTATTTCTTTTTATATGCTTTCCTTAACACATCGTTCAATAAGTCCCGAGACTAACCCAGAGATGGTGCTAATAGTACCAAAGTGGCCACGTTTCCATAGAGTGCGAACCTCTACATGAAACGTGTAAAAATTTCACGTCGATTGGATCACAGACAGCAGAGTTATCGAGGTTAGAGTAAAGTCACTTTGTAATTTGTTTGAAAAATGGAAAACAGGGAGTTTCGCGTGTTGATAAAACATTTTTTTAATGGGTAAAAACAACGTAGAAGCCCAGAAATTGCTTGAAAACATTACCTGCACTTCTCTCCATCCAAAACTACGATTTGTCTTTGGTATGCTGAATTTAAACGTGGTCGTAAGGACACAAACAGACACGAATGTCACTCAGGAAAATGTGAGTGAAGTGTTAAAAATATTTTATTCACAATTTCAAAAAAAAACCAAAAAAAAACAAAATCAAATGACTTTGAATTGGCTAATTGACAAAAGACTTGGTCAGATTTGAAAATCATCGTCTAAGTTAGTCTGTCAAATGCAAATCTAACAATTATAATTTCAATATTAGAGAATAAATTTAAATTTATATTTATAATTGTTTTATGCTAAAATTGAAAAGAGAAAAAAGAAAAAAAATATTCAGGCCCAATTGTTTTCATTTAAAATTAATATCTATTATGATTTACTTTTAATTTTTTAATGTTTAAAGTTTTTAATAAAAATTACATCAAAAAATTTAAAAAGCTTTAATAATTTGATGGCTTTGGTTTGAGGGTCTTTTTGATCTGATTTTAAGTAAAATTAGTCTTTATTATTAATACAAGCAGAGTAATCGCATAATTCACTGACGCTTTTAACATAGAGACTGTCTTTGGTTTGCTTACTTAAAATTTTTGGATATTTAATTATCATGATTTTCTTGTCTTAAGGGAGAGAAAGAGAGTGAAGCCTCTATTGTAAGCCTTACTCCTTCCTCTCTTTCTTTTATCCTTCTGCTCCAGCGTTCATTTCATTTTCGTCATAAAAACGTGACCCTCCATTCTTATGATATATTTATTAACTCGTCTTTATTTAATTGTTTGCAAATGACGACGTCGTCGTCGTCAACTCTTGATTTAATTATATAAAGGGTGGCTAAAAAAGTTATTAGTATTAAAATAGACCCGCAACAGGGGCACAATTTGAATATTTAATATTTTTAATCTTGATTAATTTTTCTTATTTATTTTTTTAATAATTTATTTAATGAAAGACTTAATAATTTAATAAAAATATTTGTTTAAGTTTTATAAATGTTTTCTTATCTCAAAAAGCAGTTTATGTATGTGCATCTAAATATGTAGGGCTGAATAAATGAATACAAGTACTACATGTATATTAACTATACTATCCCATAAAATTTCCCTTAGGTAGAAATTTTGAAGAGAGAGATTAATTTTTACTATCTCGCCAGAGATATTATCAGGGCTTCGAACCGTTTTTTTTTCGTTTCGGTTTTCGTTCCGGTTCAATAAAAAAAAATATCAGTTCGGTCCGGTTTTCGTTCCGGCAAAAATAATGGTTTTTTCGGTTTTCGGTTTTCGGTTCAGCTCCGATTAATTAATTTTAAAGACCTTTTATTTGTATTAGAAATTTAGGTCGGGGTATGCCGAGTCTGCCATAAATATATAAAAATATTTCTTGCTACCACCCTAAATCATACTACATGAATTGATACAATATAATATAAATAATAATAATTAATTAAAGGTATAATAATTAGAAGTATATAATATAAGATGTTAATATAATTTATTGAACGGAACAAATAAGTATGAATATTTTTTTACATCCTTCTACTTTCAAACACTCAACAAACGAAACAAATTCGTATATTTAATGTTAAAGTATACAGGATTCTTGGATATATTTACTTACAATTATAACTATAATTATAAAAGATGAAAATTACCTCTAATTATTAAAATATCTTCCAATATATTTTTATTTAAACTATTTCTATTGTCTCGTAAAATAAACTTTAAACCAGAGAAAGCTCTTTCAACACTAACTTGTGTTGCAGTAGCTCCTAAAACCACCATTGCAATTTTGTATAAATGAGGATATGTATTTTTATTTTCCTCCCAAAATTCTAATCTTCGTACTTGGTCAAAGTTATTCAATATTTGTTTCAATTTATTTAATAATTTTATTTATATTTATGAATCATTTTCTTTATATCAATATATAACCCTGTAACAAATGGAATAAATAATTTAAAAAATTACTATCATTAAATCAAAATATCAGTATTAAACAAACGATGAAAACATTAAATTCTGTATTGCGTCTACGAGACGCTGCCAACACAACCGAAGGGAGAGTATGACTAGGACACTAATTTTTGAAACAAAGTTTTTAGCGACACCATGCAGTGCGAGGCATAACTAATTGAAAAAAATTCGGGCTTGTGTGTTGCCAAAACACCTCTTCTGGCAACTCTGGATTGAACACGTACTGAACTGAAATAAACCGATATTATTTTTTTCCGGTTCAGCTCCGGTTTTCGTTCCGACAAAAATACCGGTTTTTTTCGGTTTTCGGTTCAATTCCGGTTCGAAGCCCTGGATATTATTGCGATCGTGAAAATTTTCGATGTCGAGATTTTGATGTTTTTATATGTTTTGAAGGTCCCTGTGTCATTTTTACTAAGGTTGAGAAAAATGTCTGTGTATGTGTGTGGTGTGTAGACAAGATTACGCAAAAATGGCATGAGCTAGAATAATGAAATTTGGTATAATTCAAAATTGGTAGTTTTCTATCAACTTTTGAGAAATGTAGCTCAATCGGAAGAGGGTTATTACCTACAACGTTTTGATATTTTTGAAAATAAAGATATATTGATAGTTTCTCATATGATTAAAAATTATATAAAACTGCAATATATAGATTTTAAGCTTGATTGTATCGCTGAAAGTACCGGAATTAATTTTTTAAATTTTAACTTAAAAATGAAGTTTAAATTTAATATATGTTAATTAATTAATTGAATTGAATATCAATACTATATTGTACATTTAGGTGGAGCCATCAACAAAGAGCCAAACACGCGCTGATTTAATAAATATTATTTATCGATTTTAATTTATCTAATTAATTAAATTTAATTTAAATATAATATATGTTATTTAATCTAATTTATTTTGCGAGATAGTCGAGTGGAGACACTCCAGCTAATTTTTATTTTATTTTAATAAGGTTCTAATTTGAATAATTCTTTAGTATAAAATTAATAGAATTATTATATTTTTTTCCATTTGTTTTAATCTCTTGAAATATATTTTATTCTTTTTTTTATCTTTCACAAAAATTGAAATGTTTTATAAAATAATATTTTTTCAAAAATATTTATAAATATTATTATTTAAATTTTAACGTAAATTCAATTAATATAATTTACCGTAAAAACACGAAGATTAACACATGAACATCTTTATATTCTTTTTAATACTATATTTTATAAATTGTCCAAAAATGATTTTAGATTTCCTTTTAGATACCATTTTTCTAAGACAAAATTTGTTAGCCCTCTTGTAAGCAACTCTTGCCCATCGGGCTGTGTGGCAACCAACCCTCTTTGTCCGTGACTTTTCGTGAAGGGCCGAGTTGAATTCTTGCACCGATAACGTCCCTTGTCTTCCGGGCCTTTGTCTCTTCTTGCCGGAGGACCTGCACCTCGTCTTATCTACCGGCTACTCGGTTCTGTGCTTTTATCATCCACCATCTTTATTAACTCAAGTTGACGCTACTATTCCACTATCTCCCTTCACTTCCGTTTCCTTTCCAATCAATCCTCTTATTGCAAAAGGGACACATATCCTCCAATATTCAATTAAAAAACATTTGTCATTTAGAAACAAATAACAAATAAAAGAAAAATATGATTTGTTTCAATTTGAAACTCTTAAGTATATAGTCGTAAGTAATAGATAAAAAAAATATATTATTATTATTATTATTATCTATATATATAAAGGAGAGTGTTTGTATGTATGTATGTATGTATATATGTATATATGTATGTAATTTGTTTACTTTTTTGCTGTCATAGAAACAAACAAAAAAGAAATTTCCTACTTGACCGACACTTTACCGGTAATTTAGAATTATAAACATCAAAAAATAAAAAACGATTTCTATGAAATTACATCACAATATTCTTATATACCTCTATGGTAACATAGGCTATAGATTTTATTAATATCTAATCAATAACCGCAGAATTTAATTTTTTAAAGTTTATATATAGTTCTCCGTGTTGTTCATTCAAGAGGCAGGCGTGGCCGACTGACTGGCGGACTCATTTTACACAATTTATATAACTCTATATTCCCAATCAAAGAATTATTATAATATTTAACTTTTTATTTTAAATTCTAATATTCAAATATCATTTCAATTAAATAATTTATTCTAAAAGTTCTCATTTTAATTAATATAATAAAATATTTAAATCATATTTAACTTAAATTATTTTGTATTTATTCTTTCTATATTTGAATACTTCTTTTATTTTAAGGGAGGGAATTAACTATGATCTAAAAAAATTAATAAATGAACTTAATAATAAAAAATCAAATAAATCCATTAATTTAAATTAATACTATTAATGAATGTATATATTGTTAATTTATCTTTAGTTTTATCAATACTTTTATACCGTTAATTTTTATAAATTAATTTTTATAAATTGTCCCAAGTCTCTAACTTTGCATTTTCTCAAATTTTATTATAATTAAAAATAATCAATAAAAATCAAGCAATGAAATTAAAATATCGAAATGAAATGATCAAGAAATATTATACTCTATTATAACATATACAATACTTATAAACTATAGGCGGAGGAAATATTAGACGATATCATTGCGGGTTCAGGCCAAATCGATCAACATTAATTAAGATATTTTCATTATGACAGATATTAAAAAAACCGCGAATTCAATAATTCTGTTCACTAATGACTGTAGACTTTAGTAAAACCTACGCATGACTCAATAGATCCGGATAAACTTTTTCAAATTTTGATCTTAAAATTTATCTTGAAGGTAGTAAAGAAAGAGTAAGATGCGGAAATCATTTGTAAAATATTAGGTTACCCAGACGACTTAAATATAATAGGAGATTCGGCAATTGCAATTACAGATAGCGAGGAAAAAATAATCGAGGTAGGAAAAGAGATGAGGTTTAAAATTAATAATGATAAATAAAAATATTTAGAAACAAACAGGAGCAGTATTAACATACAAAATGTAGAATTTGAATATGTAGAAAAATTGAATGTAATCACGAAGGATAATAATATTTGAGAAGAATTTAAATCGAAGTTGCAATCGGGAAACGCCTGTTATCATGCAGTAAAGAGGCTTATCTCATCAAAATTATTATAAAAGGGAATGAAAATTAAAATATATAAAACAATTATTTTGTCTGTTGTATTATATGAGTGTGAGACATGGTCTATGATCTTAGGAGATGAGAGTGGATTCAGAGTATTTGAGAATAGGATTCTCCCCAGCATTTATGGGCCAAAGAAAGATGAGTACATCAGGGAATGACGTACGAGAGATGGAACAGAGGATCAGGAAAAGGACACTTGGAGAAATGTGGTTGTAGCTGCCAAGAACTTTCGAGTAGATAGATATAACATATTCAATAATAATATATATAATTAATTTACTAAATAAATTAAAATATATTTTAAATAATCACACAATAAGAAATGAATGTTTTATGTTATACATTGTTTGAAACAAAATGGATGAAAACCTTTTACTACTTTCAACCAAATACGATGTACCACTCGGGGGTACAGGGGGCGGAGCCCCCGTCTAGATGTGAAGAGCGACGAAGGAGCTCTGAGCAGCTAGTTAATAATAAAAATCAATAAATATTAAAGTCAATGAAAATTAAAATAAGAATGTTATAATTATGATATTACCCAATTATTTCGATTTATTTGAATAAATTACTTTCTTGAAATTTTGAATTTCAACTCTTCCCCCCCCCTGTGCATAATGATTAATATATGATATATATGTACATATATGTAGAAGATATTGATCTACTTTTACAATTTAATAATTTACACTATTTAGAATAGTTAAATAAACATAAAAAAATTAATGTTTATAAAATATTTTAAACCAATTATTTATTATTAATTTATTAAGCATCTCCTTATCTGTTCAATTCAAATAGATTATTTTTCTTGAGCCATTATTTTTTTAGTTTCAATATTCATTAATACCATATTTGATAATAATGAAGATATTTTTGATCTAGGAGGTGGTGGAGGTAATGTCCATGTAAAATTATGCTTAACTTGGTTTATATTTTGTTTTTTAAAATTTTTCGGATATCCCATTTCTTTTTAAATCGTTTTTTTTTCTTTTATTGATAATAATATATAAGGAAAACGAATATCTAATTTTTTATTATTTAGTTAATTATTATTTCAATGGTTTTGCAGAAAAAAAGATATGTACTTATATATTGTATATTAAAAAAAAAATTGAATTATGTGTTTTACAATTTAATTTGTATATATTTTATAAAAAAATTTAATATATATAAAAATATTTAAAATAATTTAAAAAAAATTTTGAAATTATTTTAGTATAAATTTAGTATTATTTTAGTATAAAAGTATATATAATTCTTATTAATGAAAAAAAAATGCTTTTCGCAAAACTCAAAGAAAAAAGACATTTGCCAACTTTATATATGTTACATATACATTTGAATAGATAGATTTAGATAGGTATAGTATAAGATGTATATGTATATATAACATATATGACATATATGAGGAGGGCGCATGGTGGAGTCTAGATCGAGAATGAAATATAGAGATGGAGCAGCAGCAGCAGCAGGGCGCACACACATCGAGAGCACTCAAAACTTTTTGTTTGGGGGTGTGCTACTGCTGGTGCTACACTACGGCAATATCGGAGGTAGAAGGGGTGGCGGGAGGCTAGCCGCCGTTAACTCGCGACTCGTTCGTTCGATTCACCCCTCCTCCAACCCAATCTTTCCACCCACCCGTCCGGAGGTCGATATATATGCGGGAGCAAATCTCTCTATATAGAATATACACGTCCAGAGTACTCGGAATGAAAATATCATTTTCCTCGAGATGAATTGGAAATACAAAATCATCATCATTTCTATATTGGATATTCAACTGGGAATAAATCTCTCTATTTTCAAACTATTTTCATAGTAATAGGCAAATACACAAATTATTATTTATTACAAACATTATAAAATTCAACGCAAAATTAAAAATAAAAACAAACAAATTGATTTCTATTTTTCAGAAATACAATATTTAATTTGTTTAATTTAAAATATTTTTTAAATATTTAATATATTATAATTATTATTATTAGTTGATTTGCACTTACTCAGCACCGAAGCGCTGGTAAGCTTTCACCTATCCCGGTCTGTTCTTATTGTTTATGGGATTAAGCTCGGACGATGTGGAAAGAGAATTCTCCCTAGTCCACATACCCCCTCGAATAATTTTTAATTAAGAAACTTTCTCACGATATGACAGGTCTGAAGAATTATTGCTGTCTGACCTGCCTTATAGATGATGTTATTGTTTAGTTCTAGCATCTCATTGTTTGTTAGAAAGTTATTAAATACAACTCCTTACAAGAACATTACAACCGGGCAAATTATGACACTACCCAACTTGAAAATAGTTTTCAAGTGGATATCAAGTTCTTCATATTTTCTATATTTTAGTTGTTCAGTTTTTACTAAATTATGAGTAAGAGGAACTTCTATCTCAATTATAGTGGCTGTACGAGTGTTATTGTTAAAGAATATCCGGTCTATTATAGTTGATGGTTCTATCGGTGAAAACAATCCTGTCCCAATAGAGAATTGTCTTTCTCAACAGGCCGGAGTAACTATCACTCTCTTCCTCGGCCCGGATCCTGCCCTTGCCTGTTACTCCTGAGGAGCTGGCGCAGACCAACACAATCAACAAATCATCTGGAGGACCTGATGGTCTAAGCTCTAAGCCCTGCGGTTTAAGCGGCCGGTTGCAGACCGTCTGGCTATCCGCGGGAGTAACTATGACTCTCTGGGCCCTCTTCCCAGTTGAGTCATGGTTTAGCAAGCAGTAGCCTCCTCGTGGCTCCCGCTGGATACCCTGATCAAAACAGGAGAACAAATAACTGCTTCTGCGAACCCCGGTGCCTGCGGGTTGCCATCCCGCTCGCACTTCTTCAAGTTAGCTCAATGACAAAAACTAAGCCTCGGACAAGGACGAACACATCCAACGCCGGTGAGCCCTCTGGCTCCTCCGGCCCGACCCATGCTATGAATACTGCCCACTCAACGGATCACCAGGGCCTCTGCCGCTACCCAGGATGTGGGCGCGCCTTCTCTTCTGCGAAGCGGCGTGGCGTCTACGAACAGAGGGCCCACAAGGACTGGTACGACAAACTGCAATTACGGACACCAATCGGTATGCTCGGATATTCCAGGACCAAAGGACTGCTCCTTTTAACTGCTAAGAGGTCCGGTTTGCGCAACCCCACCTTAGCTGTTCTAATCCTTGGCTCCACTTCCACTTGAGTGAGTGCTTAGCCGACTCCTTTTAAAATATGACACCACTGCATCATGACGAGCTATTCTCGTGCAATGAGTAAGATGTCATCGTTGGAGTACATGCCCCAGCGTTTCTACCTGCGCACAACTGGCTCGGCAGGAACGGTCTCCGACCCGTCCTCTGCTGGTCCTGGATCGATCGAGTTGGCATCGCCAGAGGAAATCATGGTCACTTACAAGTTTTGAGCCTTCAACCAACCATCGGTTCTGTTGTGGCACTTTACTGGATGGAGCCAGGGCTTTGCCTCCAACGGAGTTGGTAAGCTTGGTCGCCCACCATCGCTTAAGTTCAACTTTACTATCTAAAATATTGGTATCAATGTCTCCTTAGACATAAATAGGTTTAATACCTCTAGGCCCTTGGCGTAAGCGTTTAATTTCCGGTTAACGATGGAGGGACATCAACGTTCTCAGTGAAGGAATAGAAAGACCACCGTCAAAAAAAAAACATTTTCGTACCGTTGCGTCGGCTTTCTTCAGCCGACTGTGTGCAGCAGCCGAGTGTCAAGAGATAGAAAACACTCGGGAGCAACACTACTCGCAATCCAAACAAACGTTGTTGAGGTTTGAGGACAACTAGGGGGCGCATTGGGGCCGCGGCGTGCGGCCAAACCGAAACTTTTGGACACATTCTACAGAGGTGTCATCGCAATCATGGAGCGCGGATTGAGAGTCCGGTAGTCGGTAGTATCTTATATAAGACGTGACTTATGTAGTCAATTCGACAGAACTAAGGGTACAAGTACCAAGTACTTCGGGTCTATTACTCTCTCGTGGAGAGGTATTTGGAGTGAAAAATTGCCCGAACACCTAATAAAGGTCGGTGTGATCAATTGGTGATGAATTGTGGTGAATTGAAGAAATAAATTAATTAATTTAATAATTAAAACTTCTGGGAATGCTAGGAAGAATTACTATCAACGAACTTTTATTCATATTTATCACAAAATTGCATAAATAATTCCAAATTATATGATCTTAATAAATTGTGAGAATTAGATAAATAATGTAGAGAGCAAAAAATATTTAAAAATAGATTTGAATTTATTTTAATTAATATTTATTATAATTTATAATAAATAATAATTAATAATAATTAATATAATTTATGTAATTTATAATTATAATAATTATAATTATAATGATACGATCGAAGATGCGCTGAAAACATCGCTTATTTATAATTATGCGCTGAAAATTGGGAAATTTTCAACTTTGACCCCTGATTTGACCATGTTCCCAACCGAATTTTAAAAAACCAAAACGACTTTACAATTACACTTTTTAAGCTCTACTCGAATCCAAAATCAAAATTTAAAAGTTCGTTGAAAATATTTTTTTTAATATCAAATTTAAAGATTTTTATATTATTATATTTATTTTTTAATTTTTTAATTGAAAGAAATGTTATTCATATTTTTTAATAAAATTAAAATATAATCGAGAATGAATGTGAAATATTTTTATAAGGGCTACCAACAGAGTAATTAAATCATACTTTATCCAATGGGACAGATGCACGACATTCAAGAGAAAGCAAGTGTAGTCCGAATTTTAATTAGCTGGAGTGTCTCCACTCGACTATCTCGCAATTTGAATTGGATTAAATAACATAATATATTATATTTAAATTAAATTTAATTAATTATAAATTATAAATAATAAATATTAAACCAGCGCATGTTTGGCTTTTTATTGATGGCACCATGGCACGTGTTGGCGCGTGAGATTTGCAGTGTTAAAAAATTAATTCTGGTACTTTCAGCAATTCAATCAAGCTGAAATTCTATATATAGCAGTTTTATACAATTATTAATCATATGAAAAATTATCAAACATATATTTTTATTTTTACGGTCACTTTAGAGGAAAAAAATCAAAACGTTGTAGGTAATGACCCTCGTCCGGTTGAGCTACATTTCTCAAAAGTTGATAGAAAACTATGAATTTTGAATAATGTCCATGTACCAAATTTCATCATTCTAGCTCAAACCGTTTTTGCGTAATCTTGTCTACATACATACACACACACTCACACAGACATTTTTCTCAACCTTAGTGAAAATGATTCAGGAACCTTCAAAACGTATAAAAACATCAAAATCTCAACATCGAAAATTTTCATGATCGCAATACTATCTCTGGCGAGATAGTAAAAAAGCAAGCAATATTGCAAACTTTATTTTTAATCTTTTAGTGTTTTTCAACAATTACATTGATTTTCTTTTCTTTATTATAATTGATAAAATAATAATAATATTCTCAATATATTATATATATATATATGGTAAAACTTAATAAAAGAAAAATTGAATTTCTCCATCGTCTTCTCATAAATGTGTATGGATTGAATATCTAACGTTTGGTTTGGGGTGAATCCTTTTTTCTCGGTCACTTATTTATTCAATCCGACAAATGCATGTTTTAAGTCGCAAGAGAAGAGATTTTTATCGTATTTGTTGGCACCCTCCTCCACCCCTCGACCACCCCTTCTCTAGCTAGACATACCCGCGAAGAGAATCACTCCCCAAGGGCGAATTTGGATGTCATTTTGAATGCAATATCGTCGTCATCGAGTTCACAATAAGTGATTCTGTCTTCCTCCATCTCATCTTTATCCTGTTTCTCTCTCTCTCTTTCTCTGTATCCCTCTCTCAAGAGCTTAAGTGACCTCGCATCGTCACCGTCTCCTCGAAAGATCCTACCACATTAGCAATCGAACGATCAGATCGAGAAATGTATATTCCAATTCCAGGATGATGTGATGGAGGATGTTGAGTGGAATTTCAAGGGGTGAAAAAACACATCACAAATGCAAGAGAAAAGAAATTTCAATTTTTTCGAACAAAGTGTTTTTTTTTTAATATAAAAAGAAATTCTTGTACCTCGTTTGAATACACAAATATCAATATACATTAGATAATAAATTATTTGTGACTCCCACTTGTCTTCTTTTAAAAAAAATAATTCTTTGAAAATATTATTTTTCTTACTTTCTTTCGTCTGATTTGTATTAACAAGAAATTAAAAGTGAGTTATAGAGATTTATTATTGTTTTCAAAAATATAGGTTATTATAGTAAAGTTCGATGGAAAACATAACTGGTATAAGTAAATAAAAAGAGCTGTGACCACACACAGGCACAGATCCGACCCAAGATTTGAAATACTTAAATTAATTTTCAAACAACATTATATATATATATATATATATTATAAAGTATATAAAAAATATTTTTAAAACTTGAATTAAAATGACTAAATTATATTATCTTGGATTTTAATTTTAGTTTAATTACTCAATTATTGATTTCTACTATTTTTTAAGTGATCCGGCAATGAATATAAAATTAAATAGATTAAGTATTAACCTATACCAAATTTTATCAAAATCCGTTGAGCCGTTCGAGCTGTATAAGTCTAAACGGACAAACAATAGACAGATGGACAGTCATCATACTAAAAATACTTTTTTCTGTTAACAAAATGCATGATTCGTGGAGATATGTAAAAATCTCCACATGTGAAATTTGGTGTGAAAACAATACCTCCCTTGCTATCGTCGGTCGGTAAAAATATTAAAAAAAAATTAAAAAAATAAATAAACAAATTTTCTTTTAAAATATTTATTTCTTACGACAATCACTAAATTATCTCTTATATTAAAAAAATAAAAAATAAAAAAAAAAATTAAAAGATATCTGCCATCTAACTCAGTCCGTTTAAATTTAGAATAGAATTCGAAAGAACACGGCTTTCTGTTAATGAAATAATTGGAAAGGCAAACTTTTTTATGGAGTATTTAGGTTTAGGCCCTGAAGGCGGGCGACGTCCACCCCCATTCATTTAAAGCGAGAGCAAGGGAGAGAAGGAGAAAGAGAGAGAGAGAGGGAGAGAGATTAGACATACACGCTCGGTTCAGTAAGTGGGGGTAAGTGGAGGGCACGCGACACGGACAGGCACACGACCAACGCACGCACAGCCCCTAACTTTACTTATAATTAAAATAGGGACAACATTCGGAAAACTTTTAATTTCCATTAAAAACTTATTTCTGCATTATTTTAGATATTATTATTGTTATTATTATTATTATTTAACAAAAAAAATCTAAATAAGAATAAAAATAAAGAAATGAGTCGGATTTTATTATTATTATTATTATTAATATTTTTTTTTAATTAATATATTTATATTTATTTTCATTTTTATATTCAAGCACAAACTCTTTCAAATATTCTAGTTAATTAACATAATAACATAATAAGTATATATTCATAACATATATACGAGTATTTTGAAATACCTCATAGTCCAATGAAAGAATATAAGTATGACAATTTATAAATAAAAATAAATAAATAAATAAATATTAATATTTAAAAATAAATAATAGAATAGAAAATACAAATTAGCACCTTCTGAAAGGCTCATTTGTAAAATATATATAATTTTTATCTTTTTTTTTTATTAAAATTTTGTTGAAAAAATTTATTCACACTTTATCAAGATTTTATTTGATATGCACTTTAATCTATATTCACAAGATTTTTATTGAAACAAACGAAATCATTGAATGCTGGTGGAACAGGATATATTTTTCATTTTTTCTCCTCCATTAGGTTTCTTTCTTTAAATTTAACACAAATCACTTCTACTATTTGGAAGTTAGCCATGATAAAACTTTTGGTGATCGACTGAAACAAATGGACTAAATAATATTTCTAAGCTTTCAAATAGAAGAAAGCATATCAATGTAGAATTTTTTTCTTAAATACATTTTTCATCCTTAAATAGAAATTTGTTTAAATTATTAAAATTCAAAATTAAATAATCATTTTAAATATAAATTGTAAATTAGTATGATAATTATATAATATTTTTTTTATTAACTCTTGGGATCTAATCTATATAACTTAGGCTAATTTATAAATTTACTTAAGAATTTTATCGCATTAAATAATATTTCTGGTCTTTGTGAGGTTAGTATCCTCGTTCTCAAGTTCACTGAACTTTTAGTTTGAAAATATTTTATATAATAAAAGATTATTTTTAAGATTTTATTTAGCTAATGTATTAGATGAAGTTCTTCCAAAAAGTAAAATGCAATTCTACAACATTCTTAAGTGATGATCAATAGTATAAATATATTTTTAAATTTAATAAATAATGAATAACTAATGCAAATAAAGATATATACAGTAGAACCTCGATAACTCAAACCTCGGTAACTTAAAAACTTCAAAAAATAAAATGTTCCCTTCCCATCAGAGTCCAAAACCTCAATAACTTAAAATACGCAACCTCGATAACTTAAATAAGTAATCTCTGTATTGGTCCTCAGAAGCTGAAATCTTGAAGAAACAAGAATCAGGAGAAAGTCTTCAATTTACAAGACGAAAAATTGCTGAATTCCCTAATTTAGAACAATGTTTGTTTACGTGGTTCAAACATAGTCGAAACAAAACATCAGTGTTAGTGGACCCATACTGAAAGAAAAAGCTGAAGAGTCCGCTAATTCGCAGAAAATCAAAAATTTTAAAGCCAGAAATGGCTGGTCAGAGAATTTTAAGAAACGACATGATTTAGCCTTTAAAAAATGTTATTAACCTATCCGCCTCTACCTAACATAGACCCTTGCTAACTTAAAACCTCTATATTTTGTGTTTCCCTTGGACTTATACTTATCGAGGTTCTACTGTATTTATATATTTTAAGAATTTAAAAAGAAAAAAAAATTAATAAAATAATTTGATTTTTTAAGTTTTCCATTGGAATTTCATAGAAATGAAGAGAACTTAAATTAAAAAAGTAATTTATCAAATCAAACTATAACTCATACTTTAAATTTAAAAAAAAATCAATTTTCTTTAGGATTTTTTTTTTTTTACTAAATCAACAAAGCCATATTTTTCATCTTCAATATTTAAATAAATTACACTTTGCCTATTAAAGTAGTAGCTATTTTTTTTTATTTTGATTGCTTTTTGACTTTTCGTAACCGCAACCCACCTCGAGCCCCTCTCCATGATCCTATCTACTGGAGAACGTTTGCCCAGAGCGCAACCCCCAGTTAGCTTTAGGCCTATAGCCTACGACTAGCAGCGTTCAATCAAAGTTAATTAGAACAGAATTCCGGAAATAATTAAATTTCGGTTGCGCGGCTGCTACGGCTGCCTCAGGGCGCTAGAGAGGCCCCGAGAGCCAGCAGCCCCTCACGCTTCTTTTCATCAGACTGGATGGATGGATGGATTCAACTGGCCAATCCATGATGCAAGTGCATGCATTAATAAAAATGTAAACCTTCCGAAATCGAGAGAGTGAGAGAGAGAGAGAATGAGTGGAATAGAGGAGATGAGGGAGGATGAGGGAGATGGGAGGGAGGAGAGAAATGAGAAATTGCCAGAGGCACTTGATATATAAATTGGAGCGAGCAGTTAGTCAATAAATATTAAAATAAATATCAAGAATAAATAATAAATCAGCGTGGAAAATTAACCAAACATAATTTCTGTGTTTTGATAACTCGTAATAAAATATACAAAAAAAATCATGTAATTATATATTTAATACTTACATTTATTTAAAAATATATTACATAAAATTTCAGAAAAAATAAACAAAAAATAAAAAATTAAAATTTATATATTTTTATTCTATTTTTCAAACATTTGAATGAATTATATATTTTCCAAAATGTTTATGATATTTGTAGATAATAATTAAGAGAAGGTGAATAAAAGTGAACTAAGCTGTTAAGATGATGAGTGAATGAGAAAGGAAAAGTGGATAGGGGTGTTTCATAAGGAGGATGCTGTTTCGAAGAGATGAGGCCGGGATTAGCGTTGTTAAAACCTATCCGGATGTTTTGAAAACTTTCCCTTAAAGTGCTAGTGTCTGTATTGTATACAAGAAGAGTTGGATATGTTTGGAAAAAGGGTAAGAGAAGTGAAAGAGGGAGGTTTGTTTTAAAACCGGATAGGTGTATAAAGCCTGCTATTCAAAATGGAAAAAGTGTCTCCAAGAATTTTAAGGGGATTTGAGAAAGGATCATTTATATATATATATATATATAAAAATATAAGCTAAAAATGATTTGGGAATTAAGGACTACCTGAAGTGGATACTAATAGTAAACTAAAATTCAAACAGAATATATAGTTAAGTAAGAATTTAGTGGAATTTTAATATTAAATTTATAAATAGAGACATGTAGAAATTAAATAAAAATAAATAAATATACCTATATATAAATTATTTTTTTTATTTATTAATATAACAAAACCTTATATCTAAATGAAAGAGAAATGAAAACAAGAAAAAGAGGAGAAGTAGATTTTTTTATAAAAAAGGTGAATTTTGAATGTTCGCCAGCTGTATCGATATCGAAATGTTTTTTTTTGGTAAGTATGTAGAGATATGTTTCTCATATGTTGACATTATCAGCCATTTTAGATTAGTAGTTGGTTTTTGAGACCTCTAAAAGCTAGTCACGTTTTTGTGTGTTCTTCGATTTTTTACTAAAAAAAAAAATAGAAAAACAAATCATGGATTCTACATCAGGATAATGCACCAGCTTACCCATCATTGCTCGTTAGTAATTTTTTGGCCAAAAACAACATCGTAATCATGTCTCAACCACCGTATTTACCAGATTTAGCTCCCTGCGACTTTTTCCTATTCTCAAAACTGAAGAGACCAATGAAAGGAAAGTGTTTTGCCACAATTGATAAGATAAAGTCGGAAAGATGAGGTCACCGGGGAATGGCGGAGACTGCATAACGAGGAATTGCATGTCCTCTATGCATCTCCAGATATAGTTAGAATTATAAAATCGAGAAGGCTGCGGTGGGCAGGACACGTGGCTAGAATGGGAGAAGATAGAATGGCGAAAAATATATTGGTAGGGAGACCGAGTGGGAAACGCACGCTTGGAAGACCAAGGACGCGGTGGGTGGATAATGTGGGAAAGGACGTGAGAGAGATGAGAGAGGATAGGGACTGGAGGGTTGTGGCTCAGAATAGGAATACTTGGAGGGGTGTGGTTGCTGCGGCCAAGAACTTTCGAGTTCCGTAAAGCCACAGAGATAGATAGATCATTTAAAATATATTTAAAATATAGATTCATTTATAAATTCTAATACAATAAATTTCAATTTTTTGCATTCCTGATTCAATTGGTATTTGATGATCTTATAATATGTAGATATATACATACATATTTTTATGTTTTTTGTATATTGACAGATTGGTAAATGTTTTCTGTTTCCTAACATAATATTTTTATATTTCAATAGGGATAATGTCAATATGGATGATTGAATAATTCCAATAAACCTATTTGGAAATATTTTGTTTAATATTTCATATCCTACTAATTGGTGTTTTCCTAAACGAAAGAAAAACAGAGCCAGTGTCGAACGAAAGATGAACGGGGAACTCTCGAAACTTTTCTCATCAATCTAAGAGCTCAAAAAAGTAGAAAAACCACAATTTTTATATCTATATATTATGCCATTAACGACCATCATACTTTCCTTAATAATAATAATAATAATAATAAAAACTACTAGTTAATTTATATTTCTAATTTAGAAAGTATATAGAAACTGTAATGGCGAGGGATCAAAGTATCCTAGAATAACAGAACTTTATTAAATTTTAATAAAATCGGTCAGCTAGATTTTAAAAGGAATTTTAATATTTATGAATTTCGAAGAGCCGAGGAGAACATTAAAGGCGTCGAAATCATTAAGTATGTAGAAAAGGGGGTTCGCTTGTCTCTTCTATTTATATTTATACTACCTCAGCGATTCTGAACGTCAAGTTAATAATTATTTAGTGTTACTCTGTCAGTCTTTAGGTGTTTTGGATTGACATGAGATTTTAGAAACAAAAAGACACAAGAAGGTGTTTGTAAAGCTTCTTAAATTCGAGCCAAGATGGAATAGGTAGTGAAGTGAGACAATTGCTTCTTCGAAGGGTGCAGACCACCCCCTCACCCTCTCCAAATACGCTTCGCGAGTCATCCGTTCGTTTAAAACGTGACCCGAATATTCAACCTTTATATTCAGTTTTTCGATAATAAATCTTTATTCAATAATATCTTAAAAAGCAATTCCCATAAGTATTGTTCCCAACTATTAACATATTAATCGAAAGAAATTATATTTGTTAAAACATTGGAAATATTTGCATATAAAAAAAATCAATGATTGATTAATGAAAATGAAAACCAAGCATACTTTTTATTATTCTTGATAATTAATAATTTATTTTAAATTTAAAATGTATATTTAAAATTAAATTTATTTTAAATCATTAATTTGAAAGTATCCAATTAATACTAAATTAAAACAAGGATTGAACATTCACATACAATGCTTTATTTCAGTTTAGTGTGAGAGGTGAAAACTTAAAATAAATTTAAAAAATATAAAAAATAAAATGTGCTACCCTAATACATATTCTTTTAATGTTAATTATTTTTATATTATATTATTTAGATAAGCAGATAATATTAAACATGAATAAATATATTAATATTGAAACTAAAGGGTCTTTCAACAAGGACGGGTCGATGATAAAATTGAATAAAACAAGATGTGTGTGAGATATTAATGAAATTTATTTTTTATTTGAAAGGCCCATTTATGCCATTATGGATGGAATATGACATCCTCCAATTGTCCGCTTCGGCTTCGTATGGTGGCACAAATCCGAGAGATTCAATTTTTAATGACTCTGCTGCATAGATCCGGCTGTATCTGAGCGATGGCCTGCGTTATGTTGGCTTTTAGGGCAACGGTCGATTGTGGCTTATTGTTATAGACCTGCGACTTCAGAAAACCCCACAAGAAAAAGTCTAGAGGAGTCAAATCACACGATCTTGGTGGCCAATTCACGAGAGATAATCCTACCCTCAAACCCTTTGAAAGTAGACTTCGAAGGGCCACCACCTCTGCCATAAAATGGGCGCAATGCGCGCAACGTTCGCACTAACGAACCCTCATTTTGATAATAAATTTTTATCATTTGCACATGCTGATCAACTGTATAACTTACCATGGTGATTTGGCATCAGAGTCTGAATCAGAAAAAACAGATTTGACAGATGCCGCCACAGATTATTAACATCGACCCGTCCTTGTTGAAAGACCCTTTAGACCAAATGTTTTTTTATTAAAATTACCTTAAATAACAATTTACAATTGTCAAAAATAATTTTATTATTATTATTATTTGAAGCTTGAGGTCATATATGCCGCAAAGAAATCATTCATAGTGGTGTATTGGGAGGGGAACGCTGAGAGACGACATTCCCTTATCTTTTTTCAGAACCGGAACGCATTCCAGTACTTTTTCATGTCCCGACAACTCCCACTTAAATCTACTGTTATAATTTCCTTTTTTGTGTTCGTTAATATTTTGTATAGTAAAAATAAGAATATATAAAAATTTATATAGAAAAAAATAGTTTGCTGAAAATAGGACTTTTTTTGCTCCCACTATGCGTTCCCTTTTTACTAATCCATCACTCATCATTCATCATTTTTATATGTGATTATTAAATGACCCTTCAGGGAGAATTTAGTCTTCTTTATTGGGGTACAGCATTGAAGTACAGTCAGACAAACAGTAAATTACTGAATTCTAACTATACTATACTGGATTGTAAAGAAGTTTCATATTCCACTTAACTAAAATATTAATAAATATATATAATAACAAGGAATATATACTATACAATAAATAATAACAATCCTTTAATATATGCTAAAGATAATTTGGATATTTTTTATCAAATTCCATTATATTATAAGTTCAAATAAATTATTATAATGATATTTTAAAAATATCATTAATCCTTAAAAAAAAAAATAATAAAATTTATTTGTTTAAATATAAATTTACTTTTATTGGAAAGGATTATTATTATTATTATTATCCCTGAAGAAAAGAGTTGTTGAAAAATCGGACAAAGACATTCGTTCGTGAGGTGACTATCTCTTGGTCAGAACCGCCAATTTTGGGGCTCCCTTAACAAATCTTAGGATCCAAGATTGTCCATCCTACAAAAGGACCGGCTTCTGAATCAAAAAATTGTTTTCCAACAATAATTGGTTTTTTTATAATTTTTATAAACCAGCTTTATCTATATTTTTTTATACATTAATTTTCTAAAAATTTAAATCTATAAATCTTTATTTAAATATCAAAGATAATAAATCTGTTTACTTTATTCTTAATTTTAAATTTAATCTTTTTCTAATTTTTTTCTTTAGTCCAGATCTCCAGGTCAGTTCACGCTCGGGATCATAGATTTAGAGTGCCTCAATCTTTTCCATTACCCCTTTGAGACCATTCCATCTTTATCTTAAATTTTCACCATGCCAAATCTCCCTATTACAAAAAAATCATAACAATATACTGTACATTATATTATATTTATTTAATTATTATTTTCAAAACAAATTTAATTAAAAATAAAAAAAGGTGTATCTATACATAACAACTATATAGGTATTTACTTATTTCAATTAATTATCAATTTATCAAAAAATTATTTTCAATACAGTAATACCCCGTTTAACGCGGGGGATACGTTCCATCAAAAGAGAGCGTAATGCGAAACAGCGCTAAACGAGGCTATTTTAACATGTAAATAATGGGGTTAGGGGAAGATGGATAGAAAATTGGTTAGGTGTTAAATTTAATAATTCTGTTTTTTTTTTAATAAAAATAAAACCAAACATTTATTCTAAGTCAGACAAATCATTCAGTCTATTCTGTGTTTCTAATTTTCTGCCTTTTTATCAAGAAGGCATCTAATGTAGTTTGCGTTTTCCTTGTGCGTTCTGTTAGAAGTTATTGATAAGTGGATAAAGCATCTATAACACCTCGTCTTGCTTTTGAACTCGTGTCAAAATTTGGATCAATTTCAACAAATTGGTCCATAATTTCAGTTATAGTGGTCAAACTGCTTTTTACAAATGCCATCGAAAGTTCTTTTTGCTCTTCTTCGGAATCATTACTATTAATATTTTTGTTTTCTTCTTGCTCAGTTAATTCCTTGAGCTCATCATTAGAAAGACTATCTGCTGTTTCTTGAACTATTTCTTCGACGTCTTCCACATTTACCTCATCTAAACCGGTTTGTTTCGCTAATTCCACTATTTCTTCCAAAATTTTATTCATATCGACGGAGTGTCCAATGTCTTCACTCTTACTTAAATCTGGCCAAATGTTGCAGTTGCCGATGAGTGTATCTTTTCTTTATTCTTAAGAATTGTTCTTATTGTTGAAGTTGCCAAATTCAATGTAGCAAATTTGAGATTGACGTTCACCAGAATCTAATCTCCTAATCACTTGCATTTTAGTTTCCAGTGAAATGCTTTTTCTGGTTGCTTTCTTTTCTTGTTTTTCGTTAGCACCCATGTTAAAAACTAAAGATCATAATATTTGTCACTGTATTAATGGTTATACATATTATATAAATTTATACCTACAATAATGTCACCAAATGTTTCAAATAATAAAATTGCGTTCGCACAGCACCGTACCAAACAAAAAACACAACTACACTGTTTGGAAAAACCTCCCCGAGTTCAAATAAAAGAGCGCTAAACCGAAACAGCGCTAACCGAGACAGCGTTAAGCGGGGTCTTACTGTATATCCAATCAAATTATACGTATTTAAGGAATTAAAATTTATATAAATGTGAAAACAATTAATATAAAACTAAATTCAAAATTAATTCTATTTATTGAATTTGTATTGAATCAAATAGCCTTTGAATGATATAATTTTTTAAATTTTAATTAATTGAAATATCGACTCAGCTCTTTTACTTTTTTTTTTTTTTGCTGAATGTATTTTATTTGATATCGAGAGAATCAATCAGGCAGGGAAAAAAAAATCAAAGGATTGGAAAAAAGATTCTTTGCGCCATTCATTCGATATGTGCTGTAGTTAAACCCAATATTTTTTCCTAGATAGGAGAATAAATTAAAAATGGTTGCTATTAGAAATAAAAAAAAAACTCACAATCAGTCTAACATTCTATTTTTATTTTTTTTTTTTTATTTTATCCATTTCCAATCTGTTTTTTACTTTGACTCTTTATAAGCTTTTAGCCTTCAATCTCATATTATTTATTGTATAATACTATCATAATTAATTCTTACAAATATACCATGGAAATGTTTCCTAATGACTAAAGAATATAGAAAGTTTATTACTAAATAACAATAAATAATTAATTCTCTCAATTAATCATTTTTTATTTTAATTTTATAATAAATTAGCTACTCTGGACCCTGTACTCCAGGAATGTTGGTTGATCACTTTTATTTATAATGAAATTTAATATATAAGTAATAAAAGGAACACTTTTTGAAATAACTTCTAAAATTTCAGAAAAACGTTTAAGCTTTTTATTTGTATTATTCAAAAATGTAAGTTAAGGAGCTCGAAGAGCAATATTTTCTAACAAGGAATGTAAGAACACAAAAATATATTAATGTTTTCATTTAGTGATTGAATTACAATGAATTAAACCCTCTTGCATACAGACTTTCAAGCTATTACTATGAATTACTTCTGAGGTACAGGAGGCACAGCCCCTATCGGATCCCTAGATTCGGAGATCGCTGAAGGCGGTCTGAGAGCCTAGTAATAATAATAATAATAATGTAATTTGGAATAAGATTAAATATTTTCCTATTTCTCTGTTTAGCCTTTAAACAAAATCCTCCTCATGGACAGAGCCCCATGTCGAGACGGTGGAAGGTTTTAGGGCAGAGGTTGGGAGCGGGGAAGCGCAACTTGCTGGATGTTTACGACGGCGTCGCTGCAACTACTCGAGACTACACTACAATACACTTGGGGGTCGTATTCGAAACACCCTTCCACCCCAGGCCAGCTCTAAACATGGACCAAGAAGACACAATATATATATATATATATATTCATACATACAACATACTTATAGCAAAGAAAAAGGCGGAAAGGGATGTAAAGAGAAGTAGAAGTTGATAAGAAGGAAGTGCGGATGAAAAAAACTTTCTCAAAAATTTACAATCTTAATTAAATCAAATATTTTAAAATAAAAATGACATATTTATTAAGATTAAAAAAATGCACTTTATATATTCATTTGGCTTCCTATAAAATATTTTAATAGACTAAAACGAAAATTAAATAAATAAATTGAAGAAGATTACATATCCATCGTGAATAAATAATTTAGTATAATTTAATCACCACCTCGCCTCTTCCTTCTTTTACTTGTTTTGGATTAAATATTTGTAACCGAGTAGAATATTTATTGAACTTTAACAACTAATTTTCTTTTGACTGTTTATGTAAATAACCGAGAGATTAATTTTGAAGGTCAAGAAAAAAGAAAAAGTATTTTAATGATCATGATTCTATTAGCCAATATGTATAATCTTATTAGAAATTCATTGGCTAAATTTACAAGATATAATATTTATGTATATCGTCTAAAGTTATTTTGAATGCTTGGAAAAGAACTTCTTAAAATATTAATTTTAATGAATGTGTTTATTTATTTTATTTGTGAACATAAAATATATTTTTTTTAATTTCAAGCCATTCTCGATATGGCTAAATAGTTGCTTCCTATTGCTTATTCCTTGAGGAGATTTCTTTTATAAATTAATATTTATAAAAAATACTGCAGTAGCCTAGTTCCATTGGAATATAGTCAAAAATTGTAAACATATATATATATATATATATATATAATTTTGATATAATAAATATTTTAAGGTGAAATAAAAAAAAAAGAATATAACAATCAAAAGTAAAAAAAGTCTTTCCCTATTCTCTTTTCCTGTATTTTTCCTCAGGGGGGAGAAGGCAGACCAGGATGGTTGCAAAGCGAAAGTTTTGGCAATTTGTGCCTGAGTTGCAATGCGTTGTGTTGTCTATTTGCAGCCGAAAACTCTCAGAGGAATCACCCTCGAGACAGGGGTAGGGGAATATTCGCGTTCAGATTTTCAACAAGGTATTAAAGCATTCCCTAGGAGTTGCTCGCAAAATAGAAATGGGCTGATTTATCCTTTAGAATCATATATATCTATATCTATATAGATATCTATATATAGATATAGATATATATCCTCTCCTTTATTTCCACCCTTTTTCTCTATATTGTTTCATTCTTTTTCGAATTCCTATTCTCTAGCATGATTACAATTAGAAAATAAAAATGTGGACTGAATAATTAAAATTGTAGAATAATGACTGTCAAAATTATTCATTAATTTAATTTTAAAAAATTTTCACTCAGTCATTATTATATATTAGGTATATGTAGTTAAAAATTATATGTTTTATTCTTAAATATTCAATTAATGATTAATTTATTAATTTCCTTATAAATCTTACTCCCGACATTGAAACTGACTATTCTCTCAGGAAAGTAACCCTAAAACTTAAAAAACCGATTACTAGAATCCTCCCCATTATGTAGACAAGACAACAGCTGGGCCAGAAACGACAACGAGAAGGTGAACCTTTGCTAAACACTTTACAAACGTTTTTACTTCACATCCCCCTACAGACAATACCGACGAAAATTTCCAATCAATTCTAAATATTGACACTCACAAATATCCTATAAACAAATTTTAAAAAAATAAACTATCCGAAATTAAATATTTAATACGACAGACCATTAAACCAAAAAAGGCTCATGGAAATGACCTAATTACTTGAAGAATGATTAAGAAGCTGCCTGATAGAGCAATTCTTTTGATAATTAATATTTTTAAAAACTTTTCATTCAGCAATTATTATATATTAGGTATATTTAGTTAAAAAATGTATGTAAGTATATTAAAGTTGGTAACCCTGCACCTTCTTGCCTGTATATATATATATATATGTATAATGTAGATAGAAGTTAGTTTATAGTATGAGTTTATAGTAAGACCTTATAAAAAAAACACATTCAAACTCCAACAGATTCATAGTGCCTTTTTTCATTAAACCTACCTATAGACTCCAACAGGTTATGGGCCCAGGTGAACAGTGCGGTTAATTGTGTGATAATTGGAAATAATTTTAATCTTAAAAGGATTTTTTAAAAAAATGGAATTTTTTAAAATTGAACCATTACACCGACACAACTATGATACCTGAAAGATATAGATGGAGTCCATCCTAGTAAAAAATGGATATTGGAACTTAGTCTCCGGAAACCAAAAAAGGACAACTATCGATGAAAAAGATACGAAAGGTATTGAAAAATGGGATCTCCTGGACCAAAAAGCTAAGTCTGATCTTATTTTGTCAATAACACGTAGAGAATTAAGGATAGTTAAAAATTTAAATAGCACTTGTGAAATATGCAATAAATTAAAGGAAATCTTTGAAAGTAAAGGTCCAGCCAAAAAGGCTTATTTGTTAAAGAAATTAATATTAAGCAAAATGAATATAAGTGTAAATATGGATGATTATTTAAATACATTTTGTGAAATTATAGAAAAATTAAAAGATATCGAATTAAAAATAAATGCTGAACTATTATGTATAATATTATATAGTCTACCAGACGAATACGAAAATTTTAGATAGTGCTATAGAATCAAGGGACACTTTGCCATCTTTAGATAATTTAAAAATTAAATTATTGGAAGAGTTTGAATGTCGGGGAAGTCAAGGCGATTCCTCAAATCAAAGTAACTTCATTAAAAATAGAAATAAAAATAGACCTATATATATATATTAATAAAAATTATAATTTTAAAAATAATCCTTGCAAAAGTAATTCTTTAAATTAATATAATATGAATAAAAAACATAATTTTTTCAACAGGGATAAAAGGTCAACTGATTATAATAAATTTAGTAATTCAAATAATGAAATTAAAAACAAAATTATATGTTTCCGTTGTAAGGGCGAAGGACATAAAATTTCTCAATGTCCTTCTAAGTCGACTCATGTGTTAGCCCTGAAAGTCACTGATGATAAAATTGGATTTTAGATTCTGGCTGTACAAATCACATGATAAATAATAGAGAATTACTGAAAAATATAAGACGTCCAAGACTAAGTTGTTTAACACTAGCCGTTAACAGAGAGTAAAATAAATATTGATTGTATTGATGATATGATTATTAACATAAATAATACTCAAATTGAATTAACAGATGTACTATATGTTCCCAAATTAAAAACGAATTTATTATCTGTCGGGTCATTTACTGATAAGAATTTTAAGTTATATTTAAAAATAATCATGCTTTGATAACGAATAATGATGAACTAAGAAAAAAGATATTATTTAAATGAAAATATTCAAAATAAAGATAAAAATGATTTTTCATATTATTCAAATACAAATAAATTATCAAAATTAGACATATGGCACAAAAGATATGGACATTTATAAATGAAAGAGATTTTTAAAACTAATAAAACCAAATCAGATCAAGTTTTCGGGTTAAACCAAAGTATATTAAATGAAAATTTAGATAATTGTGATATATGTATTAAAGGGAAATTATCTCAAACCCCTTTTAAAAGTTCTCACAGAAAAATTTAGAAATATTGGAAATAATCCATACAGATATTTGTGGACCATTTAGAACTACGTCTATCGGTGGAAATAAATATTTCATTACTTTTATAGACGAACCAAGCAGATATTGCAAAGTTAAATTTCTAAAATATAATAATCAAGCTTTTGAAGCATTTATTGAATATAAAAATTATATTGATAACATGACAGATAAAAGAATTAAATATTTGCAATCAGATAATGGAACAGAATACATTAATAATAGATTTAATAATTTTTTTAAAAAATCAAGAATTAATCGAAGATTAACAGTTCCTTCCACTCCCCAACAAAATGGTTTATCTGAACGTATGAACAAGACCCTATTGGAGATGTTAATACAAGCAAATCTAGAACATTCTTTTTGGGCAGAAGCTTTACAGCTTCTAATAACTGCATGTTATTTGAGGAACAGAAGCCCAACATCATCTTTAAGTGGACAAATACCTTATAACATCATTACAAACAAAAAATTGAATGTCTCACATTTAAGAACTTTTGGTATGAAAGTACATTTTTTAAATAAAAATAATAAAAATAAATTAAATTCAAGAACAATTGAAGGAATTTTTATAGGTTATTGTGAGGAAAGCAAAGCTTATAGAGTATATGACCCTAAGACCAGAAGGGTGCATATTACTCGAGATATTAAATTTCTAAATGAATTTCATAATAAAAATGGGGATATTTTAAAATATAATGATTTATTAGAAGAAAATTCAAAAAAGAACAGCTTGGACATAATGATTGATAAACATAATGATGATGCATCTATAGAAAGTGATATTATAGACGAAGATAAAATTGACCAACAGAGAGGAAGAGGACGTCCTAAAATGATTAAAAGTGGAAATAGGGGAAGATCCCGAAAAGTCTATCAATACAAAAAATCCAAAAGTGAAAATGATAAAGAATCAATTCCCAGCTCGAGAGACAGTGATCTCTTAAGTTCAGAAGATGAACTCTCGATAGAAACGACCGAAGAAGAGGTCCAAGGACTTAATGCAGAACTGAAAATTAAAGATGCACTATGCACGACAATAGGTATACTGTGATAACCAAGGTGCAAAGTTCATTGCAGAAAACAATGCTTATAAAAATAGAACTAAGTATATCGATATTAAACATCATTTTATAAAAAAACCTAATAAAAGAAAAAAGAATAAAATTAAAGTATTTAAGCACTGAAAGTATGCCTGCTGATTTTCTCACAAAAACCGTCTCAAAGGTCAAGCAAGAAGATTGCATGAGAAGACTCAAGCAAATGAAATAATTAATAAAAAAAAATGTTTGTTTGTAAAATTGTAATTATTTATATTTTAATTATTCACTTGAAGGGGATGTGTTAAAGTATATTAAAGTTGGTAACCTTCTTGCCTGTATATATATATGTATAATATACAATTAATAAATATAAGTATACAAAAATAAACAGTCAATATTGTATGGGAGTAGGGAGAAAAAAATTATTATTTTTCAAAAGAGAATAAAATATAAAATAAAATTACCTTTGTATTATCGAGCGTATATAATTAATTAATACATTAGATATAAGATTTATTGGAATTTTCATCTCGATTAATCGTTTCTTTAATTACATTGAATCTTCCCTGTGTAAATGAACAGTAAATGTTGAAAGGGGTATATGTTTGGGGGTCTCCAGAGAACGGGTGAAGAATTGATTAGATCTAACAAGGTATTTTGCTATTATATAGTAACATTGCATTAACTTTTGAATTGTTTAGAAGGTATGCCATCTAACCAACAAAAATAATGAATCAAAGGAAATATTCTCAAATAATAGTTTCAAATATATATTTTAATTTTAGTTACTTAAAACAAAACAAAACACCATCAATTATTATATATATATTAAATAATGATTCATTTATTCTTATATAAGTAAAAAAAATAAATTTAAAATAGTATTTATTAAAATTAATTTCTGCCGGTAATCCACAAGCAGGGCACCAGAAAACACTGAACGTGTACGAGAGATGCTAACAAAGGATCGGCGATTGACTCTGCGACTAATAGCCGAAGAATTGGGTATTAGCATAGACACAGTAAATGTGGATTGCCGGCCTGAACGTTGTGACGGCTATTCTGAGAACGATTCCACATCAAGACTTCTCCAACAGTTTTTAAGCGTTATACGAACGTTGTTAGAAGTGTGTTGTGGTTAGTGGAGAGTATTTTGAAGGTTAATAAAGGTATTTACAATTAACATTCTCTTTTTATGTTTTTATCATACCATTCACCAAACTTTTTAGACACACCTCGTATATATAAAATATTGGATTGTTTATCAAAACATAAGAAAAAAAAAATTATTAACCAAAAAATTTGAAATAGGAGGCTACTTACATTAAAAAATATCACGAGTATATAGCACTTTAGTATGTTAATAGACAAAATTTAAACAATTGTATAAATATTAAAAAACAAATCGGTGCTCTATTTCAATTCATAATTAGTTTCATTCAAAATAATTATTAATCTTCAGGGGTTGGTATCAAATTTTTAAACTGTAACGCCGAGATTGAATAGTAGAGGAAAAGTCGTACAGGCACAAATGGACATACCCGTGCCATCTATCGGAATCAATATGATTGACTAATGGATTGGAGGGGATATAGCCTAGTGATAGGATGAAGTAAAAAGAAATATATATTCTTGCTTGTCCAGCGGACGACATATTAAATTGGAGCTATCGAATTACCTAATGTGTTGAAATTTTATAGAAGAGTCTACCGTGATTGTTTATCTTTAGTAGTGTTTATTAATTATATCTATTGTTGTTATTTTACCTGCCATAAATACCGCCTTCCCTATCAGATATCGTACCGGTGAGTGAATTATAATATATGTCTTTATGAATAACGCTTATAATAATCCCGTACCTGTTATTAATGAGTTATTACAGTCTTTAGGTTACGGCCAAGTTTAGGTTACTGCCAGTTGTGGGTTACGGACAGTTTGAGGTTACGACCTGTCTTAGATTGTTGCAAGTTTGGGTTACCGAAAGTCTTCGATTATCGCCGTTTCCAGATACTGCCTTTACGTGATGGCTTTTGGTCTCTAGCTGGAAAACCAAGAAAATACACCTTCTTCATATATCACCACAGCATTACCGTATCGTACTGACATTTACTATTAATAACGCCCATCTATTAAGTGTTTCGTGTTAAAGGTTATAATATAAATAAAAACCAGTAGATCCCCCCGTTGAGTCTCTATCCAGCAACCTAAGTTTAGCTTAGGCTATTCGTGTAACTTAAATTGTACAGTAAACATGTGTGTACCTTAATATAAATAAAAGTTTGTATATAAATTGTTTATAATAATGATATCTAAATAAATATAATTATAATCAAATAAAATAAAATTTCTTTCCTTTTTGAATAAATTATTCTTATATAATTTCTCTCTATAATATTTATTTCGTACCGATTGTACAATTAAAGTCGCATGAGTACAAAACTCATATTTTATTTTATTTTTTTCAAGCATTCTCCTAATTAGTATTGAAGGGAGTGTGGTTGTTTAGAATTGAGCTAGAGATGGGGCACTTGATGGTCACTAAGTGGTCTTCTTGGAGAATCAATTTATGTCCACGCAAAAGCATTTCCAACCCTTTCATTTCTCGCAAGATCCAATTTATAATTTCTCCAAGATTCAATTACGAAGAGGAGAGCTTTTTGAAGTGGTTTAAAAATTCTTGATGAGTTTAAAAAAGAGATAAGATTGAAAATGGTGGTTTCAAATTAAATTTAATTATATTAAAAAATTAAAAATATATTTTCATATTTGTATAAATTAAACTTCAAAAATATACTAAATATAGACCCTTAAAGTAAAAATATTACCATTAATATAAATTATCAGCTAATTTAAAAAACATAAAGAAATTGTATTTAATTGAATTGGTACTGTCGCCCGGTAACAAGGAAGGATAGACATATAAAAGGAAGAAGGATAGAAGAAAAGAGATTAGGACCTGACCCCCCTGATATGAGAGTGGGGAAGTCCAGGAGCTCACGTAGGCAGGGTCGCTAGTCCCTGAAGTAGGTCTGTTCTCTTCCGGGATCGTAGAGAAGTACCCACCCGCTACCTATGATATTACTATTAATTATTAATTAATTAAAATAAAAGCACTAATTTGAAAATATTGTAATCATCTTTGGAATTGATTGATTTATAAATATTTAACAATTGTTTTGTGATCTGTTTTTATTAGTGACATAAAGGCAGTCCTACATTTGAATTGATCCCCACCTCTTCATGAATTCCCCCATCGGGCTAGTCTACTAACCTTTTTATTTCTCCCCTTTTTTCCTACCCTTCTTGACTGAATGACAGGTTGTTATCCTCTGTAACATAAAAAAATACACTTGTTGAATCTGAGTAGAAGGGTGACTTGTATTCCTGGTAAATATAATAATATTTGTATTGATATAAGCTATATAATACTCAAAGACATTCAAAATTTTTGAATTTTATATATAATTTTAAATTGATATTTTGTTTGTTTGGCCAATTATAAATAAACGTATATTTTATTTTTTGTATAATGACAATTTTCTAGAAAATGAATAGTTTAATATTATTCAAATTATCAGTCCATGCTTTTTAAAAATAAATGTAGATTAGAAAATCATACTATATTACTAATTTAAATCATGTTGAATCACTTTCGAAGATGAATATAAATTGTACATTATTTAAATATCTTACTTCACAAATAAATTTAGATGATATACTTATCAATTTAAAATAACATTAAATAAAAGCGTTAAGACAAAACAAACAAAAAAAAAACTTCACTTGGACATTTTAAAATCTTTCTACTGATTTTGGAAACTTTTCCACCAACTATCCCATCTTGGTTTATACTTTTTTTCCTAAAGTTTAAAACAAATTCAACAACCTTGACCTAGTCACACACCTAGAAAACTTTTTGTAAATTTTATAAAAAAAAAAAAATTAATTAAGTATTCCTTGAAAAGTGGGCAATTGAGAGGAGAGAGAAGAGAGCGAGAACAAAGTTAGATATCATAAAGTCTTCTTCCCTAAAAGTTTCTTAATAATAGATTTTTTTTTTATTTGGATAATTTTAAAATATTTTTTTTTTATTTATTTTATTTAAATTATTAAAGGATTTTATTTTTAATTTTTTTTTTTTTAAAGTAAAGAAAAATTATATAAAGTAATTGAGAGAGAGAGAGAGAGAGAGAGAGATAAAGAAAAAAAACAATAAAGAGAATTAAGTTTTTTAATTTAGTTGTTATTAAATCTTTATCTAATTTCCAATCTTTTTTAGTCGAATTAATTTATTAGAATTGAAGTGATAATACTTATATTAAAAATTAAGTCAAACATCATGTAAAAAGTAATTTAAAGGGTTTTGAATAAAAATAAAGAACATTATTTCAACAACTACTATTTTTTAAATACTTATTTTATTTTCAATATTAAGAGATAATATTTAAAATATATTTCATTCTATAATGTAACTTTTAATTTTGTTAGAATTCATAATTTCAAAATTATGAATCTACTGTTTACTTAATATTTGTTTACACAAGGTAATAAAAGTTGAAAATTATTCTTTACCACTTTGTAATCATTATATTTTACCTCTAGAAATTATTTTTAAAATTTAAAGTTGAAATAATTAAATTTCAAACTGATATATTTAAATTGCGGGATATTTTCATATATTTATTATTTTTCCAAAACATTTTAAAATAATATTCAACAAATTATATACTCACTAAATATATATATATATGTTACTGTGAAAGACCGAAATTGGAGAATATCGACATTCACACCGGTAAATGTCAACAAATACCAAATACGTCGGTGAAAGATCGAATATTTCAATACATTCTTCTACATTCGGACCCTAACCGGTGTATGTTGACAATCACAGAAATACTCTGGTGAATGTTGAAAAGAGTTGGTTTCTGCCAAAACTAAGTGCAACACACCTTTGGATTAAAGACGATTAAAACGTTTTGAAGATATAATAAGCTGGAGTGTCTCCACTCGACTATCTCGCGATTTGAATTGGATTAAATAACATAATATATTATATTTAAATTAAATTTAATTAATTATAAATTATAAATAATAAATATTAAACCAGCGCATGTTTGGCTTTTTATTGATGGCACCATGGCACGTGTTGGCGCGTGAGATTTGCAGTATTAAAAAATTAATTCTGGTACTTTCAGCAATTCAATCAAGCTGAAATTCTATATATAGCAGTTTTATACAATTATTAATCATGTGAAAAATTATCAAACATATATTTTTATTTTTACGGTCACTTTAGAGGAAAAAAAATCAAAACGTTGTAGGTAATGACCCTCTTCCGGTTGAGCTACATTTCTCAAAAGTTGATAGAAAACTATGAATTTTGAATAATGTCCATGTACCAAATTTCATCATTCTAGCTCAAACCGTTTGTGCGTAATCTTGTCTACATACATACACACACACATACACACACATACACACACACACACAGACATTTTTCTCAACCTTAGTGAAAATGATTCAGGAACCTTCAAAACGTATAAAAACATCAAAATCTCAACATCGAAAATTTTCGTGATCGCAATACTATCTCTTACGAGATAGTAAAAATTAATGATGAAGAGAAGTTGATTGTACGATTAAAACCAGGAGAAACATATATACAGTATTACGTTACGAACGAGGAAATGTTCAGTATACTAAATGAAGCACACACCAGGACAGACCACGGAGGAAGAAAATGTATCCTTAAAGAGTTGCAAAATAAATACAAAAATATTATATATGAAGTTGTAATGTATTTATATTTATGCAAACAGTGTCAAATGAAACACATTGCACCTAAGAAAGGTATTATTGTGAAACCAATGATCAGTTCTGAGTTAAACTCAAGATGTCAAATTGATCTGATAGATTTGCACTCAAACAGAGATGGCAAATATAAGTTCATAATGGAGTATCAAGATCATTTAACTAACTTTGTCCAACTGGTGAAATGGCTCAATGAAAGCATACTGCTAACGTAATTAAGATTACACTTACAAATTAGACAAGTTTTTCAAAAAAACAAAAATAAATTATGGCTTCTACGAAATAAAAATTTTTCATTATAAAGACAAAAGAAGATTTATTCGAATTAAAGGCTTTAACCAGAGACAATTCAACCTGATTTTTGATCCCAAAAGATAAGAGAAGTATTAAAGATCATCCAATATTGATAAAATCCAAAATTATTCAAAATGTGATAAAAAATTTTTAAAAAAATTGGAAATTATCGTAATATAGATTTGACTATCAATGAAGAAATAAAAAAAAATTATTTTGATGAAGAAGATAATATATGTATGGAAGGTGAATAATTAGAAGAATGTGATGATAAAGAAATAATAATGAACATGAAATCAATTAGACCTGATGAGGAAGAAATCCAGTTAAAAGACGTGAGGGAAACATTTATATTGAATGATTTTAGAAAAGAAATTCAAGGAGAAATCTGGATGGAATAATTTGAGAACAAACTTAAAAGATTTTATGACACACATAAAAAAATTCTAATTTTAAAATTATTTCTAAAAAACTACGGAATGGAATGGTATTCTGCGAACATCAACAAATTAGTAGGTGACGATTGGGTAAAATGGAAAGATTCCTTTCACTACCAAGGCTGGACATACATTAGAAAAGCTTTGGCTTATAAATACATCTATAGAGACATGAAGGAGTTCGTCCTAAGAAAAGAAAACTTATTATTGCAAGCGGATAAAGATATCCCAGAAAAATGTAAGATATATTTGATTGTTTGTAGCCTCCCTCTAGAAATCCAAAACAAATTAGAAAAAGACAAAATTAAGACAATAGAAGATATATTGCAAGAAATACGGAAAACACAAAACACATGTGAAATTAAATATAAAAAAGTTGAAGAAAGAAAAAGAAAAATTCCGAGAAGTCAACTTAATCCCAAAATAACAAAGCCTTGTAATATTTGTGAAAAGCTGGGATATGCAAATAGATTCCATCCATTACACAAATGTTGGAATAAAAAAAAATATATTCATCTTATAATTGATCATTTTACTAGATATGTATAGATGATAACTTCTAAAGGACAAATGGCGGAGGAGTTTATAAAACTAATTAATATGATAACAAAAAAAAAATAAAATTGGAACATTACTAATTGACCAATATAGTTCTCTAAAGTCAAAAAAATTTAAAGATTTCGTTAAAAAAAATATTAATTTGATTTATACAACGGTAGACAATCCACAATCCAATGGAAAGGTAGAAAGAGTAAACCAATCTATAATTAATAGAATGAGATGCAAATTCAATGAAGATAAAAGAAAACATGGACAAGAATTGCGGAAGAATGTGTGGAAGAGTATAATAATTCAATACATAGCTCAACAAGATATTCTCTAGCACAACACTTCTAGGAAAAAGTTCATAGATTATTCCAAAAGAAACAGAATATTCAAGAAATATGGAAAGAAGCATATGAAAATTCAAAAAAAAGTCATGAGTACAATAAAACAAGATTTGACAGAAAAAGAAGAAAACATGAATTCAAAAAAGGAGACAGAGTATACATATCCAATGGAAACAGATTAAATAGAAAGAAACTAGACGAAATAAGAAAAGGACCATTTAAAATAAAAAAGAGAGTATCAAACACAGCTTATGAAGTCGACATTAAGAAGAGAGGGAATGAGGGAAATAAATTTCATATTTCCAAATAGATTCCTTTCTCTGGATAAAAAAAAAATAATATTAATAATAATAATGAATGAATAAATAAATAGATGAAAGGAGAGAATGACTCGCAGCCAAGGGAGGTGTAAATCATATTTACTAATGTATCATTTGTCTGAGGTTGTTAGCATTGGATGGTAGTTCACTTGCGCATTCACTTGATATGCTTAAGATATTAAATGCATTGATATCCATTAATGTGTTGGATACGAGTGGGTGAATAAGGGACTTTTGTCTAATTCTATTTTACTACAGGTAAATATGATTTATTGTATATTTTTGTATATAATTCTATAATAAAATAAAGCCTATTTTACTTACAGAATCGAGTAAGACTTTTAATTCATCCACACACTTACATATATATATGTTTTAAAAATATCCATATATGTAATATGTAATATTAGAAGTAATTCAAGTAATCCTTGTCAAAATAAATAAGTATTTAAGTATTTTCTTGTGTTCTCACAGTGCAAACTCAATAAACAAGTATATTTTGTTCGTTGTTTTTAAATAGATATTTTAGTGAAATGGCTCAATGAAAGCATACTGCTAACGTAATTAAGATTCGTGTTGAATCCATTTAATTTTAAGGATAGTTTATTATAAACAAAATATATTTTTAAATATTGCCAAAGCATTCAAGAATAAGAAATTGTTACCAAAGAATTTGAGTATAAATAATATTTTTTTTCCCAATTATTTTGTTTATATCTTTTTTTTTAAAATATTCGATTAAAAGATTTTTTGAAAATAAATAAGATTTGGGTAATTTTTCTGTTTCTGGTTTGCTACTTTCTCAAACCAATTTGGACATACGGTGTTCAGTTATGGGGCTCCCCTAGTGTTTCTAACATAAACAAAATACACCGGACCCAAAACAACATCCTACGCATAATGACCAATGCGCCTCGGTACCTACCTCTTAGAATACTACATAGAGACCTTAAAGTCCCTACAATAGACGAAAACACCTGTACAAAGTATCGACAGAAATTGACAAACCATCAAAACGACAAAGCCAGACAACTACTCATCAACGAGACTAACGGACGAAGACTTAAAAGACTTAAACCAATCGACCTCTTATAATTCCTACTCTGAACTCAGCTATAGTTCCCTTCGTTTTCTAAACTATTTTCCTTTAATCTATATATTCAGCAGTTTTTCTTTTACTCTATTTTTCTTTCCTATCCTATTCCTTATTCCCTCTTTCTTTCACTGAACCCTAAATTAAGAGATGTCCTCCCGTTCTACTCTATCGGGCAAATAGCCGAGCCGAGTACTTCCTAATACTCCTATTTCTCCTTTCCATTATATTGTAAATATTATTGTAAATATATTGTAAACGATTTCTTGTTGCCCAAAGAAAGGGCAGATGTAGATCTTAATTGGAAAATAAAAAAAAAAAGGTTTGCTACTTTTACTAAGAAGGGAATGCAAAGAAGGCAAACGAATACATTGATTGTATGTCTTAGTTTATCTATTATCGATCCAATAAATGTCCGACATTTTCTGAGCTATTTTCCTAGTCAAATTGAAATGAAATAAAAGTCATTTGCCCAACAAAGATTTAGCCAAATGACTTTTGCCAACGACATATACAATATATATATATAAATTATAAAAAATTGCAACAATTTATTTAACTTGTGGTTTATATTATATTTGTTAATTATTATAGTCATTATTATACTTTTATTGCGAAAAATTATATTTAAAAAGTTAGGGATCTCCTGTTATTTTATAAATCTTACAAATACCTAATTATTCTTTAAATAAATCTTTTTATTAGAATACTCACACATATTTATCTATTTATATACAGTATATATATATATATATATATATAGAGAGAGAGAGAGAATTATAATCTTTCATTTATATCATTAACAAAAAAGAAATTTCAAAATTATTAATACATATGTTTCTTATGACAGTTCCAATTAAGAAAGAGAGGGTCAAAATACAAAATAGTGGGAGGTGTCATGCAATCTTCGCATTAGTATTCATCATTTTTGGCGACAATTCATTATACTGCATTGTTCATTAATGTTATTTAATTATGTCTCTTGTCTTGTCTGTGTGTCTATTTATTACTTTTAGAATAATTCAATGCGACGATAAATTACAATTATTTACAAATTATGACATTTTTTTCAAACATTTGAATTTGAAGTTTGATATAAATATAATAGTTTTAAATTTTAATTACCTCTCTCAGATAATTTTCCTTCCAAAAAGTAGTTAATCATACTTAACGTGACCATTTAATTTTTTTCCTAAAAACAGGACATTTTTTAATTTCCGGTAATAGTTTGGGGAGGCTATGAGCTATGAAGAAAACGTATATTTTTCATTATTTCTGTTTATTATACTGAAAATAACTGAAAAATATAGTAAATAATATAACAATAACTTAGTATATAATATAATAATAAATTTAAAATAAAGGACAAGCTACCTGAAAACGGAACTGCCCCGTTCAAATTATGGTTATGTGGTCACTTGAATCATACTACGTATTTACTTCAATAGAAGAAGTAGACGTTTTTCTTTCATTGATTTTGTGCCTTAAATTTTTTCAAATTATTATTTTATTATCAAACGCCTGAATTAATCAAATATTTCAATTCCAATCAATCTCTTATTGAAAAATCATTTTCATCTTAAAAGCATGTAAATTAAATTTCCATTTAAAAAAATTGGTGGGAAAACGACTCGAAAATGATAATTAAAAAAAATAAACTATTAAATTTTTTTTTATATTTTGCGTTTTTTTTTAGTAATAATTTAAAAAAATATTTTCTCTTTTGTTTCATTTCCATAACAATTGGTATCTTGTAGTCCGTCCCTCTTTTCGTTGTCTCATGAATTTTTTCTTGACCCTTTGAAAAGCGTAAGCCATTATTTAGTGGGGACACGGCTTCCATGTCCACAAGGTTGGCGTGCGGCTTGAGTGGGGCGTGAATCGTGTTGAAACGAATTTGGAGAATTATTCTCCTTGTTCTTACTACTCTTGCTATTAATATTATCATTGTGAATAAAAAGAGATCGGTTGTGTAGAGTGAGACACAGAAACGGGTTGCGAGAGGGTTAAATGGATGACGACGATGGGGGGTTGGGATGTGTGAAAGCGGAGGTTTGATGGAGATCTTATTGAAACGGGAGAGTCCGTTGTTCTTGATTTTTCTTGCGAATTGGTCGCTTTGTTCACTGATGGAGTTGCGCGACCGCGACGCCGTCATGCAAGGGTGCAACCCCCTGGGACAAAAGCCGGCACCCCGAAGGAGACCCTGGCCAACCGCTCCTGTTGCTCGCCATTCAAAGCCAGCATATTGTCTAAAATAACTAAACACATTGAGTGGATGTGACAACTGAATCCCTTAGGAGAAACCGCCCACCTCAGACCTTTTTCCACAGAAGACTCTTCATTTCGTAACGAACAATGACCACTGTGTTCAATAACTACAAGAAGGATAGCAAGCATGAAAGGGCGCCTCAGAGATTTACCTTCATTCTTTATTCCAATCAATACAAATCTCAATGACTATTATATATCTTTACTATAATTATATTATAAATTATCTGTGTTTTATTTTTTTCTGTTTCTTCCTTTCAATTCAGTTTCTAATTATTTTTATAGATAGACCCCCCAAAAAAAGTTTTAATCTGAAAAGAAAATGGAAAATGAGTTTAGTTCCAAGCTATCGTATAAAATAATTAATAGAGTCTGAATAGCGGATAAAAAACGGCTGGAATATGACAGGGACATTTGCCACTCGCTTAACGTTTAGTTACTTTTATTTCAAAATTATTTTTTTTCCTATACAACGAATATACATATCAACCATTTGATAACATTATATCATAATTATTAGCTTTTTTACACTAATCGCATATTATATATATTTATGGTAATTGTCTAGTTTAACCGATTTGGATAAAACTTTACCTGTGGATTCCTTTTTTGATTCAAAACAAACTTTCTTTAGTCAGTATGTGGAGTTCTAGTTTACGAGATAACAATTATTAAAGTTTTCATAAAAATCCATTGATATTCTATTTAGCTACCATGTTTTATTATTTGACCACCAGAGGACTCCACTAATTTTCTGTTGTTTTTTTATAAGTTCGGATTGGATAGAAGAAGATTAAAAAATTAATTAATTAAATAATTTTCCTATACTCAAACCGAACTTATAAAAAGCGAAAATTAGTGAATAAGTTAATAATTAGTGAATTAGTCAATAAAACATTATTAAATGGCTGCTCATTCATAACTAGTTTATACTAGTAGATGCTTCTTAAGGAAAGTTTGTTTTGACTCAAAAAATGGAAACCACTAGTAAAGTTTTATCCAAATCGATGATACATCGGTTAGACTAATCAATTACCATATTTATATATTAATATAAATACATTGCCATAAAAATCCAAAATGAAGAAGAAATTAAATTTAAACAACTACTTATTAATTAATTAACTAACTCAACTTAAAAGTTAACTAATCATTTATTTGATTTCAAGGTTACAGGTTAACACAACATTTCAAAAGTGAATTAGTGGCATCTTAATAACCGTAATATTATTTTAAAAAAATTATATTTCTTTTAAAAAGGGTTTTGTACGACATCTCTCAAGATTTTTTAATATATTTTTTATTTATTATATTTTCTCTCTTATTTTATTCTTAAATTTTATTATATAAATATATATACTCGTATATAAGTATATATAAAGTTAAATAAAAATGATTTTTATATTAGTTTGTTAAAAAAAGTTAGTATATTATTTTCTAATTTATCTTTCATATATTAAAAGAATAGATAAAATTATTTTTCTTCTAAACATTATTTAATTATGGGTAAATGATCAATAAATTAATATTTAAAAAATAGTAGTTAAAAAAACAACAAAAATAAACTTTATAAACTTTTAAAATAATTATATTAATTAATATTTTTTAATTCATTCTGTATATGATATTTTAAAAAGATACTAGCATGTATATATTTTTTGCTTTCAAGGAGGAATTCTGCATCATCCTTCTTCCGTTTATAATTTAGTCTTTTTGGTGTAATTAGAAAACCATGTTTTTGGCATGTCGCAGTCTCAAGACAGCCCTCGTTCTTTTTTTTCCTATTCCAACTAATTCCAGCATAAATAATTAATTTTTTTCCCAGTAAAGAGCGCCGGCTCTGCCCGGGAATAAGGTTAATTTTTTAATTGGAGTCAAGAAGCGTGGTCCGGTCTTGAGAGACACTCAGCGCTTAACTCAGGCTTGAATTTTCATCTAATAGGCCAGGAAGGGGTGTGGGAGGTGAGGGTGGATTCGCGATCAGCCCCACCCGCGACTTCGTGAGCTACTTAATTAGCTACTCGAGGCTCATGCAAATGACTCAAGATATTTCTCGTTTGCTCACACGAAATAATTGGCACAAGTTGTCAAATAAGAGGGGTGGGAATCAAGAAAATCTCGGACTAGTCTCTTTTGCTCGCTCCTAAGAGGGTCTGATCAAAAACTTGCTTGCCAAGTGAATTCGATGAATATCCTCCGGCAAAGTAAAAAAATATTTTTTTTCCAAAATTCCATCATGATTCATAACATATTTTATTAGCCTGTGTATGTATTTAATACTACTTACTAGTATCTATCTTTTTGAAAATAAAAAAATATAAAGTAAAAATATATAAAATTAAAAGAATAAAAATATAGATTATATAGGTACATGGAAAACAATTTAAGATTAAATTATATTTAAATGTGTTATTATTATACATGTGTTCCATATCATGGAATTATTTAATTATATTGAAACCACATAAAAAGTACTAAATAAACTAAACAATTAAAAGAACATTATCAAAGACTTAAAGTACATATTAATATTAATAATGATATTAATACTATATAAATATAGGGTAAATACAGGCAAATCAAGCTCCATCAACTCGTGCATTTAAAAATTGGGTACAGAAGTTCGAGGAGACGGGTTCAACATTAAATCAACCACGATCCGGCCGACCTAGGACGTCGAGAGCGCGTACGAGCATCTGTTAGAGAACAACCTGGCCTCTCTACTCGAAAGCGGTCTAGTGTTTTAAATGTGTCCAGGACATATTTAAATCGTATTCTTCACAAGGATTTACATTTCATGTAAACACATGTCACACCTCCAACGACTCAATAGCAGCGGTTCGTGAAATTTTTGGGCAAAAAGTCATATCCAAAATATGACAAATACTTCAAAAGTAAAGTTTTTAATAACAACCCTCTGTCTATTGAAGAATTAAAAGAATACGCGAGGAAATTCTGAACATTTCTCCAAACACTTGTCGGGCGGTGATGGAAAATTTCCGCACTAGGTTACAGGGGTGCCAACTAAACAAGGGGCACATTTGGACGACGTTATTTTTAAAAAATAAAAGCCTGATTTTTGTACTTTTATAATAAATAAACATATTTTCTCTCATATCTCTTTTTGTATTTTTTATAACCATTTGAAATGTTACCGGACTTTTGGTCCACACTGTAGTATAAAAATAACAATTAAACCTATATATATTACTATCAGATTTATCAGGGATATAATCACGTATTTTTGTAAGATTGTTTTCTCGAAGTTTCGGCACCCATTTTGGCACCATTTTCAAGAGATTATTTAGGTGGGAATATTTTTGGAATTCTGGGTCTTGTCAATGTGACCAAGGGTTAATATCGGGATTTTGGGTTGATAGGTTGGCTGGTTTTGTACTTACTGCGTTGCTGTAGAGCTCCGAAGAATCTGTTGTCCGAAGGCTGTTGTCCAGTGCGGACGTGTGCCAGTCTCAGGATTGTTTAGGATTCTTCGGAGCTCCACAGCAACACAGTAAATACAAAACCAGCCAACCTATCAACCCTATATATATATATATATATATATGATAAATCTGATAGTAATAATAACAATAACATTCACGGAAATCTATTCCAACATATATATATATATATGTAATTAATACAACCAAAAGGGCAATCACTTGATTAAAAGTATGTAACATAGAGTTAAATTTAATCTTGGAAGATTCATTTTTTATTATTTTTCATTTTTATTTTAAGAATCATTTATAATTTCACTCGGAACTACTCTTGAGATTATAACGCTAATAACCTGAGTCATTCTCTTTCAGGCCTCTCTCATGTTCTATAGCCAGGAGGAGATTAAGAAATATGTTGAGACATTTGCACACAGTGAATTAGTCTGCTGACTAAATTCAGAGGGTAGCGCCATAAATAAAACTACACCTTCACACTCTACACCCGAAATACAAGAAGGAAATCTCAGATTATAAATACCTTCATTAAAGGTGTAGAAAATTAGAGGGGCCTATAAAACACGACTTGGATTTTGCCCAAAAAATTAAAGATATTAAGAATAAAAATAATTAATTAAATTAAAATAAATTAACTTAAATAATTAATTAATCATGATTAATTAATTCGGTATAGATGTTCTAATTTAACAGAGATTATTATTTATTATATTATTATTATTATATCTTTTTATAATTTATTATCAGAAAACAAACAAAGGCATATTTTTATTTCGAAATTTCTAAAAAAAAATCCTTAAAAAAATTAATTTTGAAATTTGTTCGTAAGAGAAATTGTATATTACAAAAGTAAAGAAAAACATATCATTATTAAGACAATTTTTGAAAATAAATATTTTTAATTTAAAACTTGAAATCTAATTTTTTTTTATTAAATCTTTCAAAATTTAAATTTAGTTATCAATTTTTAACATTATTTTTAATCAAATCAAAATCATTCTTTGTTTAATGGGTATTTTTTAGTTTTAAAGAATATGAGCGACATAAAAATTCAAATTTGAAGATTCAATTTCATTATTAATTATTAATTTATTTATTAACGTTATATGTAAATTGAATTGTTTAATATAATACTAAATAAGGGGGGAGGAAGGGAAAAAATAAATTAAGGTGTAAGTGACCAAAATGCCGTCACGCTCTAAATAAGAATAAGAATTATGATTATTATATATGAAACCTCTCGTAATATGATTTCATTACAAACAAATAATATATATATATAAGGTTGAGAAACTCTACTCTTTAATGGGTTACGTAAATGGAAAAAGAAAGAGGTATAAGCTCAAACAAATAGCTGAGGGTTCATCAAAATCGAATGTTGATTAAATAATCTGATGCAGCATTAAAAAATAAAATCCTGAGTCGGATTTTCAGAAAGAATAATCGCCCGGTAGGTTGGTAATTAGCTGAGATCAAAGGTTGGAATGAGAAGTGAGGGTGGGTGGAATGGGGAAAGAGTTGCAATGCTCGGCAATTTCTTCTGCCAAATAGATATATATTTAGTTGAAGGGAGGTGAAGGAGAAGAGAGTGCGAATTAAGCTGTTTAACCCAACTGATTGGTCTGCTTCTCTGATTCTCCCTCTCTTGGGTAAAGTAAACACATTGGGATTCCCAGAAACCCAGGAATAGGCATAACCACCCACTCACTCACTACCTGTTTCGTTAAAACAAAGTTTAGGTCCCTAACAACAAAGAACAATATTTATTTATTTAAAAGCTAATTTGAAAAATATGATTATTATAAAAATTGTTTTTATTTATTAAAAATTAAAAAAAAACTAGACACATATAAGATATATATTATATAGGTAGATTTTTATTTAGCATGTTTAGATTATATTTTTTTTTTTAATTTGTGAACCTAATACTTTTCATTTATCTGATTGAACTTGTGTTTGAAATTAATTATAAATGTTTATTTTGATTAATGATTAAATGATAAATTTATTAGTATATGAGTTTAAGGAATTTTTTTTTTTTGGAAATTGAAATTAATAAATTTAAAATTCAGAGAGTCAAATAATTGGTGATGTTTAATTAAAGTTGGAGAATGAATTTTAATGATTAAATTTGATTGATTAATATTATAATTTAATTAGTAAGGTTATTAGAGAATATACCATGAACATATCACTACATATCTACCTTATAGCTATTTAATTTAAAAGTTTGTTAATTAAATTCATTGAATTAAATATATTACTATGTATTTTAAAACATACTATTTTTTATTAATTATTATATAAATATGTCAACGTAATATGAATTATATTGATAAATATTGATATATATAATTTTAAAAATTATTTAATAATAACTTATTTATTCAATATAAGGTACACGATATATAATGTATATATTATTACCACTTATTATTTTTATAGAGAACATTCATTATATAGTTACATACAATAGTTTCAATCAATAAAATGTATAATAATTATTTTTTTTAATCATATTATGATATTTAATAATATAATAAACACAATTCCCTTAATTTTAGTACATATAATAAATTTAATTTATTTTAATACAAAAATATATTTATTTTAAATTGAATATCATATTGAAATTAATAGTTTAAATTGGTAAACATTTGTAAATCTTCTAATTCAATATTAATTTTAGCAAATTTTAACTTTATATGTTACGTATATAGAGAAATGTAATAAGTATATATTAAGTTATTAAATTTTAGGTATACAGAATTAAAATAAAAATAATAAGATATGAAATGAATTTTTCCCATTGTAAGTAAAGTAAATCTTGTTATAGGGACGAGGAAGCCTTTAGAAACGAAAATATGGACCTCACAGAGGCGGATACCGGGGGAGCAGCTGGGGCAGTTGAGAAGCGCCACTAGTACTAATGATTCTGGTTACTGCATGGGGTAAGAGAGAGTGAGAGAGAGAGAGAGAAAGAGGAGCTCTTACTCCACCTTCTCCTAAATACTGCTAAGTCAATGAAACGTTAAGACCTGGGAATCCCATCAAGCACCCATTAGGCCAGCCATGCGAAAGCCGCCCAACCCCCTCACTTTGGATGGGAAGGTGGCGGGTGGCTCCAACAGCCAGATACACTCTCTGAGTAAAATAATTACAAATAGAAAATACCTCCAACAAGATACTTATATTCATCTTAAATATTTATTGTATATCTCTCTTTTTGAATAAATAAAATAGCATTTATAATAATTACAATCATTCCAAAAGGAAAATAATAGTTTTCTTTTTTTTAAAAAAAAATAGTAATACAAAGTGAATTAACTTAAATTAATTAAGACTTTTTTTTTAAATTTGTTAATTGAAAACTTTTAGAATAGTTTAAAATATTCTCAGTCTTTACTGATAAAATTATTTATTTATTTTACGATTATTTAATTTGGTCAATATATTTATTATATTTACATTATTTTAAAATATTCTCAGGATAAGTTATTATTAATACATTAATGTATTTTATCATATATTCAATATTTTTTGTATTAAAAAAAACTCTTTTAGAAGGCTTTAACTTGGTGAGAAACCTTTCACTTACTTCATAAAGTTAAACTCTCTCTACTAATATATATATTACAGCCTAGATACTTCTATGTATGTATAACAAACGCTCCATGTGGCACCTCTGGTGGTTAAGAAGTTGACACTTAATATATAAAATTAATAATTCTAGAAATTTCCATAAAAAGAATGTTTATAGGTAATATAGGTATAGTTTTTTATTTTAATTTCTAATATTCAATAATATTAAAATTAAAATCAATAAAATTAAATGAAATATTACTCCTTTTTAATTAATATTTTCTAAAACAAAGTAAGTAATATTTTTCATATTTAAATTTTTAATTAAACTAAATTTAAATGTGTTCATTTGTCAATTCCACCATGACAGATTAAAAATATAAAACAAATGATTTCGAATTGTATGAATCAAATCAAGTCAAATCAACAGTTTAATTTCAAATTGTATTGAATCTTTTAAATAATTTTTTGTTAATGTTGTTATTGTTACTTTTAAATTAATTTCAATTAAATTAAAAATTAATTAGTATTTTCTTATTTAAAACAAAATTGGTAATATTTTTTATATTTAAATGTATATCTTAATATACAAGATATAGAATTTGAAAATGTAGAAAAATTTAAATACTTAGGTTCGAAATAATATTCGAGATGAGTTTAAAGCGAGGTTACAATCGGGAAACGCCTGTTATCATGCAATAAAGGGGCTTATCGAATCAAAATTATTATCAAAGGGGATAAAAGTTAAAATATATAAAACAATTATTTTACCGGTTGTATTATATGGATCTATACTCACACAACGGATGAAATATTAAATAAAAATATAACTAAAAAAGAAATAATAGGTGAAGGTATTCCAAAGTTCATAGTGGGAATTGATGTTTATAATAAAAAAAATTAAAAAAAGAAAAAACTCCAGAAATAGATGGAATATAAAATGAGATAATAATACAATCAATAAACATTATAATTAAACCATTATTACGAATATTTAATAACATTTTGGAAACTAAAATAATACTTAAACAATGGCAAACATCAAATATACTGATAATATATAAAAAGGGGGATCCACTTAATATTAATAACTATCGCCCCATTATACAATTTCCTTGACTATCGGGAAGATTTTTATGAAAATGATCTACAACAGAGTCATGAAAAAGATAAATTTTAATCAACCAATAAACCAGACAGGATTTAGACCTGGACAAGTGACAACATACATGTAATAAACCAACTGATAGAAATACCAGATAGATTTAATATTCGTGTTTATTGACTATACAAAAGTATTTGACTCAATAAAACAAAACCCAATAATTGAAGAGTTAATATCACAGGGGATAGAGTTGGAATATGTACAACTAATCAGCAATATATATGAAAATTCATAAAGCAGAATTTTACTAGATAAACCAGGACCATTCTTTCCGATATGTAGAGGTGTGAAAAGGGAGATCCTTTATCACCTTTGATGTTCAACTGCGTATTAGAATCTGTATTTAGACAAATGAATTGGATAGATATGGGCCTAAAAATAAATGGTGCATATCTAAATAACCTACGATTCGCAGATGATGTGGTATTAATTGCGACTACAAGAAAAGATATGGAAAAAATATTATCAGATTTGAACAAAAAAAGCCAAAGAGTGGGTCTAAAATTGAACTCACAAAAGACTGTTATTATCTCGAATATGGACTTCGAAGAAATTAAATTTGACAACAATGAACCAGCCATCCCATGCAAAAAAGAAATAATTTACTTAGGACAGTTAATTGCTTTTGAAAATAAAATTGAAAAAGAATTAAAAAGAAGAATAGCCCTTAGCTGGAATAAATTTTGGTCCATAAAAAAAAATATTTTTAATAATAAAACAATAAATATTGCTACAAAAATAAAAGTATATAACAAATGTATAATATCTGTTCTCACCTATGGAGCTGGAACTTGGTCTCTAACAAAATCTCAAAGTATGAAAATTGAAACAACTCAAAGAGCTATGTTAAGATCTATCTTAGGACTAAAAAAAATAGATAAAGTGAGAACAGAAGATATATATAAAAAAACAAATATAAATAACAATATAATAAAAAAAATGGAGATGGGCTGGCCACGCTGCAAGATATGAAGATAATAGATGGACCAAATTAGCAACAGAATGGTGCCCACTAGATAGGAGGAAGAAGAGAGGAAGACCAGAGAGAAGTTGTCGGGACGCCATTGCAGAGGTGGCTGGAAAAGACTGGATGCGAGTGGTAAGACAGAGAAGAGATTGGAAAAATTTGGAAGAGGCCTATGCCCTAAGGGGCCTGGTTACACAATCATAAAAATATAAAATTATAAATGTAAATATTGTAAGAAAGATGAGGTCACCGTGGAATGGCGAAGTTTGCATGACCTCTATGCATCTCCAGAATAGAATGGCGAAAAATATATTGGTAGGGAGACCGAGTGGGAAACGTACGCTTGGAAGACCAAGGGGATAGGGACTGGAAGGTTGTGACTCAGAATAGGAATACTTGGAGGGGTGTGGTTGCTGCGGCCAAGAACTTTCGAGTTTCATAGAGTCACAGAGATAGGTAGATTTAAATGTATATTTTGAAAAACTATGTAGTTTGCAAATATGAGTGAAAATGAAGATCCAAATGAGAGAAAACGTCAATTGGCTAAAGAAAGAAGGGCACGATGGCCAACGTGGCAAAAAAATTTGTAAACTGAAGTTTAGGTTCGCAACTAAAATAAGCCTGTAAATTTTTGTTTATGATATTGAATTGCTATTTTCTTTATAGACGTATTTTATAGAATTATTTATTTCTTGACATATTTTGTTACTTTGTATTCCTTGTAAAAATCACTAAAAAGTAGTAGTAAAAATTTATAAGTTAGTCCAGTGATGCCCAAAGTGTGCGCCGCGATATATTCAATTAAATTTTCTAATACTTGAAATTTTGCGCCAACAATCTTGTAAGCTTTTTAATTTTTCGCTGTTAAATGGATAATTGCTTTTAAAAAAGGAAAGTTTTCCAATTTTTCAAGAAAGTAAAAAATTTATATAAAAATCTGATGTATTAAGTGAGCCTCAGAAAAAATCTGATTATTTAGGGAGCCGCAAACCAGAAAGGATTGGGAACTTCTGAGTTAGCCAATTTTATTTGATTTTATTAAATATTTTTTATAACAAAGATGTCCAAAGATTGGTTTATTAAACCATGTTCATTTTTCTGAGGACAAGTATACAGAAATTTTCATAAAATAAAAGAACGTGTTGTCATTATTAATATGGTAAATAAACAATTTAAAAGTCGAGAAAAAAAGAAGATATGCTTCTCAAAAGTGATCAACAAAGGAGTTTAACTATATACACTGTATTCCGCCGTGGACAGAGACTAGGTGCGAAGAGTGCCGAAGACGGTCTGAGAAGCTAGTAATTATATAATAGAATAAATTTTAGCATATGATTAAAACTATAAATAATTATATTTATTTTCTATCGACAAAGCTCACTTATTGAAAAAAATACTTATCGATATTTTGAATTCACTTTTAAAGTAATGATCATTAATCTTAAGACGTGCTTAATGATCTATTTGAAAATAATAGTTATTTTTTTCGTTGGTTGCCTGGGTTGGTTTGAAAGGGGAAAATAAAAACAAGCAGCCAGGCGAATAGATTTCAATGGTTAGCTCTGAATGCGAGGAACAAAGCCTTAAGGCCTTTAAGGTATGTGTACGTCTGTGTATGTATGACTGCTCAAGACTAAGACGCCGGCAGGGCATTAAGCGAGTGGAGAGATGATATTTATGAGACCCGGCTCCTTTGTTTATCCCTGGGTTCACTTTCCACCCCCACGGACAAGTTGAGATTTATTATTTGACCCTCCCCCGCCCCAAACACCTTAGAAGTTGCTCCCGAATAAATCCCACCCCGGGAACAATACAGAGTGTTTGATCATTTATTTGTTAGCCTCAAAATCAGTTATTGTCATTCGTTGGGGGTTGACCGAGCAATTAACCCCTTCTCCAATCCACTGTTCTTGGAGATAATTCGCCATGAGCGATAGCTCCTTCTATAAACCTCTATATATGTATACATAGAGAAGGGATCTTAAAGAGAGAGGGTGAGAAAGAAGAGATCCAATTCCCCAAATGACTTGACTAAGAATACATCTTCGTGTAAAGGTTTACAAACAAGATGGGATTAACTATACGTATATGCACTGTATTTATAAGTCTAATTATATAGGTATTAAGACCTTAGGAGAATTAAACCTTAATTTAATAGTCTTAAGGAAGTCAAGGAAATAACTTAAAAGAAAAGGCAAGATTGATGAATGGAACGAGATTCCAGAGTAAAACACCATTCAGCATTTTTAATCAAAAATCAATTTCAAATTTCAAAATTACATTTAAATTAGACAAACAAATACCTAAACAATCCATTTCAAACATTCGACTGATATCTTTAGATATTTATTGTAGTCAACAACAACAAAAATGCAGTATAATTTCTTAATTATAAAATTAATAATATATATTTTAAAATTTGAAAAGCGATTGTTCACACAGAGTATTTACAAAAACAAAAGAATTTCTGAATGCATTTATTTTAAAAATTTGAAAATATAACATTTTCAGGTTGAATTTATTAATTTTTTTTTTTAATTTATATAGAATTTTAGAGTATATTCGATAGATTTCGATTTTTAACTCATAATTGCCTGAACTTTTTAAAATGAACTAAATCCAAAATTTATATTTATATTTATTGTAGTAAATTGAAATTAATTAATTATATTAAATTGTAATTTCATTTCAAGGGAATTGTTAAAATTTTGACTTCAATCTTTTACATATTTTAAATTTCAAAATAGTTAATTGTTTTACATTTTGAATTTATTTTTTTAATTTTGTTTTGCATTTAAAAAATTGAAAACATTTTACTTCTATCGACTTTAATTATCTATTTTAGTTTTTATTATTTAAATATTTTTATTCAAAATCGAATATAATTTAATTAAATTATTAATTATTTTTTTCATTTCAAAATTTGTTAGTAATTTACTTTTACAAATAAAAGCTATTAAAATAATAAATAATTAAATTTATCTTATCAATATTGATATGATTTTTTTTTCACTAGATTAAAAAATTAAAGTACGTTATATCATCAATGAACTCAAAATATTCACATTTCATTAACTACCTGCTAATTCTCAATTTGTTTCATGTAAATAAATTTCTCCTCAATCTTTCCTCTCTTGTTTGAATCACGTGTCTTGTAGATAGCAACCTCTCCGATATTATAATTCTGATGATGTTTGGGTATCTATAAAAGACATGTAATCAATATAAATTTTCTTTCACTTTCCTGGGAATTAAACTTTTTTCAGTTTATGAAACAATTCCATTTTCAATTACTCTGAAGCTACTACAGAACACATTTTATACCCATAATACCAAATCAGAAAAATAATAATTGAATAAATATTAATTTTGATATTTTTCGATAATAATTTTGATGGATTTCCCTTTTCCGAATGATAATAAAATAATATAAAATTTAAATTCTAATTTAAATCTTTAAATATTTTTGTTTTTTCTATTATATACGTAACTTTGATTTACATAAATTAAAAAAAAATATTATAATTACCGTGATTACTTAAAGAAGATCTCCATATTATTAATAAAACCTTTTTGGTTAATAATAAGTATATACAAATAAGAATTTAACTTTTATTGAAAATTTTTAAACGAAAAATAATTTATATAGTATAATTAAAGTCGATATTGAATGTTAACAAAAGGGGTGGATGTAGGAGAGTGGGTGGGATTTATAAAAGATTGGAGGACTCGTTCTTAATCTTTATACAATCTGTACAAAGAACCCAGCTATATTTATAGAGTGGAGTGATTTTAAAGTTGTTTGTTTTTAAGAGACAAGAAATCTTATACTGAATGGTGGATGGAGGATTGAAGGCGGTATTAGACCGAAAGCAATTATAAATAGATTAAGAATTTTACGAAAAGAAACTTTACTCAAGGGATGAACTGCATCAATAGGCAGGTAGGGCAAAGAAAATGTATTGATAGGCAAATGGGGGGGGGGGAGAAGTCGTCTCATGGAAGGAGAACATTCTTCAATTTAACCTTTCTTTTCTGCTATTAAATCAAAATTAAGTTACTACTTATAATCTAGCTAGAAAAACTATATTCCATATGAATCCCTCATTAGAAGACGCCATGTAGTCTTCAGAGAAACACATTTAATCTTTAACCTCGAGGTTCAAGTTCTGGGATCAAGTTACTGGCCTGGCAAAGGAATCTCTCTCCAGACAGCCTAAGTGAACAAAATTGGAAAACTACTTGTAATAAAAAGTAGAGGCCTCCGATCAAGAAATTCATGATAAAGGTTGAGAGGATCCGTTGTACTTATTATACAATACCTCTATTCCTCTTAGGGAGAAACCGACTTAATAGGCGCTGTCCTAGATGTACAAAAATCAGAGGTTTTTTTATTCTTATGATAATCAATATCTACGTACATGTAAGTAAAAAAGGTTGAAATATCTCTAATAAATTAAATTGTTCCTAGTGTGCCCATTTTCATCATATAACTGTTTTACCCGAATCAGTTGGAAACTGACTTGTTAGGTGCTGTCTTTTCGTAGGTTATCCAAAAGTTAGACAGTTTTTTTTTTATAAATATGTTATTAAATTATCATGCCAATTGTTCCAAAATGTTTTATTTTTATTTTATATTTTTTTAATTCACCAATGATGATTATTGTTATATAAATTACAAAATGTTAACATTATATATTAACTCAATTTTAATATTAATTGTTTTTGTTATTTTTTAGGAATATACGTACCTTTCTAAAAAAATCTGTTGTCTGAAAATAAAATTTAACTTTCTTAAATTTAAAACCTTTTTACTGCACCTAAAGAATATTAATTTCAAAATACAATTCATTATATAATTAATCCTCCCTAAGGTATAAAAATTATTATCAAGTATATTGATTTTCTTTATGAATTGGAAAACCAATACTTGAAGTTATTAATTAAAATTTTCTAGAAGTTATGATAGAAGTTTTAATATATATATATATATATACCCAAAAATAAATAAATGGAAAAATTACTCCAATTTGATTAACATAACAATCTTTTATAAAGAAATTATATTTTATATTAAATAATCTTGATTTAGATTTCATTATTTTATTTAACAGACTATATTTTTTAAAAAAAATGTCCTTATATCTTGTTAATATTAAAAAATTGTAATAATCTATTATGTTATGTAAATGTACACAATATAGAAAAATTATATTCTAATTATGAAAAATGTTGACATAAAATAATTTTCAATCAAAATATTGAAACTAAACTAAATTGTTAGGAAATAACAATGAAGAATATCAAAGCGTCACTTTTTCAAAAATAAATCATTGATTGGTTTTGAAAATAAATAGAAACATTTATATTTATTGTATTTGAAATTTTATCCAATGCATTAAATTGATAATCCTTAGAAATAAAATAATATATATAAAAATGAATTATATAAAATTATATAAGCTTACCTAATTAATAAATTATCTCAAAAACTTGTTGAAATTTACTTTTATCATCTATCAAACTACAATATTAAAAAAGAAACATAAATTTTAAAAAAGAGAATATATTCTAATGAATTGTATGGTTGTATCTCTCTAGATATATAGTAATATCCGTATATTAATAATACGATACTCGAAAACACACAACACACATATATATATATATTCTCTCTACTAACTAACACTCTGCACCTAGCAACCTCCAATCCCCTCTAACTCATCCTCCATTTTGTATAGAATGAGATCGGGAAAAGTTTGTTGAAAACTTTTCCGGGGACGATTTTAATGTACGAGAATGCGCGCTCAGGTTTTATAAAAAGAGGGTGGCGAAAGGTGGATGAGAGACAAGATGACATCCACTCTCTCTCTCTCTCTCTCTTTCACTCTTCTCCCATCTACAACACATACCATGACATTCACACACTTACTAGAACACTTCTCTTGAAAATGACATTTTTTTTTCGAAAAATAGAGGAAAAACTTTGAAATGGATAAGTGCTCTATTAATCTATCGAGAAATTTGAACAACTTTCAAGATTCGTTGACTACTAATGAAAAAGAGAAATAATTAAATTTTATGATAAAAAATAATTGGTCAGTCAATTAAAATTAGAGAGAAAATTGATTTAATTTGAAGACTCTTTCTTATCCTTTACTAAATTACATAAAATTCTGATTGGCACTTACTATTTATTTGCATAATCTTTGAAAATTACTTTTTTATTATTATGATTATTATTATTTGGACATTGAGACACCTCAGCTACAAAGACCATTTGTGCCTTAAAGAAATCATCCATCGGACAAGATAAATTTCATTTATCTCCAAGCAATCCCTACAGGGAGAATTTCATCTTGTTCGCCGGGGCACAGCCAGGCAAACAGTAGTTTACTGAATCCTGACCGATTCCATTGTGTCAGACTCCACGCTCCCCGGATAGATCACTTGGTAATAATGAACTTTCCTTTTATATCAAAAACAATCTATTCAATAATCACTCAATCAATAAATACAATATACAATAAATAAATATTTCAATAAATAATAAAAAAATATCACCGTTCAAAAGGGGACTGTAAAGGGGTCTCCATTGAACATGACTAGAATATAATAATGGAAATGACTTGATTTAACTAGAACAACAACCCGATATATATATATATTTTATACATAATTATATAAATAATTTACCAATCGAAATCATTGAAATTATATTTAACAAATTAGATATCGTTTCGTTATATAAATCATATCATGTCTGCAAAAAATGGAAAAATATTATTAAAAAACATTCTCGTTTATATAATAAAATAAAATCCTATAGATCTTATAAAAGACGCATGAATACCGATATAGAATTTCAAATGAATGAAATTTGTAAAATAATTAATACGAGACATAATCAGAATCAATCCATTGATACATTTAATTCTATTAATATCAATTCAAACACTAGAAATATAAATAATTTAGTAGAATAGTTGAAACCAGCGAAAATACTAGTAGACAAGTGACAAGAAAAAAGAAAACATTTTAAAAAAAAACAAAAAATCAAAATGAACAACAGAAAAAGAACATTAAAAATAAACAAAAACTAAGACGATTATTATAAATAATATATTATAAGGAATATTAACATGACAAATGTGATGGAAATATATTATTTTTTCTTTCGAGTTCATATAATTCAACTAATACAACAACTCTTTATCCAAAAGATTTATTATTTATTAATATCTACTAAAAATCATTTCTCTATTTAAAATTTTTTCTTTTTTTTTATTTAATTATTTGTAATTCTTTTTTGTAATTCTTTTCTATTTTTATTACTTTCCATTTTGTAAACATTCCTATTATTTTAAAAAATAAATCTATTTATTCTAAAATATATAGGGCTGATGTTTCCTCAGGGCTTCAGAATGCAGTAAGTTAAATCCTTTCAAAAAAAAAATTTTATCATGGACCCTAGACCACACTGACAAAGACCCAGCACCCCAGCATATATATAAATGTTTTAAAATGTTAAATAAAATATTTTTTAAAATCATATATCAAGTATATTTCAAATTGATATACATTGACCTGGTCTAATTTTAATTGATTTTCGAGAGAAGATGGGGGAAGAGAGGCTATTCAATATTCAAATAATATAAATATAAACAAATTTTATAAAATAACATTTTTCTCATGAACTAAAAAGAATAAAATCATTTTTCTATAAGCCTTGTCAAGTTTATGGAAGAATTTCTTCATATACAACGAAAAAACGTTGGGCGCATTTAGTTTTATTTATATGAAACATCAAGTCAAATTTTTGTAATAATAAAAATTTTATTAAACACATAAACTGACAAATATTTTTATTATGCAATAAAATTTATAGATTAAGATGTAAGAAATTAATATTTTATTATTTTTCACACACACACAATGTAATATACTTATAACAAAGTACGTAACAAATTTTAAAAGAATGATTATCTTCTTAAATTTACATATTATCAATCAAAGTCAAAACAGTTGATTATATCAGAAGAAATAGTGTTACTTTTTAATTAAGTGTTTTAGTGTGATATGTAAGTATTTATATAAATTATAGCTTTATAAAGGAATTTAATTGCCTAGAAATAAAATAGAAAGCAAATGTAAATGGCATGATTTTTGAATATTCAGTGTTTTTGCTCAATTTATTGTCAAATCCATTGAATAGGAATTATAACAATTTTAGAGAAAATATAAGAGCTTATAACAGTTGAGTTTTATTCGCGTCGATGGGTGCAAAAGTGGTTGAGTCCCCAGGAAATGGTCCTTACGTTTTCAAAATACATTGTCAAGTATATCACTGAACTTCACATTTAAACCCACACAAGACGGAGATTCAAAAATATACGCCCAACTCTTGCATGGATTCCACAGGGGCAACAGCCGAAAGATTAGCGCAACCAACATATGTCAATCTTATCGACAAAAGATATCGTTTTTTTTAATTTTTTAATATCCACGACCAGAACTCCCAACAACATCAAAATAAAAATTAAAGAAAACCTCGCCCAAGGCAGATTACTAAAAAATGATCATTGGTATACGAAAAATATTGTTTTCAAAGAACTATTTAATTAATTGCTGCAAACTACGATAAATTCAGTTTAAGCTAGAATTTAAAAAATATTAATAATATAATATAATATAGTAATATAAAAACAAATCAGTTTCTTAATTTAATAAATATTATAAATAAATTATTTGAAATATAAGAGTAAACATTGGCAAACATTTTTAAGAGATTAAATGAATCATATTTTTTCTTTTACTCGGATCTCGTTCTTATTTTAATCGGAAATTTAATGATTTAAAATAACTAAAATAAATAAAAGATATTTGTAGTATATACTTATATATATACAGTCCCTGGCCAAATTATTAGACGCACTGCAAGATTTCATGTAAAATATTAATTACCGAGTGGTACTTATAAATTGAATTGTTTTTTATTTTTATATTAATCAATGAAAATAAAATAAAACAGCATTAATTTAGAAAATTATATGTTTATTAAGTATTAAAGAAAAATGAAAATACATAATGTAAATAAAAGTCAATATTTAGTCTTGCCACCTTTAGCCCCTATCAAAGCTTCAACTCTGCGCGGCATGCTCTCAATGCAAGACTGTACTGTCTCCTGCATTTGAGGGTGATGATTCCACATATGAATAATTTTTTCTAGGAGCTGGGTTTTGTTGGTGATCATATCTTTAGCCACTTCTCTTTTCACTAGCTCCCACACATTTCCAATTGGGTTCATATCGGGGCTATTACCCGGCCAATCCAACAGAGGGATATTTTCTTCTGCCAAAAAAGCTTTAACAGACCGAGCAGTGTGGCAGGGAGCTCCATCTTGCATGAAAGTGAATGGTTCCCCATTTAGAAACCATTCTTTGAGCTGCGGAATTAACCGATTTTGTAATAATTCTTTGTATTGGTGTTGCCTCATTATTCCATTTACGACGTATAGACGTCCAGCACCCTTGCCGCTGATGACCGACCAAATCATCACTTTGGTTGGATGTTTCACCGTTGGAACGACACAGTCAAGATGAAACTTTTCTCTATGACGACGACGCACATACAGAGCTTTATTCTGCAAAATTTCAAACGTGCTTTCGTCACTGAAGCAGACATGTCAAAAATAGACAAAATATATAAACTTCCATGTTTCTTTGCTTTATTTAACTGAAAATGATTATAATGTATCAATTTTTTATAAAATTACAAAATCTTACCGATCTCCAGAAGTCCACATCTTTGTCTTTCCATTGTTTGGCCCACTTCAGGCGCTTTGCTTTCATGGCAGCTGTTAACTTGAGCTTCCTGGCAGGGCGACAGGCCTTAAAATCTAATTCTTTTAATTTTCTTCGAACAGTGCGTTCAGAAGCATTTACGCTAGCATCCTGGAGTTGTGATTTTATTATCTTTGTAGTAGCAAATCTGTTTTCTAGACAAATTTTCTTCAAACATCTCTCTGACCGTGGAGTGAAAATTGGTTTTCTACCGCATCTTTTCTTTCTTTTTGAGCTTAATTCCTCCCCAGACTCAATTTTCTTTTTATGCGGCGTACACTGGCTTCAGAAACCTTCAATCTTCGTGATATTTCCCGGTTTGTAAATGTATTTGTATTCACAAGGGCCTTCACTTCAGCTTTTTTACGTGGTGTATGATCGACTTTTCTACCCATAATAAAAATAGTCCAAATATTTTTTTCAAACACTCTAAACAAAATAAAGTAATAATTGAGTAGTTAAACAAACAATGACAGTCCATAAAGCCACAGAAACACGTACGTACCTGCCGCGATCTCGATCACGATTGATATAGGTTTGTACTTGTTTACGTTCATGTATCACTTTGTCAACACAGTGTTGCCATTTTTTTAAAATAAATACAAATAGGTAGTCTACGACAAATCTTTTAAATAAAAATCAATAATATTGTAGTTTAAATATACAATGACTGTATAAAAACTCTTAAGAATCATAAAATTATTAAAAAAATACAGTGCGTCTAATAATTTGGCCAGGGACTGTATGTAAGGTGACCAAACGTCCCGTTTTTAGGTGCTCTGACCCGGCGTCCTCAAAAATTTCTTCGGGACAGTATTTTTTTTTAATATTTAGGACATCTCGTACTTTTGTTTCAAAATTTTTTCAATTTGGTTCTAAAAAAAAAAAGGTAAACCGTTTGACCCGGTTTGGTATTTTCGAAATATGGTCACCCAATATATATGTACATTTAATTAAATAAAATTATTTTCCTGACATTATTTTTCATATATTCTCTAATTTATTTATTTGATTTTTAATTTTAAAATGATAACTTACACACTTCATTTTGTTTTTGATTTCATGTTTCATGAAAAAACAACAAACAATAACATAATTATTCCATCATTCATAATATAGTAATTCTTTTAAACAAAATAATATTTTAGTAGAATAACATTAATTAAATAGTATAAATGAAATTTCAACTATTTTTCGTTCTAAGAACGAAGTAGGGATGGTATGGGTGTGATGGGCATAGTTTAACATTTAATATCAATAATAAATTTCTGGTTGGAGGGTGTATCATCCCCGTCTTTAAATGGGAATTAATTAGTAGCAGAAGATGGGGAGGTTGCCGGGATTGCTTTGTCATGCCTTGTAAGCAACACATTGTGCGGCCGGCAGGATATAATTCCCGAGGCTAATTGGCCACCTCGAGATGCAAATGCCCTGCGGTTAACGGTTAACGCTGCATAAGGAACAGCTTGGCCGGGATGGCCATACGAGCAAAGTTCATTCCAAGGTGCTCCAAAGCGACATTTGCGTACAACTACCACTTGCTAATTAATTCGCAGTCCCGGGCCCACTATTTGCAATATATTTCTTCCTCGGACCAAATGGACCTTTTCGAATTGCATTCCGTATGGAGGCAAGAAGCAGATTGTGGGTGGAGGACATTCCAAGGAATCCGAGTTTACCCTTCTAGCCACATTAGATCCTACTATGTGTACATGAAAACACAACAAGTATTTGTGAAAATGGATTTTCTGTTATTTATTTCTTCAGAGGGTTTCTTAATAACTTTACAAAAACAATGTTTTTCATCCATTTCATTTTAACCACAATTAAAATAACACCAATTCATTTATCAATTTTCAAAACTTTTATTACAAAAGAAAACAGTGGATTAGAATTAAAATTATATTTTTGAAAATTTCGAAATACCTTTGAAAACATGACTTTTGGAGAATACCAATATTAACCCGCTCGCTTTCTATTCAAAAAAGCATCCTTTTTTCGAAACACAAGGGGGGGGGGGCTTGAAAAAATTGTTTTGTTAGAGAATGAAAAGGATTTTTCAAAATAATCTGGATAGTATATATTTTATTTTTTTCATTTTTTTTTTATTTTATTGGGTTTCGGGATCTGTTTAAACAACCTTTGCAATTAATTTGACTATTATTATTTTTTATATATATTAATTTTTTGAACATGACTAGTTTTAATTAATCGACCTCAAAATAGGCTATAATGAGGAATCCACGCTTTTGGTTATTTTTTTAAATTTAAACAAATGTAAATAATAAATAATTAACTAAGAAAATATATTTATTTTAATTCTTAATATTATATTATTACTTTATTTATATAAATAAAAAATTTAATCCAAATCAATTTATGTTTTAATTTCTCTGTTATAATTATAGATAAATTTATTAATCAAAATTATACGTATATAAAAAAAAAGATTCTCAATATAGGGAAAATATTTTTTGTAAAGAAATATCAAAATATAAAATAACATTTTCGATATTTTATCATTATCAATTGGCAAGAAAAAAGCATATTTCTTTACTTTCCAATGAATACGCAAACTTTGTTTTTTGAATAGCCGCTAGATAGAACCTGAAAGCAGCAAATCATTTACTCTTTATATTATTTAGGAAAAATAAATTTTCGTTATAATTTTTATTTTTTTTATAAAAATAATTTAAATTTATTCTTGTAAAGAAATATCAGATTATCAATTTTGATATTATTTTAAGATTAATCGTAATTAATATTACTTTCTTTTCCATTGCATATATAAGACTTGGTTTTTTGAATAACCGCTAGATAGCAGCATAAATCAACTTGAAATTTATTCCATTATGATCTCACCTAGAGGGCCATAGCATCATGGCGCCAGGTGCAAAAGGATAAAGTGGTGCACTTTGACATATATTTTTCATTATAATAAAGACAATTTTTATTTAAAATTATTAATAAAATGTATTACAGAAACATAAGTATATACATAAATAATAAATTTTAATTTAATCATTTTTGAAATAATTACTTAAAAATGTTGATATCTAATATAAAGTATAACTAGGGTGACCATAATGTCTAGTGACAAAATGTAATGTCAAAAACGGGACCGTGTTATAAAATGATAAGTTGAGAATTAGAAGAAAAAAATATTAAAAAATGGCTCATAGGCAACTTTTAATAAGAGCGGGCTCAACGTGTAAGCAAAAGAAAAGTAGCATTGGGGCCAACCCCCCGATACAAGCCCAGACCTTTTGAAAACATGTTAAGCACATAGGGGCCACAAGAGGCGCTGCTGGCACTAATTTAAATCCGAACGTTGTTCATAAAACAACCAACAGATGCCGCACCAGACTCATTTTTAAATTCATGAAATCCATTTGAATCATTTTAAATATTGTGAAGTGTCGTAAACATGTAAACATCTGATTGTCTAACCTAAACAATTTGAAACAATTGTAAATATTATATTATCTGACTGATCCGACACCCTCCAATTGCGATCAATATGAATAATAATAAAGTAAGTATAATTAATATAATTTTACTATTATTGATATTGATAAAGTTATATAATATATGTACATATAAATAAATTTTTGATTTTGCAGTTTTTAGATTGTATTCATAAGAATTGTGTTACAAATTCTCTACCTGGAGAAGAACGAGTATAATAATAATAATAATAAGTATAATAGTCTGCTAAAATATCGTGTATGCAAACTTCATTTTAATGATTATGATTTCTACACACCTGAAAAGAAGAAATTAATTAACCCTTGAATATAAATCAAGATGGTAGGTTTTGTGATATTTAATAATGGAATATCCAAGGTTGGGAAAACAGAGGAATATACACCTCAGCTGTATAAATTTTATAAATTTTTTTTAATTTTGTTTAAAAACATGTCACAATAATAATCTATTTATTAAATAAATAGGTTACATAGAACATTATTCTTTTCATTTTAGATGTGCAATTTATATAATTATATAATTGAAAAATTGTGTAATTTTTATTTAAGTGAGAAATTTAATATAATATGTTTAAAGAAAAATATGTATAAAAGATTTGTTTACAAATGAGATACACATCATTATTGTTAATGATATTTTGTAATAATCTATTTTCAAATAAATATGTCACATACAACATTATTCTTTTCTTCTAGACATTCTACAAATTATGAAATTTTTCAGTTAAGTGAAAAATTATTTATTTGGGGATAAGACCAACATTTCAGCAATTTTCTGAAAAAAAAAAAAATTATTTCTGAAATGTCAGTTTTAGCTCTAAATAAATAATTTTTAACTCAACTGAAAAATTTCATAATTTTTTCATTCTTCCCGCTCCTCTCATTCAAATAATTCAAAAAAGGATTTTAAAAATGGTGCCAGGCCGGTTTTTTTACATCATAGTTCATATAGGGGCCACTTTTTAGCAGCAGCGCTAAACGCTGTTTCACGAATTTAACATTGCGTGTCCCCCCCCTGATTGGGGCGCTTCTGTATAAGGGCGCCATAATTTATGAAATATTTAAACAATAAAATGAAATTAATTAAAGACTTGTAATCGACATTTTGTAAATTGAAAGATAGTTCGATATGACCATTCTATTTTTGTCGGTAGTTAATAATGCGAATCGTTGTTATTCCGCCACGAAGTAAATAATAATAATTTGTTAAGATATACTATCTGACATTAGTAAAATTCTCCAAAATTCAAGTAAACATTTAAATAAATGTTCCAATAAAAGAATTTGATAATTTAATCACTTATCATCAAAACTACCTATCAGGTGAAAATTTTAAGAATAGTTTAATAATATCAAATGATTTAACTGCATTATTACAGAATTTAAAGAAAAATCAATAGGAAGACGAAAAAAAAAGAATGTTCAATTATGAAGCAAGAGATGAGCCGCTAAATGACCCACAATTAAAATTTAAAATTTAATTCTTATTTACAATTTTAAATACAATCTATAAAGAAAAGTTTAATTTATTACCCCAATTTAATTTTTTTATGAAACTTTAATATTATTTGTGGAGTGTAGTGTGAGCTTTGGTCGAGTGCGGACTTGTCTTGTCTCTCTCTCCTGCTTGGACTCAACTTGAGTTGAATTTTTAAACAATTTTAATTGCCAAAACACAATAAATTAAAAAGACAATTTCGAAATTGTCATTTCAAGTGGAAATAAATAATAAAATTTTTTTATAGTTTTAATATTAAAATTAATTTTTAAATATATCCACATATAAAAAATAATAAAATAATTTCTATAATAAAAACTTTACTTACATTAAATTTCATGTATGATATTAAAATAATTGCAGTGCATTCAGAAGATGGTCTGGGGTGGTGGTGGTTCGTGTTTTGCGGGCCTTCCATCCTGTGAGATCTGTCGGGCGTCTGTAGAGACATCTATCGGGCGCCTCCAGAGTTATCGGTGCTCCTGCAGCGCCTCTTATCATCATATTAAAAAAAATTGGTTTCAGACATTTCTAAGGTGTTGGGGGACTGGTCCGGAAATCCTTATTAGTATCAATTAATTATCAAAATGAAATATTTGGTATTTATTATAAAAATAGATAACTTCTTAGAATTAAAAAAAAATTATACTTTAATTTAATGTTTTTCTATGATAAGCTCAACTATGTTTTATTTCTTTCCAAATAGAATTGATAAGAACAATGATAAGAAAATTATCTGAAATATAATTTATTAATATCATATTATTATTATTAAAAAGTAAAATATTATATATTTAATAATATTATATTAGTAAATTAAATAATAATGAATAAAATAGATATTTTTAATATATAGGATATTTAGTGTTTGAATTTAAATTTTAAATTGAGTAATTATAATAATAATTAATTCTACATAAATTAGCCCTTCAAAGCCTCGTCTTACGGAATTTGGAAAAGAAAGTTCGCCTTAAAAAAATATAAAAAAATAGGACGTTTGTAACGCATCGAAACCTACCTTCTCTCTTCTGCCTCCTCTAGCAATACTCTTTCTTGATAGATGTACTCTGAAATGCCCTAATCTCACTAAATTCTATTATATATTTAAAATATTTCTCTATAATCTCCTAATTAATATTATCAAAACTAAATCAATAATTTAAATATAGCACAATTACACTTACTATTATGTATGTTAAATTTTACTTGAAATATTAAATTTACATTTGGATTAATTAATAAAATGTTTAATTATTATAAAATGTGACATGCTATATAAATAACGATGATTACTTACATTTGGTGACCTGTATTATGAAGATCATTTAATCATCGTCATCATCATCATCAGGGATGAAGAAGATAATAAAAAATTCAAATCAACATCCAGTAGCAGGAACGAAGATTGAATCATGAAATAGAAGTAAAAATAATATATGTATTAGATTGTGAAATTTTCAAAGAACTCCATGTAAATTCAATTAAAAATCAAATTAATAATAAATAGATAAATACTAACTTCGGAGTTAATAAAGGCATGATATATCTCGACTTCAAGACCAACCTGAAGACTTGAATTGGTGCCTCAGATCTCTCAACTGAATAAATAAGAAATTAAGTAAGATTAAATAAGATTTATTATAAGGACATAAATAGATAAATAAATAACGCTAGGTAATATAATTGAAAATATAAATAGATTTTTATAAATATTATTTTATTTCTTTAATATTTTAAATTATACTAAAATTCTTTGAAATTTAAAAATATTTCAGCAAAAAATACTAATATTTAAATGATAATTTTTATTTAAAAACATATTTTAATACATATTTACATTTAAGAAAACTAAAATGTAGTGGATTTTTTTATTAATGTTTAATATTTTTTATTTAACTTTAAATAAAATTTAATTAATAATTGTTAAAATATTTAAGACAAATTCTAGTCAAAGATCTTAATGAAAAATTTATAAAATTTATATCTATATATAAATATATAATTAATATATCAGTAACAAATTATAAAAATGGATTTTATAAAATTTAAATTTTACTGAAATATTTTTTGTTTTTTAGTTTATTATTGAAATTATTATATTTTGTGATTTTAAATTAAGAATTGTTTATCGAGTGTATAATTCGAGTGAATAATTTAAATACCTATAATGAGAAAAGGGAGTAAAAAATCTTAAATTGGTTGGGATGTAGCACACCGCCATCTCATTTGGAAGATAATCGTAGCGTTTTGTTGCATTCTGTATGTTCATTAAACTTTAGATACCTAAAACTAAAGTAATATAAAAAGACATCACTCCCCTTTGATAGTACTTACTAGACTGACTGAGAATATCTATTTATAATACATTTAAATAATAATATTCCTTCTTAGAAAAAGGTTATTTTTTTATTTTACTAATCTTTTTTTTTTTTTATTTTTAAAAATAAATAATTCAAATGAATTATTTAAAAATACCAGACATTTTTAATTATTATTAGATAAATAACTAGACAATGGGCTCCGCCCCCTGTACCTTCTTCAGCGTTAATATATTATCGAATATCTTTCTATATCTTCTAACTATCTCTCCTGTACAAAAATGTTTTACTTTTAAATATTAAATTTTATAAAAGTAAAATGATTATTATATAAATAATATTATAAAGCTACTATATATATTTTTGGAATGTATTTGTAATAAAAAATTTTCTTTCCTAAAAATTATTTATGCTTATTTGAGGGGCGTCAATTACTGTTCTACAAGATTTTAGGACCGGCACTGCTTTTTATTCTCAACTTTTCAAATATTATGTATTCATAAATAAATAAATAAAATGATAAAAAATATTATATATACATACTGATTCTACAAACAATTATTCTATTTTGACAAAAATTTGTATAGATGCAGAGGGGGTGTTTTCTTCAATGAGGTATTCTTAGGCTGAAAATTTCGATCTTTCAACACGTTATCATAAAATGACACAATTTTAATTTTTACTATAGTTTGTAAAAAACAGAACAAAATTGGCATTTTTATTTAACGAAAAATATGAAAAAAATGGTACTGTCCCGTACGAAACGGTACATACGGTCACCCTAAATATATAAAATTTTAAATATTACTATACTAATATAATAATACTATAAAAAAACGAAATTTTTAAAATTGTATAATACTTTACGTCTTACACTAAGAAAATTCTCTTACTAATGTGTTGTAATTGTAATTGTATTTGGGGAACCCTTATCTTGTAGCATCTTTATCTCTATTTATTAATATAAAACAAAAAATATTAAATAAGTATTTTTTTTTTCTATTATATAAAATATAATATTCTTTATTATTATTTAAAGAGTTTCAATTTGTGCTGCTATTTTCTAATTATAAAGTAATTTTAACTTCTTATATTAGATTAAATTGAAATAATAAATACATTTTAATAATTATATTTAATAAATAAATATAATTTACGAATATTTTTGATTATTAAAAAATAAACCAATTTTAATTTAACAATTAAATACTTTTCTTTTAATATTTATTTGAAAAATATCTAGCACACACAAAGGAAACAATTCAGAAATCAGTCGCCATCTCGTAACATTAGTGCTAACTTTTAGTAGATTGAATTCTCTTTAGATGGAACTATACGTTTAAAGATATTTTCAAATTTCAAATGATTAATATAAGATATAGTTTTAAACGATATAAGTAATACAGTTTTTTTTATATTTTTCGATGGTTCCGTGCTTTAAAAAAAATCCAATTATGTCCCCTTTTTCAACAAGCATAAATAAAATTTAATTGTATCACCAAGTGTGAGAAGTTTTATAATAAGTTGTTGAAAGTTCGAAATTAGCTGCGGAAAAATATCTCATCTGAGAAAAACACCCCTCTGCATCTATACAAAATTTTGTATCGGTTCTGTCAATATAGAATAATTGTTTGAAGAATAGTATGTTTATATAATTGTTTTGGTAATGGTATCTTTGGGTCCTTCCCTCAACGAATTGGATAAAAAAAATGCCAGTGCGTAGCTTTTATTATTCTGATAGATTTTTGTTATGAAATTTTTGGTGGAAACTCCGGTTTTACGAGGTAAAAATTATTAAAATTTGCATATAAATTTGGGTAGGGGGGGCCATGTTTTGACAGTTATAGTATGACTTATGATCACAAGAGGGCAAGACCTTCTGCCCTGTGATTGGTATACAATTTGAATTATCTTTTAAAAAATTGTAATTAACATTCAGCATTCTTTTGGTGTTTCTTTATAAATATATAACAGTCCCATCCCAAATAATGGTCACTTTTAGTTCCATATTTTGAGATTTTTGAACGGACATCCCTTCAAATCCGCTCAATATTTTGTGTATGTGCTCCTGAAATTAATAAATGTTTTTTTAAAAAATTCTTGACATTTTTTTATTATAATTTTTTAACATTAAAAATATTTCTCACCAGTTACCGGGTCGACAAAATTGTATGAATGGTTCACAGTCAGATGCTCGAAGCCTTCGTGCGATAAACAATTGTAAGACTTCCAACAATCAGACATGATTGTCATCCCGGGAAGTATCCATTTTATTATACACTCGAGGAGAGTGTCCTGTGTACGGTCCGTCACGCGGGGAAAGGAAAAATTTTTTTAAACCACACACTGATAAGTCGGGGGAACGAGGTGGCCAAACACTTTTTTATTTATGGGATTACTTGAAGAGTGTAGTCTACAATACACGTCCCAAAACCCTACCTGCACTCAAAACAAGGATTACAGAGGAGATCGCACTCGACACTTTGCACCAGGTAATGCAGAATTTTCAAAATCGACTTGCGGAATGCATCCAGCAAGACGGACATCATCTTCGCGATATTATCTTCAAAACTTGAATGTTTCTTTAATTTCCAATGTTGTAGTGTACATTGAGCACCCTGAATAAATTTTTAAAAAAATTGTTCCTTGTTTTTTTCTTTCTTCAAAAGTTCCCATCTTTTTGCGCCACCCTGTATATATATTTATCCAAATCTATTTAAACTAATCTATTAAAACTAATTCAAAATATCTATTTAAAATTATAAGAATTTAAGATATCACTTAAGTAATTTCAAACCAAATAAAAGTTAAATTCATAATAGTCATTTCAACACTTTTCCGAGAATATGAATATATTAACATTAATAATAGTGACAGGCCATAACTTGCATAGCGCATATTCAATATAAAATTAACTTTTAATGTTCTGAAATTTTGAATAAAATTTTTAAAATAAACTTATTATGTACTTTTTGGTCTTGACAATTACTCGTTGGACTTTAGTATGAATTTAACATTTTATAAAAGAAAATTAACCGAATTCAAAACCGAAAAATTGGAGAAATATTAATATAAAAATAAAATAACTTGGTAAAAAAATAATATTTACCTAAAGTTATTTTTTTTTATTTATTCAAGCATTTATTAAGAAGCAAGGGGTTATGTTAGAATTAAATGAATATATTAAAAATAAAAGAAAAGAAAATATACCAATTAAATAAAAAAAAAAAATAATATATGCCAAAAATATTTATTTTAATATCAATATATATATATATATATATATAATATTACAAAATAAAAAATCATGTTCCTTTTGAAGTTACAATTCAGCCGGTCACTTAACGTGCTCTTCGATGATTCACGACCTGATTAACAAAAATTCATCTATAATTTTATTGAAACTATACTAAATAATAATAAATATGTATTAAATAAAGAAGTTTTATTTACCGATTTCAAACATATATTTACGAGTTGGTACTCGGCCGACCTGATGATGCCCCTGGCAAATCATTATCATCATCAACGACAACATCTTCATCATCTTCATCAACATCAACATCATAATCATCTTTATTTAATTTTAAATTTATTTATTTTGATGAAATTTGGTATATTTACTTAATAAATCAGTATGATGAATTGATCAACTTTTGGTGCAAATCCGGAAGTATTGGCGATCGACGATAGGAAGGGAAGGGTTATTTTCACACCAAATTTCACATGAGGAGATTTGTTACATATCTCCACAAATCATGCACTTTGTATTGGTTTTATCCTTGGGATAAATCAGCTTCATTAGTTTTTTCTTAATTTAAAATTATATGACGTCACCCAGCCCTTCATGACGTCACAGCCAGCTCTTATATATTATAAATCAAATAAAATTAAAAATATTTATGTATTGTTTATAATATAGATTAATATATAAAATAATAGTTAAAAGTGATAAAAAAAACATTCCATAAAATTATACTGAATTCTTATAAGAAATTCAAGCAAATATATAAACATATAGATTTAAATAATAGATTTTAATAGATTTGTTTGGTAAATTAAAAATTTTTATTTAAACTTGCACACAGCACAACAGTCTGACAACTAGTATAAATATAGATTAATTAAATGAGAAGTTTTTCATTAAATCTAACCAATTAAAAAAAGCACAAATATTAATTTTTAAAATTAATGGTGTTATTGTCATAAAATAATAATAGAATAAAACTAAAGAATGAGATTTTATTAAGTGAAAATAACAATTTGATTGAGGCTGAATGTAAACTTACCAACTATTTGATGTTGTGTTAAAATGGATTTGAAAGTAAGAAATTAGATCACAGATTTAAAGCAAAAGAAATTTGAAAGGATGAGATTTGAAATAATACATAAAATATTTAAATATAAATATATAATATATAAATCTATATATAGAAAATATAAATAATTAAACTTTTTCTTACTATATTTATATCTATATTTCTATATAAAGATATATATAATTAAAATTAGTCATATTTCAAAGAACACAAATCTAAGAATATTTCAACATTTAATTATTAATATTTTCTTTCATTTTAATAAATTATATAAAAAGCATCATGATAAATTATTTATAAACGACCCCTAATTATTTATATGTATAACTATATATATATATATATATATATATTCATATTTATTTTAATCTTAATTTTGAAAATAAACTCAGCAGAAAAGAGAATTAAGAATAAAATTTAAAATTTTAAAATATTTCAGAAAATAATATAATAATAATGATATTCATTTAAAAAAAATATCTAAATAAATATATTAAAAAAAAATTAAATCTTAGATATGATTTTTTAAAGTGGAAATAATTTTCATTTGTCTTTTAAAAAAATTGAATTAATAAGATCTTAAATCGAATCGATAATAATATTTAAGCTTAATTCTTTATAAAGATTTTAATGAAAAATTAATAAATATATGTAAATTCTCAGTAAAAAGTTATAAAAAATGAAAATTATAAATAAATAAAAAATCGTAGCAATAAAATAAAAACACAAAGATGGAAATTGTTCAATTTTAAATTATGAATTGTTTGACCAGTGTAGTGTAGGGTGACCATATTGTCATAGCAATGAAACAAAATGTTTAGACGTAGACACAATTCTTAATTCTTCATTTTATAACAACGTCCCGTTTTTGTAACTAGACATGATGATCACCCTATATAAAGTATATAAATTTTAATTAATTCAACTTTTATTTTTTTTTAAATTGTCTTTATTTATATCAATATAAATATTACTTCAAAATTTTTTATCAAAATTGTAATATTTTTATTTTTCAAATATATTTTAATGTATATCAATATTATTCTTCATAGGTAGAAAATTAATTAATTTATTTTCCATCTTATGATCTGATTATAAAATATATTTCTTTTCTCATTAACCTAAGAAAAAAACTTTTATCATTTAACTAATATTTTTATATATTTTTAAAAAATAAAAAAAAAATACCTGAAAGTAACAAAATATGAAATTACTACATATTGGCAACTATTTTGGCTTTTTCAATTGTTTCTGAAAAATAAAAATAATAATAATTAAATAAAAGCATATTTTTCTTATTTCCTTCTTTTTTATATTTTTTGGTTTGTGTCATTCTTTCATTCAAAAAAAATTGGAAAAAAAATTTATAAGTTCATATGTAACATGATCAAAGAGTATAAACTTTATATATATATATATATATTTAAGTTTATTTAATAATAGTAAAAATAATATCCATCATTTTATAATTATTTAACATTGAATTCTTTTAATACCTTCAAGACAAGTGGGATGCCATTGGCAACCAAAATCCGTAATGCATTCAGCAGTAATCAATTGTTTGCAAAGTTGGCATTTCGGTTTCTTTAAAAAACGGAAACATTCCTCACAATAGGGCATATCTTCAAAAGCAGCTACTTTTCCAAATGGTGTGGTATCATCAAACGGGAGAAGAGCATCGCCACACATATTACATAAAAAATGTTCCAGATGCCAAAATTTATCCAAAGCATAAACAATTTTCTGAAAAATATTTTTGATTTATTTTGATCGAATGACAACTTTTAACATTAAATAAATTATTATTATTACTATTATAATTTAATTTAAATTATTCACGAATCCTTATTAGTCTATTTGGACATAGATAAGATATAATTTGTTTTAATTTTTTTTTCTAAGCCACTGTTATTACTATCTTGCCAGAGATAGTATTGCGATCACGAAAATTTTCAAAGTGGAGATTTTGATGTTTTTGTTTTGAAGGTTCCTGAATCATTTTCACTAAGGTTGAGAAAAATCTCTGTGTGTGTGTGTATGTGTGTATGTATGAAACCAAGATTACGCAAAAACGGTTTGAGATTGAATCATTAAATTTAGTATACGGGAATTATTCAAAATTCGTAGGTTTTCTATCAACTTTTGAGAAATGTAGCTCAACCGGAAGAGGGTCATTACCTACAACGTTTTGATTTTTTTTTCCTCTAAAGTGACCGTAAGAATAAAGATATATGTTTGATAGTTTTTTCCCCATGATTAAAAATTGTATAAAACTGCTATATATAGAATTTCAGCTTGATTGAATCGCTGAAAGTACCGGAATTAATTTTTAAAACACTGCAAATCTCACGCGCCAACACGTGACGTGGTGCCATCAACAAAGAGCCAAATATGCGCTGGTTAAATAAATATTATTTATTAATTTTAATTTATAATTTAATTAATTTAATTTAATTTAAATTAATATGTTATTTAATCCAATTCAAATATGCGACATAGTTGAGTGGAGACACTCCAGATTTTTTTCTTTTTTTATCGTGTTGAATTAACTTTTAGGTTCCAATTTAGAATATATTAATAAAAGCTAATATATATAAAAATAAGTTGACCTGTGGCCAGGTCCGAACCGACCGACGGTTTGAAATAAATTAATTTCCAGCTACAGAAACAATTTCAAATAATTTTAATATATCTATTAATGTAATAAAAAACAGATATGGATATAACATAAATATTTTTAATTTTATTTTATTTATAATAAATAGCTGAAGTAGCCGGCGTTACCCGAGGCTGTGACGTCATGAAGGGCTGGGTGACGTCATATAATTTTAAATTAAGAAAAACATAATGAAGATGATTTTTCCCGAGCATAAAACCAATACATTCGTGGTGATATGTAAAAAAATCTCCTTATGTGAAATTTGGTGCGAAAATAACCCTTCCCTTCTTATCGTCGATCGCTAATACTACCACTTCCGGTTTCCGGATTTGCACCAAAAGTTGATCAATTCATCCCACTGATGCATTAAGTAAATATACCAAATTTCATCAAAATCCGTTAAGCCGTTCAGGCTGTACACATCTATACGGACGGACAGACGGACGGACAGACATCATGCTAAAAATACTTTTTTCTGTTAAGAAAATGCATGATTCGTGGAGATATGTAAAAATCTCCACATGTGAAATTTGGTGTGAAAACAATACCTCCCTTACTATCGTCAGTCGGTAAAAATACATAGACTCTTAGTGTCAAATCAATTGGGATTCTTTTTAATAAAAAATATTAATTTTACATGTATTTCTGTATGAATGAAATATCTTTTATGGCTTTAGTTTATGTAAAAGTATTCTTTTTTGACCAGTAAAAATATTTCAAAATTTAAGGTTAAGTTAGTCTGGTATAATTAATTTAATTAATAAAAATAGTTCAGTCTCTTTTAACTTAGTCATACTATAATAAAATACTTATTTATTTCTTGATATTATATAATAAAAGTTTTCATTATCGAGATTTGTTATATATTTTTGAATGAGAATTCAATTTTCAATATAGTGAAGAAAATTGTATAAAATTGGAATTCATTAAACTTAAAAAGTAAATTTAACCTCTTTAATTGGTTGTTCACAAAAAGTACAGATTGGAAGAAATTGATTCGCGTAATGATCTTCACAATAAAGTTTTCCTTTATAAATTTGAAATCTGCCCTCTTGTTCTTCAACCAAAATAGGCAAATTACAAACAGAACAACAAAAATGCTCTGGATGCCATGTCTCGTCCAAGGCATGCAATACCTTGAATAATAATTTATTAATTGACAATATATACTTTCTAAGATTATATTTTAGAAATGAAAAAATACTAAAATTATACCGTTTTTTGAATAGGCAAATGACATTCTTTGCAATAGTATAAGAAATCCTAAAAATAAATCATTTTAATTAAATTACGAAAAAATAATTCAAATAAATGCTTTTCAACTTTTACCATTTTGTTTTTTAAAATTTTTTTTATTTTAAAATATTTTATTTGACGACTTGTTGCTTAGTAATTTTTATTATATTATTATAAATTCATCTTTGTTATAATTATAAAAGTGTAATAATTTATTTTTATAGATTTTACATTTTCAATGTTAATTAGAAAACGATCGATTATTTTGTTTGATAATCTTCAAGATACCTTAATAAAACTTAATTTATGATATTATGAACACCTTGATTTGACTTTTATGTTGAAATCAAGAATTATAAATAAAATAAAAATAATACTTTTAATTAGAATGAAAATTAACTTAAATTCGTGAATTTAGTTCAGGATATATGTATATTGAAAAATAAACTAAATAAATTGAATTAAATAGAACAAATAATAATAATAAAAATATATTTATAAATTCGTAATCATATACACAGCACAATTTTTTTTTTAAGATATATTCAAAGTTGATGGACGAGTGTCAGGAAGAGGGTCAAAGGAATTGAGTTATTATTTTTTTTTACACATTTTGCCGATGACTAGAAAATTCTTAAACTAATTAACAGTTGCCAGAGACAATGACAAGTTTGTAAAATGGAGATTTATTTAATTTCTTTAGTGTCTCCATAGATTTTGATAACGTTTATTTATATTATAGATTATTTTTTTTTAATTTATTATAGATTTTATGTATTCCATAAATTAACATAATTTTTAGAATTTAGTAATTTACATTCGTACATGTACAAAAATATAATTTCTTTTTTTTAAGATTTACCATTATGGAAATCTAATTATATGTAAAGATATTTTAACATAAAATGATGGTTTAATTATTTTTTATTAATTAGATGACTTACTCGATTTATAAAACTTAATTTTTAATTATTAATGGCTTAATATAATATATATTTAATAATAATCGATTGATATCAAAAAATATTTATAAAAAATTTACAAATATCCCCATTAAAAAAGAATCAAAATTTTTTCATAAATCATTCGAAGATAACTATTGTTGTTAAATTAGACTTGACTTAAAAATCATCAATCGACCAAATATGATCAGTGAGGGATATTTTATTATAAAAAATCTAATATATAAAAAACATTTTCAAAATTTTATATAATTAAACATATTTTAATTTATATTTATTGAAATAAACTATGTAGATTGATGTTATAAGCCACAATTATAAATAATATATAAGTAATAGTTTTGTTATCAAGAAGAAACCATAATCTTTTTTTATTATTTATATAAACTACGAGAAAACAATTGAAATAGTTTTATAATAATTTATTTAATTAATTTCAAAAAATTGTATAATTACAAAAGATATATAAACGAAAATGTTTTATAAATCGAGAATTGGAATAATTATATTTTTAATTCTTTTATTTTCTTATTTTTTTTTGTTATATAAGTTTATTTATATTTTTCTTTTTGTAAAAAATGATTCATATAAATGATATTTTCAAAGACGGATGTTTAAGTTTAATAACTATATTATATAATGTATAAATTTATTATACATTTATTATAAGATAGAGATGAGTTAATAATTTATTATTGTTTACTAATAAAATTAAATGTTGATTGTATACTTTTTACTTTTATCATTTTTAACGGAGGGTTGAGGGTTAATTAAAATTAAAAATATGATTAATTTAATTCATTAAGAATGGCCTTGTTCTAAGAGTCAGTAACATTTGCTGATATTTTGACTCTTTAATTTACGAGTATATAAACAATATCCAATGTCTACTCAATGTTAACATTGTAAATTATTGTAAAACACTAAGTACACTTGCACACTAGACACTGTTCCTTATTGTTGCGTCAGACAAAATGTGAAGAGATAACTTTTCAGAAGCTAATTTGTCATAGAACTACTTGTCTGTATTCTGGAATGTCAGTTTGGCTATTACATCTTGGTTGTCTAGTGTGTAAGCGCCCTAATAAAGAGTGTGTTTTTTAACTGATAATTAATTAACTAATGGAATATAGATCGATTTAATCAATATTTATTTATATAAATTAAGATTTTCAATCAGTTTATGTTGATTTCTTAATGAAAATACTAAAAAATATTTTTAAAATGAACTCTTTTCTTTTGGTTCTTTAAAACGCGTTAAATGATAATTAAATATTTGAATAATAAAATTGTGCTCTACTCGTTTGAAACATATCAAACACATTAATTAATTAATATTATAATATACTGTGTATATCATCTTCATATAAATCATCTTTTTGTATTAATATATTCAATTAATATAAATAAAATAGAAAAAATATTAGAAAAGAACTAAATAATATATATATAAAAATTATAGAAGATCCATAAGAATAAAATTGTACATAAAGTAAAATTTTAAAAATATAACTATAAAAATAATTAAAAAAAAGAATAAATAAAAATAGCACCTTCTTTTATTATAATTATAACAATAGAGAAAATTTAAATTTTAAAATAAATATGTACTTTTTATTTATAATTTTCATCATATGTATAATATGAATTCATAGGTTTTACCAAATAGGAAGTATTTTCCTTTTGTTTTTTTTACTAAGTAATTTCAAAAAAGCCTTTATTTGTTTTTCAATATATATTTTCATATTAAGATATCGTAAAATATGCAAATATATAAAAATAATAATACAAATAACAATATAAATCGAATAACTAAAGATCTTAAATGAGAGAAAAAATTAAAAAAAAAAATAAAAAAATAGAAATTAGATTGTCATCCTCCTTTTAGGAACTTGATTGCTTATGAAATCCTAGTTTGGGGTTATAATACAATTGAGCAGTCAATTAGAATCGATGTAAACTCTTTTTTGAGTAGAGCACATTGAAAAATAAAAATAAAATATATTAAATAATCAAACGGTTACAGATGAATGATCTTCTTTGTTCGATGTTGATGGGGTTGATGGTTGATGGATAATTGGTGAAGTCGTTAGAGGTTCTTCTTCCTCTTGGATACGACCACACCGAACACTTTTGGATGGTTTCCTTGAATGGAGAACAATGGTCCCACCAAGAGGTGATGAACGATTTAATAAATAATCTAAATCGTGCGAAATTCTATCTAGCATTCCCTCCATTTGGTCGTCGTTCTCTTCTTGACCTTCTGGCTGCTTCCTCTGTTGGATCTGATCCGTTTCATCGGACCCGCTCTCATCCTGAACCGTTGTGGTGGTGTCTGTAGTAGTTGCTGGGCTTGGTGTATCCTCTGCAGTGATTAGCATTGGCGGTGATAATGGTTCCACGTCAACACTGCACAAAACAATGGCGGGAGCGGATTCAGGCGGAGGAGTTCGTGATGTTGACACTAAACCTAATTCTACACACACACGGGCAGTAACAATTTCCGAGAATCCATTTATGGAAGAAGAGGTTGTTAGTTGTGTGGGTGTTACTGTTGTCGTTGTAGTGATAGGATCACGAATGTAACAGATTGCAGGTTCAGGTCTCACTTTGCATGTCATATCTAAATAATCATTGTTCATTGATGGCGATTTTTCATCCAGGCTTGTCCCTTCAACATAAGTTTCAACGGTACTCGGCTGACCATCCATAGTTGGAAGAAAAGGACGAGAATCAGTTAGTAAGAGAGTTTCTGTGTTTGGTGAAGCAGCAGTCTCTTCAGACATTGCTTCAGAATTCGCTTCACCTGTGGCCATGTCACGCATACATCGCCGTGGCGGTGGAGCACTCTCACTTTCTGCATCCCCATCTTGTTTGGTAAAAACTGCAACAATGAAAATATACAATTAGTTAAAATTGAGCAAATATGATTCTAGTAAATTTAGTAAATATTCTACAAAAAGTTAATCTATCTTTTTTAAAAAAAAAAACTCGTGACTCAGTGACTCATGTTTAATATAAAAATTAAATAAATATAAATACAAGGCCATATTTTTTTATTTTATTCATAACTTTTAGTCTTATATCTTATACTATTTTTATTATATTTAGACAAAGTTCGTGGCACACTGAATACAGTTTTGGCTTAGCCAACTTAAGATTGATAGATTAAATTTCAAATTTTATTGATACATTTTTTTAAAATAAATATCTACTTACATCTTAGAGGACTATTTGATTCGGAACTGACTTCTGTAGTATCTGCGGAATCCATTTTAAATTTTTTGAGCATTCGCATATGGACGGGACTTTCACTTTTAATAGCATAAGACAGAAATGTAATAAATCCCTGAAATAGTTAATAAAAAAAATTATTTAAAATATTATTAGTCACTATTTCTTAGCTTTCCTAATTGATTATTTATTTCAAAAACATTTCCAATTAATTTAAGTTTTATAATGAAATTTATAAAATCTGAACTTAACTTACAAGGAGTGCACTTGCGAGACTAAATATATATTGACAAATTGAAGATGGTAAATTAATATATAATATACTGGATGTTTCCATAATAAGCATCGATATAAAAAGTAGTGCAGCGCGACGTATAAGTCCCATTCTGAAAAATATAAATTGAGAATTACAAATAATATCATTGCTCAGGTTAAGAATATTTTGGAGAACTTTCGAGTTCACCAATACTACAGGAATAGATAAATTGAAAAATTAATAATTACTTTGATTATGAATGTAAAATAAATTCTTATTTTTTTATAAAAGACAAAGTTTTAATAACAGACTTTGGAGGACAATATTCAAAGTGATAAACAACTAAGGCATCAGTTAAATTGATTATAATTATAAATAAATACATATATACCTCTTAATAATGGCTTTACTGCATTCAATGCCTTTGCCACCTGCCAGAGTGTTTAATCTCTTTGTGACAACAATATACATAAAAACAAAGAGGACGGTTATCAACACCGCACAAGTAACAAAGATATTAAAGAATAGGGTTCCACAGACAATCCACCAAGAAGTCAATCTCCAACCAGTTGATAAATGTGCCAAATGATTACAAAGCACAGCCAGAATTGGGACACCTGTAACATAAAAAGAAATATTATATTTTAAACATTATTAAACTCACATCATTCGATAAATTAAATATTTGAATTTGTCGAAAACACTCAACTATTTTAATAATTTATAAGAAATCAAATTAAGAAATATGAAAGAAATTAATTATTAAATTTAATAAAAGGAAGTTTTAATTAAGAATTCAATTTATAAAATTTATTAAAATTTGAACAAAATTTAACTCACCTGTGATTATTGTGATGACCATTTGACGTGCATGTTTTGCATGACCAGAGATTTGTACCGTTTCTGTATAAACGACTAATAATTTACTGAGATGGGAAGACATGCCGATTAAAAGAAAAGCTCCAAGTCCAGATGTTACATAAGAAAAAGTTGCCTAAAACAAAGTTATTTCATGATTTGATTTGAAATACTGGAAAATAAAAATAAATTATAACATAAATCAGTTTATGTACATGTTAAACTTTTATAAATTTAACATTATTATAGATTTTTATAAATAATTTATATGATAAAGTAATTAACAAATTTGGAAAATCACTTAAAAAATTGATTAATAAATTTATCTTGAGACATAGTTAGGGTTATAATAGGGTTATAAAAGGCTGCGATGGGCAGGGCACGTGGCCAGAATGGGAGAGGAAAGAATGGCGAAAAATATATTGGTGGGAAGACCGATTGGGAAACGTCCGCTTGGAAGACCAAGGACGCGGTGAGTGGACATTATAGGAAGGGACGTAAGAGGGATGGGAGAGGGTAGGGATAGCTATAGGATGATTATTGCCCAGGATACGGACACTTGGAGAAATGTGGTTGCTGCGGCCAAGAACTTTCGAGTTCCGTAGAGCCACAGAGATAGATAGATTAATTTAGCACATATTTGATGGATTGGAAGTTAACTTACTTTAGGTATTGTATCTCGAACGGCATAAATAAAAAGACTCATAGCACCCGAAGTTGCAGTACAACATTGGAGTTTCAGGAAAGTTAGACAACTTCGATGTGTCCACCAATAAGGAATGAGCAAAAAAAGAGTCATAAGTGATTGAAGAAGGCAGCATCCACATCCAAGTAAGATGGCATACTGCCCAGGCGGATGTCCAGCTCCTGTACCGCCACCCTAAAAAATATATTAACATTTTTATTTTAATGAATGCGTTAACATAAAAAATTTCAAATATATTTAAATAAATGATGAAAAGAACAAATATCATTTAGGGTTTATAAATTTGTAAATCATGTTTAATTGATTATAGAAATATTTCTTAAATAATTAAGTTATAATTAAAAAGAAAAAGAAAATTAAATTACAAATTTTCCTAGAAAATGAAATCGCATATATGAATAGAGAATTGGACGCCATACTGTTAATAGAATAAAAATATTATGAAAGTCGAATTTAATTGTATTTTTCACAGTTAAATTCACATTTTAGCCGCTTTGTCAATATATATATATATATATATTTAACATTTGATATAAAAAAGTTTGAAATGGAAAAATAATTTTGTTTTTGTTTAACACTTTAATAAATATAAAAGTAAAAAAATGCAGCATTTTTGGTATATACATTTTACTTTTTTATTTTTAAAATTGCTAATCAAACAAGATAAAAATTAGCCAAGGGAAATGCAAAAGATGTATTGCCAAGATACTAATTCCAATAAGCAATATTATAAAATTTTATTCAGGAAATTTTGAACAACAAGCTGATAAATAAAAAAATAAAAAAAAAATTAATTCACCTAACTACCAAATAACAGCTGATGAGATTGATTAATACACCCTCCGTTCCAAAAGAAACCGAACTTTTAAAAAAAAATAATACCACTAATGCCATCTGTTGTAATATTTTACCCGTAGATGGCTTAGTCCCTCATTGACAACTGGTATAAATTTCATGACATTTGGATGCATACAACAAAAGTTATTGTTTTTCAAATGTCAGTGTGTTTTGTACATCGGTCGGAAAATGAGTTTCAAACAAAGAGCTGCAATTGATTTTTGTGTTAAACTTGGTAAAACTTTTACTGAAATGCTCCAAAAGCTACAAAATGCATATGATGATGATTGTCTATCCTGTACGCAAGTTTACGAGTGGTTCGGGCGATTCAAATCGGGTAGAGAGACGCTGGATGATGACGAAAGATCAGGCCCTCCCAGAACCGGATTTTTACGATTCAAAAGGAATTATCCACAAAGAATTTGTTCCACCCGGCCAGACAGTCACTGGAGAGTTTTACTTGGGCGTCATCAAGCGTTTGCTGGCAAGAATTAGTCGTATTCGGCCAGAATATCGAGAAATCGGCAGTTGGACTCTTTTGCACGATAATGCGCCATCACATCGTTCGCGACTTGTAACTGAATTTTTGGTCAAAAATCACGTTATTCCTTTGCATCATTCGCCCTATTCACCAGAGCTGGCTCCGTGCGACTTCTATCTGTTCCCTAACTGCATTTGGCAATGAAAGGAAAGTGGCACGCATCAATTGAAGCCATTGAGAAGGGACGACCGACGTCCTAAAGACCATTCCAATAAAGGACATGGAGAAGTCGTTTGACAATTTGTGTATCGATGCAGAGAGAAGGGGAATACATTGATTAATAAAAATGATTTGTTCCAAAATGTACATTGGTTTTTTGTTTTTTTAAAGAGTTCGGTTTCTTTTGGAATGGAGGGTGTAGGTAAGAAAGATTATTTATTTGAAAAATAAAGATTAGTTCATTGTTATAAAACCTGATTATAAAGAGAAGAGATACAAAATGAAATGATATTAATATTTATTGGCATCACACATTACCTATTTTATGTGTTTTGATAATTTTACAAATATTTAATAAATTTTCTTACTGGATCAGGGGCTGTTGTGAGCATTACAGCGTAAGTACCAGCTCTGGGACAAGTACATCGTATTGTAACATTACTAGAACCAAAAAGAAAACTAGAAGCAGATCCATCAACAATATTGCTAGCCGAGGATAGATTTGGTTTGATTCGTTCTGTCCGACACGCTTCCAAATCCCATGGATTGTCATCAGAAGAAATTCTTGAATGCTTAAACATAATAAATCCATAATAATTAATTAATACTAAAAAAACATAAATAGAATACATTGGTAAAAAAAGTAAATCGTAATAAAAACAAATATAATTAGTAAGAATGGTTTTTATATTGTTTATAGTAATAAAAATTAATATAAGAATTAATAAAAAAAAATCTTACAGAGCTACCAAGAGAAGCAACAGCACAACGAAGAGACCATTCTGGTCCATAGATGGATGGCATATCTAATGGTGAAGTTTCCAATATTGTTGTGACATTAAAAGAGAACGATGCACTACTCGCGACGGAAATTGATATCAAACGAGAATGTATTTCATATTCATATTCGTCTCCAGACCTAAAAGAAAAAATGATATTTAATTCGAATTAAATATTCCTTTACAAAACCTTTATTTAATTTATTAATTAAGTCACTAAAGTAACTATTTTAATTTTTATTTAATAAATAAATCATTTTTGCACTTTAAATATTGAAGTAATTAATTATTGTAGCAATAAACTAAAAACAAAGATAATATAATTTAGTTATTTTAATTGACGTTTTAAAAATATTTTTGACTTTATAAAACACCAAAAAAATAATTTCTGTTTTTTTTATTAGACATAAATAAAATTTATAAGCTTCATTTTTAAATAGAAAAGAAGAAATATTTAAATATATTAAGAATGAATAAAAAATAATTTAAGATAAATATGATCTCAATATTTTATTAAATTAAAATAAAAATTTAAATATTATAATTACTCTTTGAATGGGAGAATTGCTAGAATTATTAAAAATATATTCATTGTCGAAAATAAATCAACTTCTTTACTGAGCCACGGGAGGCTCTGATTGTGAATGAACAATATGGAATATTACTATAAATAAATTTTCAAAATTAATTTCTGCGGTTATTGAATAGATATTGATGAAAATTATAGTCCATGGCCAAATAGATGAATATAAGAATATTGTTATGTAATTTCAGTCAATTTTGAGTCTATAACGTCACAATTTTCCGGAAAATCATATATTCATACATACATACAGACAGACAGCCATGAAAAATTATTAATTTACTCTAGAGGTCCTGAAACATGAATTTTAAATTCTGAGCATTTTGCAGACATATATATACAGTGGCGTACCGTGAGGTTCTTACGCCTGGGGGCAACTGAGAAATTAGCGCCCCCTTTCTTATATATTTAATTTTTTTTTTTTTAAAGAATATTAATGACGAATAACGAAACAGGTTTAACAGATTTTAATAAACGTATAAATAATATTTATTGACTTAGACAAAATACAGTTTAACTTTAAATATTAATTCTTCTTTTGTTCCAAATTGGCTTCCCTAATTTTGCGCCCCCTAAATTTGGCGCCCGGGGACATATGTCCCCCCTGCCCCCCCTAGTTACGCCACTGTATATATTATATGTGGGAAGATTTTCATTCACTGAAAAAAAAATTCATTTGATTTGATTGAATAGGTGTCATTTATCGTCATTTGAAGAGAACTAGCCCATCTTTTATCATTAGTTTAACTCGTAATGCTTCAATTTTAATGACTTTTTCTATTCAGTTCAATGGCTGCAAAGCCACAAGCCACCTCAATGACATTTTGATGAATGAATCAAGTTCATTCAACAAACTTTTATATACTTATGTAAGCAGAAGATCTTTTATTAATCAAAATTCGAGTCACAGAAGCTTAAACTTGAAATCTTCTTTCATTTTATTAATTCAATTTACAATTCAATTCTATTTTATTTTTTTTTTTTTTGAAATGCAAAGTTTGAGTTAGGTAAAAGGATGAATTTTATTTGATGGATTAGAATCTAAATCTCTATGAGATTAAAGCTGTCCGTTCTAAAAGGAATTACCACCAGGCAATTAGTTGCGGTTGTGACTTGTTAATTGCCTTGAAGAGTGACGATAATTGTACTCTTCGCTTCCATAATCTATTTGCATGTTAATTGATTCGGATTATATTACATTCCAAGTTATTTTCACGTTTTTTTTCGTTATTTGTTTTTTATAAGATTAATGATATTTTTTAAGTATTTTGATTAAATGAAGAGTGTTATATATACTTTAATAAAATTAGTTTGAAACTTGGATGGAAAAGTTAACAATAGATCAAGACGTTGAACTTTAGGAAAAATAACCAGAGATGGAGACGCTTTTAAATAATTACACTTTGCATTTAATGATGGTTTTAATGTTATTTGACTAATCAATTTAAGTTTTATACTTTTCTACTTATTTGAATGAAAAAACATTGAAGTTCAACGTTCATCGTACTTTACAGATGTGATCTTAAAAACAGTCAAATTAATCGCAATAATATTAAATTATCTAATCATTTTTACTTTTCGATCTCGCCGAAAAGAGTTTGATTAAAAATAATGATTGATTTTTGAATATTTTTTTTCAATGATTTATGAATACATAGGGCCAAAAATTGTGATTATTTTAGCAATATACAACTTAACTCATAATATACCCTTTTCAATACTCAGTTCGATTAATTTGAGAGGTAAATGAAATTCAATAAAAATTGAAAACTTAAAATAAGTATTTCAAATAATAATAATATGTCTAATGCTAAATGAGGGTTTAATTTAAAAAAAAAAAATTGGAAATTTTTTTTAATATTCAGGTAAAAATAATGAAATGTATTATGAAGTTACAACAGCAACAGGTAAAATTGTGTGTTCAATTTTGGATTCTTAAATTTTCTCCTATAAGTTTAAAGAGTACTTACTTTAACTTTCCTATATAACGAAGCGGAAGAAATCTCGAGAGATTTTTGTAGGCGACAACAGCAACAGTCACGGTGGGTTCTGAATCGGCGCCAGAGGCTGATTCCGGAGGATCATTTCTGTTGTCTCCCATGTGAGATGATTCAAACCGAATAGAAAAATTCTCCGTGAACCAGGATGGGTAGCTAAGATAAAAAAAAATCAATGCATTCATGATATATAATCAATTTAAATTGATTTAAAAATTATACTTTCCTTATATTTTACAATGGTTTATACGTTTATACATATATCTATCTCTATCTATCCCTGTGGCTCTACGGAACTCGAAAGTTTTTGGCCGCAGCAACCATATTTCTTCAAATGTCCCTATCCTGAGCAATCCAACTCCTACTTTCTTCCAAGTGGAAGTTTCCCTATCGGTATCTCCACCAATATATTTTTCGCCATTTTAGCCACTTGCCAATAACCATGTTTATACATATTCAATAATACAGTATTTTTTTTATATACTCTTATATATTTTAATTATTCTTTTTTTGGTTTATATTTCTCACAAATGTATTTATTAAAGCTTTTGTGGTTATTTTGATAATTATTAAGGGAATTTTTATTAAAGACCACATTGTTTGTATAAAATAATTTACTGAGTCCGCTTGAATCGGAGCAAGCGTAAGGTACTTGAAAACGACTGCAGAATAAGCAGTCGAAACGTTGTACAGTTATTTTAATTTAATAAATAATTTTATACAAACAATGTGGTCTTTTAATATAAATTCCCTTAATAATTCTTTTTTTGCTTTATTAATATATATTGACCCCTTCAGACATAGTATAATAAAATTGTGAAGATTGTGAAGGGCTGTAAAGGTGGCAAGAATTGGAGAGGAAAGACAGACGAAAAATATATTTATAAGCGATCAAATTGGAAGACCAAGGACGTTGTGGGCAGACAATGTAGTCAGGGAAGTAAGAGAGATTGGAGAAAATAGAAGTTGGATGGGTGTAGCTAAGGGTAGGGAAACTTGAAGAAATGTACTTTTGCAACATTCAAGAATTTTTGAGTTCCTTAGAGCCAGATAGATAGCTTAATATATAACGTGAACTGTATAAGTAGTTTATGTAATAATGTCTATTTTAGATCATTTTCAATTAATTAAAATAACTCACCTAGAAGTCATTAAGGGGAAATTATAGGGGAAATAGAAATGGAATCCAGTAAGGAGTGTAGCATCGATGCTGAGGGAATCCAAGGACAGTTGCCTTGAGAAACGTGCGGGGGGTGAAGGTGCACGGGGTTCACTGGCAGCCAATTGTGCCCACCAAACTGCCTGGCTCTGTACCAAACGTTGCAGCTCCATAATCCGCTAGAAAAAATTAATTAAACTTCATTCAATTCTGATAAGATAAAAGATTATATATTTTTTTATTATTTTTTTTTTATTACGATACTAAAAATTTAAAAACGTATTCTAAATAATTGTTTATCTTTTTAAATTATTGGTCATTTCCATTTATAATTTAATATTAATATTTTATTAATATTGCACAAAAATACATATGCTAATTATTTTATAATGATTTATTATTTATTTGGTTTCCAAATACTAATAAATAAATCTTTTGTTTTCTTTTTTTTTTTTGGTAAAGATATTTTTAAAAGATCAAAATATAACCTTGGATCGGAAATATTGTGACTCAGTTCCGGTTTATTTAAGGCTTTTTACCGACCGATGATAAGGGTGGTATTGTTTTATATATTCTCTACTCGATATTTATATATCGTTTTCAACTTCATATACAATTATGATTAGGTTTGCCAACATGGTTCTTAGAGAGAACATATCCTCTTTTTCAACCAAATATTTATGTTCTCTTTCTTTTTTCTTTTTATTTAAAATTGTTCTCTTTTTATATTTTTCCCACTAATCCATATTATTAGTGAAGATATAAAATAAAATTGATGCACAAAACAAATTTTAAATTTACCACGTCAATCAGTTATAAAAATTCGATAATTTTATTTGGATGAAATTGAAATGAAATTGACAAGTCTATAATATTTCTTGCCTCTAAAAGTTTATTTAAAACATGTTTAATTTAATACTAATGTATTAAAATATGTACTTTAGCATATAAAATGTATGCAATTTTTAAAAATAAATGTTTTTTCTAAACGTTCTCTAAATGTTCTCTTTTATTTTTAATAAATGTTCTCTTGTAATTGGCAGTTGGCAACCCTAATTATGATTGATGATTTTCTTGAACAAATTCTTAAAGAAAAAAAAGATTTAATTTTCAATTAGTTAATAATTATATTACATTTAATATAGAAAGATCCAAATTTATCTATTATGACAAAATAAAATATATTTATCTAAATTATTAGTTAACAATATTCTATAAATAAAAATTAAAGTAGCTTATGGAAAAAAACAATGATAACAATATTAACATAACTAAGTAGTAATAAATCAGTGTGTAAAAAGTTAATTTAATGAAAATGAATAATTGTGAAAAGAAAACTTTTATAGATTAAAATTAATTTCAATTAATTTTTTTTAATTTTTTAAAAATATATCAAAACAATTTGATATCTTATAGAAAAAAGAATTAATTTAAATTATAAAAATTATAATAATAGTAATATATAAATATATATATATATTATTTAATAAAATAAAATGTATCCTGAAATGGTTTGTGAATTTCGTTTTCACAAATGAATGAATATTCATAGCCATATAAAAATTAATTCATATTACGTTGTTGTTTGCTAATTGCTTTACATTTTGTAGAAGCAGATTGGAACATGTTCAATTAGAATAAATAAAAAATTAATATAAAAGGCCAGCCATTCTAAGTATTTTATTTTTATTTGTTTTTAAAACAATTAAAAACAAAGCCTTCCTGATTAATTAATATAAGTAGAGTACTGAAAAAAAAACGATTTTTAAAAGATTGTTGAGAATTCATATAAGTTTCACAAAAAGTAAATAAATATATTATTATGTATATAAAAACTGAAAAACAATGCACATTAAAAATAATTTTGAAGTTTTATTTAAAGCAATTGGAACATTTAAAATTAATACAATTTATTACATCCAAAGTTTCCTTGGAAACATGTAGTCGATTGTAATTGTGCTGAAATATCACTTGGTTATGTCATTTAACATATTGGGGGCATTTGAACTTCATAACTCGGCTCAATTGATCGCATCATTTGTTGTTGGTAACGTTCCCATTGATGATTTCCTTAGACTGGAAGGAGTTGCTTATAATTTAATCGCAAACTTTACTGGCCCCATGGTTGACATGGTTAAAGCACAAACAAAGGATATTGTTTATTACATAAATATACTTACACAATGGTCTTCTAATATGATTTAATACTAATTACATCAACTTTTTTAAATTTATTAATTTTGTTTATTTTTAAAGTGGTTTTTTATTTCATTTTTAGGAGTATGAATTATAGCAATGCCTTTTTTTTAGTAATATTTTACCTTCTAGTTTTAATTCAATCAGTCATTATCCTTTCCTTTAATTCTTATTGAAATTTAATGGCAATTTACAATTAATTATGTTATATACTATTATTGTATTTAAAAAAAAGAACAATGGAAATATCATTTTTCGAAATCACTCATGTACAGGCACGGCCCGAGCTCTTATGGCGCCCTAGGCCAAGGGTCTAAAGTTCGCCCCATATGTTTTAAGAAGCAAAAAAAAAAGAATCAACTAAAAAATTTTTGTTTGTTATTAAAAAAATATTTTTATATTTGAAAATATATTTTATTTTAGTTGGATCCACATATTGATTGATCTTCCTAAAAAGGAGATATCTTGGTATGATATCAACATTATATTTTTAAAAATGTAATAATTTACTACTTATTTTAAATAAACGCATTTTTTTTATTGCGTACCATAATTTTTTATTTACTATTAAGTCTTATAATCCCTGATATCTTGCGAAGGTTTAATTTTTTTTTCATAATGGCGCCCCTGCCAGCCAAGCGCCCCGAGCCATGGCCTTACTGGCTCGGCTCTAGGGCCGGCCCTGCTCATGTATGTAAAATTCTTTCAAAATATTTGTATAAGTTCTTTCAATTATATATAAATTATATTATAAAGAACTATACTAGAGCTCTTTCACCTGTATCTTGCTTCAAGTTTATGTAATAGCATTTATTTTATATCATTTATTATATTTAGACATTAATTTAATTTTTTTTTCTTTATTTTTTAATTTAATCACTAAATTAATTGTATAAATAGTACAATTATATTGTTAAATGTTATCATGGAATTCAAATTTCTTAAATTTATTTTATTATAAAATAAGAAATGGTATATATAATGAAAAGCAAAAAGAAATTTTAAGGAAAAAAAATAAATCTAAATAAAATAACAATCATTAATAATTTAAATAAATTAATTTCTTTATTTCATGCCCAGGTGCTGTAACTAATAAGTATTTAGATATCATAGAAATTGCTTAAGAAGAAACTTATAAAAATTACCAAATATAGTCTTTTTATCTTCCAGAATACTTTTGTCTATCTGTCCCCCAACATTTACCAACATATATATTATATTTATACATATATATAGTCTCATATTATTTATTGATATCATCTCTTCAAATTAATGTATAAATAAAATGAATAAATCATCATTTAAAATAAATTCAACTTTATAAAAAAGGTATACAAAACTCCTATATTAATATTATCTAGAAAATATAGAAATTTTATACTATTTAATGACCACCACCAAAATGAATGATAAACGAATATTAATTAATATTAAATAAAGAAGTATCAGATAATGAATACATAGTATTTTAGGTTTGCAAATTTGTATTTTACTTTAATAACCAACAAAATATAAAGTTCATTGTTGTTGTTTTTTTATATATTCTAGAATAAATTTTATTAAAAGTCATATTTCAAATTTATTTCTTTTTATATAAGGTAGGTGATTTAAAAAAATAAATAAATATGTATATAAATAATAGGATATATAGCCGTATAATTGAACATAACGAAAGAAAATGGCTAGTCTCATATTATTACTTTATATTCGAAGACGACCATTATATATTTATTAAAAATTTATTATATTTAAGAGAAAATGTTTATTTATTTATTTACAAGTAATAAACCCGTACATAATATTTTGTATGTTGATAAGTAAGAGAGAATTATTGTGCGGTAAGTTTATGCAACCAAGTTAACCGTTTAGTGTTTAATATACGCGGGCAGGTCAATAAGTCCGTGACTTTTGGAATGAAACAGGTTTTTTGATAAAAAATTATTTTACTTTTCCTTTGATTCACGTACACTTCGTCCAACCTTTTTGATCCCTTCGAAAAAATAAGATTTGTTGAGGACTTTAAAATAGATAGATGTTTGTGAGATGATTTCATTGTTGAGGATAAATTTCTTTCCCCCTCGGGGCTAAATCTCGAGAATAGGGCATATGAGAGAGCAATTCGTATTCCAATTCATGGATTTTCATGGAAATTTACTTTTGTCTATTTTCTTCTCAAATCACGAGATTAGTCTGATATTAATGGATGTCAAACACAAACTAAAAGACCCAGCTGGATCAAATTTCGACAGGTGTCAGTTGATAGGTACCTGCTGAAAAGAGCAGTGTTGCTATTTCATTTAAGAGATACAGGAAATTTAAAGTCACCTACTTATAGATCTTCTCTCGTAAGATACAAGGATAGTAGGTTAATTTTTTAATTTAAAGATATATATATGCTATTCTATATTTCTATTTATTCAATTAGATTGTTGTACCATTTCATTTAAGAGACGGGAAATTCAAAAAGTTACGGACTTATTGGCCTGCCCTCGTATAAAAAATACATATAAAATATATAATTTATTTCAAAAGGCTAATATCAAAAGAATGAATTAAATCGAAATGATCAATAAAAAAGACAAAAAAAAAACAGAATCAATTTTAAATGCCATGCTATTATTTTTGTTTTTTAATTTAAACTTCTTTTTTCCAAAGGTATATGGATCCAATTTCTTTTTCTAAATGGTCAACGTATTAAGTATATGTTTTTAGGTAATGTACTTTGAGGAGGATGTTGTAGATGTTTGAAGTGTTTAACTCGGGTAGATATTTAACAAAATCCTCTAGTTTCTCTTTAATTCCTATTTAGAGAAAAAAGGAAATAAATCGTCTGGTACAATATAAATTCTCATCACATTCAGTTTTTTTTACCAGTCGGCTCTTGCCTGGGTGTTTTTTGGTCCTCAACACCCCCGAACCTCTTTCCTCTAATGCTATTGCTCTCTCTTCCCACTCTGACCACAAACAAAAATAAACCTTTTTTTCTACTAAATAACAATGAATTAATGGCAACTAGATTGTGGTTTATTCAACACCCCCAACTCAGCTGTGAGTATATATTATATATCTAAACATACGTATAGATACTATAAATATTTTAAACAATTAATATTTATGCTTCAGTGTGTACGTGCGTTGTTGACCTTGTTCATATAAACAATTTCTGTTCTTGACTTTTTTCTATTCTAATTTATATTTATGAATATATAAATCAAATATTATATATATAATAAATCATTTAATAAATAAATAAATTTATATTAATTAATTTTATAGTAAAATATTTCAATGAGAAAATAGAAGAATTTTTCGTATTTTATTAATAATAGTTCTCAATTATTGTTGTAATATGTAATCTAATCATATGCACAGTAATAATGTAGATTAGATATCGTATATATTATAATATAAACATATATTATATTAGATATTATAAGGACGTGACAGTAATTTCGGTCATAAACGCTACATTAAGACTGTCGTTCCCATCATCAATCTATAAATAATATAATATATTATAAATAAATTCAAATAAATAATAAATAACAAACAAATATAAATTAAAGATAAATAAATAATTAATAATAATACAACATTAATGAGTCAATTAATGTCTTTTAAAAATTTAAAAATATTTTCATATTCTTCTGATTTCAAATTATAGTAATAGTGCTTAAGTCTCTCTTGGGTATATTTATAAATTTCCTTGTTCTCTTATACTTCAGACATATGATTTGAATATAAGAAACACTAACTCCTACCTTACTTTAGATAAACTACATTTGGCGGCACACAAAGAAAAAGATAAGTGTAAAAGTTTACCATATTGAAAAAAAGTGGTCCCTAAAACGATTTTAGAACCAAATTGAAAAAAGTTATTTAAAAATTATATTTAATAATTTGGAGGCACATTTTCGAAAATCTCGCGGCACACAAAAGTTGAGAATCACTGACTTAGTGTAATATTACGGCGCTCGCCTTATATTTTTAATTATAATAAAAAAATATACGTTTAATGAAAATTATTAATAAAATTAATTACAAAAACAATTATAAATAAACTATACTTTAATAACATTTTAAATAAATATTTCCATAATATAAAAAACGAAATTTAACTCGTGAGGGTACTTACTGTACACACGACGCACACTACGACACTGATATTTATATATACGAGGTCTGTTCAAAAGAAAAGATGAATTTTGAATTTTCGCGGGTATGTACATTCGATTTATCGAATTTTTTTTGTTATGTTAGTACACCTATGTTTCTCATTATCAACCGTTTTGGATTAGTAGTTTGTTTTTGATAACTGAAAAAGTTAGTCACGTTTTTGTGTGTTCTTTGATTTTTTAAAGAATCGGTATTAAATTTTCGGAATCGAAGAACGAGCTGATAGCCATACCGAAAATTGCATTTCAGAAGTGCGAATAATCGGCAATTAGAAGCGCTGGCATAAGTGCATTACGAGAGTGGGGTGAAAAGTTTCCGACGTGACCAAGAAAAACGATGTTTTTAAATTTTTTTTTGCTTTATTTTTCAACATTCAAAATAGCTGAGACCTGTACGATGTCAGCTTCGAAATATTTCGCACAACCATTTGAATATGGAAAGCTGTGTGCAACGTAGGTGCCGCGTTTGCTAACGTTAGACCAAAAACTGCTTCGAAAAACCATTTCTACCGACAATTTGGCGCTGTAGGCGTAATCCAAACGAATTTTTATGTCGATTCATAACTGTTGATGAGACTTAAATTAAATTAGAACACCGTTATGAGAAAATGTATCATGGAAATGTTGATGGAGATTATGTTGAAAAATATAATAAAAAAAAAATTTTAAAACATCTTTTTTCTTGGTCAGGCCGGAAACTTTTCATCCCACGCTCGTATATTTGAGGGGAATTACTTTTAAATGGACAAAATGGATATTGATGAATAAATAAATACTTTTCGAAATAATTCAAAATTAACCTTTTCTTTTGAACAAACCTCGTACATATCTATATAATAATCAAATTAAAATATGTATAATAGCTATCACTCTTCAAATGAGTATATTGGCGCACTCGACTCGTATTTGATAATAAATTTAATTAAATTACGTACATATTTATTTATTTATTCTTAGAAAAGAGCTTAATTAACTAAAATCAAACAATATATAATATATTAAATTGAAAAACAACCATTAAATTTATATAATTTTTATTAATTAAAATTGTTTTGATTTCAAAGAAATACAATATTTATTCATGACTTTAATCATAACTTCCACTTTATGAAATTTCAATTTATTCTTATTATATCAATAATGTTATCAGTGCTTTAAAATGTGATTATTTAATTAATATTATTTTTTTTTATTGAAATTAATTTAATGAAATAAAACCTTTCGTTATTTTCATATTTAAATATAATATATTTAATGTATATGTATATAAATAGCTAAAATTCGTATATATATATATTACAAAAAAACTAATCCACGTGAATCAATTCATTTTCAACAAGCGCCTCTGTATTATTTCTTCTCTCTCCAACACTCATCCTCCTATATACATATATTGGAATTGATCAAATTTACATGGAAATTAAAATTGGCTTTCAATATCTAAATGGGATTTGAGGATGATAAAATACGTAAAATAAAAATAACAGGCAACTCAGATTTCGATAGAATAGAAATCAATACTTATTGAAATTATTTAAAGTTATTTAAATCATTATTGGTCATCATACTTAAATTTCTAGTCATCAAGTTATAAACCTTCAAAATTAAATAAAAAGTAATGTAGTATCTTAAAAATTTTACATAAAAAAAATTATGAGTTAGATTTTTATAATATAATAAATAATTGTAAACAATTGTCAAAAAATAATTTATAATATTTAAAGAACAAAGTGTTTAATATGATGATGAGGATTAATGAACAACTTTTTATTAGAAAAATCAATGAAATGGAAAATCCTAAATAATAATTATGAGGCAGCTTGGCCGAGAGTGTAGCGTGGCAATTTTCTACACAAGAAGTCGGCGTTCGATTCCAACAAAGAACAATTTTTTCATTATTGAATCAATTATTATTTACTAGAACTGCTTTACCATATTCTAGTATTATTTAGTTATAAATAAAATTTAAAATGCATCTAAAGCAACTCTTTTTCCCTTTGTGTAGTAATATTTTTTATATTTTGAACATTTATTTATTTACTTGTAGCATTTACTAATATAGTACACTAAAATAGATAAAATCACTAAGAATTTGATGAGATTGCATGGTAATGAATTGATTGATATCTAAGCAAATTTGTTTAAGAATTGAAAAAGGGTTAATGAGAGATTAAGGGTCCAGGGAGTACACTATATAAAGGCACATGTGAGGACAGAATAATGATTAATGAAGAAATGTGTTTATATATATTAAAACACACACACACACACACACACAGAGAGTTAAAAATGGAATAAAATTTAACAGGAAAAAAAGAAACTTTAGGTAGCTTCCACAAATCTTTTAGTTAGTTCACCTTTATTTAAAATTTTCCCCTATACTAAATTTTATAACTAAAATTATGCCTTGTGGCAGAGAACATGTTTCATATCAGTACCCATCCCCTTAAATCTATTAAGAATTCTATTCTATCCCGATTTAATAAAAATTTTGTATAGTTTTGACTGAATTCTATTTCCTCTAGAATACTTCAGTTTGCAATTTAACTAGCAAACTCTAGGATTTTTATTCATGAAATTACCATATATTTCAAAAAGTTGCAATTATACTTTAATTAAATAAAAGTTCTAGATAATAAACAAAAAACAAAAAAAAACAAAAAAAAAAAATTAAAAATAAATATTTGAGCGTCCTGAAACATGCACGGAAAGGTTTATTGTATTCTACCTGTTTTTTTTAATAATTTGAAAAACAAGATAAATTTATATATATATATATAGGCATATTGTGATACAATATTGAAAACAATATAGAACCACCAAATCGAATATACATAGAAAGAATAGTAAATTGAAAAAAAGGAAAATCCATTTACTTGTAAATTAAATATATAAATAAATAAAAAAGAATTTTTCTACTTGAACACAATCAAAAGGTCTCTATTAAATAGGATATATATTGATGGGCATCCCGCATACAAATAAATAAATAAATAAATTTTCAATTGAGTTGGTGTTGAGTGAAAAAACAACCTTGAACAGCTCCCTCTTTATTTGTCTGCTTCTTTATTAAGTTACAATTTGAAAAAAGAATCTTGTTTATAATTAATTTTATCATTTTTGTAAAAAAACAACAACAAGGTATAGTTAGTTATTTATACAATCAATCATTTGTTCACTGAGAAATTAATTCATCACACGCTAAATTGATTTTTAATTAATTTTAGAAACAAAGGAAGGAACCATTTATAATTTAGATAATTTCAAGATAAAGGTACCTTTAAACTTAGATATTTAACTTTATTGATTCAATCAGGCATATAAATTATGATTTTACTTGATTTTCAATGAATATTTATCCCTTTTGCAAGGCATAAGTAAAACCTTTCCTTGAAATGAAATTTCAAGCTTCAAAGGTCTCAAAACAACAAAGAGATTGTGGGTCCAATGGGGATAGGAGCACAAACGACTCCTAAATATTCCTTTCCAGACCAAACAAAAAGTCAAATTAAATATATGAAAAAGATAAAGAAGAGAATTATATTAAACATTTGTTAAATATATGTACCTTCAATTAATTTAATCATAAAAATGTTATTTGTTTTTTTTTAAAAGGACACATAAACTGTTTTGTTATGAATAATTAATATAAAATAAAATGTTAAAGTAACAAGATAAAAGAAAAAAAAATGATTTAAATTGATATATATATATATATATATATATTAAAAATATAAATCAATGAAATGGAAAATCCTAGCCGGGAGTGTAGGATACCAAGTTTCCACGCAAGAAGTCGGCGTTCGATTCCAACTAAGAACAAAAATTTTCAATTTAATTTAACATCAGCTGCCTCCGGCAAGCCCCACCATGGATGTCACATTGTCGTTTTGAGGGGCTTCGACTTAACTAAGAACATCCACGTCTCGGAGATGAGACTAGCAATCTACTCAAGAGACGCAAATCACAATTGCTCAATGAACCACACACAGCCTCGAAAATTGGAATGATTAACACATTGACGACACGGCAACGAACCTAATACGGAAAATGGGTTAAGATTCGCCGTAAAAATGGAACGAACACGTAGGAAGAGCCAACGCGGAAAGGCTCTTGAGAATATAGCCCGGGATGGAAGGCCAGCAACACAAGAGACCAAGCCACCGAAAAAATGGGCTGACTGCTGGGCGTACTCTTCCCAAAAAAGACCTGAGGATAGTGAAGAAGAACAGGCCTTAGGCCTATAATAGAAGAAGAAGAAGAAAAAGAAAAATATAACATTTCTTTCGAGAAACAAAGATAAGGAACTGGTAATTAATTATGTATATAGTTTTCCGGGCAAACGAAATATTCCCCAATAGATTCCTTTTTCAATTTCAAGAAGTTTTTTCAAATAAAAAAATCATCAGTCTTTTCTAGTATAAGAAATTAAACTTATATAAATTTTAGTACAGTGGATCGTTGCATTTGTGTGTCGTCACTTTCAGTAATCAAAATTTTTTTCGGAAATTCACACCTACTTCTCGTTGTTTACTTCAGTCCTTGCCGCTTTTGAACAAATATGTACACCAGGGGTGTCAAACTCATATGTACACTTGGGCCAAACAAACAAGGTTTAACTTTAGGCGGGCCGCAAAACAACATTTTACCTTCTTTTTTTTAGAGACAAGTTGAAAATTTTTTAAAAAAGGTGAAAGTGGTCGCGGGGCGCAAAAATAGTTGTCGCGGGCCGCGAGTTTGACACCCCTGATGTACAAATACCCAACGGGTGGCGCGTTAATTTTGAAATAAAAGTGTTAAAAAATTGTACAAAAATAACATAGAGTACTGTGGGACAGAAAGAAAGCGGTAGTCGTAGCTGTGTTATAATCAGAGAAAACACTAGCCAGTACGCACAAGGTAGACTGCGTGCTATACTTGATATATATGTGTTCGATCGAAAGTTTTACTTCTACTTTTTATTATCTTTATTATTTATTTTATCATTTATTTCTTGTTATTTATTTATATTTCTTTTATTAATAATGTAATTTAACTTTATTTATTATAATCTAGCAATAATATTGTTAAAATCATAGTGGAAATAGCATATTTTAGTACTCGAGTGATGTTGGAGGACTTGGAACAGATTACTTGGTTTTTGGTTATTTCTTATGCGAAAATTCAATTTGGTTGTCGGTTTTAATTGAACAAATTAACGACGACATCCGAGTATCCACTATATTAATATAGAAACAGACCTTCATTTCTACTCCATGAAATAATAAATACAAACAGTTTAAAAAAGAAAATTTGCCACAATTGGCGGATGTTTTTAATTATTTTTACCGACCAACGATAGTAAGGGAGATATTGTTTTCAAACCAGATTTTTGCATATCTCCACGGATCATCCATTTTATTAACAGAAAAAAGTATTTTTAGCAGGATGTCTGTCGGTCTGTTCGTCTGTGTGTCCGAATAGATCTGTACTACTACTACGGCTCAATGAATTTTGATAAAATTTGGTGTAATTACTTAATGCATAAGTATGATGAATTGATCAACTTTTGGTGTATATTCGGAAAGCGGAAGTGGTAGTATTACCGATCGACGATAGAAAGGGAAGGGTTATTTTCACACTATAGCTAAAGGTAGCTGGAAATTAATTTATTTCAAACCGTCGGTCGCTTCTGTGCCTGGCCACAGGTCAACTTATTTTTTTTTAATGGGAAAATAAATAATCTTAATACACACACACAAATATGCAATATATATATTAGTTTTAGATATAACTAGTTCATGCTTATGCTTGAACGACTTATCGCATATACTGTACTGATGCCGGAGGCAAATTATTTAATTATAATTAATAAAAAAAGTCCTTATAGCGGTCGGGGCGGGTAGATATTCTAGTCTAGACCCGCCGCTAGATTGTGTCGTTATGTCATGGAACATGCATCCTTTGTCAGCTTTACGACGGGCCGCAAGGATGCATGTTTCAAGACGCTTAAATATTTATTTAATATTTAAAAAGTTTAATTAATTCTTCTAAATAATTACGCAAGAACCATTAACCAAGTGAAAGTAAAGAAGAGGTTTTTCTAACTTACTTGATACACTTGATAACCAGCTAATCTGTCAAACTTAAAACTAGAACTCCCCCCCTCCTTATATTGCCTAAGGAAAATGTTTCTTAGAATTAGAAATTAAGGAATCAACTGGCGAAGTTTCATCAAAATCCGAGAGGTGGCCCGTTTCCTTAACAATTACCGATTTTTATTTTCTTAAAGTAAGTTTGAATTAATCTCACAACTAATTATTAAATAATTCTTGAAAAGTTTAGTTAAAACAAATTTGAAATAAATATTAAATTTATATATTACATTAGGTTGGCTAATAATTTGTTTGTAGTTAGTTTTGAATACTATTTACTTTAATACTAAATATAATATTTTTTTTAAATTTCCTTTTATTAATTTATACCTATTTAGTGAAATCATTAAAATTAATAATTAAATTGATTAAAAATAAAAGTTGATAATTCCTTACCTGATAATTGATAAAAGCTCGTTCTTGGTTAAGAAGTCGACCAATGATTCGAAAAGTGTCCTCTGAAGATTTAAGTGCCTCTTCGTATGCACCCGTGCTATTCAAATAGATGCGCACTCCATGCACTAACTCCAAGATAGGCTCTCCTTCTCCTGGATAAAGAGGACGTTTCTCTTTATCTCTTTTATCTAAGAACGCTAAGAGGTTGGAGAGGGTTTTAGCGCCACTTGTCGTTTCAAAACCGAGGGTTAACCTCTCAAACTGAAAAACAAAACAAAAAATATAGTAGTATTTTTTATTAGCTAATGTTTTATTGTTTTATATATATATATATATATATGTTGACTATAAAACATACAGTATAAAAATTAGATATACAAAGTATATAATAAAATAAAAATAATATATTGATTATATATTAAATGCAGAAGTTTATGGTTTATTGAAAAACAATAATTTAATATTTTTTTTAGTCAAATTGCATGTGAATTAGCACGCTGGTAACAGGTAACTCCATCTCTTGATCATCTCTTTAACTCATTCTCTCAAACCTTTCATTTTATTCTCGTCAGAATAATTATTCTGTGGGTGTTGAATATAAATAAAATATTTTTAATTTATTCTACAATTTCCGATCCCGAAATTCCAAAATAAAATTTACTACATATTGATTTTTAATATTTTTAGTATTTTTCTTTTAAGAATAAATGAATAGCAATTAAGTAAGAGTTACTGCATTTTAAATTTTCAAATGGATAATTATTATTATGAGATCTCAATTATAAATACTCAATTATTGTACTCAAATTAATTTAAAGAACAATAAAATTAATAATAATTGACATATTTTTTCTTGGTTGTTTCCCAAAAGGAGAAGTTAATTACAAAGTTAATTACCTACCATCATTTCAAAAATTAACTTTAATTTAGAAAATTATTATTATTATTGATATATCACACACACAAAGGAGTATCGTAGATTATTAACATCTTATTGAGATAGTATTGACTTTTTCATTAATTCGTTCTTTAAATAATATATAAATAAATGGGTAATATATATATATAAATATCAATAATAAATATTCAAACTATTTTATAGCTTTCCAATTAAACTACATATTACAAAAATTAAAATAGGGTAATATTATTCGACTGAATTAGTTGTAGTGTTAGTGTTAGTTCATTCATTGCATTTAATTAAATTTGAAAAATTGTTTATAAATTTTCAAAGATTTAAATTATTCAAAAAGATAATAAATTATAAAACTAGAAACAATAAAATTTAAAAAACTACCTTTATTTGTAACCTCATTCTTCTTGTATAGAAATAAAAAAACATCTTCATTATAATTATATTATTTATACATATCGTTTTATTCTTTACGAAATTGAAATAGTTAAATTTCTAAGTTTATTTGAATTAGTTGAGTATATATTTCGTAAAGTTTTTATATTTATTAATCAGAACATGAATGCTTATTAAATTAAAGATCAAATCAAATCCATAGGTTCAAAGGAAGTTGAAAAATATTCCAATAAAAAAAAAGAAAAAAATGTTTCTATTATTAGTTCAAAACTGTTCAGATGCATATAATTTAGAATATTAGAATATTTTCTATGTATTTATTGTTTAAATGTTGATTTGATTTTGGTTTTTATTTACTTTGTCGAATCTATTTATCGTGAAATCGAAAAGTTTTCATTGGAGAGACTGCTATTCGAATCTTATTAAACGTCGCAACATCCCATAAAACTTTCAAGTTGAGTGTACTACTCTAGTGGGATATTCTAATTTCAGAATTCCAGTCAGGAATAAATAAACCAACGACGTGAATCGACCTTTAAATATTTTGTCATTTTACTGTTTTTTTTTTTAAGAGAAAAAAGCCCAAAATTAGGTATTCACTCAAGTTGTAAATTAAGATGTTCTTAACTTATTTGACTAAGACTGTTTAATAGTATAGGAAAAAAGAAAGAAAAGAATATATATAATATAATATAATATGAAAGTAAAAGGTTAGAGAGAGAACAAGTGGAGAGACTTTGTATCTCAAGACGACGTTATCTCTGACCTTCTTTACGCCTTCATGTGTATGCAAATTTCGATAAAAGATAATACGCATAGTTTTGAAACTCTCATTTGAAACTTCTAGTAGCCAGAGGCTCCTTTCTTCATTCTTGAGGGCCCATCGGTTAATGAGAAATAAATTAAATACAATAAGAGAAGACAGAATTCTTTTTTTTTTTACTGTATTATTATTTTTCTTAACTGTTTTTTATTAAAGCTTTGTGTATGAAAAAATGATAAGCTCTCTCTAATAAAGAAGAAAATGTTTCTTAATAATTTTCTTTATTTTTAATTTTTTTCCCTCTCTATCAACTCATCTAAAGTTTTATAATTAATGGAATTTTATCCTTGCCTTCTAAGGAGAAGCGTATATTCTATTAAGCAGTTCTATTGCCATTTTATAATATATTCAGTTATTAAACCGCTAATAAAAAGAAGACAATTTTAGGGAGAGAAGAAATTATGCAGAAAATATACACATATCAAATTTCACATTTTTTTTCCTGAATCTATTATAATATTATTTAATAATTTATTGTGGAATATACAATCAGTATATATCAGTATATATACATATATACACCATATTTAACATATTAAATAAAAACATTTTTTTTTTCCAAAATATGCAAATAGACATTATTATTGAATTTCAACCAATTGCTATTAACAGTTTAATAAAATCCCATTTAAAATAAACATTAACAGACAGAACGATTTTAGAGAATTTCAATTTTATATTTTAATATAAAAGTAAATCAAAGAAAAAGATTCATTTTGATCAAATTCTATTCGACCAGAATTTTTATTTACAATTTATTGGATCGCTGTTTATTTAATATAAAAAAGATTTAACATTAAAGAACTTAAAAATATGTGCAGGGAATCACATTTACTGTAGCAGTGAATTTCGTCAGAATCAATCCCTTTAGGCTCCCCTTCGATCGTACACTCATGGATACTAACATTCTACTGTATGTACTAACATACTACTATAAGTATATAATAATTTATTAACGAAATTAGATGGTTTATTTTTTTGGTTTTTATTTCAGCTATTTTATATTGATATATATATTCTTTAATTAAACATTAATACTTTAGAATGTGCATGCTCTAGAATCATATGGTGGGGATTATACCCACTAAACCACTTTAATTATTTTCATTGAAATAAAATCGTATCGTATTCAGGGGAATTTGAATATAAAAAAATGACGATACTAAGCCAATAAAAACATTTTATTTTATTTATCTCTTTTGAAAGAGTTCAAGCAATTTCTTTTCAGCCATCTTCAATTGCTTGTTATCATTACGGCTTATATCAACATACAATATCTACTATATATGTCTGTGACATTAAACAACTCGAAAGTTCTTGAAAGTATTGTTATTTAAAGTTCTAAATTAATTTTCCAGGAAAGATGGAGTATTTCATTCATAATGAAAATAATATTTTGATTTATAAAACATTTGAAATGATCGTAAAAAATTACAAAAAAAAAAAAATTATAATATTATAATAAATAAAAGTAAATAAGTAGATAATGTAATTGTCATCCAAATTGTCTGGATTTGATTTTCGTTTACTAATAATTAATTTAAAGTAAAAAGATAATACTACCACTTTAATAAAAAGAAAATATTTTTTCAATCTAATAACAATAAATTTAACAAATTAAATTTAAGTAAATACAAAAACATCAAGAATTATTATATAACAAGGATATAAATAACATTTAAGTAGTTGATTCTTGACCATATAACTTATTTTTTAATATTTGTATACTTATATCTTAAATAATAAGAATAAATAATTTATTATATATGCAATCAAACTTTTGTTTTAAAGTGAGAATCATATATTATTATGATTATTTCTATTAAAATTTCTATTAAAATAAATATTTTTTTTAATTTGATTGAATATATTAATTGTAAGTTTCAATTGGCATAATATTTAATTTATATTATTATCAGTTTTATCAAAAGAAACATTTTAAAATTATATATATTCTTTGACCTAGATGCATCTTCCCTTATTATGCAAAATGTTATTTCTTTCTATTTTTTACTTAATTTATTTGAATTAGATATTCTGCTATTTTAAATTTCAAATGATATTTAATTAAAAAATAGAAGGTCAAATTAAACTTATTTACATCAGTGAAGAAAAAATAGTTGTAGTACAATTTGTAATTTGAAACAGAAATTAAATACGGACACAAAGTAAACTTTCGAGAAATGTGAACATAATTAAACGTACTGAAATTGATCATTCGATCATTCTAGTTGGATAATGATTTAGAATTAAATAATGTATTTTTTTTTAATAACATGATATTTTAATGATAAGTATAGCTAAAGCATGAACTGAAATTAATATTATTATATGATTAAAAATAATAAAAATTTGAATTATTTCCAGTTTATAATATTTATTAGCCTATTTAAAGAATATATTTCGGTGAACTACTCTAAAATTGTTGGGAAAAAGATCAGAATATGAAGGGAACACAAAACTATTCTGAAATCTTTTTTCGTCTTACACAATCATGAACTACGCCCGATAATCAAATCAGGCAAAATATTAATTTAATAAATTTTAATTTTGAATATCTTTCATTATCGATTTATTGTATGAAAATAAATAAACCTCTTTGCCATATGATTTTGCAATCTTTAATTTAAGTTTTTCTAGAATATTATTATAATTTATTATTATAATTTATAAATAGTATAATAAATCTTTTACAGTTTTTATTTATTTATTCAAATGTAACTATTATACTTAAGATTATATACATTTACATAAATATTTAATAACAAATTTATCTATTTTTAAAATTAAAAACAAACAAAATATTATTCATCCACAAATCTTATTTATTTTATTTTTATTTTAACATTTTTTTTAATGTGTTATGAAATGTTATGATTTAAATATTTTAGAAAAATTAATTTTAATATCATTAACATTTACATACATATTATTTTTGATTATTTTTCTTGTTATTTTGTTTTTAAAAGATGAAACAAATAGAGTATAGGGCTTATCTAAATTTATTTAAAAAAATATAATCTAACCTATATATATATACAAAAATGCAGAAAAAAACTTTCAAGATTTATAAATAAATGCAATGTTCCGTTCTTTTTTTTTTTTTGTTTTTTATCTTTACAAACACTTTTTTCTTTTATTTTTCAAGTTTAATTAGAGACTAAAAACACTCCCCCTCTCACTTCTTCTACAACACATACACACAGTAAAAGATAATTCTGTTCAAATTAAGGAAATTAGTTGATTTGCAAATCAGATTATATTATATATTTTTCTTTTATGTTTATTTTTAATTTATTATTTTAAAATAAGTTAGAATAATATATAAATAAAAAAATCTAACATTTTATCAAAAAAATTTAGAGACAAATAAATAAAACAAATATTAGAATTGATTTTAGATAAATAATTAAATTTTTAAGTTAAATAAATAAATATAATTTTTTTATATTAAATTATATTTAATAAATTTTATATTTAACTAGACTAGAAAAAAAAGCTTTTGACATATTATAATAAATAGTTTTCAATTTCTCTTGTTGATTATTATATACCTAGATTGTTGATATTCCCTTATTTGTATCATTTTGTTCATCTAGAAAATCATCTCTTTTGTTTACATTATATAAATATAATAAGCTTGGAAAATGTGATATAGAATCATATTTGTTAGCTTATCTATAATATAATTGAAATTTGATTCAGCATTAAAACTACCCCAGTCAGAATGTTATTTGAGTTCAATCCAACTCTCAGAGATATAAACCTCTTCGTCATTTACTAAAATAATATAAATAAGGTAGGTTTAGGAATGATTTATAAACATAATATAGATCTATTTGGTAACATGTTTGATTTATAAACAGTTTCTCTAATTAACTATCAGAATATAAAAATACTGTTAATATATATATTCTTCTTTCTTTGTGTGTTCCACCTATTTAATATTATTTTTTTGAATGACATTTCGTTTAATTTCTAGAATTGTTTTTTCTTTTTTGTTGTGTTTTGATGAACGTAATTTTCATCAGTTATTTCCACTGACAGAATAATCTGTGGTTTACATCCGATCTGTATTATGAATCATACAGGAGATTCACTTCCCTCACTTCCCCCTATACAAACAATCATATTTAAATAGGCTTATTTGTCAATTATGATTGTTCTATCTGTAGAATACAATGATGTTTATATAGGAAAGTATGGTTGGTATTTGGTATTTTTATCATAAAGGATGATGGCATTTGGAGTGAGAAATCAGCTTCTGCTGAATGAAATGTATCGGAGGACAAAAAAAAAACATCCTAACTCAATCTCTAAACTTATAATAATATTATACGTTATGCTAGATTCCATTTCACTGTCGAAATCAGAAGGATATTTTAAAGATGGATTTATTGATGAATATATGGATAATGTTCCAAAATAAATGATTAATTATTATTAAGGAAAATAAAAAGTGGATATTTCCTCTATTATTAAAATCATATAAAGCTCGAGAGAAGGGAATCTGAGATCACTCCAGTATCAGCATTCAAAGTACTATAATTGAGTTATTTTAACATAATTATTATTTCGATTTAATTTTCTCTTTTCATTAAGATTTGTAAAACGATTTTCTTTTTAAAAGATCGGTTTGTCTTAACTCTAAATTATTAACACTTCCCTTAACCCAGCATTTTTTAACGTTTCAGTATCAGTTTTCAATCATATTTTTCATCTCGAAATCTCCCTCCCACGTCCCCCACACCGTCCCGCTTACAATGAAATGTATACATCAATAATGTATATTGAGTATTTTGAATTCTGTTTTAAAATTGTTTTTATTAACTGTCAGAACAAGAGATTTTCTATATGTAGCTCTATGTGTGCTTTACTTTTATTAAGTAAATCAATTTTTTTAAATAATATTTTCCTTCGTGCCCCACAAATTGAGCGATTCTAAAAAAACAGTAGAAATTTTCAATGATTTCAAGATATCTCTTTGAAATCTCAATCCATTATTTTGAATATTTATTATTTTTTTAACTATAATTTTTATTATGTTTTTTTTTAACTTGATGATTGTTTGCAGGCTAAATTTGGACAATAATTAAGTTTTACTATAAATTCACTCAGTCAAAAAAGAAAGAGGTTTTGGCGTTAACTGGCGAGTTAAATAACGAATAAATGAAAAGAAAGTGCCGGAATTATATGATCCCTTTCCTTTATAGACTTCCTCAAAAGTCATTTCCTCTTCAATTCTTTCTCTCTATCACAAACTCTTAATTCATTTTTTAACTATCTTATTTTAAATAGTGACTTTTTTCACTGCATTGAAATGAATCAAATGATCTGGTTTTTCTCCCCTCCCCCCTCTCTGTCTCTCGATTCATTCACCCAAACCAACCTTTATTTTAAGAAAAGTTTTATCTCGTAAACTTTTATTTCACTGCCAAAGATTCTATTCAGAATAGGAAAATAAAAAAACAGAAATAACGATAAAAAGTGATTAACACGGAATGCCGTTTTGACTCAACTCAAACCAATTTGATTTGTGGGGTGACTTTTTAACGATATTTTATAATTTATCGCCAATGGTGGAATTTTGAAATAGTGCAGGAGTCTCTAACTTCAAAAAGACAGATAATCGAATTAAAATATAATTTCTTACATGGCAAATTGATTCATTTAAACCACGAGGATGAGAGAGTCAAGCGCGTTAACCCCCAGAATGCGTAGCATCTTTTAATTATTAAATTTATATTTACTATAATTAACTATTTTTATTTTCTCTATTAATATTCATTTTTTATTTAAATATATATATGATTAATTATAAATTTAATAATGAAATTGTTATATAGCTCTACAATATTTATTATTAAATATTTTTAAATTTTTATTATATTTTTTTTTAAATTTTGAATTATCCAAATTATTCTTTCTTGTTGTTTCTAAATGTATTATGTATGTAGTAATGTCTTACCTCTGCTCGTATGGCGTTCACAGCGTGAGCTACGCAAGAGCTCAAATCTGCAGGACGGGTCCATTGAGATCTTAAATGTTCCCGGATGGCGCAATGCCTCCGTGCAAGACCCTTAAATCCATATGGGCATGGTTGAAGAGCCTCAAGACCCGGTGCTGTCTCTGGCCAAGCTACACCATCTTCTTGTTCATCGACAGAGGCAGCAGGAATGGCAGGGCAAAGTGGGACTGCAGTTCGGTTAACCACCTCGACGTGTACCTGGACGGTTCGAGGTGGCACTGGTCCCAAGGCAGTACAAGTGTAATTGGCAGTGCGCTACACATAAAAATATTAATATAGATTATAATAAATTATTTAAATTTTATATAGAATATTTTTTATTATAATAAAATGAGTTTGAGGTTTATAAATTAAAAAGATAATAACATTAATATCAGAGAGGAAAAGAGTCAATACACATTTTCAAGTACAAAGCGTAGATTTGAAAAATTTAAATAATTAGGTTCTTTAATCATCAAGTGTCGGATTATTTGAAAATAGGTTGGTTCAGAGAATTTATGTACGGCTAGATAATATTATATGTAAGGGTATTAAAGAAGAATTAATTACATGACCTATTTGCATCCACAAACATTTACAGTCACAGACATATAATTAAAGAGGTTTTAATGTACGTGGCTCAAAATAGGTAAGGAAAGGATTTTGTTTGCATTGGAAAATATTTTGTAACGACCGGTAGACCAATAACATCCTTTGTAACCAAAATAAAGATATATAAGAGGGGAAAGAAAATAAATGTTGAAGAAATGTGGATCTTGAGATCTTTCTTGTGCCTTAGAAATAGATAAATAACATATTTTTTGAGTAAAAGTAACTATAAATTTAATTAAATTAACAAACAATTTATCATTTAATATTTTTAAATAAATAGTCGACTGATGATAAAAAAAATATTTTGGTATTTTGTTATAATAATAAATCAATTAACAATTCTCATTTCTCACATGTACTATGTAGGATAACCTACATATATCTATTTAAAAAATGCTTTGAATGAACTTTATATATTTCATTTAAATTTTTAAAGATCATACGAACTGTCATTCAATTACATGTTAAATTACTCTATTATATATATAAATTATGATTTTCTAGTTGTCAAATGATAATTGACATACAATGAACTAAATACAAATAGCCGATGTTTATTGAAGATATAAACATTAATATGACACGTAGGTAGGTTAGTTGTTGTTGTTGTCAATTACAACATTTATTATGATTAAATTATTAAGAGTAGTTGAATTCATATTTTTACGCGTTTTTTGTTTTATATATAAATTACCTTTTTCAAAAGTTTTAATAACTAGGCATGTTCAAATAGTATTTTTTAAACAATATAAATTATATAACCTAACAATCGGAAGTTAATAATGAAATTTTACTGTAGGAATAATTATGTTTAACAGTAATAAAAAGTTTTCTATGTGGAATGACTAAAATATTTAACGGGTACAAAATATTTTAACTATCGTAAATTAACATTTTAATATGATATTTTTCATTATTAATCTATTTTAAAATGTTTTAAATAGAAAACAAATAAGAAAAGAAGACTTATTTATGAGTTGCAACTTACAAAAAGAAAAAAAAAAATATATTAATAATAATGAATGCTGATTGTAGAATAAACTATAATCTAGACTAGTGTTTCTCAACCTTTTTGGACCAAACGCCTTCTTCGTAAGGCTTCATAATTCATATAAAATAAGAATAGTAAAGTGGAAAATATTAATAAAGTGGTTATAGATGAACCCGGTACTCTATTTTAAAATGTTTTAAATAGAAAACAAATAAGAAAAGAAGACTTATTTATGAGTTGCAACTTACAAAAAGAAAAAAAAAATATATTAATAATAATGAATGCTGATTGTAGAATAAACTATAATCTAGACTAGTGTTTCTCAACCTTTTTGGACCAAACGCCTTCTTCGTAAGGCTTCATAATTCATATAAAATAAGAATAGTAAAGTGGAAAATATTAATAAAGTGGTTATAGATGAACCCGGTACTTTAATTAGTTATTCTATATGGTTACAGTAATCAAATTTTAAGATAAAGGGTTAAATTATAAAATATTAACATTCTTTAAATTTAAATCTTAAAAAAAATTGCCCAACATCATTACAAAATTAGTTTATTGAAAATTTATACGCTAAAATTTGATTCTCCATCGTACATGTTTCCAAAGAAATAAATGCCAGATGTTGCATATCTCTGTCCAGATTACATGACTTCTCCATTCAGTAAATAAAGTTATCAATTAATAATGATATTTAAATTCACTTTTACTTTTTTCACAAATACCTATAAATATATATTATATTTTAACTAAATTATATATTTTAAATAAATTTCATTTATTTTGTATTTTCTCTTGAAAAATTTGTCTATCTACATACTTACTACCACAAATAGGATGGAAATAAATATAAAATAAAGTCTATAATAAAAGAATAAAAACAGATTTTGTACTCTAAAGGCGTTTTCGATATAAAGAGAATATATTTATAGATGTATATACAATAACTTGACCGATTGTTTGTCTACATATGTATGATGTGCAAACAGTTTGCTTTATATTACCAGTTAAATTTTTAATACAAAGTCATCTTTATAAATATTTATGCCTTATATTTCATTCGATATATTAGATATGCGATATAAAAAGTTTCGAAATTTCTTTTTGGAGTCTATAAAAGTGCATCCTTATACGTTTTTTTTCGTACAACCAACTAGAAAGAAAAATCTAATTACATTTCATTTTGTTATTTATTTTCGTTAAACTTTATTATTAAAGTAATCAGAGAAAAATTAGTTAAATATTAGTTAGTCAAGAGAAGAGAGGAAAGGAAGGAATGAAAAATGCATAATATTTCTAGTAAAGCATAGATATATAATAAAAAAAAAATAACGAACAATTTTTCTTTTCTAAGAAAATAAAATTATTCCTTTTTTTAAATATATTGTATAATAGTTTTTTTTTTGAATAACATTAAAATTTAATGAGTTTCCATGAGGAAAAAATTGGATGAGAATATATTATGAAAAATCTGTAAAGTATTTTAAATCATTCGCTTGTGAAATTAATATTTTTAAGTAATAATATTTTTTTTAAATTTACCAAGAATATAACTCGTAGATGGAGTGAATTTTTTTTTTTTTGTTTTAGATTATGATGAGTAAGTCGAATTCTATTGAAAATACTTTAAAATGGTGAAGTTTAAGAAATATTAATAAATTAGAAAGAAAATTAATTATACTAATGTATATGGCAAGCAAGTTTAAATCCATTCCATAACAATCATTCATTCATTCATTCATTGTTAAGCATTCATAAGTATCGTTAAGTTGTTTCTTATTATGATTATTTATAAAAGAAATATAAATAATAATATAAATAATAATAATAATAATTTTTCATTACTTTCTGACAAAAGAGATGTCAAGTACAAAATCAATATTGTTTAAAACTCAATATGAAAACTTGAATAAATTCTCCAATATTCATCTTGAGTAATGAATTTTCTTTTTATTTTATATAATTCCATTTAAATTATTTTAATTATATATAAAAAATAAGATCACAATATAAATTATACAAAAATTACGATAAAAAATCTCTTTGAAACTTTTAAGATACTTTCAATTTATTTATAAGAACACATTGCTATTTTCAAATAAATATTTTTTCCAGATAAGTTTAAAAATATTTTCTTTTAAATTAATTTTTCATGAACTCCAAAAATATATTCAAATATAATTTTTTTAAATAAAATTAATATTTTTTGTAGCTTTTCCTCAATAAATATTGCTTCTTTATAAAAAGTGATTATTTACAAAGAAAAATATTTTTAAAATATTACGAGTCTATCAGGGTATAATAATAAATAAATAAAATAATACAATAATAATATGGCCTATTATAAATATCTCCATTTTTTTCTTATAAATTCCTATATGAATATCAATCAATTTCTTTTTTTCAAAAATACATAAATTATTTTTTTGGAATTAAACTCTTGAATGGAATTGATGTAAGTAAAGCCTTGAGCTTTTCATTCGATGTGTATCTCAGTCAGGGCCGGCCCTAGAGCCGAGCCAGTAAGGCCATGGCTTGGGGCGCTTGGCTGGCAGGGGCGCCATTATGAACAAAAAAATTAATCCTTCGCAAGATATCAGGGCTTATAAGACTTAATAGTAAATAAAAAATTATGGTACGCAATAAAAAAATTGCGTTTATTTAAAATAAGTAGTAAATTATTACATTTTTAAAAATATTTTGCATATTAATCACAATATTGTTGGTAGTCATAGCAACCATAAATATTATTGTAACACTACCTACACAAGTATTGATCTTTTAAAATAATATTTAGTGTTGCAGTTTTCAAAGTAAGTAGTTTTTTTTTTGCTTGTTAAAACATATGGGGCGAACTTTAGACCCTTGGCCTAGGGCGCCATAAGAGCTCGGGCCGGTACTGATCTCAGTTTAAAGAAAATTATTATTTGGTAAATTAGACCTATTAAAGATTTTTCATCTCAAAAACCACCAATGAATTTCATAAAAGTATTGTGTATAATTTTCATGATCAGAAATATATATTCATGCTAGACTAATAGGATTAGATATATTATGAATAAATAATGAGAAATTATTTACCACTTATTATAAACAATCCTCAAAAGAAACTCTTAAGGTATTAAGATTAATTTTATAATTAGTTGAGTGTATATAATATTAAAAAAAAACATCTAATAATAAATAGATAGAAGGAAATTTTTACAAATTTATTACCTGAGCATTGATGACTTTAAGAATACTTCCACTGGGGTATAGGTCCTCCCACACCTCACTTCCTGCCGCCATTTTTAAAAGTGCTCCAGCTTTGACCCAAATAAATCCAAATTTTTCATTTCTTGGGTTCTCCCTTATAACACATCTTATATTTACATTTGCACCCTACAATTAATAAAACAAAAAATTATTATAATAAATTATATTATAATTGTATAAATTATTTAATAGGAGTGAATGTGGTAAAAATTTGTATACCAATAAAATTGTATCATCTTTATATTATCTTAAGTAGACCTAAGTCAAATTGTATAATATTGATTTAATTGTCAATATTATTGATAGTTTATCTCAAACCAAGGAAAGCTCTGAAATTTATTGTACAACCAACTTAATAACGTGATATTGTCATTATTATTATTTTTGATAAATATCTCTTCAATTTTAAATGGATTTAATTTTTATAGTACTCAATAAATAAATAAAATTATTTATATATTCATATAAATAATATTATCTTTTAAATTAGATCAATAAATCCAGTAATTAGTATAATATAAATATTACAAAAAAAAAAAAAAATAAAAATCACGTCGAATATTATAGTATCTAATTTTATTATTCTTCACATATAAACAGGCAATTAAAAATTTCAAATACTAGTAAATTTATTTGTATTTAAATTTAAAAATGACTTGGTTATTAATTATATTATATTTTAATGATTTATTATAGAGAATATATTATCATCCAATAAGTAAAATAAATTCTTTCTTTTGGTTATTTCCATCAAACCCTCAATTGCATTTTTTTTTAAATATTATAAAATACTTTCTCTGATCAGAGTGATGGATCCGTCGGTCGACACTTTTAAAAGAATTTTAAAAATGGAATTTTAAAAGAATTTTTTACCAATAGGGATGATATGCTGTAAAAAAGTAATAGATTGCCTTTTTCCCTCCGGACAGCTTTTCGTTTTCCATTAATAAATCTGCCCTTTAAACTGTTTGATGTAATCAATATGGTGTTAAAGATAAATAGATGATACAATTTACAATTGATAAAATAAAACAAAAATAAAAAAAAATCGAATCAAGAAAGAAAAGAATCGAAAGTAACAAAATGTACAGTTGACAGTTGTACCTTTTCAACGGTAACTACCATAGGGGTGAGGCTTAATTCAGGAGATGTGATCACTTGAAGTCGTATATTACGACATTGCTGTACTCCCCAGTCCACCGCCTGGCAAGTATACAACCCAGAATCGAGTAAAGTTGCTTTCCCGATGGTTAAAGATGACCCTCGTTGATCTTCGAGGTCAGCTGGTAAATGAGAAGTAAAAATCCTTCTAAAACACAGAGAAAGATAAACACAAACAAAATAATAATAATAATAATATATATACAATGATAACTTATCATATACAATTTAAATAATATGTGGGACATTTTCGAGGACGAGTAGAGTTACTTGAGGTTTGCACTTTTCACAATATCACTGTAGAGTCTTGGCGTAACGAATGAATCTCTCGTGTCCTCCGTCGGCTTTATATAGCTGGTCGTAGTCCACGTGGACTGTCCCGGACCGGCCGTCGTCGATGGAATTAGCGCTGATTGGTCCGGGTCGAGTTTGCTTGCTCCGGGTTGGCTCGTGAAGGACTCCACGTGGAGTATGCTCGCTCCAGGTTGGTTGTTGGACTCCACGTGGACTCTGCTTGCTCCGGATTGGTTCGCGCCTGACTCCACGTGGACTCTGCTCGTTCCGGATAGGCTATCGGTGGTAATGCCGGTCCCTGATTGGCTCGTGCTCGCCTCCGCTTGAGGTTTTGTGTGGTGGCTACTGCTTCGCTTGCCACACCACTCCCCCCCTTTTGAGAACTTTGCTTCCTTTTGCTCGTATACGTATTCCCTATTTTTTGGAGACTTCACCTTCCGCCCGGATCGCGTTGTTCTCTCGGGGGCTTGTTGTGGTGCCTTTTGATTCTGCTGAATCTTGATCTCAGATTTAGGGAGTGTCTGCTGAGGTGAGTGTTGAAGGATTGGTACACTTGGAGTCTCAAAGTCCTCCAGTGTGAATGCCGGCTTGACTCGGTCGATGGAGACTCTCACTTCCCTTAGATTAACCTGTATCGTAATGGTTTTTTCGTCCTGAGACAAGACTTTATGTGGGCCCGTGTATGGTGCTGCCAATGCCCCACGTAGCGCGTCCTGCCTGAGGAAAACGTGTGTCGAATCTCGCAGAGCTCTGTGTATGAAACTGCCCCTTTTTGTATGTTGCGAAGTTTGCGTTGGTCTCAGTTTGCTAATGCACCTTCTTAGGTTCTCAATTAGCGCCGAGTGAGACTCTGGATTCCCGTTACTACAGAAAAACTCTCCAGGGAGTCGAAGGGGTTCACCGTAGACCAATTCTGCCGAGGAAGCGTTTATGTCTTCCTTGAATGAGGCTCTTATTCCCAGAAGGACGAGAGGTAAGGCACTACACCACCCTTGGTCTGCGTGGCACATGATAGCTGCTTTTAAGCTTCTGTGGAAGCGTTCAACAAGACCATTAGAGGCTGGGTGATAAGGTGTTGTTCTTGATCTCCTAAACCCGCATAGACGTCCCAAAGCAGCGAACAATTTTGATTCGAATTGTCTTCCTTGATCTGTGGTAATTTGCTCAGGGCATCCAAATCTACTTATCCACCCAGAGAGTAGAGCCTCGGCTACTGTCTCAGCCGAAATGTCGGAGATGGGAACGACCTCTGGCCAGCGACTGAAACGATCGACCGCTGTCAGGCAGTAACTGAATCCCCGCGAGATAGGGAGTGGTCCGATAAGGTCAATGTGTACGTGTAGGAATCGTGCTGCTGGAATTGGGAACTGTCCTATTGGTGATACAGTGTGTCTCCCCACCTTGCTACGTTGGCATTCCAGGCACTTCTTTGCCCATTCGCGGCAATCCCTCTTAATGCCAGGCCAGACAAAACGTTCGGCTGTTAATCGTGCTGATGCAGCCGCTCCAGGGTGCCCCAGACAGTGTAGAGACCATAAAGTCTGAGGTCGAAACTCTGTGGTCACAAATGGGCGCGGCTTTCCAGTAGAAGTGTCGCAGTATAAGGTGGTGTCCGATCCTGGGATCTGTACTTTCTCCAAAATTAGACTTGTCTTGGATCTCTCGTTGAGCAGCATTTTCAGTTCAGCGTCACTCGTTTGGGAATCCGCGAGCATCCTTATGTCTATTGGAGATGTAATTGCGTTTACCCTTGAAAAAGCGTCAGCCACGACGTTGTCTTCACCCGATACGTGTCTTATATCCGTCGTAAATTCGCTGATGTAGTTCAGGTGATTACTCTGTCTCGGTGAACGATGCTCCTTATTGTTGGTGAAAGCGTTTATCAAGGGCTTATGGTCAGTAAAAATAATGAAGTGCCTGCCTTCAATCATATGTCTGAAATGCCTAACAGCCTCATATACTGCCAATAATTCTCTATCGTATGCGCTGTATTTGGCTTGTGTCGGGCTCATTTTCTTTGAAAAGAAAGCCAGGGGTCTCCACTCACCTTGTACAAACTGCTGAAGGACTGCTCCCATGGCTGTCAGCGAGGCATCAGTTGTTATGGAGGTGGGCGCTGAAGCGTCCGGGTGAACCAGTAATGTAGCTTTGCCGAGATTTTCTTTTGCCGCCTCGAAAGCTTTGATACGTTTTTCGGTCCAAATGACTGTCGCTTTTCCTTTGATGTTGGGTCCTGATAGCGCCTCGTTTAATGGAGCCTGGGCCTCCGCTGCATGCGGGAGGAATCTTCTGTAAAAATTCAACATACCCAAAAACCGGCGTAACTCCTTGGCAGTTGTGGGTCTGGGGAATTTCTTCAGGTCTGCGACTCTATCCGGGAGTGGAAGAGAACCCTTTTTCGAGATGTGATATCCGAGGAAAGTGATCGTCTCAGCCTCGAAGACACATTTATCCAGATTTATAACCAGACCGTATTTTACAAGACGCTCGAAAAGGCTCCGCAGGTGACTTCTATGTTTCTTAATGTCGGAAGAAAATACCAAAATATCATCAATGTAGGCAAAACAGAAAGGTAATCCGTGAAGTGCTTCATCAATGAACCTCTGGAAAGTTTGAGCGGCGTTCCGCAGACCAAAGGCCATAAACGGGAATTCGAATAGGCCGAACGGTGTTGTAATCGCCGTTTTTGGTATGTCCTCCGGTGCTACTGGGATTTGATGGTACGCCCGAACGAGGTCGATCTTTGAGAATACGGTAGCGCCCCGGAGTTCGTGTGCGTAGTCCAAGATATGTCGGACTGGATATCGATCCGGTATTGTTCTGGAATTCAGAGTGCGGTAGTCTCCACAGGGTCTCCAACCGTCTTTCTTAGGGACAATATGGAGTGGAGAAGACCAAGGACTTGTAGATGGGCGTGCCGTTCCGTCTCGGATCATGTTGTCAAACTCCTCTTTGGCAACCTTCAACCGGTCCGGGGGTAGACGGCGGGGTCGGCAGAATGTTGGAGGACCGGCCGTTGTGAGGATGTGATGTTGAGTGTTATGTTTAATTTTTCGTGGAGTGCCTGATGGCCGTGTCAACTCTGGAAATTCCTCAAGGAGTACAGGAGTCTTGATTGAGCTGATAACTGGGTCTGGAACCATTTCCGCGTCGTCATCATTGTTCCTGCTGCTGGCCAGTAACCTTTTGTTCCGGCAATCGACAAGGAGATTGAAAAAACCAAGGAAATCACTACCTATGATCGGTGTATCGACGCTGGCGATTGTGAATTTCCAAGGGAACCGTTGCCGTAAGCCGAGATCGAGGGTTTTTGTCTCGTAACCAAACGTCCGTATCATAGTTCCATTGGCTGCCGTTAATGTGCGTGAGGTTGGTTTCAGATCAGCCTTCAAGTACTTCCTGGGGTAAATTGACACATCGGACCCTGTATCAATTAGGAAACTTTTCCCTGTTGAGTTGTCGTTAATAAAGAAGCGGGAGTGTATTGACGAACAACCGGTACCTCCCACTACCGGCTGTTGTTTGCGTTTTCCGCCCATGTGCAAGGAGTGGTACACTTGCGGGCGTCTTTGCCAAACCTTTTATGGTAAAAACAAACAGTCAAGGGCTGGTCTTTTGTTGACCTTAACTGTCGGATCTCTTTCTTTAATTGCTCAATCTCTTCCCGGAAAGAGGTACGCTCGTTCGCGTATGATGACTGTTTTTCCTCCACTAGCGGAGGATTCTTTCTCGTTGCCCATACTGCCATTCCGTTGTCCTCCACGATTTGATCCGCCACTTCCGCGATTTCGTCGAGGCGCTTACCGGTCATAGTAAATACGATGGTTCGTGCTTCTGGGGGAAGTTGACGAGTCCATGCCTCGCGGAGGGCTCCCTCAGATGCTTTGGGATCGAGGTTCCGAAGGTGGCGAAGGAACTGTGACGGCCTGCGGTCCCCTCGTTCTTCTGTAAAAAATCGCTTCACCATCGAGGCCTCGCTTGCTCCAAGGCGTTGGATGAGTTGCTTCTTCAGAGCTGAATAAGGGTTCCTTGGGGGGGCCTTTATAATGTCATCAACCTGCTCCATGACGTCTTCATCGAGAGCTCCTACCACATGGTCAAATCTCGTTTGCTCGGACGTGATGGCATTGGCAGAGAATTGAGCTTCAATTCTTGCGAACCATAAGTCAGGGCGTCTTGTCCAAAATGCTGGTATTTTAATTGATACCCGTCCGACGGCTGCCTCACCTGCCGTTGTGCTCGTATTGCTGCCATCGGGGTCACCATTGTGGGACATTTTCGAGGACGAGTAGAGTTACTTGAGGTTTGCACTTTTCACAATATCACTGTAGAGTCTTGGCGTAACGAATGAATCTCTCGTGTCCTCCGTCGGCTTTATATAGCTGGTCGTAGTCCACGTGGACTGTCCCGGACCGGCCGTCGTCGATGGAATTAGCGCTGATTGGTCCGGGTCGAGTTTGCTTGCTCCGGGTTGGCTCGTGAAGGACTCCACGTGGAGTATGCTCGCTCCAGGTTGGTTGTTGGACTCCACGTGGACTCTGCTTGCTCCGGATTGGTTCGCGCCTGACTCCACGTGGACTCTGCTCGTTCCGGATAGGCTATCGGTGGTAATGCCGGTCCCTGATTGGCTCGTGCTCGCCTCCGCTTGAGGTTTTGTGTGGTGGCTACTGCTTCGCTTGCCACAAATATATAGGTATGTATGTATATTTTGTTTTGTTTTTTATACTTTTCCTTGGAAAATTACTATTCCGAAATATTTCCATTTTGAAGGACATTTGTTAGTTTTGGGAAATGGATAAGATCACTAGTTCAATCGGGATTTACATAGAATAATAGTCAACCAAATGATTTAACTTTCACAAAGGCTCAAATACCCTTTTACCTTTCTATAAATAACAATCATTAATAAATGTGATTTGAATTTCACCAAATTTACGAAAAAATACCAATGCATGGATTTAATTTTCAATTTATATTTTCAATATTAAAATTTAAATCTTCAATAAAAATACATTTCATCTAAAATTATCGCCAAATGATATATCAAAGTTAAAATTAAAGATAATGTGGGCAGAATTTATTTTATAAAGAGTAGGGAGTTCGATGGAGGTGGCTTAAGGTTAGGGATGGTTGGAAGGAGGTGATTGCTGCAGCAAAGAACTTTTAAGTTCCGAAGAACCACAGAGAAAGATTCTATTCTTTATAGATTTTTTTTTCATTTAAATATTCGGTATAAGTATAATATAGGAATATATAGAAAAATTAAATAAATTATCTATTCGGTTATTTATCATTTAATATTCGTTTTTACACCGATTCTTTCTCCAGATATATAGGTAATTTTTAAATTTCAATTACAATCTTTGAATATATAATTTTATTTAATAATTTTACAATGTTGTTTATTATAATGTGTTTTAAAAAAATCAAATCAAAAATGAAAACTTAAAATAAATGTATAATTTTTTTAAATCATTTATCAAAGAATTTGTTTATTTTAAAATACTAGGAGATCAAGTGTATGATAGTTTTTCTGTGTACTTACCGAATGGCTTTTGTCTCGTTCACTGGCTTTCCATCTTTGAACCAGAAAAATTTTAAAGATGGTGAACCCTGGGCGACACATGAAATGGTGAATTCTTCTCCTTCGCGTATCATTCGATCTCGAAGATTTACTTCTAATCGCTAATAAACAATTCAAAGAAATAGAAGTAATTATTTTTTATATTTCTTTCAGAATTTTATTTTTTTTTTAAGAATGAAATTGTGAGAAGAGAATTTAATGGTTCATTGGTTCTAAACATGTGAATTTAAAATATTATTTTATTGACAAAGTGAATAAGAATATTCATTTATAAAGGATAAATAAGTAAATTAGATCGAAGAATTTTATTTTGCAGCTGATCCAGGAAAACTGATCGGCATTTTTATTAAAGTTAAGACAAGCTCTGAGTATTAGCAACAGATTTATGTGTCTTTGAGCTTCATTTCGTAGAAAATTAGAATAAAATTCATGATAAAAATAATCCTATATAAAAATACATTTCATATTGATAAAATTATTATTGATAAGGGTAAAGGGGTGTATAATGGAATTTTAAAATATAAAAATTAATCGTATTTTTTATTGATGGAATTAATAAACTAAATGCTTAATGGACGAGTTGGGTTTTAAAATAAATTCAAAATGATTTTTAATTTGTTTTTTAATAAATACATAAATTGTAATTATATTTCAACTTTATTAAAAAAACAGCCTTAAATTTTAAGAAATACTCTCACTTTTTAATTTATAATTATATTTAAAATTATCACAATAATTATAAACAATATCTCTATTATTCAACAGTATATCTATTAAATTTTGATAAAAACAAGGCTTTAGATTTATCTTACAAAGTTAAATGAAGTTAATTAGACATCAGAAAAATATGAAAAAAATGTTTATTAGATTAATAATAACGGTCGAGGTATCGAATCAAAATTTTATAATTTTATTAAATCTAGTTTTCATTTTTTTTTTTTTGTATTTTCTTTAAATCGATAGGTGAATTATTTATTTGAAATACTAGTTTTTCGTAAAAGGTTTAAATATATGTAGTTTACTCAAAAAGGGGAAGGAAGGGATGGTGGATCGAATACAAAAATCAAATATATTTAGTTAAAAGTTTTTCTCATTTATATTTTCAAAAATTCATGAATTTATCAAATGGAAATTAATGAAATATTTTATTAAAAAATGAATTTTAATGTTCGTTCTCTTTTTATATTTAAACCACGATTTTAAGTATCTATATTCTTAAAAGTAAAATGAGTTTTTTTTTCATTTTATATCATATCATTTTCATTTGGTTGGAAAAGAGAATTTGAAACTTTTATTTTTATTTCAAGTACTTTTTAGGGTGATATTAATTTATTTAATAAGTAAATTTATATTGTTATAAAGTTACAATGTTCATCGATCGATAGTTTAAAAATATTATAAATTGAGAGATGTATTGTGTTAAGAATATTGTGAGTCTTTCAGGGGATAATCAATTTTTTTAATTTCAATACGATAATTAAAACTTGTGAATCATAATAATTGGTGTGCATATAAATATGGAATGTTAGATTAGATTTGATCTAATGTTGTTCGATTTGGTCTTAATCCGCATTGATATTCTCCAATTAAAAGAAACTTAAAGTTGAGTCCTACCCCAGTCCAATTCATTTACCCATCCTAATTGAATGAAGAACTAAAATATTGTCAAATAATACCTATATTTTAATATTATAATTAAATTTTCACATTTTATAGTATTATAATTGAAATCATATTTCTGAATTTAATAACAAGTTGATTTTCAAAATTTTCTATTTTATTTGCATATGATTGATTACTAGTATTAAAATTTAAACAAATTCAAATGTTCTAATTAATAATTTTATATACAATTTAATATTATTTTTTATTATTAATATCACATCATAAATGAGAATTTATTAAACAAAATAAATAAAAATCTTTTAATAAATTATTTTATGGATTTGAAACAAATTTATCCAATTTTAAAAATATAAAACTTTTAATTTTAATTTTTATATAATCAGTAGATCATTTTTGCACTTTTAATATAGTAAAAATTAATAAGTGATTAATTAAATTAAAAACAAAAAACTAAGATAATAAAATTTAGTCATTTTACTTGACTTTTTAAAAATATTTTTCACACTTCATAAAACATTAAAACAAAATAAGTTGACCTGTGGCCAGGTCCGAACCGACCGACAGTTTGAAATAAATTAATTTCCAGCTACAGAAACAATTTCAAATAATTTTCATATATCTATTAATGTAATAAAAAACAGATATGGATACATAAATAATAAATATAAACATTTTTAATTTTATTTTATTTATAATATATATGCAAGACCAGGCTGTGACGTCATGCATGGCTGGATGACGTCATATAATTTTAAATCAAGAAAAAACTAATAAATATGATTTTTTTCGAGGATAAAACCAATACAAAAAGCATGATTCGTGGTGATATATAAAAAAATCTCCTTTGGTGTGAAAATAACCCTTTCCTTCCTATCGTCGATCGCTAATACTACCACTTCCGGTTTCCGGAATTGCACCAAAAGTTGATCAATTGATCCCACTGATGCATTAAGTAAATATACCGGGACCCCGAGCCTCGGCTCGGTACTTAAGTTAAAAAAAATGATTCATTATTATTGGGTTTGGCTGGTAATATTAATACCTGAGATACCGAGCTGTCGCTCGACCCTTTAAAAAATATTAATATACAATTCTTTAATTATTTATTACAATTATTAAATGTTGCATCATTGCATCAATCTGATTAAAATGAATTGAACTGGGGTCCTCAATAATACAAACAAACAATTTTAGCTAGCATAATAAGATTAATCCAAGTAATATCGTCTATTTCTATTCGACACTATTTTAAGTTATGAAATGAAGAGTCAGTAGAGAGTAAAAAAATTGTAATTGAACACCGCCGTTTTATAAAATAATTAAATTATTTTATAGATTATAAAATAAAAATTATTGTATTAACATTAAAAATATTGAAATAAAAAATAATAGTTTGATTTAATAAACTAAAATATTATAAACATTTTTAGTGGGAATTTCTCAGGGAGGTAGGGAGCTCAATTCATTTAACCATCCATGTTACATAAGGCAAAATAATGTCTTAACACTCCCTTTTTTAAAATTTAAAATAGAGGGAGAGAAAGAGTTTCAATTATATTCGAATAGTCGATATATTCTATATATCAGTATTTTGTTTTCTGAATTTAATACCAAGTTGATTTTCAAAATTTTCTATTCTTTATGTATATGATTGATTACATGTGTTAAAATTTAAACAAATTCAAATATTCTAATTTTTAAATTTATATATAATTTAATATTATTTTTTCGAGACTAATGGCAAATACCGGTGGCCCTAATCAGAGCAAGAGAAGACTCCTTAAGGTAGCGGCCCAGTCGATGATGTTATATGTTACAACTATATTTTAAGTGAAAAAATGATTTCTTGGTTATATAAAAATTATAGTGTGAATTTGAAAAAAATTGTTAGAGCGGTTTTTGAGAACCAATGGCTATATATAGATAGATATATACAATTTTAGCTAGCATAATAAGATAAGATAATAAATATATTTCGTAATTTGATTCTAAAATATTATTAAAATAAATATTTTTTATTCATAAAACTAACTTATACTTACATATCAAAAACAGCCTTTCTGGGAAATTGCAAAATGTGTTTATTTTTTTATATAAATAATGATCAAGGAAATTACACTAAAAATTAAAAAAATTATTAGCTATAAGAATATAATAAGTATGAAAATATACTTTGAATTTATTTTGAATAAGATATTCTTTATCATTTTAAATGAATGTTTTAAATCATTTTAATAAATGTTTTAAATCATTTTAAATAAATGATTTTAAATGAATGAATGGATGAAAATTCAAATTTTATATATAGTTTTTTATATATGTTTATTTATTCACAAAAATTTAATTGACATAATTATCAAATAATTGACATAATTATCAAAAAATAATAAAAGTTGTTACCTAGCTAAAGAGAGAGTAATAGAAATTGTTACCTGCAGGTAGACTTGTGAGACAGATAAGAGAATATACGTATTCCGAAAACACTGTTAATTAAAATGTAATAACTATTAACAATTAATAAAGTAGAAATAATTTCCCAACAAATATTTCACTTTTAGTTTAACAAAAAATCAAAAAAACAATATTTTGCAGAATAAAAACGAAACAAAAAACAAATATGAATATAATATAAATATTTTTTTAATTTTATTTTTAGAATAAATATTGTAATATATATAAATATAAATATAAATATAAAAATGCTTGTTTTTTATGCTTATATATATTGGATATATTGGATGTATTATGATACTGAGCACATGGCAAAGACTTTCTAAAAATAATTGTTTTAAAAAAAAAACGCAGGGAAAACCCAGAGATATGCCTCTTCGTTACCCCAATAGAGAGAGAGGGGTGGACAATTTTGCCAAGTGGCAGAGGAGGGGATGATTGGCTTCGACATATTTTGAAAATTCTCAACAACTACACAATATACCAACTGTGGTCGACAATTGGTAATTAATAATTAATTATAAATTGCAATTGCTAAAATATAAATTAAAGTTCTTTTAATTTATATTTCTATTTTTACGGTACCTTTCAATTATTCTATTTCATCTTAATTTAATAAAATAATATTAATAAATATATTAAATAATATTTTATTGAAAAAATATTAAAAATTATAAAACTATCTAAAACTTAATTAATAAAAGAACAATGAATAAATAAATTAAAAAGTAAACAATAGATAAAAAGAAAAAAAAATAACAAAATCATTATTTTCATTTTTAAATAACGATTCACCCGGCGAGTTTCGAACCGACGAAATCCACTCGTTAAAACATCAGCCCAACCGCTGGACTATATGTATTTAGATAAAAAATTGTCATTTTTTTACTGTCTTAGCAGGCAGTATTAAAAATTTTGACGTTTTCCATATAATATATAATTTTCAATTAAGAAATTAATAATGAAGCTGTATGTTTCAAGAGATATCATCAATAAAACTTAATTTTTCTTTATAAATACTATATCTAGTGTGAATTTGAAAAAAATCGTTAGAGCGGTTTTTGAGAACCATGATATATAGATAAATACATATATACAATTTTAGCTAGCATAATAAGATAAGATACCAAATTTCATCAAAATCGGTTGAGCCGTTCAGGCTGTACACATCTATACGGACGGACAGACGGACGGACGGACGGACAGACGGACAGACATCACGCTAAAAATACTTTTTTCTGTTTAGAAAATGCATGATTCGTGGAGATATGTAAAAATCTCCACATGTGAAATTTGGTGTGAAAACAATACCTCCCTTACTATCGTCGGTCGGTAATAATTTGTTTGTTTTTTACCGACCGACGATAGTAAGGGAGGTATTGTTTTCACACCAAATTTCACATGTGGAGATTTTTACATATCTCCACGAATCATGCATTTTCTTAACAGAAAAAAGTATTTTTAGCATGATGTCTGTCCGTGCGTCCGTCTGTCTGTCCGTCCGTATAGATGTGTACAGCCTGAACGGCTCAACCGATTTTGATGAAATTTGGTATATTTACTTAATGCATCAGTGGGATGAATTGATCAACTTTTGGTACAAATCCGGAAACCGGAAGTGGTAGTATTAGCGATCGACGATAGGAAGGGAAGGGTTATTTTCACACCAAATTTCACATGAGGAGATTTTTTTACATATCACCATGAATGTATTGGTTTTATCCTCGAGAAAAATCATCTTCATTATGTTTTTCTTAATTTAAAATTATATGACGTCACCCAGCCCTTCATGACGTCACAGCCTCGGGTAACGCCGGCTACTTCAGCTATATATTATAAATAAAATAAAATTAAAAATATTTATGTTCTATCCATATCTGTTTTTTATTACATTAATAGATATATTAAAATTATTTTAAATTGTTTCTGTAGCTGGAAATTAATTTTCTTCAAACCGTCGGTCGGTTCGGACCTGGCCACAGGTCAACTTATTTTATTAGACATAAAAACAAATTTATAATTTTTATCCTTTTTATATATCTAGATTCTCAACCACTGTGCCGCGAGATTTTCAAAATGTGCCGCCAAATTTGACAAATGTAAAGTTCAAATTTTTGTATGTAAAAAAAAAGTTTTGCGATCAGGCTCTTAAACATTTTCGACTTTTTTTCAATTTTTTCATAACTTTTACTTGGTGTACCGCCAAAATTATAAACCGTTAAAAGTGTGCCGCGGTATAAAAAAGGTTGTGAATCACTAATCAATCTAAAAGAAGATAGAAGAAGATTAAGAAGAAAAAAAAACAATTTAAATGATATTTCCTATAAACTTTTACAAAATTGATCCGTCACCTTGAAACCGCTCTTTTTAATAAATGAATTTCTTAAAACTCCTCCGCGCCATTTTTAAGATCCAAAAAGATATAGATAAATAAATAGAATTTTTTTAGGATACTCGTATAAAAAAAATTGAGTGATAAATTAAAATAGTTATATTTGTATCTAATTAATTTTATAATTATTATTAAAATACTTTTTATAAAATGTTTACATGATTTTCAATAATTTATATAAAATTATAAATTATTAAATATTTATATATTGCTTCTATTATTATTTAAATTTTTATTATATATATAAATCTTTCATGTAAATAAATTTTATTTCTCTGTAAAAATGTTTTAGAAATAATGTTTTGAATAATATTTTTTATTAAGTAAATAATTGGTTTCTACTTTTTGTTAACTATGATCTTTGAATAGTCAGTAGGGATTTTTTTTTGTCATGCGTTTTACATTTCTTTATGAAAGCGACCAGCAGCAAATCTAATTTCGTTTGATGGTAGGAATTTTTTTTTTTTTTTTTTTATATCCATCAGATGAAACTTTGCAAATATGTAATAAGTTAGCTCTGTAGCCCTTTCATCATGTTATCGTTGAGTTTGCTTAATAACACACTCGCTTAGTAACAAAATAAAATCGACTCGCATAATCTTTTATGATACTCGTTGGATTAAAGCTTGACGGTGTCTCAGTAACATCCACTAAAATTCACTCATATAGTTCAATGTAAGTCATTGAATGTAATTTCAGTATATAAAATTAACTCGCTAGTAGAAATTGTGATTTTTAATATATAGTTAAAATATATGAAAATTTAATCAGATAGATAATGCGATTTATATGTTCATGTGTGCAGGAAAAATTGATATTCTAAAACGAAATAATTTCTCTAGATTATTAATAATAATATTATATATTCAATTATTTTAGATTAATGTCAATAATCTATTTAAATATAGGTATGAATTTATAATAACATGGGGTGTTGGTTAATAAAGCAAATGATCTATTTATATCTATCTTTGAAATATTTTAATGTTTAATTTAGTTTCTCTCAATAATTATATTTAAATAATAATAATAGTAATAATACGTTAGTATATATATACAGCGCCGGCTCTACGTGTTAGCAAAATGCGTCGAATCGGGGTGATTCTGTATAATTATACAATATATCATTTACGCGATATTTAAACAACAATCTATTGATATAAGTAAGATATCAATAAATATTTGACAATGACCCTCTTCCGGTTGAACTACATTTCTCAAAAGTTGATAGAAAACTACGAATTTTGAATAATGCCCATGTTCCAAATTTCATGATTCTAGCTCAAACCGTTTTTACGTAATCTTGTCCACACCCCACCCCTACCCCCACCCCACACACATACACACAGAGATTTCTCAACCTTAATGAAAATGATCCAGGAACCTTCAAAACGTATAAAAACATCAAAATCTCGAAATCGAAAATTTTCATGATCGCAATAATACCTCTGACGAGATAGTAAAAACACTCTAAATTAAATTAATTATAACTTATAATTTTAATATCCTTTATTATTCAATTTTAATAGAATATCCCAACAAAAGCATTTTCTTTACAGTATGTAATTATAGTAATTTTCATCTGTTCATGAAATTTTCGAAATTCGGAATGGGTTAAAACAAGGGGCCGCACTATCACCAATTTTATTTAATTTAGTACTGGAATATGTAATTAGACAAATTTGGGAAAAATCAAACATAATAGAATTAAACAAAATAAAATCAGGTATTAGGTTACGCAGACGACTTAAATATAATAGGAGATTCAACAATTGCAATAAAGACAGCGTAGAAAAATTAATCGAAGCAGGAAGAGGTGGGGCTAGAAATTAATAGTGCTAAGACAAAGTATTTAGTAACAGAGAGGAATGGTGCACAAAGTCTTAACATACAAAATGTAGAATTCGAAAATGTAGAAAAATTTAAATACTTAGGATCTGTAATAACGAAGGATAATAATATTCGAGAGAGTTTAAAGCGAGGTTGCAATCGGAAAATGCATGTTATCATGCAGTAAAGGGGCTTATTGCGTCAAAAATATTATCAAAAGGGATAAAAATTAAAATATATAAAACAATATTTTTGCCGGTTGTATTATATGGGTACGAGGCATGGTCTAAGACCTTAGGAGACGAGAGTAGATTTAGAGTATTTGATAATAGGATTCCTCGCAGCATTTATGGGCCAAAGAAAAATGAGGTCACCGGGGAATGGCGAAGACTGCATAACGAGGAATTACATGACATCTATGCATCTCCAGATCGCTCCAGATATAGTGAGAATTATAAAATCGAGAAGGATGCGATGGGCAGGGCACGTGGATAGAATGGGATTGGCAAAAAATATATTAGTGGAGAGACCCAGTGGGAAATGTCCGCTTGGAAGACCAAGCATATGGCGATACATGGATCATTTTTATTTTATATATAATATATTATTTTCATAATAATATATTTATGTATATAATTACATAAGTAGATAAATTTTTATATACTTTTATACTTATGTAACCATATTGACGATATATTAACTGCCAATTTGAATAATAATTTTGTTTTTTATCGTTCATTGAATTTTTCAATCAATTAAATAATGTCCAATAATTTATCATATGAGCCCTTTTAAAAGGCAAAAGAGATTATAAAAAAATTTGTTAGTTTATTTAATAAAGAATATAATTTTATTATTATTAGTTATAATAATAAATGTTGAATTATATTAATAGGATGTAATATTGTTAAAATTGAAATATTATCAATATAATTGAATATCCATTGAAATGTGAATGAATATATCTGATTTGTTCATTACAAAATAAGTATTTAATAATTAAACTTAAAATCTTATGATTTATAAGAATTAAACCACAGAAAGTTCACAAATTCTAATAAATAATGAAATTTATGTAATTAATAGTTTAACAAAATGTATATATAATACATTAATTTAACGAATCATATATATAATATATAAAATATAGCCTTGTTAGTTATAAAATTATAACTCAAGAAAAGCTGGAATTATTATTTGTTTAAAAATATTTATTTCACAAACTAAGCTAATAAGAATTCTAATAATTATAAAATCTATTACTAAACCACTGGTTAATTATTAATTAATACTAAATAGACCTGTTTGGGTTTTATTAGGGCTGGTAGATGCGTTGCAACGTGGTTGCGACATTCTATGCTGGCGGCCAAACAACGACTGAAGGGGCCAAGGGCCTGCCTACTGCTCCCCTCCACTTGAAATAAAGTACCGTTAGCCTATTCCTTGCAAAATTCTCTTGATATTACAATTTTATAAAAAAAAAACTATATTTCCATGGGTTTTTTTGATATGATGATTTTTTATAATGCTGTTGTAGAATAATGACAACCGTGACCCGTAATGCTGATGGCCTATCCATCCAGGAGCAGAAATTTCAATATTTTTTTTTTACTGAATATTTCTATTCAGGGGTATTTTTTCTCTTTTTTATACCCGCTTACTCAATGGTGATCATAATTTAAATAATAATAACCTCGATCTTTAAATAAGAATACAATGCTAATATGTATATATAATATTCAAATAATCAAAACATATTCGTTATAATAATTTTAATAATTATAATTCAAATACGACAGGACCTTTGTTTATTAAAATTAATTTTTTTGTTATAACTCATTCATAGAACAATAACTTTTAAACAAAATAAATAATAAGGAAAATGACTGAGTTTTCCATATATTCATTCCTATAAAAAATAAAATTTTAAAAACATATAATTGTAATTCTTAAACAATTACACTTATACATTCTCTTAAAAGGGAATACACCATATATTTATGATTCTATTTAACCCATGAAAACTCTACACAACGAAGACCCATATAATTTCTATCCAGGAGTATTTTTTTCCATTTTTATACCCTGCTGTTTCAGTGTTATTTATAATTTAATCTATAAGTATATAATTAATTATTTAATAAAATTGTTTTTAAGGTCTTATTTTTATCGACCGACGATACTAAGGGAGGTATTGTTTTCACACCAAATTTCACATGTGAAGAGTTTTACATATCTCGACGAATTTTGTTAACGGAAAAAAGTATTTTTAGCATGATGTCTGTCCGTCTGTCCGTCCGTCCGTTGAGTCTCCCTTTAGACGTGTACTTGAACGGCTCAACGGATTTTGATGAAATTTGGTATATTTACTTAATGCATCAGTAGCATGAATTCATCAACTTTTGGTAGTTATCCGAATACCGAAAGTGGTAGTGTACAAAGTATTAATTTTATAGTCATTGTCAGAAAATATTTCCCTTAAAATGTAGTAGAGATAAATAATTGATTAATTAAACTAAAAATAAAACCTAAGATAATATAATTTAGTCATTTTAATTCAAGTTCTAAAAATATTTTTTAATTCTACATATACATATATATTTATAAATAATGTTGTTTGGGAATTAATTTAATTAATTAACATCGTCGGTCGGTCCTGAAATATCATTAATATAAAAATTTTAAATTTTATTAATCGTTTACTGTTCTCGAATAAAGAATTTCAAAAATAAATTCAAAAGCAATCTCTGCCTTGAATTTGTTTTTTTTTATATTAACAATGATGCACTAAATAAAAATTATGTATATGAATGTGAAGTTTATGTTAGCAAAATATAAACCTCATGAGTGAGGAGGGTAGGGGGGGATCCACAAATGCTCGGGTAGATCTTATAAGGAGGATATTGTTTTGCTTTAAATTCTTTTCATGATGATAATAATACTTCAAATAATAAAGATAAATAAGTTGACCTGTGGCCAGGTCCGAACCGACCGACGGCTTGAAATAAATTAATTTCCAGCTACAGAAACAATTTCAAATAATTTTAATATATCTATTAATGTAATAAAAACAGATAGGCATATAACATAAATATTTATAATTTTATTTTATTTATAATATATAGCTGAAGTAGCCGGCGTTGCCCGTGATCATAATAAGGAGGCTGTGACGTCATGAAGGGCTGGGTGACGTCATATAATTTTAAATTAAGAAAAACATAATGAAGATGATTTTTCCCGAGGATAAAACCAATACATTTGTGGTGATATGTAAAAAAATCTCCTCATGTGAAATTTGGTGTGAAAATAACCCTTACCTTCCTATCGTCGATCGCTAATACTACCACTTCCGGTTTCCGGATTTGCACCAAAAGTTGATCAATTCATCCCATTGATGCATTAAGTAAATATACCAAATTTCATCAAAATCCGTTGAGCCGTTCAGGCTGTACACATCTATACGGACGGACAGACAGACGGACGGACGGACGGACAGACATCATGCTAAAAATACTTTTTTCTGTTAAGAAAATGCATGATTCGTGGAGATATGTAAAAATCTCCACATGTGAAATTTGGTGTGAAAACAATACCTCCCTTACTATCGTCGGTCGGTAAAAAGACAGAAAAACGTTATTTTTATTTTCTTATATAAGTATTATGGTATGTATAATCCTTCATCTTCAAATATTTATTTTTCAAATAACTAAGATGTAACTAAGAAAATTGATCATGTTAAATTCTCGATTGATTAATTATTATTAATAAATTATCTAAGAATATCAAAATCAATAATTAATGGTATGAGATTTTATTGAAATATTTTGAATTCTTAGTTATTCAAAAGTTATTTGTTAAATCGTGTGTACTTTTTAAAAATATTTCAATAGAAATGTAAAATTAAATAAATCCGGTGGAAATTTCAATTAAAATAAATAAATGTTTATTGTGTTCTTTCTTCTACCAGGCTTGATATCTGTTCTTTTGTTACTTAGAAGAAAAAAAGAATAGAGAGTAATTCTGAAAGAAGAATTTTCAATTAAAGTTAAGTATGAGCCTCAAACATTTTTATCACCCTTGAGACAAATCGATTTAATTTAATGAGATTTTTTTTTAATTTGTAAAAATAATTACTCTTTATCGTGTTTAATAATATAATAATATTAAATATGAATGTGTCTTTAAATATTTAAAAAATTGTAAATGATATTTTGAACTGAATGATATGAAGGACTAAGTTCGTTTTTCTAATGTCACTTGAATTTTTAATAACCATCACTTATGTTAATTAATTTTATTTTGTTGTTGATTAAATTTTAAATTAGAATAATAAAAATTAAATATCATACTAGTATGTTAAGATATGAACATTATAAGAACAACATACCATTATTATTATTATTATTATTTTATAATAAGGAATATATACTATACACACACATATATATATATAGATTAATGAATTATTAATAAGTTTCAACAACAGTAATTCTCTTAGGGATTATCTAGTAAATATTTAACAATTTGAGAGAAAGAGAGAAAGTTTAAATGTTACATTAACAAATAGATTTCTATGTTAACAAATGTATTTATTTTTATTTTTTATTTTTTTATTTTTTCACTATACTATAATGCAGCGGTCGGGGAACTTTTTTAATCATTACCCCAAAATATTTTTGTGTAAGTTGATATTACCCCATGGTTTATAAAATAGCAAATTAAAAATATATACTTTTTACTCACAAAAGTTTCATTTTTACTCCAAAAAATTTCATTTTTATCTCGGTTCCCCGACCGCTGCTAATGAAATAAAAACAATACTATTTTATTTAAAATACTTAAAAAAATGAATGAAAGTATTTATGGATACTTATTTATTTCGTAAAATATGTAAAATAATTATCATATATATTAATTATATTAAATTAAGAATAGAAGAATAATGCGTTTTGATGGCAGTATTAATATTAAATTTTATTTGATAACATTAGAATCAAATAAACTGAAAGTTAACAAACTAATAATAATGAGAATAATTTTATTAGAGTTTTGATAGTTATTTTATAAAATTTTTTACCAAAATATATATTTAAAATTAGTAGGTATATAAATGAATTCAAATATAATTGTAATTTTAATATATTTTTAAGTTGAGATTCAACTAGATTAAAGTGCAGCATTTATATAGCCATGGAAGACTTTATTTTAAAACATATTATATAATGGAACAAAGTATTTATTTAAAATAATAATTATTTAAATCAGGGGTGTCTAAACTATGACCATTCGAGGGCCATATTGCAAAGAAAAATATGCTAGGCCGCACATATAAATATAATTTTACTTTTTTTTTAGAACCATATTGAAAAAATTTAAATATTTTCATAATTTACGTTTGGGCCGCATCTCAAAGGGTTTTGGGCTGGAGTTTAGACACCTAATTTAAATATTATAATATTAAAATTGTATAATATAACTTAAATTTAACTTGATTTTTATTTAAATTATTTGCTTGATATTTAATTATATTTATTTTAATAATAATTTTATTTCTGATGATTAAATATTGTAATGGTCCATTTTGTATATGGATTAATTTTTCTTGAAATAATTAAAATCATTTAATCTGACTTACCTTGAGCATTAAAGTTGAAATTTGTCGATAGATAAGATTTGATGATGCCAAAATAAGATTGCCGATTCGTTTCAATTCCACCATTCGGTTCAATGCTTGAATTACTTTCGATATGTCCGAGCGTGTTACAAAAAAATGAAACGTTACCTCGGCCGAAGATCTGCAAAATAAACATACAAAATAATTCCATGTAATCCAAATTTAATTTATGATTATGATGAAAATAATTTTTAATTAAATCACTCAACAAATCTTCAATATATATTTATATATTTCCACCATTTTATAATCACATGATAAATAACATAAAAATTCAACTTGAATTCATTTATTTCTAATATAAATAAATAAATAAAAATTTATTTTTTATTAAATATTTATATACATAAGTCCTGATTTTAGCTCAGCAGTCGGGAAACTTTTTTAATCATTACCCCAAAATATTTTTGTGTAAGTTGATATTACCCCATGGTTGAGAGCGAAAAAAAACAAACGAAATCGCCTCTTTTTAGCATCTTTCCTATTATAGCCCCCCCCCCCCCATGATAATTTTGAAAAGAAAACAATAACTAAAAATTTAATTTGTAAAAATACTAATAGGTTTATAAAATAGCAAATTAAAAATATATATTTTTTACTCACAAAAGTTTCATTTTTACCCCATTTGGGGTAATTTACCCCGGTTCCCCGCCCGCTGTTTTAGCTAATTATATTTTTATATTATTGTTCCTCGTATAATATTCTTTCAAAATCAACTGAATGAAAATGATGCCTATCATAATCGGACAAGACTATCTATTAATTACTATTATTATTATACATCCATTACGAAGAGCAATTATTTCAAATAACACAATTTCTAATTGTTTCCAATTTAAAATTCGCATATTTCGATACCCAAACCTCTATAATCATTTATTTTTCTCTGATATTCGTTTGCATTTACAATTACTCTTTTTTTTCGTTACATATACACCTACATAAATTAAAATATCTATTAATGAATCATAAAATAGATTAATATAAATGATTGAAGATCATTTTGAAATAAAATTATCAATTTCTTTCAAAATATCAATTTAAAGAAACAAGCAAAAAATTTATTTCAATGAGTTAGGATGTGAAATATATGTATTTTGATATTGTGTTGGGGTAGGGGTTGGATTCTAGAATGGGGGGGGGGGGGTGAGACAAGGTCCCGTGATCATAATGAACCTAATGGCATAATTATCCATACGTATTCACATGCTCATGCGTTCCATATATTGCGATTTGAAACTGGATGGCTGGCTGGCCTTCGTGCATGCATACAAGTGCGTAGGTGGATGAGCGTGCGTGAGCATGCAAACATAATTTCCTTTTAAATCCACTCTCACCCGTTCTGACACTTCCTCATCCTCACTTCTAGTCCATTGCACCCTCTTGTTATTCCTATCCTATTTTCATCGTTTTCATATCTTGAAGAAGACCCACAGTTTTTGATGGTGAGAAGAATGAGACAGGGAAATAAAAGACAAAACAAAACATAACAAACATTTTTTCAATGAAGTGAAAAAATGTTGAAATGAAAAATGTTAATAAAAAAAAATATCAATTTTTCATTTTTTATTAATAGAATTGCCCAGAGATGTTATAATTATATCGAATATAATTTGCCAATAAAAGTCGAAATTGTACGAAATATGGACTGCGTGATCATTATATATGTATGTACAACTAGAATATTATATTACATTCAGTGATGTGTGTATTGGGAGGGCAACGCGGGGGAACGACGTTCCCTTACTTTTTTTCAGAACCGGAACGCATTCCAGTACTTTTTCATGTCCCGACTAGGGACACTAAAGATACTTCGATACTATCGGAGTATCGATACTTTGCTTCCGATACCATCGATTCTTGTTCTCGATACTTTAACTTAACTTCCGATACTAGTACAGCATCGATATCCATACCTGTGGTATCGAAAAAAAATATCGAATGGGTACTCATTGCACCGAGCAGCGTACTTTTCAAATTTTTTTCTATTTGGGCTAAAAAAAGGTCAAACGTTTTCTTGACTAAGCTTTTTTTCCGATACCGATACTTTGGAGTATCGATTCTTTTGAGTCTGGTATTATCGAAGAATCGATACTTAGACTTTCGATACCTACCGATACTAAGAATCGATACTTAGCTTTCGATATCGTGTCCATATTCCCGACAACTCCCACTTAAATCTACTGTTAGAATTTCTTTTTTTGTGTTCGTTAATATTTTGTATAGTAAGAATAAGAAAAAATAAAAACTTATATAGAAAAAATAGTTTGCTGAAAATGGGACTTTTTGCTTCCATTATGCGTTCCCATACTTCTTATTTTACCAATCACTGATTTCATTCCATTATGGATGCAACGTAAAAAAACAAAATAAGTATTGCCATCATCGTAAAATGTTCAAATTGTTTTCTTTTCATGAACAAAATTCGAGAATAATTAATTGATATATTTAAAAAATTGTAATTAAAAGAATGATTTGATAAAAATTTGAATTGATCGTTTCCTCTCTAGAAAAATAGTGAATTAAACGAAATCCGCAAACTAATCTTACATTTTAGGAAAAGAGTTCATATAAATTTTAAAAGCCCATTAAATTTGATAGATAAGACCGATATTGTACAATAAAAATGATATGTGTGAAAAAAAGCTCTTTTAATAATTCATAGTTCCATTTTAATATAAATTTTTCAAGAAAGAGCTTTCTTTGTATATATATATATATATATATATATATATACAATCTTTATACTCACATAAAATTTATTGACAATTTTTTTTTTAAATATTATGAAAAAAATAAGTACACTTAAAACAAGGAAATGTTAATATTACTTTTATTTATTTTATTTTTTAAAGATAAACATAAAAGAACAATAGAGAAGACGGCTGGATTTTATAACTTTATGTTTATCAAAACATGAAAGATGAAAGAAACAAAAAGAAAAAGGGGTAAATCATTTCAAAAATACAATATAATAATAATAATAATAATAATAATAATAATAATAAATTTATAAAAAAAATATAGATATCCTATAAATAGAAATGACAGTATCTTTGACATTTCATTTTTCATTTTTTTTTACATGAGTATGAAGTTTTCTCTTTAAAAAATAAACAATAAAGAATTCTTTTAATATAATATTCACTAACAATGCTTATCACACAAATTTCATGTACCTGCCTATACTTTCCAAAAAATGTGATAGGTATGGTTTTCATTGATTTCGAGGACTAATAATAAACACAGAGAGGTAAATAAATTTAAATTATTTATTTTATATTTACATATATTTATATTTACGTATTAATAATATAAAAACTATCATTAATATGTTTATTTTACAAATTTCAATTACTTATAAAAAAATTCGGTGAATTGAGGACTATAAAATCCATTTTAAATTCATCTCAAATCACATTTAACTATTCCAGTTAATGTCGATGGTTTCGGCCGAGTAATCTTAATATCATTAATCGATATATTTATTTATTTTATGTGTAAAATTAATAATAATAATAATAATAAATATCAATAATCTATATATTATATATCCATCTCATTTTGTTTTACTTCTAATAAGATTGAATTTTATTCAGGTTCATACACAATGTGAAAATTTAACTATAAATTATAACTACAATTATTTTCAGTAGTGCAAAATTTCTCTCTTTTCTTATAAGAAAAAAAAAGAACTTACATGATATAATCTTCCGTTTTATTAGGATTGTTTTAGTAATTCTATTATTCTGTCGGAGAACAAGTAGGAAAACACAAAGTTTCCAAAATTTATGAAAGATATACGTCCCTCTTTCCCTCACTTTCATTCTCTCTTTCTCTCTCTTTCTGTTTCTACTTTAAACTCTTGTGTACGAATTGCTCAGGGCGGAAATATTCAATAGAGGTAATTTTCATTCCAAGTCCTGAGGGTAATTTGACATAAAACATAATGATAAATCAAAATTCTATTTAAAATACAAACCTATTTTCATTTCCAATTAACAAATTGTGGCGAACTAGAAGTTTAATTGAAAAACAAATTATAAAATCTCTATTATTGTTGTAAGTAAAAATTATTAATTAAAGAAAAAAGAAAAGAAAAGAAAAATGTTAATTTTTAAAATAAGTTGAATCCAAGTTAATTTTCTAAAGAAATATTTTTTTTTTCAAGACTAGACAAATGAAAAGTATTTTCATTTCCAATTGGGATTAATTTCTTTTATTATAGTATATATTCGAAAAATAAATCTTCCTAGTATAGTTGTTTGAGCAAATAACAAAAGGTGATTTCCTTTATGTTTGTAATCCAAAAGTTTTAATTTAAGGTTAAATACAAAGTGTTCTCAACAATAAAGCCTAATCAATGATTAACTTAAAATGTATTCGTAGGGGGAAAACTTTTACAATGATTAACTAATAAGAGGAATAATTAATAATTAATTAACGCAATCTGGTTTCTCATTCATTTTGCTATTTGTCACCAATCCATGCCCCCGCATGACGTCATTAACAAACCAAGTAACAGGGCTAATATTTTTTTAAAAGTTGAGATATTAAAATCCCACACTTTCTCGCCCACTTTATATTAAAAAAATCTCCTGTGATCTCTTCTAAAATACTTTCAAAATCCCAAAAGAAAGCTCTAAAGTTGTCAGGCTTGAATATATCCCTACAGTAACTATTATCTTAATACCGAAATCTGAAAAACCGCCTGTGGAATTAAGTTCATTTTATATAAGTACTATTGGTTGATTGGGAAAAAATCGAATCTAACATTAGAAATTAAATTATTAATTTTAAATAAATATTAATAAAGCAATACTTAACTCTGTTAACCTACAATACACAATGATGGATTCTGATGCAAATTCAAATAACGAAATCCTCAAACATTTTCATACCAAGGTTTTCAAATATATTCAATGTTCCCTGCTTTGTCCTAAATGTTATACGTGAATTAAAAATTCTCTTATGACAGTTACGAGAAAATTTGTAAAATATTATAAAAAAAATATTTAAATAAACTAGATAATCATCCAAACCCCTTGATAAAAATCATCTGATATAAGATGACTAGAAAAAAACACTTTTAACTCATTCCATTCTACGATTTCAGACATAATTGAAATTTAATTTATTTTAATTTTTATATATGTAAATAAATGTATATACTAAATATTTGGTCTGGAGCCGACCCCACACCCCGTGGGAAATAAGGCTAAGAAGAAGAAGAGACTAAATATTTGGTCTTATCACTATTAATTTCAAGCCCCACCTCTTTTCCTGCTTCGATTAATTTTTCTACGCTATTTTAATTGCAATTAACGTATCTCCAATTATATTTATGTCGTCTGTGTAATCTAATACTTGATTTTGTTTTTGCTTAATTGGATTCGTTTGGTTATTCCCTAATTTGTCTAATCACAAATTCCAGTATTAAATTAAATAAAATAGGTGATAATGCGTCTCCCTGTTTTAACCTATTCCAAACATCGAAAGTTTTTGATAATTGATTCCCGCATCTTTCTCTTACATTACTACCTTCAAGACAAATTTGAATCATATGTACTAGGTTATTCGGGATTACCATTAAGATCAAAATTTGAAAAAGGTTATCCCGGTCTATTGAGTCATATGCTTTACTAAAAAGTCTAGGGTATGGGTAAACAGAATATTGAATTCACTTTTTTTTCCTAGAATCTATCTTATTGTTAGTGAGACAATTTGATCTAATGTTGATCGATTTGGCCTGAACCCGCATTGATATTCTCCTAATATATTCCTACGCATAATTTTAATAAAATAATATTCAAGAGAATCTTGTACAATGTCGACAAAAGAGGAATTCCCCTGTAGTTATTGCCGTCCGTTCTATTTCCCTTTTTAAAAAGTGAGATAATAATTGCCTCCTGTCATTCTAATGGAATCTTTTCCTTATGCCAGATCGAAAGAACTAATTTGTGCATACACTCTACTAAAGGTTTTCCACTTTATTTGATTAATTCTACCGGGATCCCATCTTTTCCCGCTGATTTGTTATTTTTAAATTCTCCCATTATCATTTCTACATCATGTAACATTGATTCTTCGAGATTAATTTCTGCTGAGTCTACCATTAAAAGTTTCTGTTCTTATTACTTAGATTTTAATTTAATAATTTTTCAAAATATTAAATATCCATATTTATTTTTAATATCGCCCACGTCTGTTTTTAAATTATTATTATCATCTCTAATTAAGTCAAACCGTGTCTGATAACCCTTTTTAATACTTTTAATTTCCATGTATAGATCTCTGCAGCCACTTTCCTCTATTTCTAATATTTTATTTTTTAGAATTTCTCTTTTCTTTGTTTTTAATGTAATAGTTAAAATTTAACAATTTCATTATTTAACTATTTCTATTTAATAGAAAGGAAATTTATTTTCTAAACATCATTAATTGTTATAATATTTTCTTAATGTTACATTATATATGTATTTTAAATAAAAAGAAAAAGTAAAAAAAAGTCTACTGAGATATGATTGAATGAACTAGTTTAAAAAAAATGATTTTTTTTTGCCAGAGTAAAGTTTCTGTTAATAATTATGTAGTTCCTGGATCTTAAACAATATAAAGTACTTAAATCCTATATTCGAATTTAGTTTTTTCATGATCACAATACTTGCCTTTTACATTGTTTTCGCAACGTTGTGAAATTTAAAAAAAAAAAATATTTGATGAAAAAAGAAAATGTGTACAGAATTTTGTGGAAAGTTACAAAAAACACTTCGTAAATGGAAGTTATGTATGTTTTTTGACTTTCAGTTTTCATGCATGTTAGTTTATCGAAACCCAGTTGTGTATCATTCATTTTAAATTACATGCCATTAATTTTCTAACGTCATCATGCTTAAAGATTTCGTGCAAATCTATCGAAAGGTATAGTAGAGTATGTAGAACATCATTTCATTAAAATTTCTTCTTAATTTATTTGTAATCACCATATTTTTCTTACTCTTTTAAATAAATCATTTATGCCTTTCAAATAAAATGATTATAGTTTAATATAATATAGATATATCCTAACTGCTCTTTGCTCCCTTTACCTACTTGTTAGTGATATATAATATTTTGTTGATAGTTTATTTGTAATAGCTACATTTATGTTATGAACATTAAAATCTTAATTTTCTTATTTTTCTTCTATAATTTTCAATTTAATCACTAAATTTTTTATTTTATATGTTAAAATAGAATACAATATTCCTCAAAATTCATTTTACTTTTCAATTATCATTTGACAAATGGTGAAAAATAAGGATGATATATTAGATAGTAAGGAAATTGAATGATATAAACTTCAGATATCAACTTTAAGGTTCTAAAATTAAAACTAAATCTAAAATTAAATTGCAAACATTTAATAATATTAATTTAAATTCATTTTAAAATATTTTTGATTTATTTATTTGTTCTATATGAATACGTCAATACACATTTAGAGATTAAAGACGTCCTAAGAAAAAAAATATTTATTTCTTATCCCAATCCACACATACATTCGCACATATCAATTTGAAGAATCTAAATTAAAGAACCTAAATTTCTAAAATTTGAAATATTATAGATTACCGACCAGTATCTTCACAAACAAGTCTAGCTTAATTTCTTTCTTTCTCTCCTTACCAAGTTAAGTCACGTTTCCTGCATTGATATTTTCATAATATTTCTTTTGCATATGCTCGTAATTTTAATAAAATAAAATAGTTTATTGTTTAATTAAAATAAAAAAAAAATATCTAGTTAGATAATTTTATCTAGTTATTTTAATTGAAAGGAATTCATTAAACACCCAAATTTAATTTCTATATAGATATTGATAAAATGTTCCAATAGATTTAATGATAATCGGTTTTCCTGGACAGGTAAAAATGTACAGACAAACATTATTATTTGTTCGAGACAGATCTCAAGAATTTATTTTTTATTTTTATATATAGAAAGGTGAAACAATAACCATTTTTAACGAGATTGTATACAAATGTTGAAGATTTAAAACGTTTTTAAATAAATCCATTAAACATAGTGTGGCTGGCATTTAAAAATGAGCAGCTTTTTAAAATAAATCCAAGTAAAATGAGGTTAAAAAAGAAAATGAAATATATCAAACTATCTAACTCGTGACAAGGTTAAAAATAAAAATGTCATATCAGCATCAGTGATTTTACTTTGTAATACAATCGTATCGATGGATGGATGTACTAACAAAAAGAGAGAATTTTATTAATTGTATCAAAACGCTATTTACTAATATTATATTAATTTTATCAATATTTAAATGAGCAAGATTTTATTTGCAAATGTGAATATATAATGAATTAATATTTATTTATAAAATATTCATGTGTATGTAATGCAATATTCAAAATATGATTACAAATTAAAATAATATTGTCATAAGATACTTACGTAACATTTACAACTTTCAGATCTTCCAATTTCGTAAGATTTGAATTTCGAAGAAATTTGGAAATCTGCAAAAAGAAAATAAAAATTAGTGAAATAAGGTATAGGATCATAGAGAAGATCTCAAACACTTGATTATAAAATCATTAATTTCAGTACTGAAATAATATTTTAAATAAATACAAAGTATTTCTTTATCTTTCATTTTCATAGAATGTTTTCATTACTAATTAAGAGGTTACTGTCCATTTTATTCCTCAATATTATTGATCTACACACTTATGTAATTTTATTCCACAAAAATAAGTTATCTTAATAAATTTTAATCATTTAATTAAAAAGTTTAAAAATATCCATGGTTATTATGGTCATTTATTAACTTTAATATTTATTAATTTAGATTTAAGTCTGGGGTAACCCTTCTACACATCAGTCCAATAACTCTAGGATTTTTATTTATGTATTTATAATTCATTTATTTTTTTATTATTTATGAATGAATAGTCACCTTAATCACATACTAGGAAAATGGGATTCATCACACTTAATATAATAATATCTAATAATAATAATTACAGTTAATTACTTCTCCACCTCATTCTTGAGCATACTCTCTAGGTCTAGGAAAAAACAATTTTGGGATAGTTGAAAATTTATTGAGATTAAAAAGTGGTGAAGATTTTTAAATGTCATATTAAATATTTATATATATATATATATAAAATTCATGTAAATTGAATTGAATAGATTTTATCTTTAATTAAAAAATATCTTTTATTAAAATAGCATCAAGATACCCTTTCATTTTACTATTTATTAATTTCTTAGTCTATTTCTCTTTAATACTTTTTTTTTTCTTTTTGGTTGACTGTCATTTTTGTATATTGAAATTTTATGAGTGCTTAATATTTTTCATTAACTGAAACTTATTGAATTATTTATTTAATTTTCATCTATCATTAATAATAAATATAAATCTATGAATTGAAATGAATTAATTAAAAGATTCGCAATCAACATTATACATATTTATTAATATCATTATTTATATATATAAATATACTATTGTATATTCTTTGAAATAAAATCGATTAGTATTGAATCAAATATTAAACATACATAAATATCTTTGTTTATTTTATTTTTAAACAATTAACAATAACTTTTTCATGAATTTACAATGCTTAGTAAAAGTCTTATCTTAATACTTTCCTAATGGATCATTCAAATTTTGAAATTAATTGGTAGAATTGTATTCAATTTGAAATCTATGAAAAAAATTATTTCTTTTTAGAAGGTTTCTCTTATCACCTCACATGTGTACTATATAGCATGTTTTGCACAAATAATACTTTCAATTATTTCTTCAAAGAAGTTGATTTTGAAAATTTTTTAAATTGGTTTTAATTGGATTCTAATCCTCCCATATAAATTTTTATTTAAATTTAATTGATTATAATTTTTTTTTTTTGGTTTTATTTTCAAATGGATTTCGAAGATGCCTTTTGAGAATGATTGGGACTATTATGCAATTTCTTTATAATAAACGTACCAAATCGTCATTACCATTCCCTCCATTTCTAAAAAGAATTAATAGTACTGAATAACTGTTACAGTTCTCATTAAGTAACTCATGGGGGATTTCACAATTTATTACTTCGCACCCTTCATTTTCTTAATTAAACAACCCTTGAGCCTATTAAGCCGTTTTTTATTATCCATTTAAATGCCGTCTGGTAAACTTGCCAGCGCATCGAGGCCATTTTATTTAGTCGCACTTCAAAAAGGTTGCATTTGCTCCAATGATATCTTTATAAAACGACCGAATAACTAGAAATGATTTAATAAATGAACTTCTCCCTTGTCGATTCTCTTATCATGTTTCTATTGTACTTGTATAGTAAATGAAGGCAGCAAGATAATCAAGTGGCCCAATGGGATGCCGATTCACCAGTACCTTTGGGAAACATTGCCATAACTTTCATGATCAGGGAAAACTGAAGGAATCTCTTGAGTGAATGAGTGAGTGTATGTGTGTGTGGTGAGAGTGGGAGAAAGATCAGTTTCAGGTACTGACAGGTGGGGTCTCCTCTCAACACTTCATGATGGATGATAGACCTCTGGAAATCAGTGAAGAGACCATGAAAAGCCGATATTCAAAATCAAGTGAACCAGAATTAATTACTAGCATCATAGTATAAAATATATTTAAGAAATTTATGCTTTTTTCTACATCAATAAATTTTTTTCTTAATAATTTGATATAAGTATTTGTAGTATTTTAGTAATTTTTTAAGATTAATTTAGAGGAAATAAATTTAATATTAAATATTAATCATCGCAAATCTGTTTCAAAAATTAATTTTATCAATTTTAATCAAAATGTTGTGAAAATAGTCATTTACTAAAGGAAATTTTTTCTTTACATTTCTAAGCTTGAATTCAAAATGAAAGGAGTTTATACTTGAAACACACTTAATTATTTAGAAAATAAGAAGAATAACTTTACAATTTTTTTTTAAATCAATTTCATTATTATTTAATATAATTTTAAGGAAATGAATTAGAATTTTCATTTTATTATACTAAATATTTGAAATTAAAGTGTGGTAAAAGGAAGAAGGAGGAGGAGGAGGAGGAGGGAGAGAGTGAATGAGGTTTGGTTACTTCAACCACCAGGAAATATATTATATTAATAAATTAGATAGTATAGTCTCTATTAAAAGATAAAATTTAATTTCGAATCATAGAGTAATTTATGCGGGCCATTTTGCGCAAATGGTTTCATTTAGGACGGTCCTTAATTGGTTCATACAAGTTGCATTCAGACACACAGGGTGACTATTTACATGTGAAAGGGAAAATAGCAAAGGATATAAAAAGAAAACAACAATAACAACAAAACAAATGATGATAATTTAAAACAATGATGATGACCCCGGGATTATTATCTCTTATATAATTAATATTTACATTCTAAAGGGAGGTGGGGAGAAGTAAATTTTTAAAGAAAGAGGGATGAAGTTTTATGGCCTTCGGTCAAGGAGAATTTTATTCCAGGAATTGATAAGTAAAGAAGGAAGCAGCTGTTGGAAAGTCGAGGGCGTTCATATTTAGAGAGCAACGGAGCCCAATTGGGTTTATGTGATCTAACTTCTGGACCATTAAATGATCTCCTTCACTTTCACAAATATACTCTTGTCATTCAACGAAATAACTTAAATAACTCCCCTTTATTTAATTCATAAAAGTAGCATATCTTTGTTTAACAAGTTCCCGCCGGCTCCATAATTTGTCTAGTTATTTTATGTGGCGGCATGAGCCACCGGTGGTACATGCCGGGAGGAATGTGTTAGTTGCTTAAAAATTTTTAGCTATCAAATTGATTGGAAATTGTATATTCGTTAATAAAATTGGAGTACTAAAGTTGCTGATACAGGCATAATAAAGTGATTGTGTAGATGGAGTGTAGAATTGAATTATATCGTATTATCTGTGATTATTAATTAATAATTTCAAATGTCACTCGAGAGTCATAGTATTAAGTCATTTGTTCGGTTCCAATTGAGATCACGTCGCCTAAGTGGAGAGGGGGGAGGGGGAGGGTGCTAATATGTCTTTATGTGCTGAGCATATTCACTGGCTCTGGAGAATCATACAAGTAATAAAATATGAATCAACCTACCGTCGTGAAGATAATAATACTTAAGCATCCTCTTCTAATGCTTTTTGTAATTAGATTATATTATGTTATAATGTTTTTCTCCAAAGTAAAATAGTGTTTAATTTTAAGAAAATAAATGAAAAAGTACACGGTAGTTAATGATAATGAACTATGTATAAGTACCTGTACATAGTGCTTGTTTAAATAAATAATGATAATATAACTATAGTTTCGAGAAGAGCATATCTAATTCTTTCTTAACTAACCTTAAAGTTAAAGGTCGATGAGCAAAAGACAAGCAATTAAATAATTATTATAACAAGTCTATCGGAATATGAAAAATTGTATTATAATTTATAATATATGGAATAATATAAGGTAATAATATAATTTCATAATTTTAAATTAAAATCCATGCAAGACTACTTGATAATTTCGTCTATACAGTGATATTTATTGCAATGATAATTATCTTCAGAAGTTAATTAAAAAATAATAGTACATAATTTATTCTATTATTTTTTATTAGATAAATATTTTTTATACATAAAATAATTTGAGCTGTGATTATCCTTATTTTTCTTATATAATATTATATAAATGTGATAATAATAATTTATTTTAAAGAAAATGTCATTATATTAATAATTTTGCATAATTAATTATTAATAACGGATTTAATAGTTTAAATAATATATAAAAAAGAAAACAGGAAAATAATTTTGTTTTTTAAAACTAGTAGCTCAGAACGCCTTCGGCGTTCTTCACACCTTGCTCTGCTTCCTGTACCCTCGCAGTAATACATAGTATTTGATTGAAAGTTTATATGTAAAAGGTGTTTTTTGGTCCATTTTGTTTCAATCAGTATATATTACAAAAAAACATTCATTTGTTTTTGTGTTCTTATTTAAAATATATTTAAAATAATAAAAATTAATTAAAATTTATTTATTCATATAATCTTAAAAATTAAAAGAGGGAATATAGTCGCAATGTGAATGTTTTTAGTGTTATCAATAATTGCAATTATTAAAAATAAAAATATAAATACTATAAACTTACTTTATATTGTATTCTTTGTGCTGCTGAATGCCAACATGTACATCTCAAATTTTAAAAAATTAATTCCTGCAGATATCGATAAAAATTATATATATATTAAATAGAGGTATGTAAGGTATGTATTTAATTATATTATTAAATAGAGGTATGTAAGAATATTGTGATGTAATTTCATCGAGATTGGTTCAGCCAAATTTTAGTCTATAACGTCACAATTTCCGGACAGACAGACAGACAGACTTGAAAAATTCTAAAGTTGCTTTTGGTTTCTAGAGATCATGAAACGTGAACATGCAAAAATTTTTAAATTCTTATCAATGAGCAGTCAAAAATCTTTTTGTATATAATTATATATATATATATATATAGATTATTGATATACAAAAGTGTATACGAAAAATATTAATATATTAAGTTTATATTTTTACTCCTTTTATATAGTATCTGACTAGAATGATAAGGATTCCATCTTTTTGTTTCACAAGACGTTCAAACTTTGGTGAATATTAACACCTAAAGATATCATTAGAACGAGTCAGAACCCTTACAACTGTGACTGAACGCAATTTAAACATCGTGCATCGAACAAAGGGGTTTAAACGACAATATTACAGGATCCAAGTACTTGCATATGGTAAATAAGTGAATATTGTCGCATGGGATCTGTTGCATTGTTTCTTTCCTCTACTAATATAATACACAGACACATAAAAGGAGAAAAAAACAAACAATCTATTTATTTATTTATTCACGAAACTATTAATTAAAGAATTTATCGTTGATAGAAATTGATAGAATAATCAATGATTAAAACATAATATATATATATATATATATATATATATATACCTAAATAAATTATATTCATTTTATTTAAAAATTTGAGGAAAAAAATTGAATTTATTTTTTATATTTTCAAATGATACTAGGTATGTCTTTAGAATTTGTGTATAACCTCCCAAAATATACGAAATATTTATTGTCAATTTTAAATTTGTATAAAATTTATTCACTTATCTTATTAACTCATACATCCAAAAAAATTACTATATTTATTGATTTCTAAATCAAATTTTCTTATCAAGTCTACGGGTTTATTTTCATTAGTATTTACTATTACCATGTTTGTTAAGTTTTGATGAAAAAACAATATAATATTACATATTGGAATGGAGAGTGAGTTGAAATTGGATGGCTTCATATATTATAAACCATGCATATAGTCAATGTTGAAATATCAAATTTCAAACCACGAATTAAAATCAAACCAAAATCAAAGTCACAAATTCTCTTCTTTTTTGTTAAAAATATCTGTGAATTCTTTAAATTTTTATAATATTTCCAAGAAAAAAGGATTAAAATATAATATTACGAGGAGAGGTTAATAAGTCCGTGACTTTTTGAATTTCCCGTCTCTTAAATGAAATGGCAACACTGCTCCTGTCAGCAGGCAACTATCAGCTGAATCCTGTCGAAATTTGAACCAGCTCGGTCTTCTAGTTTTTGTTTGACATCCATTAATAGCAGACTACCTCATGATTTGAGAAGAAAATTTAAAAAAGTGAATTTCATGTGCTCTTTAATGTTTGGCGTTTAACCGCATTATGGTCGAGTTTTTGCGCCGTTTCATAACCGTGGATGAAACGTGATCCACCACAACACACTAGAGACAAAACATCAGCCAAAACAGGTGAATCAGCACCAAAGATGTCCTCGATAAATCTTATTTTTTTGGAAGAGATAAAAAAAACTAGAGAAACGTTGGATGAAGTATATGAGATGTAAAGAGCTCAAAGGAAACTTCATTGAAAAATAAAATGATTTTTTTATTCAAAAACCTGTGGTTCATTCAAAAAGCCACGGTCCTTAATTAATCCCTATAAAAACATATTCAGTCATTAATTTAGTTTATTGAGAAGAAGAATCACACGAGTAGGATAAGTATATAATAATGTTTTCAAGAGGTTGAATGGATGCTTTTCTTTTGTATGATTATGTTTGTTTCCTACTCTTATAAATTAACTGCACATGTTAGAAAAGAAGAGGCAACGAATTTATACAATTTATATTCCAGTTTGCTGTATCTCAACCGAGATCCTCTTATCATTAGTTTTATTTTTTCATTATTTTTACATTTAATCTTTCATACTATTTAAAGAATATATAAATATATAAAAAACAAATATTAAATTTATATAAACTATAGTAAAAATATTTCACTAATATAACATTAAATTATATATTAAAATACAAATATTGAATAAAAAGGGTGGAAATTGAAAATGCAAACTCTTTCAATACTTTGCAAATTCAAAAGGACATTTAATTCGAAAAATCAACAAGAAGGAGGATAATTTACTTTGAAATTTCTTTGCGAATACGTGATCAGAGCGAAAGAGAAAGAGAGACCGCAATTTGACTAGAATAAAATAATAAATTTTCATTCAAATGGAGGAATTCTTTTTTGCCTCCTTTCTCCTTTCCACCATCTTTTGCTTTCTTCTGTCCTTTATATATATTTGAAATCCGAATTCTTAAAAAAAAAGACGAAAGAAAACGAAACGCATGTCGGCAAAGCTACGAAACCGCCAGGAGACAAAAGAAAAGAGAGAAATGAAATAGAAACCCCCTCCCCCAATTCATTCTATGCAAGTGACGTATTATAATATTATATAAATCATCCACGGGACAAGAGGAGGCATTTTTATTTATTTTTGTTTTTAAGTATATATTTGTTTGTTGGTGGTAAAACGTTCATCTTGACAAAATATTTATTTATATCAAGTCGGACGATTTAAAAAAAAAAGAATATTATGAAGAAACATAATTTAAATATATAGGCCTGACCAAGAAAAACGATGTTTTTAAATTTTTTTTTTGCTTTATTTTCCAACATAATCTCCATCAACACTGATACATTTCTCATAACGGTGTTCTAATTCAGTTAATTAATTTAATTAATTAAGTCTCATCAACAGTTATGAATCGACGCAAAAATTCGTTTGGATTACACCTACAGCGCCAAATTGTCGGTAGAAATGGTTTTTCGAAGCAGTTTTTGGTCTTACGTTAGCAAACGCGGCACCCACGTTGCACACGCCTTTCCATATTCAAATGGTCAAAACACGTTCAGCTGACATCTTGGCTGGAAACTTTTCACCCCACCCTCGTATATATATATATATATATATTGCTTGTTATATAATAAGTAAATAGAAGATATCATTTAATAGGAAATCTACTTTCTCGGTCATTTATCAATGTCCTATTCATTTTTATCGACGACATTTGTCTAATATCAACATTTCATGAACCACGGGGCACTGGCAGTTGAGAATGTCCCTCCTCCCTTTTATCTTAATCTTATACCTTATTTGAAATCGATGCAGAAGGGATGGCATTCTCAAGAGAGGAAGTTCCATAGATAACCTACCGGGGGTAGAAATCACTGTGACCGCTTAACTCACCACTTCAAAGAAATACGGGTCCAAGATTCCAAAACTTGTTAACGTAGAATTGTAATAAGATAAATGACAGTTACTATTTGACCGAATGAAATTGTACTTTGTTAAAGGGAAATTAATTTATTCGCCCTTATATATGATTTATTCACATTCCCTTTACTTCAGCCATTTTAATGAAAATGATATTATTAATTTTTGATATTCCAAAGGAAATATTTATCTAAATATCTATTTATCGATATAATAATTGCAATTGAAACTATAATAAAATGTAAAATATTAATGTATGATATTTGAGCATAAACAATTATAAAAGATTTGATCAGTTGGAATATACATATTTTTTTATTTTTGTGATTTTGAAATCATTTAATATTCTAAAATGCTATTATATTTATGAAGCATCAATTTATAAATAATTAATTTACACATGAATAACTCATTTAAACAATATTTATTCAAGAGAATTGAATTTCTAATGCTTTTATTTATTTTACAGAATAAAAAAAAACAATTATCATTTACTAAAATATATCAAATAATCTGCATCATCAATCATAATTATTTTCAAGCTATTCAATCCCACTAGCACAACTGAATTAGAAACCAGATTCCTTCAATATTTTCTCTAACCAATTCTGAACCTGACCAAAATATTTTATTGATTTTTATATTATTTGTCCAAATTTTCTTGATCATTTATTTGCAAAGTTGATTTCTCATAAATAAATACTGCCACCAGTTCTCTGTTCCTTAAAGTATTTTTCTTATTATTATATTATATTTAAATTGTTATATTTTATTATCTTTTTTTCTCTGATAATAATTTAAATTTATTTTAAAGTGAAAATTCTCATTATATATATAAATTTATGGTTTAAATATTTTAATTTTTTTTTTTGAATTCTATTTTAATTTTGGACAAACATTATAATAAAGTTATTTTAATTAAAATGAAAATGAGGTGGAAAAATGGATGATGTTGATGATGATATAACTTCAGAATTGGATTGAGTTATCTAAATTGATATACTTTCAAATTCAAAAATAATAAATACATACTAATTTACTAATTATCATTGTAAGTTTCTTAAAATAATTAAAAATACTTTTTAATTTGTAAATTTTTATTATATTTTTAATATTTGTATTTTAAAATATAAATTTTTCCACTTTTTATATACGATTAGAATACATAATCTTATGTACACGAAATTTAATTTTTTTTTTCTCAATTATAAATGGTCTCCATTTCAATTTAATATAAGATTAGAGATTCACCGATTTGAACTTCACTTAAAATAATAGATGATATTATGATAATAATCTTAAAAGACACATCCCATTCACTTACCGACCACTCAATTACTACTAATTTATTGTTAAAGGAATAATGAGAAAAATTTTTGATATGATCACATTTAAGTTGAATTAATTTCATCTGGGATATGATAATTAGAATTATCATCAAAAGCGTAGTCTCACTCATAATTGAATCACTTAAATTTATAAAAAAAATGTTCATTTAAAGAAAATATTCACCCTTTAAACTAAAAATGAAATCGTAAGATTAATATAGAGGAAAAACGAATCTTATTTATAAAAATATTCAATAATAATAATTATTTTAATTTCAAACATTTTTTTATACTTGTTAAAATCTAATTTATTTGTATATAAAGGATGTATAGGTTACTACAATTTATTTTAATTTAATATTTTATTATAAATTTATTTATTGAGACTTAAGGTAAAGGCACAGATAATGGTGTATTATGAAACTGATAACTTTTTATCACTTTGAACTTCAATTTCTGATGGAATGCTCACTCAAAACTCACTAAAACCAATACAAAGTGCATGATTCGTGGTGATATGTAAAAAATCTCCTCATGTGAAATTTGGTGTGAAAATAACCCTTCCCTTCCTATCGTCGATCGCTAATACTACCACTTCCGGTTTTCGGATTTGCACCAAAAGTTGATCAATTCATCATACTGATGTATTAAGTGAATATACCAAATTTCATCAAAATCCGTTGAGCCGTTCAAGCTGTACACATCTATACGGACGGACGGACAGACATCATGCTAAAACTACTGTTTTCTGTTAAGAAAATGCTTGATTCGTGGAGATATGTAAAAATCTCCACATGTGAACCAGTCTTTGATAAAAAACAACTGTACAGAATCGATAGTTTTATATTTTAATATTGAACAGTTGTCGTCTCTTACTTGTTTGATAAGAAGAGCAAACAATTTCCTACCAAGAAATGAAGAGCAAATTCAGGTTCAGGTCATTTTCACAGTCGTCCTGCTGGTGCCATCAAAGAATCCTTTTTATAATTCTGGCCAATTTTTTCCAAGAATGACAGTTTTTGAAGAGATAGAAATTATATTTTTTCATATTAAATTATTTATTTTATAAAAACAAACCTTTATAAATAAATTTCCAATCGTCACTAGTTTATAACCCTTTGTACCCCACCCTCAAGGATCATCTAAGAGAATAGTGTGTTATCTGCTCTCTGTGCACTGTGAAAATACATTACCTACAAATTCTAAAATTCTAAAACATTTTTTTTTAAGAAATATATGCAACTGCCAAACACTGGAGTTTTTCAATTTGATCAATCCAGTAAATGACATGCGAATAAATTACTTTTCTTCTCAAAATGAAGGACAAACAAAATGTTGGAGCATAATTATAAGAATTACCTAGATCTACGTGCAGATTCCAAACGAAAAATAAATACGATGTGAACTGATAAAAATCTAATGCATATTGATAACACCTACTTATAAATTTACGAGCTTTTAGTTTTTATTTTCATATTCTTAAAAGCCTTCAATAATATTGATGGTTAGTCGGCCATTAGATTTGGCAGAGGTCTTTTGCTTGATTTTATGGCATAGAACATACCAAAAATATATTAAAGCCTTATATTGGGGAGATTTTTTACTGATTCTCATACAATGGTTCACTGTCATACATTGGTGCATTTACCCCTCCACATGCATGAAGAACTTTTAAAAATATGAAATGAATTTACATGATGATTGTCAAGCATGAATGTTTTTTTATCTTTGATTAATTCTTTTTCTTTGTCACCACTTATTGGGACTTATATATTTTACAAAAACGAATTCTAATGGATAATTTAACATAATTTATTTGTGATTATAATAATATTATAATATATTCTATAATAATAATAAAATGGAAATTCTAAATGTTATTCTCTCTTTTCTACTTTTTTTTTATTACTAAAATATTCTTTCTAATAAAATTTTGTGAGGTTAGAGATTTATCTATTAACTATGTTCAATTATCATTGATCCGTATCTTACAACGATAAAACATTTAATTAATTCGAATTGAAACCGATGAGGGATAAAAACTTTCTCTCTGCCACTTTGAAATTCTAATAGGTCGATCAAGGAAAAGGTCATCTCATCCACTTAACACAATTAATTCTTCAAATACCTAATAATCAAAAACACTTATGAAGAGTTTTTAATAAGTTTTAGATTGAAATGAAATCGATTAACTTGAATTCCTGTCAATCCATTGGATTAACCCCCAGCACCTTAATTAAACTCCTTTAAATGTATTCGATGAATTAATGTGTCCTTTTGATTCAATACTACGGATTTATTATGCTTGGATAGGAATCGTATAACATTTCGAATTTATATTATCAAATATTATTATCAAATATTAAATAACCGATGATTCTTTAAAGTCCATTGTTATACTTAAATTGGTAGGATAACTGTAATTGATTCTGATTGCGAAATTATTATTTATTAGAAAATAGAGATTAGTAGTTGGTATATAATTACACATTTGGAAATTGTCAGCTGAAACAGACAGCATGCAGTAATCAACCAAATTAATATTTTAATTTATTCTTTTAAATTTCAAAGAATAATTTAAGTAAAACATAAATTTTTAACATATTCTATTTTTAATTTTTTAATTATATTTACTTAGAAAAGTTAACTATTAATATAAGGTAATATTATATAGATATTATATATTATATAGGTAGTATTGCGATCACGAAAATTTTCACTGTCGAGATTTTGATGTTTTTATATGTTTTGAAGGCTCCTGAATCATTTTCACTAAGGTTGAGAAAAATGTCTCTGTGTATGTTTGTGTGTGTGTGTGTGTGTATGTAGACAAGATTACGGAAAAACGGGTTGAGCTAGAATCATCAAATTTAGTACATGGGCATTATTCAAAATTTGTAGTTTTCTAACAACTTTTGAGAAATGTAGCTCTTTCAAAAGAGGACCATTACCTACCATATTTTCATTTTTTTCTTCTAAACTGACCGCAAAAATAAAGATATATGTTTGAGGGTTTTTCATATGATTAAAAATTGTATAAAACTGCTATATATAGAATTTTAGCTTGATTGAATCGCTGAAAGAACCGAAATTTTTTAACACTGCAAATCACGCGCCAGCACGTGGAGTGTTGCCATCAACAAAAAGCCAAACACACGCTGGTTTAATAAATATCATTTATTAATTTTAATTTATAATTTAATTAAAATATATGTTATTTAATCCAATTCAAATTGCGAGATAGTCGAGTGGAGACACTCCAGCTTATTATTTTTAAATTTAAAAAAATTCCTAAGGGGGGTAAGATAAAGTTTAGAAAAGATTGAATCTAGGTTTTCAACTTAATAATATATATTATAATTCTATTTTTTTCTTGTAAAATAATATATTATAATAATAATAAAAATATTTCAATCTATTATTATTTATTGAATTTGAACTTTAACGACAACTCACTTATAACTTAATATTTTAAAATTATGCTATTTTTTAATTTATATTTAAAAACATAATCAATATAAAAGTTCAAAATCATAAGAGACACACATAAATGATTTGCAATAAAAAAAAAGAGTAGATATATTTTAAAGATTGATAGAATTCGAGAAAATGCAATTTTATTTCAAAAAGTTTCCGATTAAAAATAAAAATAAATTATACTTATAAATTTTAATCGTTTTAATTTGAATTGTATTTATCTTTTACTTTTTTAATATTGGATATATATTTATATATATAAACGATTGTAGTTTGACTTACAAATGGATAAAGACTTTTCAAGATAAATAAAGTATATAGAGAAGCAAAATATTTATTGAATTCCAAAAAGTGAACAGATTTTTCTTGTTAATTTAAAATTATGATTTTCAATCGTATCGTATAGTTTCAATTATTTATTTAATTTTCTTTTTGTCAATGACAAATATATTCAGTAAAAAATCGTTCTAAATTCATATTGGATATAATATAATCTTCAAGGATCGTATTATAATTGTTTTTGGCCGTTTCCAAAGTATCAAAAATATATGTTAAAGGAGTTTCAATGTTTAATTTAAGTAAGAGAAATCCCTGAAAAAAATAAAGATTATAAATATATACGCTAGGAAAAATAAAAAGTATGTTATTTTAGATACTAAATACACATTCACACACTAAATGGATGAATAAATTAGAGAAAAAAAATTGAATGAATTCAAAATGAAAAATGAATGAATGTAATGGAATGGAATGTGATAGAAAGATTAATGTTTATTTAATGAGAAATTAAATAATGTTGAAGTTTATTTTATATAAAATTCCCATGGCAACTAGCAAATAGGGAGGTTTATAAGGGAGTGGAGTGAATGGAGTGAAGTAGGTATGTATTTTAAAATTTATTTGAAACATAATATATGAATTTATTTGTTTAAAAATTTAAAGAAAAAATCACAATAAATATTTCTTGAAATACTGGGATTCTAATTAAAATATTTTTAGTGTTAAAAAAATATCTCATTTCACTAATGAAAATTTTGAAACTTTCTACTGATGGTCTTTTGGCAGTCAATTATAATTAAATTTGATTAATATAAATACAATACTTAATTCAGTAAAATTAGAAGAATCAATTACCATTATGCATCCTTTTCCATCTGTTTTGTCATCCATTCAAACCATACGATTATTATTATCATAAAAAAATAATTATCTGAATAGAATAATAAAAATTTAATTAAATTAAATCTACTTAATTAACCTATTATTTCTTATTAACGATTGAATAAGGAAAAAAAATGAAGTACAATGTGGTACACTTACTTAACAAAAACGAAATGGTTCTCCTATTAATAATTTGAAAGAGTATTTAACACCTGACAAATTCATTAAAATAAACTTGTTTTTATGAATATAATTAAATTCCTTTTTTTTAATGAAATCGTCTTTAAATATTTATCTTTTTATTTTAAATAATTAATACAATTTAACTAAAATCTATTAATAAACTATTAAAGAGCTAAGAGATTAAACCTTTTTACCGACCGACGATAGTAAGGGAGGTATTGTTTTCACACCAAATTTCGCATGTGGAAATTTTTACATATCTCCACGAATCATGCATTTTCTTAACAGAAAAAAGTATTTTTAGCATGATGTCTGTCCGTCCGTCCGTATATATGTGTACAGCCTGAACGGCTCAACGGATTTTGACGAAATTTGGTATATTTACTTAATGCATCAGTGGGATGAATTGATCAACTTTTGGTGTAAATCCGGAAACCGGAAGTGGTAGTATTAGCGATCGACGATAGGAAGGGAAGGGTTATTTTCACACCAAATTTCACATGAGGAGATTTTTTTATATATCACCACGAATCATGCACTTTGTATTGGTTTTATCCTCGAGAAAAATCATCTTTATTAGTTTTTTCTTAATTTAAAATTATATGACGTCATCCAGCCATTCATGACGTCATAGCCTGGCATTACATATATATTATAAATAAAATAAAATTAAAAATATTTATTATTTATGTTTCCATATCTGTTTTTTATTACATTAATAGATATATTACAATTATTTGAAATTGTTTCTGTAGCTGGAAATTAATTTACTTCAAACCGTCGGTCGGTTCGGACCTGGCCACAGGTCAACTTATTTTTATATATAATAAAAAAAAATAGTGGTTAAAATGTTTTAATATTGTAATTGGATATATTTAGGTATTGATTATTATTTTCTGATAGAGAAAATAAAGTATAAATTTCATAGGCTAAATTAATTTTTAAAAATTTAATTTGAATGCTTCATAAATTACAAAATAATAAACAAATAATCATCAAGCTATTAGTTGTAAGATAAAATAATTTATTAAATAATTATTTGTAGTATTTGTAACCTTTTATGAAATAAATTTAAATTTAAAAATTTATTTATTTGTTGTGTTTCATATTTTTCCTAACATCAAAAATGTTTACATTTATTATATTCAGTGAAATAGGAAGATCTTTCTTGTTTAGAAGAGAGTAGAAAAGCACCACTATTTTACATGATTTCTTTCTCCCTCTCTTTGTATTTTTGACTGAAGTAATTATGTCCTTAAACTGTCCATCCTTAAATTTTAATATAATTCCAAGAGTGGATGAATTTCAAAAATAAATGTTTATAGATATTTATTAAAAAATATGAGCCATGGCCAGGCACAGAACCGACCGACGATTTGAAATAAATTAATTTCCAAACATTATATTAATTATATAAATTATAAAAAAAAATATTTTTAAAACTCGAATTAAAATGACAAAATTATATTATTTTGTTTTTTATTTTTAGTTTAATTACTCAATTATTACTATATTTTAAGTGAAATATTTTCCGACAATGAATATAAAATTAATACTTTGTAACTATCATTTCCGTTTGATGAATTACATTATCTAGAATTTGACTATAGAATTCATTTTGTCATTTTCTTATTAAATCTACTAAGTATTTCTATTTTTCTCCAAAATAAATTTTTGATTATGTTCCATTTTGGACTTAGAATTTTTGATTCATCAAGAGACTTAAAAATGGTCTCTTTATAGTTAAATTAAATATTTAAGTGTTTTTCAGGCTTATTTTCGACTTTTTTAAAATTTTTTCAAAATAGTTCTATAAAAAAAAGGTAAAATGATTTTGCGATCACGATTTTTCAGGCTTCATTGCCAAGTGTGCCCACCCCTGCAATAAATTATTATTACTAGTATTACTCTTCAATAATAATTTTTTAAATGAAAAATAAAATAAATAATAGATTTTATGTAATTTTTATGGGTGGGGGGCCCGGAATTCTGTCTTTGCCTAGAGCCCGAAAATTCCTTAATCCGGCACTGAGAATAATATAAAGTTAATTATTTCTAATTTTATTTAATATTTTGATTGCTTATTTATTTAGAGAATGTCTTCTTTAAATATTTAATAAATAATAAGTAAACTATAAAAGAATTTAAAAAAAAACTTTTATAGTTCTCTCTCTATCATGAATATCTATATCACTTAAAAAATATTTTCCTAAAAGAAACACATTAAAGCAGATGAAAATAAATGCATAAATTGTGCATTAAAGATAAAAATAATATTTAAATGTCATTTTATAGTGAATAAAGGTTTTTAAAACACTTTAATTAATCATAAAATACAAAATAAAATTTTTAAAATAAATAGAATAATATGTGCAATATGTTAAAATTAATTTTTTTTATATTATTAATTTTATGACATACTCGAAGAAGTGGCAATAAATGAAAGACACCTATTAAATTCAATTAATTTAAAAAAAAAAAACAAACTTAAACCTAAACTTTTTTTTGTTTATTGTATAACTGATTATTCATTATATTTTTAATTGTTTCTAAAGTAATGGCATTGATTAGTAAAATGTATATATTAGGTTCACAAATAATGTTATAACAATATTCTCGCGAATTTTTAAAAGTATTTTTAATATAAGATGAAAAATCATGGGATACTTTTTATTTCTATTTTATTTACTCAGTTCATTAAGAAGATGCTTTTAAATATTATAAAAAAGTAAATTTATAATATAAAAAATTATGACTTATTATAAATTACAATAAAAAAAATTTACGTGAGGGGGAAGGTATGGATTATATGTTTTTATATGTATACAGGGTGCCCCAAAATGAAAGAGCAGACGGAATTGATATTTGCTCATTCATTTTGGGGCAATCCAGACAAATAGGAAATAATAATCAAGATTTAATTGGATTTTAATATGTGTCCAGCTAAGCTTTATCAATTCATTTTAATTTCCTTTAATTCATTTTCAATTATAATTTAATTTTTTATAATTTATATGATTTATAAAATATTAAAAAAATTTACAAAGAAGATTTAATTAAATATTTGCTTTATAAGTCCCAAAATGAAAGAGCAGATTTCAATTTCGTCTGCTCTTTCATTTTGGGACACCCTGTATGAGTATACCTTGGAGAGATTTTAAATTGAGCCAGGTTGAGCCGGGTTTGCCTTTGACATAGGTAATCGTTATACTTACTAACACATTTCCGAGGACCCCAGTGTCGACTCAATCTTTTCAGGATATAAAAACATAAATTTGTCAATCATTTAAAAAATTAAATTGTTATTAAAAATTTTTTTTTTTTGATTCCCATATTAATTAATATAATTTCAATGTTTTATTTATTAAAAAATAACTAGACAACAACTTTCGAACAAAATCTATAGCTTAAATTAAATTTGAAATGTTTTTAATACATGCTAGATTTACCGGGATTGAATATTTCAAAGTCAAGACATTTGACCTTTAATGAGGATTTGTGAAATTGCATTTTCTATTGTCTAAATCAGTGGGTGCTGGAGCGATCCAGGGGGCGGTATCATTAGTTCAGGGCTGGGCACATACTTTCAAGCTCGGGCTTTTTGACCGCCCGCCAGCCCGTTAAAAAAGTTGGCTCTTATTTTGATTTTTCGTTCAATATGTCTCTTAAAAAAAAAGATAATTTTATTTTATTAGTGTTTTCGAAATATGGTCCTCCGCCCCGGAAGACATTTTGAAAATTTCATTTTGGCTCACGCTTAAAAGTATTTGCCCACCTCTGAACTAATGACAAGTACTAAGCCCGTGTAAACTAGGCTTTAGGGAAGATTACTTGTATATTACTTTTCTAGTCTGTGTTCAATAAATAGTTAAATAATTCCAATGTTTCTAATTTACACCTTTATTTATAATATTTTGCGAATAGGTACATTTATCTTCCTGTTTAATTGTTATTAAAATGAAAAAAAAATTTCCAGGGGGTGCTGAGAAAATTTTTTTCTGGAAAGGGGGCGTTTGGTCAAATAGGTTTGGAAACCACTGGTCTAAATGATATTTAAAAAAATCATTGAAATGCTATCTTTTAAAAATAAATAAAGAATTAATTCCGAATGATATTTCTTAAAATCTCTCCGAAGCTCTACGGAACTCGAAAGTTCTTTGCCGCAGCACACTTCTCCAAGCATACCTATTCTAAGCCACAACCCTCCAGTCCCTACCCTCTCCCATCTCTCACGTCCCTTCCCACATTATCCACCCACAGCGTCCTTGGTATTTCTTAAAATTTAATTTTTATAAAATCTGATATCTTTATTATATTTTTTTAATCTCTGTTATTCTTTTAATAATTTACCTGAAATTCATTATTTGAGTGCCTTTTTAACTAAACGCATCAAAATATGCCGCTAGCATAACAGATTCTGCGAAAGATACGTAGCCGATATGCTATATACTGTTCTCCTAGAGAATATACCATGGTATATATATGATATATACGCTGGATATCACTCTCCTGGCCTTCTTCACATTCTTTCACGTTCATCCGAAGATTTAATAGAAAAACGAAACACATCTATTAAGAGAACATTACTCCTATGACTCTTCTGCCAATTTTTATGCTCGAGGACAAAGTCAAGCCGACTTCTCCTGTGTGTAAGTAATAAAGGTTGCCTATGTCACAGGCAAACCTGACTCAACCTGGCTCAATATAAAATCTCTCCATGGATCATATTAATAAATAATATAATTCAAGTAAAAAACCCTACGTATATATATATATATATTAATTAATATAATTGAAGCCAATTTCATGACCTACACTTTTTTTCAATTCTCCCGAATTAGATAAATAAGAATATGGATTTTTTAATGATAAAACAACTTTTTGCATTTTCTAACACTTCTTTTCAGATATTTCCTTCTTTATATATTTGTATATTATTATAAATTTCTTACCTGTCTTTCCACGACATTTGCGACATTTTTGGGTCCTGGTGTTGTTTGATGCCATGCCTCACCTCTTGATGAAAGATTTGCAAGACGAACAGTGCCCTGGATTTGCACTCGATCTGAAAACAGTCGTATAACCATGTAATAAAGATAAGTTAATTAAAAAGAATGCATTTAATTTAAGAATTAAATTTAATTAAATCGTTTTATCGCGCAATAACAAATGAAATTAGAAAAAAACAAAGCTAGTCTAATGTTTAAAATAATAATCATCTCATAATCAAGATGCCAACGAAATTTAATTACTATAATTATTTCATATTCTTTTATTTTTACTGTATCATTGTCTTTAAAAAAAAAAAAAAAAAAAAATTACTGGATAATCTTTGAAATTTTTCATCTCTACAAACGTCTCTTTAAGTTGTTATAAGATGAGATTTTATGATGCTATTAACTGGAGTATGAATTTTCAAGGTGGTATAAAATGAGTTTCTTGTTAGTTATATACAATAACATTTTCTAAGAGATCTAATTTTCATTAAATAAACTGAATATGGAGATTAACTTATCAATAAAAAATGTCATCATTATTGTATATTTATTCAATTATAATTTTCTTATATTAAAATATTATATATAAAATAATCGTAGCATTATTTCTGAATAATAAATCACTTTACTTAACATTTTTTTAATCATGTCAAAAAAGAAGTATTGACATGCATTTATTGATTTTGTTTTTTATTTAAAGACCTTTTACATTATCAGCAACGCCATTCAAATTTAAATGACAGTTTAAAAGTTTTAAATGTCGTTTATTTTTTAAAAATTATAATATCGGCTTAAATTTAAGATTTCAATGTTTAATTTTCAGGTTTAAATAAAATAATTGAAAATAGCTGATAATAGACACATTCTTTTTATAAGAAATTCAAAATTAAGAATAAAAATTCTAAGTTATTTTTATAATACAATTAGAATTATCACCAATTAAAAGAAAATTTAAGGGTAAAAAAGAACGAAAAGTTACACCACGCCCTCGAATTGAAACAAAGAAACAAATAGAATACTAAAATAATGTTAATGAAATCCTCCCTTCTTGCTTTCAACTGTACTTGACAACAGAACGTTTAAAAATTGTTATTAACGCCCTTTCCAAGTAAATCTAAATCAATATTGGCCTGAGTTTAATTAAAGTGTTCAAAGATGTCAATAAGATCATGCAATTTGTAAAAAATATTTATATTGAAATTTTGAATTTGATTGTTTGGAACCAAACAAATTTACTGTTCACATATTAAGGGAATTTTTATTAAAAGACAACATTATTTGTATAAAAGTATTTATTAAATTAAAATAATTGTACAACGTTTCAACTGCTTATTCTGCAGTCGTTTTCAAGTAACCGTACCACAGAGCATCCGTATCAGAGGGGATCACTCAATGCTATTTTTTTCTCACCCTTAGTGATGGCAAGTGATGGCAAGGATGGCAAACAGGTTGGACATGTGGGAGCGTTTTTACCGACCGGAGAGAGGGGCATTTTTAAATTTTTTTTGTATGAATATTGTGAATTTAAAAATTATTTATTGAGATATAAAATTAGCATTACAGAAATAAAATATGCTTTTTTCAAATATCCAAATAAATAATTTAAATTAACAGAAAACTTCACCTACTTTTATGTAATTTACATAAATAAAATAAACGAATAATGTTCTTGTTAATATTTAATATGTATGGATTAAAAATTTTCTTCAATGCCAATATTTGAAACGAGAGAAACACATAAGAATTGTTCTTAGTGAGAAGGAAATTTATAAATAAATAAATAATCATTTCTATTTCCAAAAAGATACTATTTAAAAAGATCACAAGAAATCCATAAATCATTGATTAACTAAGAATAATTAATCCAACGCATTTTTAATCATCTAAGTTTATCAAAAAACTGAATTACGAACATTTGGGTAAATTTATAAATGAAAAAAATGTGGGATGTCTCCGGTCGGCTATCATGCAAATTCCAATTGGATAAATTAACACATATATATTATATTTAAATGAAATTATAAATTAAAATTAATAAATAGTATTTATTAAACCAGCGCGAGTTTGGCTCTTTGTTGAGGGCATCTGGTCACATGCTGGTGCGTGATTGTTAGTCAACGTGCTAAAAAATTAATTCCGGTACTTTTAGCGATTCAACCAAGCTGAAATACTATATATAGCAGTTTTATGCAATTTTTAAACATGTGAAAAACGATAAAAGATATACTGAGAGGAGTATGTGAATATATTTGATTTAATAGTGCTTATTGTGAATTTCTATATTGCTGTGAAATTTGTATTTATTTATCAAATATTAAATAATTTAACTTTGATATTTGATTTGTTACAATGTAATTTAAATTATTTATCAAACAATTTATAATAAATTTTTCAATGTTATTTGTGTTAAATGTTAAATAAAATTTATATTTATATTTATGCTGGGTTTGTTTCGAATATTATGTGCACGGATACTCTATGTACGGATGGTATGTCGAGTTTGATATTCAAATAATTGCAGGGAATTCGGAAGGCCTGTGAGAGGGGGTGATCTTTGGTCATTTTTTTTTGCGGTGCCATCTATTGGACGCCTGAAGAGTCGACTTTTTTCATGTAACGCCATCTGGTGTTCGAGTTACACCGGTCCCATTGAGCTGATACCCCCCTGAACCGTACGCTTGCTCCGATTCAAGCGGACTGACTGATCCTAGGGTGATTTCCCCTCCATCACAGTCTTCTACTCTCTCAAACTAAACCATAGGTTCTTAAACTTATGTACTCCACGGACCCCCACTTGAAAAAATTTTTTTTGACGGACCCCCATCACAACTTTAGGTACTTTACGTCATTTTATTAATTAATTTCTGGCTTACGATCTCATAAGGACAAGGATATATGATGAATATTTCTAACAGTGATTGGTGAATAACGATTTTTTTGCATATTGTAGAACACATTTTATTAGAAATTATAATATTGAAGAAAGAAAATACAAACATTGTCATAGCAACAAATCTCACAAATTATAATGGGTACTTACATTAAATTCATATAAATATTTTATAATTTTTTTCAGAAAATATTAAATAAGAAATATTTTAAAAAATAACTGCATCTATCTCATTAAATATAACTTACATATTTAATGAGATGTATGCAGTTGTTTTCTTGAAACAAGAATCTCAATATCTGGCTTAATATTGGAAACTTTTAATCTAAGATCCGGCTCTACATTTAATTTGTTTCTATATTTAGACTTAATATAAAATAGTACCGAAAAAGCTTGTTCGCATAAATATGTTGTGCAGAATGGAATCAAGTGTTGAAGTGCTTTATTTGCAAGCGCAGGATAATCTGACCTGAGAAGTAACCAAAAGTTGCTCAATTCAGTTTTGTTAAATTTTAGTTTATAAGTTGTATCACATGATAATTCCACGAGAATATCTTGTTCAGGTGCAGATAAATGTTTAGCATTTGTAATTTCCATATTAAATGGATCTCTAATCCAGTTATTGCAAGGATCAGGAGTAGAAAAATACTTCCTGAAGTTGCTTTTCAAAGTAATTAAATGTTCAACAAATAATTGACGCGTTTGATTAAGCAATTTTTCACTGGAGCTTTCTATGAAATCATTGAGAGTTGGAAAAGACTCATATACACCGTTCTGGATGCGTTTCGACCACAAGTCGATTTTTTTAATCATTGCTTCTATTTTATCTTCAACTTTAAATATATTTACAACAGTACCTTGCAGGCTCAAATTAAGTTCGTTCAATTTTGTAAAAATATCAGTCAAGTAAGCCACCTTAGCTAACCAGATAAAATCATTGAAACATTCGGTCAGTTCAAAATGCGCATCTATTAAAAACAATCGTATTTCATCTCGAAGCTCAAAAAGGCGAATGAGTACTTTCCCGCGGGACAACCAACGTACATCTGTATGTAATAATAAATGTGTATGTTGACTACCCATTTCCTCACACAAAATTTTAAAAACTCTGGAATTAAGTGGACGAGCCTTAATGAAATTGACAATTTTAACTACTTCGTCTAATGTTCTTTTCAAATCTGGTGACATATTTTTGGCTGCTAATGATTCTCTGTGAATGCAGCAATGATTCCAAACAACCTGAGGCGCAACATTTTTAATAAGAGCAATCAATCCAGTTCTTGTACCTGACATTGCACGAGCACCATCAGTGCAAATTCCAACACATTTTGGCCACTCTATTTCATTTTCGGTTATAAAATTATTCAAACTGTTAAATATGTCATTAGCTGTCGTTCGTGAAGGTAGTGAATCACAAAACAATACATCTTCTTGTATTTGATTTTCAAACTCATATCTAATGAAAGCTAACAAATTGGCATTATTAGTGACATCAGTACTTTCATCCAATTGTAATGAGTAATAGTGACTTTTGCGCACTCTCGATATTAATTCTTCTTTTATATTACATGACATGTCTTCAATCCTATTCTTAACCGTATCATTTGATAATGAAATCAAATTTATATCGTTTGCTGCTTTAGTTCCTAACATTATATTTGTAATTACTTTTGTAGCAGGAAGAATTAATTGCTCTGCTATATTATGCGGCTTTCCTGCTTTAGCAATAAGTAGAGCTACTTCATATGATGCCATTACTGCTTTCTTACTCATACCACCAGATCCCGTCTTTACCATCAATTTCTGACTTGAATTAAGTTCTTCTTTTTTCATTTTAAAAAATTCGATAGACTTACTAACATGCTCGCTGTGCTTTGTTTGTAAATGACGTCTGAGATTAGCAGGTTTCATACTTTCATTGGATAAACTTTCCTGACATAGAACGCAGACTGGTCTTTCCACATCATTGTTGCAAATATAAGTAAATCCAAATGATAAATAATCATCCGAATATTTTCTAGTTTTGCGTTTCTTGGTAGAGTTTGCTGTTGATGCCTCATCATCTGATTCTTTCCGTTTCTGTGTTGAACCAGTTTGTAGCCAACGATCCATTTTATGGAGTAATTTATTAACATTGAACTACAATAATATAAATATAATATAAATATAATATAAATATAACGAATTATTATTTACTAGCTATGTTTTAATATGATTTTAAATGAATGTTTTAATATCATTTTAAATGAATGTTTTAAATCATTTTAATAAATGTTTTAAATCATTTTAAATAAATGATTTAATATCATTTTAAATGAATATTAATTTATATAATAAATATATTTCGTAATTTGATTCTAAAATATTATTAATTTCGTAATTTGATTCTAAAATATTATTAATTTCGTAATTTGATTCTAAAATATTATTAAAATAAATATTTTTTATTCATAAAACTAACTTATACTTACTCTCAAAAACAGCCTTTCTGGGAAATTGCAAAATGTGTTTAGTGTTTTTATAAAATAATGATCATGCAAATTACACTAAAAATTAAAAAAAATTATTAGCTATAATAAACTATTATTAGCTATAATTTAATTATAATTAATTAAATTAATAAAAATAATTTAAAGATACAACTCGTTGAGAAATGAACTTATAATTAACATTAATAAAAATAATTTAAAGATACAACTCGTTGAGAAATGAACTTATAATTAACATTTGCTTTAAAACTGTTTAAAACCCCAGAGTGGACGCTGACAATTTGGGTTTTTCCGGGTAAGACTGTCCCCTCCCCTGGTTTTCCCCAATAACAAAGTGAAAGAAAATTCCCTTATATGCCTCCCCTTCCGAGCCCCTAAGAGGGGTTATTTTAAAGGAACAATCGAAAAATGATTTTAAATGAATGAATGGATGAAAATTCAAATTTTATATATAGTTTTTTATATATGTTTATTTATTCACAAAAAATTAATTGACATAATTATCAATTTAATAAAATAAAATAGTATTATTAATAGTATTAAATTATAGCCGTAATTCTCTAGGAGGATATAGTTAAACAATGAACTTTAAATATTTATATATGTATATATTTTTACGATGATTTTTTTCCGAGGACCGCGGACCCCCAGTAAAGGCTTCGCGGACCCCCAGGGGTCCGCGGACCACAGTTTAAGAACCACTGAACTAAACTATAAAAAATGTGATATGCGCAACAGAGTTGCTCGGTGTGGTCTTGTTGGAATGGTGGGGGCAAGCGAGGGTGGGTCTGCTCAGGCACCAACTTTGGCCTTTCCGACTATAGTACAGGAAAATGTTTTTTATTATATACATTTGAACGAGCAAGTAAAATACTATTTTTCTACATAATCGCAAACAAAGTTGAGACATTTATCGAAGCGACGAACGAGTTTTGAAATTCCTTCCTCATAGAAATCTGCCGCCTGGGTGTTGAGCCAGTGAGGTGTGATTCTTGTCGATTTTTTGGAACGTGGTACAACAATAAACTCTGTAGGTATTGCCAAATATTGCGAAACCTAAGAAGGGCAATTCAAAACAAGCGAAGAGGGAATCTCAGCTCAAAAGTGTTGTTTTTGCACGACAATGCGCGACCTCACACGACTAATGTCACACAGAATCTCCTTCAGACCTTCTTCGCTTGTTATGAATTGCCCTTCTTAGGTTTCGCAATAGTTGCTCTTTCAAATGTATATAATAAAAAATATTGTACTAGTTTTGTCTTAATTTCAAAACGTAACCTACTTTGTGAATTAGAATTGCACTCATATTACATGTGTTTGTAAAATTTGAATTTAGATAAATTAGTATATTATTATGTAAGATTTATATCAAGCCTGGAAGGAGATGTTGATCCATGTTTGTATAATTTCTCATGCATTTTAGCTAAAATATCTGCGACACACTGATAATTTTCATTGCCGAAATGCAAAGACAAATGAATTTGACCAGAGAATAAGGATGAGTAAGAGGAGAGCGGTTAGAGATGGGAAAAAGGGAGGAGGATGGAACTGAGGAAATAAAGTTGGGCTTTTAAACATTAATAAAGATCGAAAAGGGGGATTTTTTTTATTCGCTATTATATTAAACAGCCAGTGGTAAATAATGAAAATGAAAACCATTAACTGCTGTTGAATATTTTGTTGATTCTAATAAAAAAATAAAAAAAACAAAAATAAAAATAAAATATATAAATAAAAATTAAATAAAACAGCCAACCATTATTTATATTGCATGCGTTGAATTTATTCTAATCTGACATCAATATGACCCAAAAATAAATACTGGTAGATATTTTTTAAATAAATAAACAAAAAAAAAACAAAACAAGAAATAATTTATTCTATAAATCTTAAAATTAAAAATATTTTAGAAATAACCACTTGACTTTCTTTTTTTGGGTGAAAAATTGTCTCTCCTAGACATAAATAGTATAGAAAGAGTGCCAATAAATAATAAAATGTAATTGCTTCGAAGAAAACCTTGGCAATATTTCTCAAAAGGTTTGAGGTCTCTTAGGAGAGCAACAACGACTCTCCAGACTGTCATGCCCACTATCCGGTTTATCACGTGTTTGATAAACTCTTTGAAAGCGATAAGATAGAGTGAAAGAACACTTTACCTTTAGAAAACAGATGGGACAGATACATTAGTAAAACACCACGTTAACAGGAATAATTATATCAGTGAATTAGTAAATAACACCTTTGCATCATCATCATGATTTGATTTCTTATTCCATAGATATAAAATTAAACATTAATATGATGACCAAAAGGCAAACAAATAACATTTCTGGTTCTGTCATAATAGATTCATTAATTTTTTTATAAATTTTTAGAAAATAAACGTGTGTGTGGTTTAGGTTATATTTATAGAAGGAAATTTTACTTACTTAAAAAATTAAACAACCATATCTTATTTTAAATTATTAATATTAAAATTATTAAACGAACAGTTTTTTTAAAACAAAAGAAAATTAATTCTTTTTGTCCAATATTTTTCTATTTATTTTTCTAATATTTATTAATCTCATTATCTGTTATTCCATCTTCACAAATAATGTCTTAAATTAAATAAAAAAATGGTAAACCTTGAATTAAAATATATTCTAGACTATATCGTAATAAATGGAATTCATTTTTTACAATTTTGCTTATTCTTCCTTTGAAGAATGGTTTTCTTTTTTCATTTCTCGAATTTCTTTTTAAATTATTTATTTATTTACATGAAAATTGGTCCAGGCGTCTGGCTTTTTTTAAAACAAAAGAAAATTCTTTTTTATCCAATATTTTTCTATTTATTTTTCTAATATTTATATAACGTTATTTCTTTTATTTATGTATTTATTATTTGTATTGGCTTTATTATTTTCTATTCTTTTCTTTTGATATTTAAAATGGAATACAATTCATAAAATGGAACCAATAAGATTATTTCAGTGAACGAGCGTGTGGAGATAATTTTTTTTTATATCTAAGATTGTATATTTTAGAAAACAAAATAAAACTTCTTCTATGAATCATAAATTTTCTGTTTTTTTTTTATTCACTTACTTTTATTATGTAGTTATTATATATACATGTATTTATAATTTATAATAAATAAATATTTTGACAACGTTTTATATCTTTAGATAAAGAATAAAAGCAAAGAAATTTTTTCTTGAAAAATCAAACAAAAATGAGATAATATTAAAGAACTATTTATGGGCTTTTGGGATCTAGGTCAATTTGAGCTATATTGGAAATTAATTACATTATTAAATCTTAACTTAAATCTAAGTGAACTTGATTCCTTGACCTTAAGATCGGCGAACCACGAGGTTTATAACCACTAAGCTACGATACTGGTCAAAGTACTATTTTAAAATGATAATTTATTTTTAAATATACTAGTTTATTATATGCAATGAAATAAGACACTATATAAATAAATATACAAATAATAGAGAAAAACCTATAATATAATGATAAAAATGATTTATTGATAATTTTTTTTTTTGTTTTTTTTTTAAAGCTTTGGTGGTTGTTTTTATTTATAACGGAATTTTGTAAATAAAACCACATATTAATTTAAAATATTTTATTATTTTATTATAATAAAATCATTAAAAGAAAATTGTAATTTATTATAAATATGTTTTTTAGGGATTGATAAAAATAATTGTAAGGTGACTCGAGAGAGAGAGATATGTCTGGAAGGGTTGACACTTCATGTGATTATTTCAAAGTTTATAACTAAATTTAAGGTGTTTATATTATATTGACATCTTAGTTGATTAGACTATAAACTAATATTTGAATAAAACCTTATTGAAGTTTCTGGGATCTATTTGATTGTCCCTTTCTCTCTCATTTCAATTTATGTCATTTATACACCCCCGTCGATTTTAATTGTTTTATCAAAAAATAATTTTATTAGTTTTTACTATCTCGCCAGTTCGATGTTGAGATTTTGATGTTTTTATACGTATTGAAGGTCCCTGAGTCATCACTAAGGTTGAGAAAAATGTCTGTGTGTGTGTGTGTAGACAATATTATGCAAAAACGGTTTGAGCTAGAATGAATAAATTTGGTATACGGGCATTATTCAAAATTCGTAGATCTTTCAACTTTTGAGAAATGTAGCTCAACCGGAAGAGGGTCATTACGTACCATATTTTCATTTTTACCGACCGACGATAGTAAGGGAGGTATTGTTTTCACACCAAAATTCACATGTGGAGATTTTTACATATCTCCACGAATCATGCATTTTCTTAACAGAAAAAAGTATTTTTAGCATGATGTCTGTCCGTCTGTCCGTCCGTCCGTCTGTCCGTCCGTATAGATGTGTACAGCCTGAACGGCTTAACGGATTTTGATGAAATTTGGTATATTTACTTAATGCATCAGTGGGATGAATTGATCAACTTTTGGTGCAAATCCGGAAACCGGAAGTGGTAGTATTAGCGATCGACGATAAGAAGGGAAGGGTTATTTTCATACCAAATTTCACATAAGGAGATTTTTTTACATATCACCACGAATGTATTGGTATTATCCTCGGGAAAAATCATCTTCATTATGTTTTTCTTAATTTAAAATTATATGACGTCACCCAGCCCTTCATGACGTCACAGCCTCGGGTAACGCCGGCAACGCCGGCTACCACAGCTATATATTATAAATAAAATAAAATTAAAAATATTTATGTTATATCCATATCTGTTTTTATTACATTAATAGATATATTAAAATTATTTGAAATTGTTTCTGTAGCTGGAAATTAATTTATTTCAAACCGTCGGTCGGTTCGGACCTGGCCACAGGTCAACTTATTTTCCTCTAAAGTAACCGTAAAAATAAAGATATATGTTTGATAATTTATTATATGATTAAAGATTGTATAGAACTGCTATATATAGAATTTCAGCTTGATTGATTCATTGAAAGTACCGGAATTAATTTTTTAACACGACTACAAATCACGCGCCAGCACGTGACGTGGTTCCATCAACAAAGAGCCAAACACGCGCTGATTTAATAAATATTATTTATTAATTTTAATTTATAATTTATAATTAATTAAATTTAATTTAAATATAATATATGCTATTTAATAGATAGTCGAGTGGAGACACTCCAGCTTATTTTTTATATTATATAAATTTTAACATATATGTAATTTAATTCCTTATATTTTAATAATCATTTATATTAGTAAAAGTAATCAAGATAATGACTCCCCTCCCATTATAAGGAATTTCGATTCGATTAGGATATATAAAATTTGTGGTCTCCTATTGAACTGTGGGTAACAAATAGTAAAAAGGCGAGTGTCGGTTTTAGCGAAGAAATCAATCTGCGACTGGAGAGCGCTCCTCTTCACCCAAAACCCCTTCCCATTTGTTCATAGAGTATAACGTCCCCCGGGGAAATACAAAAGAAGAATGAATTCTTTCCTCCTTTTCTGAAACTTTAAAGGTTAGCTAGTCCGCTACATTCGTTTTCCCCTTTTCTAAAAAACGATTTTTTTTCACTCTAAAAAGACAATTGAAATTCATGTCCTCTTTTAACTACTCTCAATAGAGAAATTTCCTATAGAAATGAATTCTGTTGAGAGCATTTTGTGTACTTTTATTTAATTGCATAATTTATCAAATTTTTAAAATTAACATGTGTTAATCTTAAAAGTTAATTTTAAAACGTAAAAATTAACTAAATAAAAGCAATAAAGTAATGAGGAAGTGAATTTTTGAATTATATTAATTTTTTAAAAAATTTAAAACTAGATAATAATTAATACAAAAAAAAATATCCTTCGATTTACAAAATTAAATAATATAATTATTATATATATTTCAATAATATCATTATACTTATATATATATTTACTTGTATATGTTATGTAATAAATCATAATAAAATATATTTGTAAAAATATATAATATATATATTATATATTTGTAATATATAAAATTTATTTGTTTTGCACACTGTATATATATCTAATAATAATTGTCAAAATACAATTATTATATTTTGCCATAAAATGCATAACATTTATATTTAAAGAATGTTTATATATTAATTTTATCTTAATATCTTAGTTATAGATTTATTATAGAGATCGAATTTCAATTGAAATTGGAAAATTAAATACCAAATAATAATTAATAAAGTAACTAAATATTTCCTATATATTTTCCTTAACTATAAATTTAATTAAATATATTTTAAATTGTTTTATTATCGATTTGGCAAAGTTATCTAATAATAACTTTAAATTATATATATATATATATATATATATATATATATATATGATTTTAGATGTATGATATATGATGTTAGTTTCTTAATTTAATCATACCAATGTAATTTAACTAGTTGAAGTAAAAATTATATTTTAGCATTCATGAATGTGTCGAATAGTATTTGCTTTAGAATTATATTAACTCTGAAGAGCAAACTGATACTAAGATTTTAATTTAAATTATTATTTGAATGTTAAAAATATTTTTTTTTAATTTATTATAATTGATACAACTAATAGTTAATCCTTGTTGTAATGGAACCAAATGGACCAAATAGGTGGTCAAATATTAAAGTGTGAAATCAACTAATATGACTTAGGTTTAAGATCAATTTTATTGAAATCTAATTAAATGATGAATTACTAAGTATTATTTCTTTATTTTACAATGGATTGAAAATTAAGGATTGTCGTTAGTTAGATGGGTTTGCCAAAGAGGAGGGAGTATAACGCATTTACAGGAGGTTATAATAATAAGAAATACACTTGTTGAGTGTTGTTGTAATTTGTTGTATCCGGCAATTATGTCTTGGTGTTCAGTGATCTGGGATCGAATGTGGGGTAAAAATCAATCCATAGATATAATGCAAGTAATGTGTTAATCAGAAAAGATACAATGGGATTGGAGTTGTGACGTGAAATGCAATCAATCTTTATCGAATTATTTATTAATGTCAAGGAGCATGATGTTGTATGGGCCTGTATTAATATGTTAGAACATTTATAATTGAGTTGAAAAAAATAAAAATGTATGATTTTTACTATCACGAAAATTTTCGATGTCGAGATTTTGATGTTTTTATACGTTTTGAAGGTTCCTGAATCATTTTCACAAAGGTTGAGAAAAATGTGTGTGTGAGTGTATGTGTGTATGTATGTAGACAAGATTACTCAAAAACGGTTTGAGCTAGAATCATGAAATTTGGTAGATGGGCATTATTCAAAATTCGTAGTTTTCTATCAACTTTTGAGAAATGTAGCTCAACCGGAAGAGGGTCATTACGTACCATGTTTTCATTTTTTTCCTCTAAAGTAACCGTAAAAATAAAGATATATGTTTGATAGTTTTTCACATGATTAAAAATTGTTTAAAACTGCTATATATAGAATTCAGCTTGATTGAATCGCTGAAAGTACCGGAATTAATTTTTTAACACTGCAAATCACACGCCAACGTGGTGTCATCAACAAAGAGCCAAACATGCGCTGGTTTAATATTTATTATTTATTAATTTTAATTTATAATTAATTAAATTTAATTTAAATATAATATATGTTAATTAATCCAATTCAAATTTGCGAGATAGTCGAGACACTCCAGCTAATTTTAAAGAGCTATCCTAAAATCTTATTTGTCCAATAACGAGGGATTGAATAGTGGAAAGGGGAGGGAGGAAATCTCATGTCTGATGAAAGGAATCCTCTTTGTCCGATGCCTTTGTTAATTTATCATAAAGAAAAATAATAAAAGCCTCACTCCGGTAAAAAAACGATTTGCTAATTTAATGAACTCTGTATAAATTTCTTCAATGTCTCGAGATGGTAATAGTTCGAGTAAACAATTGAAAATGAACACTTTTTCTATATAATTAATCCTTTAACATGACCCAGTGAGCAGGTAGAATGCCATATGCCCTTACAATTAAGGTCTCTCCCAAGAAGAGTCATCAAAATAATACAATACGCTATTGAAAAAATTATTTCAGTAAACACATGTTTTCACAAAAAGAAAAATTCAGCTTGAAGGCACGTGTGAAATAAAACTTCCACCTCCTACCCCCCACCCCCTCGAACGACCACCGTGGGAAAAATTGTTCATACAAGATGGTGGGAAGGTGGCTATCACATCTTCAGGAAAACACATCTCCTTAGAGAATAGTGTAGTGAAATCAGTGTACGAGTGATACTCAGGCTTGCTTTGGAGTCAACTCTGAAACGAGCACTAAGGGACCATCAAGCGCAACTTGGCGAGATCAAGACGGCCGAATATCTACACGAACGGGGGGTAAAGGACCGTAACTGTGAGTTGTGAACTAATTGTGAGTGAATCAATCGTTCGAACACTAGGTGTTACATTTAGATTTAGTTTTAATTATAATCAATAATTATTATTAATTTATTTAGTTATATTTGTGTTAATAATTAAATTTAATTATTTCTTATAATAAAATTTCTGTTAAATAACAAATATAAATTTATTTTCTTCCCTCTTGGTTCTATACGTATAAATTTATTATTAAATTAAATTAAAGACCTATTTTTTATCATCCTAGCCTATCCGGTTTAGAGGAGATGAACATAAGTAGAATAATTATATATACGAGGTCTGTTCAAAAGAAAAGGTGAATTTTGAATTTTCTTGGTACATTCGATTATCGAAATTTTTTTTGTTATGTTGGTACACATGTTTCTCATTATCAGGCATTTTGGATTAATAGTTTGATAGTTTGTTTGTCAGGTTTTTGTGTGTTCTTAGATTTTTTACTTAAAAAAAATGGATCAAAGAATCTGTATTAAATTTTTCGTTAAAAATGGAATAAAGTGCTCAAACGCACTGACTGGCTTTCCGCGAATCTACTTTGTCTCAAAAAAATGTTTATAAGTGGTAAAAAGCACGCCAAATAAGGTTTTCCTCACTTACATGGCGTGGTGCATTATGAGTTCTTGTTAACAGGTTGAACTGTTAATAAGGAATACTACAAGGAAGTTATGTAACGTTTGCGTGAAGCATTACGGCTCAAACGATCGGAATTGTGGAAAAACAAATCTTCTGCATCACGATAATGCACCAGCTCACACATTGATTTTGTGGCCAAAAACAACACCGTAATCCAGCCTCAACCACCGTATTCACCAGATTTGACTTTTTCTTATTCCCAAAACTGAAGAGACCAATGAAAGGAAAGCGTTTTGCCACAATTGATAAGATAAAATCGGAATCGAAGAACAAGCTGATGGCCATACCGAAAAGGGTATTTCAGAAGTGCTTCGACGATTGAAAGAAGCGCTGGCATAATTGCATTATATCTGAGAGGAATTACTGTGAAGGGGGGAAAAATAGATATTGATGAATTAATAAATACTTTTAGAAATATTTTAAAATTCACTTTTTCTTTTGAACAAACCTAGTATATATATACATCTGGAAAATAATAAACAAGAATGTTTGTAAATACTTTTACTCTAGCGAAACATATGTTTTCTGGTATATTCAATTAACAACGAAGAGGATAAAATACGAGTATATTTTTAGATATATATGTAATTAGCGTCGCATGAGCTGTTGGCATTCAAACTTAATTGAGAAATCCGCCGCTCTACGAAGGTCACCATATTTTCAACAAATAATTTAATTTGTTGTTGAATAGTGATAAAATGAACTGGCGAAAAACATGCACACCGAGACGTATTTATTTATATATTGCAATCCGTGAGTAATTTATTTATACCTTTCATTCATCCATTAAATTATATAAATACAAATTGATTACTATTAAATTATTGATAGGAGACATTCATTTTCATATTACATTCACATAATAATATTTAGTACATAGTTATAATTTATAATTTATAATTTAATTTTATCTTTCTTAAGTAATATTTTATTTAAATTAAAATCTAATCTTAAAATATATGAGGATAATTTAATTTAATAAAAAAACATTTCTCCGTATGTTAGGTTATTATCATCATCAAATATTTGTATTATATATTAATTCATGATTGATGGATTGATCTTTTCTCTATAATCAAAAGAGTTTATAAATATTATTTATTTCAAAATTATTTTTTTTTTAATTTTCACATTCAATATAATATCATATAATAGTAAATTAAAAATTGTTGAATTTTTATAAATCACTTTATCAAAATAAACTTTTCGGATACTTGAAATTGGATTTTTCAGATTCTGATAATTTTGATTTAAAGTAGACAGGTGCCAGTATCGAAATCAAGTTATATAGGCTTAGTTATCTAGGGGATGGGGGAGGGTAATCAGTTAATTAATTATATATTCGAATTGAATATAAAACTTACTATAGTACAGGGGTGTCAAACTAGCGGCCCGCCTCAACTTTCGACTTTTTTAAAAAATTTTCAATTTATCTCTTAAAAAAAAGGTAACATGTTTTTCGCGATCAGATATTCGACTAACAATTTGTCTGCGGCCCGCCTAAAGTTAAACGTTTGTTTGGCCCAAGTGTACCTATGAGTTTGACACCCCTGCTATAGAACGTTAAAAACTGTAGCTATATCATTATATTCTAGAATGCCTATTCTTCATAACAATATTTATTATGTATAAACGATACCATTTCAAAAATAAATCGTTTAATTTATATAATCTTGTTATGAAAGTTAAATAGAAATTTAAATTATCTATTATTTATGGAATGTTATTAATAGTCCTAAAGTTTTGTGATAATTTCAAAAAGAAAACAAATTTAAAGTAAAATATTTATTTAGATATATTATTCCTATAAAATAAATAAATAAAAATCTATTTGATCATTTTTTTTACTATTGATAGTATTGCGATCACGAAAATTTTCGATTTTGAGATTTTGATTTTTTTATACATTTTTTAAGGCTCCTGAATCATTTTCACTAAGGTTGAGAAAAATGTCTCTCTCTCTCTCTCTCTGTGTGTGTGTGTGTGTGTGTGTGTGTGTGTATCTAGACAAGATTACGCAAAAACGGTTTGAGCTAGAATAATGAAATTTGGTACACGGGCATTATTCAAAATTCGTAGTTTTCTATCAACTTTTGAGAAATGTAGCTCAACCGAAAGAGGGTCATTACTTACAACGTTTTGATTTTTTTTCTCCTAAAGTGACCGTAAAAATAAAGATATAAGTACGTTTGATAATTTTTCACATGATTATTAATTGTATAAAACTGCTATATATAGAATTTCAGCTTGATTGAATCGCTGAAAGTACCGGAATTAATTTTTTAACTCTGCAAATCTCACGCGCCAACACGTGACGTGGTGCCATAAACAAAGAGCCAAACATGCGCTTGTTGAATAAATATTATTTTTTAATTTATAATTTAATTAATTTAATTTAATTTAAATTAATAGATGTTATTTAATCCAATTCAATTTGCGAGATAGTCGAGTGAAGACACTCCAGATTTTTTATTTTCATTTTTTCATTTTTATTAATAAAAGTATTAATTATTATTTTAATTTTATTTCCTCACTGATGAAAATTAAGTTGAAGTTTTTTATAAACTTGATTACCTAAAAGAAATCAAATAATAATAACATTTCCTATCGATATTGTCATGTAATAATTAAATAATCATTTTATATTATTTAACCTCATTTTTCTAATTTTTCAAAATTATATACTCTTCAGGGATTTATAGAAAAAACTTGAAAAAAAAAACTTAAATATGTACATAATGTATTTTAAAATAAAGTTAATAATATACAATAAATTTAGAAACCGAAATTGTACTTGTTAAAGAAGGGAATATAATATTGGAATGGGAATTATCAATTCCCTTTTTAATGTATTCTATGCATATATATGATACTATTCCTTATTCTTCTTTTTTATCTTTCAGCTATCTAGTTACATCTATATATATATATATATTGTAGTGTCGAAACAGATAACCAAGAGGAGATATACAATTCATAAAAATACATAAAACAAATTTAAATTTCTGTTCTTTTTTCTTTAATAAAGAAATAACAACACTCTGGGTCTAGGTAAATCTTATAAAATATAATCGGATGTTTGATAGAATTATTGTAGAGAAGTTATTAGATAACAATTTATTATAGAAATTATTTAAACGATTATAGTTTTGAGCGTACACTCAGTTAGTTTAAAAAATAACAAGAGTTTGTCTTTGTGTTTTTAAGTACCCGAGGTTTGAGTTATCGAGGTTCTACGGTATATTATTATAATTAACGGATGGTGTATAATGATTTTTTGTAAGAAAATCTAAAGACGGACCATATCCGGTCTGATGGTCATGTACTAAATACTAGATAAGGAATTAATTATAACTGGATTTTTTATTTCAGTATCGGTAAATTATTTTGATTTGGGATTATTAACCTATCAACCCTACATATTAACATCAAGCAGACTTAATGTATTGTCTATTATCTATTCTGTTATACAACTAATATCTCCATTAGTTGTTATACCATTCAATACAACGACAAAAGACATTTCTATTAAGAATCTTATAATTTATCTATCATTTTTAAAGATCATCCTGTGGATTCTTCGTTTTTTCTTTTCCTATACCGACATTGTAAATATTTTTTTAATTAATAATGGATTAAATGTAAAATTATTTTTTAATGTTCTTACAAATGATATTAATATTTTCAGATCGTATTAGTCTTTGAAAGTTTAATGAGTGTAGCTATCATTATCATCCCTTTACAATTAATATATTTGGAAGAGATTTCCGAACCAAAAGATCGTGGAAGATTAATCTGCATTTCTCTTATCTTTCTTTGTTTGACCGGCATTTTCTACGAATATTTTATAATCAAATTTGGTGAATATACGCACTGCTGGTTGATTCTATCAATCTTCACGTTCATTGGATGTTTCTTGCTGCCCGATTCACCAATTTGGCTTTTTGCAAAAGGAAATGAAATTCAAGCTCGACAATCTATTGAAAAATTGAGAGGAAAGAGTATCGATATTGATATTGACAAAGAAATTAATTTGATCAAAGAAAAATTGGATTCTATTCCAGAGAAAACTGAAATTGGCTTATGTGCCATGATTAAATCAAAAAGGTGAGAATAATAAAATATTTATATCATTTAATTACATATATACTGTCCAATTCCATTTGGATAATTTACAATTTCAATAATGAAAATGAATTTAAGAAAAAACCAATTTAATATCTGAAAAAAGCATATACTTAAGTCTTTTTTTAAGATTATTATATATAAAATATAAATCTTTAGAGGTAACAATATAAAATTATTAAGTAAAGTAATTAAAAATAATATTTAGATAAAAGTATATCCTAAAAGAGTATTGAAGCAAGAATTAATCGATTGAAAAAATAATAGATTCTCTTATAATAATTTAAAAAATATATTAAAAAAATTTAATTATTAGAAAATATATATTTAAAGAAATTCAGTGGTGAAAAATATTTATTTGTTTTTTTAATATATTAAAAAAGAATTGAATTGGTTTTTAAATTAAAGCCTTTTTTTAAGTTTAATAAAAATAAAAATAATCCTTTCGTATAGGATAAATGTGTATTTATTTAATTTATATAATATTAATTAATATTTAATAAAATAATAATTTGCAGGTATATCTTCAAGAGTATTGGATTAATGATCATTGTACAAATAATTCAAGTAGCAGTAGGAAGAATATACTACATGCATCATAGTTATAGAATCCTACCATCTTTAAAGGATGAATCCCTTCATATGATTTCCTTACGTAAGCAATTGAAATATTCTAGCAATACATTAGTTAATGTTCAACAATCTTAAACTTATATGGTTTGATAATTGTAATTTAAAACACTGCACAACAATGAAAATGATTCGAACTGAAAAATGACCCATTCTTATGTATTTTCACACATCTATTGAAATCAAAATATCACCAAAAAAAGTACTGATTAACTTTAGTTTTAGAAAAACAAGGGATTATAAATTTATTAGTGAATCAGATGGATGTTCTTCTGCTATCCCTAAATATCAATCTGGATTATTGAAGAATTTTATCAAAGAAATGCACCGATAACTACATACTTTTAAATTACTTGAAGTAAAATTTTCTAAATAATGGTATACAACAAAAAAAATAAGTTGACCTGTGGCCAGGTCCGAACCGACCGACGGTTTGAAATAAATTAATTTCCAGCTACAGAAACAATTTCAAATAATTTTCATATATCTATTAATGTAATAAAAAACAGATATGGATACATAAATAATAAATATAAACATTTTTAATTTTATTTTATTTATAATATATATGCAAGACCAGGCTGTGACGTCATGCATGGCTGGATGACGTCATATAATTTTAAATCAAGAAAAAACTAATAAATATGATTTTTTTCGAGGATAAAACCAATACAAAATGCATGATTCGTGGTGATATATAAAAAAATCTCCTTTGGTGTGAAAATAACCCTTTCCTTCCTATCGTCGATCGCTAATACTACCACTTCCGGTTTCCCGAATTGCACCAAAAGTTGATCAATTCATCCCACTGATGCATTAAGTAAATATACCAAATTTCATCAAAATCGGTTGAGCCGTTCAGGCTGTACACATCTATACGGACGGACAGACGGACAGACGGACAGACGGACAGACGGACAGACGGACGGACAGACGGACAGACATCATGCTAAAAATACTTTTTTCTGTTTAGAAAATGCATGATTCGTGGAGATATGTAAAAATCTCCACATGTGAAATTTGGTGTGAAAACAATACCTCCCTTACTATTGTCGGTCGGTAATAAGGAAGATATCTTAATTAGTCTCTTGAATTTGTCAATTGTCAATTTGAATTCGACTTATTTCTGAAAGGAAATTAAAAGGAAACTTGGGAAGTTATCGAGGAAGTTGTATGATAAATGGGTTTTTAGGGAATAAAATATATGATAACTAAATTCTAGTATGTAGAAAGTTTCTATCAAAATATTTTCTTGATATAACGTAGATATCTGGACCGTTGGAATGAAACAATTACAGCTGATTTCAGCCAAGGATCACAGAATGATAGTCAATAGCAATGATTTCATAAACCAAAAGTTGATTCTGATTATGTAAGTTCCTGGAGCCGGAGGCAGCTGATGTTAAATTCAATTTTATTAGAAAAAATTGTTCTTAGTTGGAATCGAACGCCAACTTATTGTGTAGAAAATTGCTACGCTACACTCTCGGCTAGCTCCCTCCTTAATCATAATATATACTAACGTATTTTAATTTTTAACATAATTTAGACATAATTTTATTGATTCATTTTTTTCTTGTTCTAGAAATCCTACCAATCTTCGGCATGCTCCTTTGCTGTTGTCTCATTGATACCGTTGGTCGAAAAATAATTTTTCTATCAAGTGTGGGCATAACTACAATTTGCCTACTCTGTTTTACAATTTTTTATTTTATAAAATTAATTGAAGAATGGAAACTCTCAGTTAAAATTCTATCTCACATTAATATTTTTTTTATTTATTTGGGTCTTGAATTTATTCCTCAGGTATTGGCAGTGGAATTAATTCCATTTTACGCACGGCGAGTAGGAATTGGTATCATAACTTGTTGTAAATTTATGCTGGATTATCTATTTACACTTATATATTTCAATTTCGAAGAAATTTATTTTCCATTGTTTACCGTAATTGGCACGTTAGGTTTTATATTTATTGTTTTTAAAATTCCAGAAACCAAATTTAAAACCGAAAAAAATAAATCAAATAATTTGGTTGTTGTCTATTCGCGAATGGAAAATGAAATGCAACAAACCATTGCAAATTAATAAAATTATTTTTTTATTCATTAAAAAAATAAAATTAAAAAATAAATCTTGAATTCTTTAAACATTAAGTAGTCTTTTTTTCATTAAATCTAATAATATTTATTATATATGTAATATATCAATTCAATAGTTTGTGAATAGGATATTTCTAAGTCAGTAAAGTGAGTTAAATTTAACATTTACGCATAATAAATTAATTAAGCACATCAATTAAAGAATATGTAATGATGTTATGAGGAGTATTATGCATTGCTGATCTTTCATATATTTTTCATATATACATATAAATAAGACAGATAATTTTAATTTATTTTTTTAATTAGATAATATGGATGGTGGGATAGATACTCGTGAGATTTCAATTATGGTAAGTCAGAAAAATTGTAGCTTTAATTTATTTCTTCAATTAATATTTCATATATTTATTTTTATTCATATTTTTTTTATATAACCTTTCTTTTTTATAATTTCAAATAGTATTTTTTTAAAGATTAAAATTATTCTTTTTTGTAAATTACCAGAGCATTCAATTTTTGAAATTTAATCAATTTATTTGAAATTTGTTTTTGTTGTTGTTGTTATACATTCAGTTCGCTTATATCAGAGCAAGTGTACGGTGCTTGATAACGACTGCAGAATAAGCAGACGAAACGTTGTTCATTGTTTTAACTAAATAAATAAGTTATTCAAATATATTGTATTTTACTGAAAATTCCTTTAATTGTTATTTATTGTACAAATAAATTCACAATTTCATTTTCTCTTCTTATGTTGTGAAAAATTAATTAACACCTGTATCTTAAAAACTAATGACCAATTATTAACTATTTTTTTTTTTACTTTTTCCACATCTACACTTTATTTGTTACGGGTTGTAACTATAATTGGTTATTTTCTGAAAATAATATTCTCTAACAATAAGTAAACAGCTGTATTTAATATATATTAGATACCTATATTCCAATATTTTTAAAATTATTATTTTAATTAATTATCATGAGAGTAAGGACAAAATAAGAACTCGATTGAAGAGATAGTGTTGTGTATGAGTGGTGTGAAGTAATTGTGTCCTAAGATGAGAGAAATGTTGCGTTGTAGTAATTTATACTACAACTATAATTAATATTATTATAATTATTATCCCTACTATTTTCTAATGTAAGATAAAGCCTAATTTTAAACGGGTTTGTTGATATTTAAAAGAAAAAAATAGAAATTATATTTATATATTTACCAATGAACGATTAATTAATAAATATATAAAAATATAAGATTTCTTTTATAATATAATACTTTATAATCAAAATATTGAATTTATGCTTAAATAGAAAAACATTTTGATTTTTTTTGGCACATTTTTTTAATTACCCTTCTGAAGCCAGTAGAAATTATTTTAAGAAAATTTCCCAAACTGATAAGATCCCATCTTATTTTACATTAATCTAGTCTGGATTTCAGATATTCATTAATATAATAACAACTTGTATTTGTACTTCTATTTATTACTAACTCGATTATATATATATATATATATATATATATATATATATATAGCAAATTATGTATTTTTTTACCCAAAGCACAAATAAATAAATATATGTATATATAAATATATTTTTTTTAATGGATGTAACAGAAAATGATTATTTTAATGGCATCAATCAATGAAATTGAAAAATACTAATCACTTGATTACTTATAGTTAATAAAATCCAATTGGTAAATCCATTAATTATTTTTTTTTAAATTATTGATCATTAAATATTATTGCTTCAATATTTTTTTTCAGGCCAAATGAATAATATTAACCAATTTTATTGAAATAAGAATTAAAAATTAAATTACTTTATTAAAGTTAAATATATTATCATCTAGTATAATATATATTGTATTTTTTTTTCTTTTTTGTTTCAGTTTTTGTATATTCTATATGTTAAAAAATTAGACAATCCAAAAATAAGAAAATAGAAATTCCATTTGCTTTTTTATTTTCAACTTTCATTTCAGTACATTCTTCCAAATAAGCAATTGAAAACCTGGAATTCTATGTTATATAGAATATGGCCGCTCTCGTTGTCATTATTGGATGCTTCCACTTCATTCATTGGACTTTTTGTGAACAGTAATGGAATACACGTCTGTCAATCTTTCCATGAACTAATTGAGTTTATCCAACTAGTATTATTATTTTTTTTTATTTGTGTGATAACGAAATAATAAATAATATTTTTAAAATGAAATATTCTAGACCACAGAATATATTATGTTTATTTAAAATATTAAAAACTATATATAATACTTTATTAAAATAATTCTAAAATCAATTGTAGCTCTAATGGTAAAGTCACAAACTACATAAACCTCATAAAAATAAAAAATTTAAAATTAAATAAAATAAATCTATAATAAAATAAAAAAGTTTAGCAGAACTTGAGAAAATATTAAAATATAAAAATAAATTTTTTTTATAAAATAACGTTTTTTCAATGGACTAAAAAGAATAAAATAATTTTTCTATAAGCTTGACAAAGTTTATGGATGAATTGCTTCATATTCAACGAAAAACGTTGGGCGCATTTAGTTTTATTTACTCATATGAAAAATCAAGTCAAATTTTTGTAATAATAAAAATTTTATTAAACACATAAATTGACAAATTTTTTTATCATGCAATAAAATTGATATGTTAAGAGCTAAGAAATTAATCTTTGATTATTTTTCACTGTAATATACTTATATCAAAGTATGTTTCAAAATTTAAAAGAATTTTTATTAAATTTACATATTATCAATGTAATCCAAAGATATGTGTTACTTGTTAATGAAGTGTTTTAGTGTGGTATATATGTATATATATATGAATAATAGCTCTATAAAGGAAGTTAATTGCATAGAAATCAAATGAAACAGTTAGTTGAATAAGAAGCAATTCATCCATAAACGTTGTCAGGCTTATAGAAAAATTATTTTATTCTTTTTAGTCCATTGGAAAAACGTTATTTTATAAAAATTTTTTATATTTATATTATTTTATTCTTTTTAGTGCAATTTTAATTTGATAAGAAGAATTAATAAGAATTCATCATTAATTTCAATGCTATAAAACATTCCTAATTACCTTCAAAATGAAAATCTATCCTGAAATCAATATTTATGCTTCAGACTCCGTTGAAAAAAAATTAATCGGGCAATACAAAAGGAGTTAGTTACTACAAGTAATTAAAGCTAATTATATTACAATTAATTAATTATAATTCAATTATATTTCTTCTATACCTTCTAGAGATCGATTGAGATATCTATAAAAAATTTCAAATACATTTCTTCTATCTAAATAAATAAATAATAAATTAAAAATGTACTAAAAATATGCATTATTTTAAAACAATCAACGAATAAATCCATAAAATATCTTTTATTTAATTTAATTTGATTCAATAGATAAAATTTAAAAAATAAATACACAACAAAATAAAAATAAAATCAATCATTCTAATTGAACATTTGAATATTTACTTAAAATTTATTTAAATACTACTATTAATTTTATTAAAAAAAGAAAATTCAATTAAAGTACGATATATATATATAAATCCTCGAAAATCCTTTAGAGCTCACGTTCCTCAGATTAAATTAAATTCAACGTCCAGAAATCTTTGTCATAAGAGTCATATAATCAAGTTAAAGATTTAATTCCTTCCAACTTGACAAGGCAACCCATCCTTTTTTGTGGCCTTCTTCTTCTCACTTGCGACATTTCTTTAACGCCCCCCCTCCCTCCTCCAAACTTTATCACTTCTTTCGCTTGCTTATTCGGTGATGTATATTATTCCGCCTTCTATCCATCTTAATTGGTTCATGTTTCTTCGTTGTCGACTGTTCATTGTAAATATTGTGTACACATGACGAGAAACTTTGTAATGGAAAGTATAAACAAGGAGAGGCAAAGTAGAATAAGGACGATATGTATGTATAGGAGAAGCGAGAGATAGGATGCGAAGGTAGAGAATTCGCAAATTAATTACATTATTACATTTAATTGACAGAGGTTAGGCTTCACAAGCAAGATACTCTGAACTCCAATCAGAGGACAAACTCAAAGATTAATCCTTCCCTGGAAAGTCAACCGATTCCCATATTTGCACTGTTTAAATATGAGCATATCAAATTAGAGAATAAACAATTTTTTTATATTCTATTTTATAAATTCTATATTATTAGGACAAAAAAAAAATACGGATATTATTTATTTTTTAATTAAAATTTCCACTTTTTCCCATCCGAACGTTATTTCGGATTGAAAAGGGTTTGTAGATTTAACCGGATTTTTTTTCTTTTATAACAACTTTCAATAAATGGAACTTAAAATTAATAATAAAATTAAAAGGTTAAAGGTAAGTTATTATTAACAGCACTCGGTATTTTATTTCAAAATAAATTTTATAATCATTCCAAAATTAATGTCATCATCAGAAGATATACTATACTCAGTATACGTTTAACCTTTTAAATTTATTATTAATTTTTGGTTTCATTTATTGAAAGTTTTTATAAAAGAAAAAGTTTTTCTGGTTAAATCTACAAATAATTCAATGTTTCAACGAGAATTGTCAGTCCAATCTTTAAATCTATTTTCCCTTATACTAAAAGATTCACAGTGGCGGATCAAAATAATTTTCTCCGCATTTCTACTTCAAGTAAAAGAAAATTATGTAAAAAATGTGGTTAATTATTCAAATTTACGACTTTTTTACAAAACAATATATTTATATATATATATATATATATATATTTATAAAAATTATTCATCAATTAAAATACTTTAACACAATCAGCTTTTTAGGCGCCACTCGCTAGCTCCCCCCCCCCCCGCGGACGTATAGACCGGGTACCGTATAATCAGGCACTGACTGAATAGATTATAAAATATTTAACACTAAATAAAATCAAATTCATTAGAATCAGTACATAACAAGTTTTATGCTAAATAAATACATTTTTGATTTAGAAAATCAAGAGAAGTGGCGGATTGACTGCTTGTTAGGGTGACCATATAAAAATTACCTTTTTTTTAGAGCCATATTGAATGAAAATCGAAAATAATAAGAGCCAAACTGATTGTGAGAAACGGTTCGTAGGACCTAAATATTTAAAAACCGGGAAAATAGACTGTCCTGAAGACATTTTTCGGGACGCCGGGACAGAGCACCTAAAATCGGCACAATCCCGGAAAACCGGGACGTTTGGTCACCCTACTGCTTGTTAATATGTATATTAAATATTAAGCATATTTATAAAAATACAATCCAGTTCAAATACAAAAGATTAATTATAAAATATATATTTTATTATTATTTGATCATTTTATCCTTAAAAATATTTTTCTATTATATATAGCAGGGGTGGCCAACACGTCGACCGCAAAGGCTTGGAAGGGACAGGAACGCCAATCCCTGAAATAGAATTCTTTTCTACTGGGATTATAGAAAAGAATCTACCCGTTACCCACAGGATATTATTTTTAAATTTATTAAAAATTAATTTTACATTTCATGAAACTTATTAAATTTTTGAAGTGAAAACTTCTTTAGCGGCGTTGAGCACTTTTGCGGGATGGGGAAAAAGTATAGAACTCGCGTGAGATTCCGACCCGACCCGACCCTGCGAAAACGACCCAACACATATACGCATGCGCAATACGCCAGAATGTTAGACACTAAACTTCTGATACATTCTTTACAAAATTTTACATATTTGCCATATTAAATATTATTATTTATATTTACACATTAATAATCAGTATTACTAAATTATGTATATATAAAATAAAATATTTTAATATATTATTATATGTTAAATTATATTAAATTATATATTATATATAATATATTATATAATATATATTTTAATAAATTAATTTTTAATTATATGCATATATAAATATATAAATATGGAAAAATTTATTTTTTTATATTTTCGGCCAAAAGACAATTTTCGAATTATATTATATTCATTGTCTATTGAAAATGAACGACTTTCTTTCAATTTTAACTATTCTTCTATTTCCTCGTATACCTGATCCAAGACAATAGGCTAATTTTATATTAATATTAAATATATTAATATATTATTATATATTTTATTTATTTATTGCCATTTTGGTTCAAATTTACAGATTTTTTTGAAGTGAAAACTTCTTTAGCGGCGTTGAGCACTTTTGCGGGATGATGAAAAGTATGAACTCGCGTGAGCGTGACTAACCCCATGAAGCTAGCGCACATTCCGTCTGCTTTCAAATTTTTTATAACAGAGCGCGAAATTTGAATTGTCATTAGAACTGTTTTATAAATTGTTATCTCTAACATATAAATATATATTTATTATGTAAAGTTCATTTCATATATACATATATAATCAAAATTATACGAAATGAACTTCACATAATAAATATATAAATATATGTTAGAGATAACAATTTATAAAACAGTTCGTATTGCAATATTTAAACAAAGTTGTGAAGTTGTGTATATATATATATATATTCATACACATCGTATTTTTAATATTTTTGTAATAATAATCAGTTTGCTGAAAAAAATAATTATGAATTTTATATATATATGTATATATATATATATATATACGTATATAAAATTCATTTTTCTCGTGAAGCTGTCAGCAGAGTATTAGAAAAACCAATCAAATCAATGTTTTTCATTTTATTAAAATTTTTGACTAAATCTTGTAAATTGTGACCAAGACCAATCCATTGACCATAATTTTAGCCAGATTCTAAATAAAATTGATTTTTTGTATCATTAAATGGAAATTTTTAATTAATTTTAACATTGGTTTATTTTTACAGTTCAACAAAAATCTTGCCTCATAACAACAGATAAAACCTATACGAATAGATTCATCATGAAACGTAGATTCATTTTCACTACTATTATATAATTTTACGGTGCTTCGTTGATTAAATATTAATTATTGAATTTTGACAGATTGAAAAGATTTGCCGCCATGTTGCCCCCCTCCGCCACCTCTTCTCACCTCCCCAGCCACCCTCCCTCCTGGCCTGCTGGTGAGCTTCGTTCAGTTCGCATTTGCTTCTCGGTGACCTTGAAGGGGACAGCATAGCAATCTCTTGCTTACCCCAATGGATGAGATTCAACTGCCTTTGACTTTATTTTCAAAATAAATTATATTATTTCCCCTTCGTTAAAATTATATACAATTTAATTATACTACGTATTATACGACAAATAAATTAATACGAATTATTTTAATAAATCGATTTAACCAACTTTTCCATCCCAATCATTCCTTCTTTTTTGTATTTTAACATTGAAACATTTTTCCTGCTATTCTATTCTATTTTCAAATTTTATATTCAAAAATAAATAACTTAAAATAACATAAAAATTACTTGAAAAGGAAGGAAATAATTTTATTGTTTTTATATATGAAGCAATAAGAAACAAGAAATAACTAAGAAAAACTTTCAAACATACGAGAAAATTGGAAACAAAAATGTATTATGTCTTATGGAAAATTCAATGTTTTGGAACATCCAAAATGGTCGACAAAAATTTCTCCCTACTTTTTTGGTGCCACCTCCCACCACAAAAAACAAACGGAATGGTACCTTCATATCTCCATGGTAAAAATGTAATTTGTCGACAGCAGCGCCACCTAACAATGGTAAGAGTAAAAACACATAATGTTTCCGGAAGTCAAATTTGATTTCCATCCACCTGGTTGCTATCTTAAAGACAAATATTTGTTTGTTATTTTAATTAAAAATCAAAATCAAAATTTAAAACGTTTATAAAACACAGACTATCAGGTTTATATTATTTATTACCTAGCATATATTTTATAATCGATAATACATTAATCAATTAAAAATGGATCAAGAAGACACAAAATATCCAATATATATAGGTTAGTTTTTATTTCTATATTTATTTCATCTAAAGTAATGTTAATTGTCACTAAAAGTATTTTTTTTTTAAATATTTTTTATAATGATATTATTCCTTAAATTGAATTATAAAATAGTTAGATATATAAAAATATAATGATTTAAAATAATAAAAACAATTCTTTTTTTTAGGTCCTCTATATGCTTGTGTATATTGTCATATGCATTTTATAAATGAGGAATTTTTATCGAAACATTTAAAAAAATGTTTTCATAAAAAAATATTTTCCATTTTCAAAAATGATGTAAAACTCAAAAAGGATACAGAGAAATATTTAGACGAAAATTCTAAAGAAGAAACTGATTCAAACCATAGAGAAGACAGGCATTTTCAATGTAATTATTGTAAAAAGAAATTTAATCTGAAATCAAATTTGAATACACATTTATTAATTCATACAGGAGAAAAACCTTTTAAATGTAATTATTGTGAAAAGAAATTTAATCTGAAATCAAATTTGAATACACATTTATTAATTCATACAGGAGAAAAACCTTTTGAATGTAATTATTGTGAAAAGAAATTTAATCTGAAATCAAGTTTTGATAGACATTTATTAATTCATTCAGGAGAAAAACGATTTGAATGTAATTATTGTAAAAAGAAATTTAATGATAAATCACATTTAAAAACTCATTTATTAATTCATACAGGAGAAAAACCTTTTAAATGTAATTTTTGTCAAAAGAAATTTAATGATAAATCAAATTTAAAAAGACATTTATTAATTCATTCAGGAAAAAAACGTTTTGAATGTAATTATTGTAAAAAGAAATTTAATGATAAATCACATTTAAAAACTCATTTATTAATTCATTCAGGAGAAAAACCTTTTGAATGTAATTATTGTGAAAAGAAATTTAATCAGAAATCAATTTTAAAAAGACATTTATTAATTCATTCAGGAGAAAAACCTTTTAAATGTAATTATTGTGAAAAGAAATTTAATAGAAAATCATATTTAGATAAACATTTATTAATACATAATGTTTGAAAAATAGGCTTAATAATGAAAACATTTTCTTTGAATATAAATTATATACTTTATAACACAAATTGTAGATTAAATCAATAAAAATTTGATTTATTTAACTTAGTATTTATATTTACTATTTTATTTGCTCCATTAATAAATACATTATTACTAATTATCTATTACATTTAAGAATCCTATCATTTTATTATCCATATGTTAATTTAATTATTGTTTATTTATACAAATCTAAAATATGTCTAATGAGATTTTTTCATTTTATTAATCTATAATTGTAAACAAAAAAGAAACTATAAAAAGTCGAATTGGCAGTCGTGGGACTGGCCGTCAGTAGTGAAAACTTGTGCGTAAGAAATTTGAAAGAAGACGGAAGCGTTTTTGTTATATTTGTGGTGAGTTTGTGATTAAAAAACACCAAAGAAACATTACAGACTTTGTGAAAAACGTTTATCTATCATATTTTGGAACTAAACTTGGTGATCAGGAGAAATCTTGGGCACCACATAAGGTATGTTATGTTTGTGTTGAAGATCTAAGAAAATGGTCAAAAAAGGAGAGAAAAACCTTTAAATTTGCTGTTCCTATGATATGGAGGAGCCGAAAAATCATTCTGATGACTGCTATTTTTGCAGTGTTGATATTACTGGTCATAACTCAAAAAACAAGAAGGTAATAAGCTATCCTAATCTTCCGTCTGTCATCCGACCAGTAGGACACAGTGTAGATTTACCGGTCCCTGAACCACCAGATGATTTAAATTCTATTGAAGTATTTTCTGATGTGCAATCCGAGTCAAATGAACAAGATGATGAAGAATTCCATTGTACTACTGAAAATGTAGAGCCTAAAGTGTTTACACAAATCGAGCTTAATGACTTGGTTAGGGATCTGGGCTTGACTAAAGAAAAGGCTGAATTGCTTGGCTCTAGACTGAAAGAAAAGAACTTGTTAGCCATTGGAACCAGCATTCATGTGTATAGAAAGAGAGAGCAGCAAGCAACACATCGAAGAAAAAGCTACATAAGAAGCTTCAAAGAAAAAAGAGAACGGAAGTATAAACCAATTCCAGCTGACAAGTGAAACCTGTAATATCAATAAAAACCTATAATGGCACATTCGGTCACTGTTTTAAACTGTAAATACAAACCATGCTTATGATTTAACATAGCTTTTCATTAATTTCCCTATATACTAAAGTGTTTTTATACTATATCATTAAAAAACAGATTGCTCAAAAACTGTGCGTGGTACAAAAAAACCAACGCCAGATTTGGATTCAGCTCAAAAAAATCTATAAACATCACCTATTAACGTGAAAAAAGTTTTCAAAAAAATTTTTTTGTTGGCCTGTGTAATCAAAAGAAACTTCTAGAGAAATTTAGTTAATGATATAAGTATAAGCTAATATGAGAATTGATGATAAAATATATTAATTATTTTATTAAATCTAACAATTGGAGAAAAAGAAAATTCTTATCTTACCTTACTGATTCATTCTTTCCCATTTTTGAAAACATGTATTTAGTTAGTTAGAAAGGTAAATGTCGATGATTTATTTGGTAAGAATAGTTTATGAAACGTATTTTAATATTTATATATACCTTATATTTATAGTGAACGGAATCCCAGGGTATCTGACCCTATGATAATGAGCCAGAGTTGAATATTGTTCCTGATGAAAAGTTTACCACCCTCTATATACTCTCTTATACTATAATATAATTTGATAGTTATGATCTAATGACATGAAGTATATATATATATATATTTAGTCTCTTTTCCGTGTATTAGTAAATGCATTATCCGCTTCTCGGTGTTTCTCTTATCTTATCTCTCTTATCTTATTCTACATGCTTAACTGCCATGGTGTATTTCGTTCACACATAGGCAGCCAACCAACCAACCACCCCTATCTCAAGTTATCAACTTTGTCAAGTTGGGTTGTTTGCTTGGTTTGACGCGAACACGGATCGCATTGAGATCCGATGAATATGCTAACGTAATCATTTCAACAAAACAAAAGAAACAAATTTCTCCCCCAAAACTATATACAACATATATATTCTTCATATTTTCGATAAAAATTTTTATAAAAATTAAAATAAAATATTCATATTTTTTTTTTTTTTGAAATGCAATGGATTTAATAATTATAAATTAATTATCATTCCCAATATATAATTTAATTTCTAATTTATTTTCTAATCCAACTGATTATAAATTATATTATCGATTTAATAATTATGTAATAATTCTTATTACCATTTTATGTGGAGGTTTATAAAGGTCATGAAATCTCCTTTTAGGCAATTTCCCCTTTTCATATTAAATTCATTTAGTATATTTTTGTCCTCAAAATGTTTAAAAGAATCTATAACTATTTTCAAATACACTTAATTGATTTTCATCCCTTTATAATTCAATAAAATTTAAAAAAAATAATAGGATATAAAACCTGATAGAACTAATTAAATATTGTAACTATTTTTGTCATTTTAAAAATAAATTCCACTTGATCAGAAAATACTATTTTAGTATAAATTAATTTAGAATTTATATAGGTATAAAATATTTATCAAATTTAAGTACAAGAGGAAAATCAGTCGTAATTATAAGCAATTTCCATGTGCGTTTAAATAGGAAACAGATTAGAAATTCTTAATCGTCTTTAAATAGTTTAAGAATGTAAACACCTTTACAAATTAAAAGACATACCAGTCTTCTTACTAAAGTTAGAATATATTTAATAAGATATAAGAAGAAGATCGAATATTTGATTACTAGAAAATACTTAATTAATTTACGAGGCAGAAGATATTTTTAAAATAAATGGTTATATATAGTATATAATCATATTAAATATAACATACATACAAGGTAGAATATACCTAATTTTGTTTTCTAACATTTCTTTTATATACTAAATATACCTATACAGTATATATATATAAGTATATATGTATTTATATATGAGTAAGAAAATTTTACACATGCCAGAGCAAGAACATGGATAAAATCATTTATATATATATATATATATATATATATTTGAATTTCTTTTTAAAATATCTCTAATAGGTATGCGAGTGAAAAAAAAAGAGAAAAAGCGAAATGAGGATTATCTGTGCTTCTCCCTTCGTTCTCTCTCTTTTTTTTAACTTTGTCTGTTTTCCATCCCAATCCCGTTGGGAATTCCAAATTTGAATTTTAAATTCATCTAAAGAACATTAGCATAATTCTACTCCCACTGGCCGGGATGTCAATATGATATGGGAAATTTGTTTTTCTGATGGTGTTAGTTTGATTATCCGGAGATTTCTACATTACTTAGCGCTCAAATCCGATTCTTAAATATTCGCTAAGTTTACTTAGCTTATCCAAAATGTACATTCAAGAAGACACATGAACATAATACAACTTATATATGTATATATATGTTTTTTCATACTTTTTTAAAAATTTTAACAACAACCCTTGTTTATATATTATATAGTACCGGGACCCCGAGCCTCGGCTCGGTACTTAAGTTAAAAAAAATGATTCATTATTATTGGGTTTGGCTGGTAATATTAATACCTGGGATACCGAGCTGTCGCTCGAAAAAATGTTTAGACATTATTATAGACATTTTCATTCTGTAAATTAAATAATTTTATTTCATTTAAATAAATATCTATTTTTAAATAATTTTTCTCTCTACATTATTTATCTAATTCTGACACTATATTAAGATCACACCGGGACCCCGAGCCTCGGCTAGGTAATTAAGTTAAAAAAAAATAATTCATTATTATATTGGGTTTGGCTGGTAATATTAATACTTGAGACACCGAGCTGATATACAATTCTTTAATTATTTATTACAATTATTAAATGTTGCATCATTGCATCAATCTGATTAAAATGAATGGAACTTGGGGTTTCTAAGTGCATGAATATTTTTTATTTATTGGAAGAATGATAAATATATATCGTAATTTATAATTATAAAATATTATTAAAATATATATTTTTAATTTTATTTCGAAATTAAATAAAAAATTTTAAAATATTTTATATATAAAAAAAATATTAATACAATATCTTTTAAAAAAAGGCGGGAGTCAAATTTCAATATGAATGTCTAATGTCATCGATATATAAATTAATAATAAATAATATTAATAAATATTAAATTTAATAAAAGAACAATGAATAAATAAATATAAAATAGTAATTTATTAAAAAATAATAGATTAAAAAAAAAAAAAAATTATATTTTTACCATCTTCCGACACCAAATACCAAACCATTTTTTATTTTGTTGTTATTTTTTTTTTTGAGAGAGATTAATAAATATATATATATATTTTATTAAAAATAAATATTTTTAATTTTATTTCGAAATTTATTTTATTTTAAAATATTTTAAATATAAAAAAAATATCAATACAATATCCTTTAAAAAAAGGCGGGAGTAAAATTCCAAATGACGTCACACCCATATATAATTTTTAATTAAGAAATTAATAATGAAGCTGTATGTTTCAAGAGATGTGATCAATAAAACTCAATTTTTCTTTATAAATACTATATCTAGTGTGAATTTGAAAAAAATCGTTAGAGCGGTTTTTGAGAACCAATATATATAGGTAGAAATATAGATAGATAGATAGATATATACAATTTTAGCTAGCATAATAAGATAAGATACGTATATCTAAATTTCCTACCTAAAGTTGATCGGTAAGAAATTGGGAAAAAGATGTTTGTTTTGAACCACTATAAAAAGTCAGGAAATCATTTTTTTATACAAATTAGTATATATACAGCAGAACCTCGATAACTCAAACCTCGGTAACTCAAATCACGGTAACTTAAAAACCTCTATAACTTCAAAATTAATATGTTCCCTTCCCATCAGAGCCCAAAACCTCAATATCTTAAAATACGAAACCTCGATAACTTAAATAAGTAATCTCTATATTGGCCCTCAGAAGCTGAAATATTGAAGAACAAGAATCAGGAGAAAGTCTTCAATGTAAAAGACGAAAAATTGCCGAATTCCCTAATTTCGAACAATGTTTGTTGGTTCAAACAGTGTCGAAATAAAAACATCAGTGTTAATGGACCCATACTGAAAGAGAAAGTTGAAGAGTTCGCTAATTCGCTAAAAATCAAAAATTTTAAAGCCAGCAATGGCTGGGTAGAGAATTTTAAGAAACGATATGATTTAGCCTTTAAAAAAATGTTATTAACCTATCCCTAACATAGACCCTTGATATTTTAAAATAACTTATAACTTATCGAAGTTCTACTGTATATCTATTGTATAATCTCTTTAATATTTCTAGATTGGAGAATAGTACAGAGAAAAAGATACTAATTCATGTAAGTGTTAACACAAACTCTTGTTATTTTTTAAACTAACTGAGTGTACGCTCAAAACTATAATCGTTTAAATAGTTTCTATAATAAATTGCTATCTAATAACTTCTCTGCAATAATTCTATCAAACATCCTATTAGATTTTATAAGATTTATCTCAACCCAGAGTGTTGTTATTTCTTTATTAAAGAAAAAAGAACAGAAATTTATAAATTTGTTTTATGTATTTTTATGAATTGTATATCTCCATCTTGGTTATCTGTTTCGACACTACAATATATATATATATATATATATATATATATAGATGTAACTAGATAGCTGAAAGATAAAAAAGAAGAATAAGGAATAGTATCATATATATGCATAGAATACATTAAAAAGGGAATTGATAATTCCCATTCCACACACACACACAATATTATATTCCCTTCTTTAACAAGTACAATTTCGGTTTGTAAATTTATTGTATATTATTAACTTTATTTTAAAATACATTATGTACATTTTTTTTTCAAGTTTTTTCTATAAATCCCTGAAGAGTATATAACTTTAAAAAATTAAAGGTATATTTATTAGGTTTAATAATATAAAATGATTATTTAATTATTACATGACAATATTGATAGCAAATTTTATTATTATTTGTTTTCTCTCTCATCAAGTTTATAAAAAACTTCAACTTAATTTTCATCAGGGAGTAAATAAAATTAAAATAATAATTAATACTTTTATTAATTAAAATAACAAAATTAAAATAAAAAAAAAAAGATTTAATATATTTTTATTTATTTTTTTTGTAGGAATAATATATCTAAATACGTATTTTAGTTTATATTTGTTTTTTTTTGAAATTATCACAAAACTTTAGGACTATTAAAAACATTCCATAAATAATAGATAATTTAAATTTCTATTTAACTTTCATGACAAGATTATATAAAGTAAACGATTTATTATTGAGATGTTATCTTTTATACATAATAAATATTGTTATGAAGAATAGGCATTCTAGAATATAATAATATACAGTTTTTAACGTTCTATAGCAGGGGTGTCAAACTCATAGGTACACTTGGGCCAAACAAACAACGTTTAACTTTAGGCGGGCCGCAGACAAATTGAAAGTTGAAAGTCTGATCGCGAAAAACATTTTACCCTTTTTTTTTTAAGAGACAAATTGAAAATTTTTAAAAAGTCGAAAGTTGTCGCGGGACGCAAAAATAGTTGTCGCAGACAACCTGAAAGTCGCAGACAAACTGATCGCGAAAGATATTTTACCTTCTTTTTTTTAGAAACAAATTGAAAATTTAAAAAAAAAAAAATCGAAAGTCTGATCGCGAAAAACATTTTACCCTTTATTTTAAGAGACAAATTGAAAATTTTTGAAAAAAGTCAAAAGTTGTCGCGGGCCACAAGTTTGATACCCCTGTTCTAAAGTCATTTAGTTTTATATTCAAATGGAATATATAATTTGATTTTCAATGCCAATCAATGATATCATGTTAAACCATTAATTGAATTATCTATTTAAATTGACTCTTGTTTGTTTATTATGTTATTTATTTATTTATTTATTTTTTTGTTAATGTTTTTGATATTTTTTTTCGCAATCGGTGGTTAGGGATGTAAAACAACCTTTGAACCTGTTTAAAATAAGCTTTTTGGCTTTCATTAATTCCATTATATATAGATTATATTAAATTAAAAAAAAAAAATAATAATAGAATTCAAGTATTTGATTCATGCATGGATATTTTTTATTTAATGGATTGAGATAATTCCCCACTCAAAAGCCTATTGTAAATAATATCACAGTGAATGAAATGTTTTCCATTTTAATTGGAACATAATCCGTATCCAACCCGTGAGGCTCTCGAAACATCATCGCACCTCCGAGACTACAAGAACAATTTAATTAAAGCCCCCTAGACCCCAAAATGACCAACAGAGTCATTTATACCCTCAGCGGACTCGTCTCGGCAAGAGTTGAATTATGCGAAAAGAAATTCTTCAATATTTATTCAAATGAAGGATGAAGCTCTTTTCAACTCGGTCCGTATTTCTTTTAAATATGGATGGGACTTAATATCTCAAATGAAATTAACATCCAATGTTAGACTCGTTGAATTAGTAACAGACATATTTGCATTTAAGTTTCTTTACAGTGATAATTATTTTATTTATTTATTCTTTGAAGGAAGCGAACAAAAGCAAAAACAAATATAAATATAAACAAATTGAAAATTAAGTGGATTTTGTATATTAATTTTATTTTTTTCCTTCAACACATGCAAAATTAAAATATGCTGGAATGTCTCCACTCGACTATCTCGCAAATTTGAATTGGATTAAATAACATATATTATATTTAAATTAAATTTAATTAATTAAATTATAAATTAAAATCAATAAATAATATTTATTAATTAATGTTGGCTCTTTGTTGATGGCACCACGACACGTGCTGGCGCGTGATTTGCAGTATTAAAAAATTAATTCCGGTACTTTCATAGATTCAATCAAGCTGAAATTCTATATATAGCAGTTTTATACAATATTTAATCATGTGAAAAACTATCAAAACGTGGTAGGTAATGACCCTCTTCCGGATGAGATACATTTCTCAAAAGATGATAGAAAACTACGAATTTTGAATAATTCCCGTATACCAAATTTCATTATTCTATTCACACAGAGAGATCAACCTTAGTGAAAATGATTCAGTAACTTTCAAAACGCACAAAAACATCAAAATCTCGACATCGAAAATTTTCTCTTGCGAGATAGTAAAAATGAAAAAAAAAATTATTTTTAAATATAAATATATTTTTTTTTATTTGAGTCTAAAGTTATTTATAATAAAAAATATTTCTTTGTATTTTCATTACACATATATATTGATATTTTATTTTACTTGCAAATATAATTATTTAAAAGTACCTACTTGAGGATTTACTCAGTAATTATACTAATAGAAAACAGAAAATAAATCTAGTTGAATTGTAAATGAGCCGATTTCTCCAATAAATGAACACAGATGGTGGGGAAGTAATATACTTACTTGAGGCCAGATGTTCTTCTACTTAAAGTATAATAATTAGATCTCATTCCAAAATTCTAATGTATATATTTATCGAATAAAAAATAATAATTTATTTAAAAATTTTTAGTTCACCTAAAAACTATATGTTTGAAATTTAAATTAATTACTATTACTTATTCCTTATATTCATATGAAAAAAGATGGGTAGATATGTATCTATGAAATATAGATATATGTATGTAAATTTTGTTATACTCTTTATAAATTAATATAATTTAATTAAATTTCAAAAATTATTCGAAAGTTGTTGATTTATTCTATCATATTATATATATATATATATATATATATATATATATATAGAGAGAGAGAGAGAGAGAGAGGGAGAATGTGCAAGTGGAAAGTAGAAAAGAGAGAATATGTTAAAGGGAGATGGGGGTAAAGTGATGTAGAGGGTTGAGGTGAGTGTGGATTGAGTTATATAGAACGAACAGCAGAGATGCAGGGGTGACAAAATCTAACGCTCCAATTCCGCTTCATGTAATCACTTTAATATAATTAACCTTTTATAGAATGAAATCAAATTAGGAAAGATTTTAGAGCTTGATTAATTCGTTCACCTCTTGTATGACAATATATTAAAATATTATTTTTACAAAAAATGATGATAAATAAATATTTTATAGGTCGAAGAAAAAAACAATAAAAAATACCATTTTTAAATTTTTTATTTTTTAAAGTTAAGATAATATATACCTAAATAAATTGAAAATAAAAAAAAAGTTTATTTTGAATGAAAGTTAGGATTTATTCAAATTCCGATCTCATCTTTGTCTATGAATCTGATTAATGGAGGACATATTTCTAAATAAATATCAATACTTTAGATTTTAGATCAGTGATTCTCAACCTTTTTTTACCGCGGCACACACTTAACGGTTTAAAAATTTGGCGGCACACAAAGAAAAAGATAAGTGTAAATATTGAAAAAAGTGGTCCCAAAAACGCTTTACCTTTTTTTTTTAGAACCATATTGAAAAAATTTAGAAAGTCGAAAATGTTTAAGAGTCTAGTCCCAAAAACGTTTTGCCTTTTTTTAGAACAAAATTGAAAAAATTTAGAAAAAAAGTCAGAAATGTTTAAGAGGCACAGTGGTTGGGAATCACTGCTTTAGATAAACAAACAATCGATTACAATAAAGGAGATTTTGGAAAAAAAAAATTGAAATTTAAAATGTATTCTCTTCAACCACCAATATTTCTAATTTATCAATCTAACAAGTTTATAATTAAAATTAAAAAAAAACTTAAATACTTTATATTATTAAATATTATTAAAATACTATTAAAATAAAATTTCGCAATATAATTTCGCAATATAATTTCGCAATATAATTTCGCAATATAATTTATAAGCTTATTTAGTTTTTAATATGATTTCTTTGAAAAAAAAATCATATTTGAAAATCTATTATTATTAGATTCTTATCGATTAATTTGTTATTATCAATTTCCATTAAATTCATAACTTCAAGAGAAATTAATATAAAATCAGATTCAAAAGCAAAACAGATTTAATATCTCTCATAGATATTTATTGTTTATTATTAATAATTTATTGGACAATCTGCTGCATCTAGATAATAAATTAATATTTGCCTTTAAGGAAGTTTCAAACTAATATTGCAGTTTTGATTACATGGATCTTTGAGGCATTAATTTCATGCTCTTCATCAGCATCTTCTAAATGTCTTGATATATACTACCTATACCTATAACTCATCTTGACGGATTTCATTTTGATCAGCAATAGATTAAAAGAGCTCTTAAGTAGGATTAGAATTAATCTCTTCTCAAGATTTACTTGCAAATTACTTACAGATAATAGATAATATATTCATAGTATCAATTAAGTCAGTCAGAAGGAGAAGGAGGTTGGTGTAAAATTATATGTTCATTTACTCACTAAAACAGATTTATTAAAATATAATAATAAATATTTCATTAAGTCAAGAAATGTTTAAGCAAAATAGTAGGAGCATAATAATTTGAATTTGTATTGACAATTCTCAATGAAATTGTATCCTTACTTAAGTTCAATAAAAAAGTGTTTCTGTTATAATCATCATTATTATACGAGGTCTGTTCGGAAAGTATCGGGCCTACCTTTATATCTCTTATCCTGGATCATCGGGCGGGTGGCATCCTTCGAAGTAATCCCCACTTGATTGAATAACACGGTTCCAGCGATATTTCCACTTCTCGATACAATCCTGGAACTCGCTTTTAGGGATGGTCTTGAGTACATTCGTCCCATTATTTTGAACCGTGGTTTTGTCATCAAATCGCTGTCCTTTGAGTGGTTTTTTGAGTTTTGGAAACAGCCAAAAGTCACAAGGGGCTATGTCGGGACTGTACGAAGGATGTCGAAGCAATGTGATACTGTGTTTACTCAGAAAGTGCTGCACAAGATTCGATGAATGCGCTGGCGAATTATCGTGATGGAGAAGCCAGTCACCACTTGGCATTTTCTTCTCACTTCTTCACGCAAACGTTTCAAAATTTGAGCGTAGGATTTTTTATTGATTGCCTGACCTGTCGCTGCATATTTGTGGTGGACAATACCTTCACAATCGAAGAAAACAATCAACATTGACTTCACACTGCTCGAGAACGAGAATCACTATCAACAGAAGTGCGGCCTCCTTTGAAAAGATTATACCACTCTTTTTGCTCATACACTCATTCCCAAAGGCCTTCTGCATCATCTGAATAGTTTCCGAACTCGTTTTTCCGAGTTGAAAACAAAATTTGATGCAAATTCGTTGATCTTGTTTTTCAGTCATTTTTAACAATCACAAATCAATCATTAATTAAATTAATCCGCCCAACTCCAAAACAGCTTTGAACTATACGTCCGGCAGATATCAGCAAGCAACCGATAGGTTGGTGAGGCTTTACTGTTGACATTCATGCCCGGCAAGGACGCTCGAACACTATAGCGCGGAGATATAAAGGTAGGCCCGATACTTTCAGGACATACCTCGTATATTCAGATTCAATCTATTTATTGGTAAATTTCTCTAGTTTTAATTTAATTTCATAAAATTACTATATTAGTAACTAAAATTTTAAAAGAAAAAGATTCTTATTAATTAATAGAATTTAATTAATTTGATTTTTAATTAAATTAAAAATTCTTTAATAAATATTATACAAAAAAAAAAAAAATAAAAATTGTCCATTATCAAAAACCTTATTTTATTATAAGATCTTTAATATAAATATGAAAAAAATAACTTTGCTATAAAGTTGAATTTATTTTTCCAAAACATAAAAAAAATTTAATTTAACGCTTTAGGAATATATAATAAAGAGGCGTAAAATAAAAATAACGTATTGTGTTTACAATATACGTATATTACATAATATAAAATTTTATTTTATATTTTCATATTTATTGGAAAATACCATATAATATTCGATATTTCTGATAAATATTTAAAATTCTTCAATTGGAACAATTAAATAAATAAATATATATATATATATATAGCTTATGTAATGACGCTACCAATATTATTTATTTATTATTTTTTATATATTTGTTTCTCTAGTAAAAAAATATCGAAAGAAGAACATGTCAGGAATATATATTTCTCTTTAATTTTAATTAAATAGCTATATAAGAAACTTAATAAAGTATTTTACATATTGGAATTTAATAAAAAAAGAAGAAGAATTGAACAAGAAATCAATATACTACCTTTAAAATTATTTATTCAAACATACAACAATTTTGAATTATGAAACTGTAACGTTATGCATAAAAATAATAATAATAAAAATTCTACTATTCTATTATTAATAAAATTGATTATATTTAATAAACAATCTATATATAAACTAATTTCAATTAGATTGAAGATAAAATTAAAGTTCATATATTATGTTGCGAGGAATGTAGGAGGACGGAAATTTATTAATAATTTATATACAGCTGTATATTTTACTCTATCTTTTGTTGATATTAAATTGGGTACAGCTATAAACTACTTGATATTATTATCTTAACATTGTTTTTGTCTCCACATATTTATATTTTATGTTTTACTGGCCCACTATCCCTCTATCTCTCTATCTCATTCGCTATGTCATCAGGAAATAGGGATAATATATTCCCATCATGAACATCATTAACAACTGCAACATCTTTCTCATTTGAATATCAAAATAATAATAATTTATTCAAGCATATATAGAATATTATAGTTTATAATAATATATTTTATCATTTTAACAAGACAAAAAAAAAAAAAAATAAAAAATAAAAAGAATTTGATTTTTATGAAAAATTTTTTTGAATAAATTATTATATTTAGAAAAAAGTAACTAAATATTGTATTATTAGAAAAAAGTTTTTGAAATTTATAATACCTAATTATTAATAATTGCTAAAAACATTGACTAGGATCGAATGTTCGCCTAGAATTTAGGCAACTATCAATCTAATTCATACATGTTTATATTTTCCATAGCGGTATGAAAATGATAACTTCATTTTTGAAAATTAATTAGAACTTTTCTTAAATAATCTTAATTGATGTTTTATACATAATTGTGCTTGAAAACACACATTTTACTTATATTATACTTACTTATTATTAATAGAAAAGAATTAATAAATATAAATCTAAAAATTAAAAATTAAAAATTTAAATTTAAAATTCAATAATAATATAAAAAAATGTGTCATGATTGCCTTTTGCAAGAGGCGTAATATGGGAGGGGCGGGAATTTCTACAAATATGATATATTTTCAACTAACCCCCTACCCAGGGTAAAATTACATAATGATTCTTTGTAGGTAATTATTAACAATTAAAACAACATAAATATTTTAATTAATAAAAGGTATACATTGAAATTAAGAATTACACTGATTTATACTTTTGGTTTAGAAAAAAAAATATGTTAAAATATCTTCAACCAAGGAATCATAATTAAAGGTATATCCTGACTGAGATAATAATGGGGCCTAAATTATTTTAAGTTTACCTAATTCTGGTATGTTGATATCTGGTCCGGATTTCATAGTAAACCCTTATTTACTATATAATATATATAATATATCTATAAATCAGAAATAATATTAATTAGAATATCTTGTTGACAAAGAATGAGAGAATGAAATGTAATTAGTCATTTAAGGAAAGATTCTCTTCCGCTACCACTCAAATGGTCGGAAACTGAAAATAAATGAACCATGCTCATGAGAATTAATGAGACCACAAAGGTTAATTAATAAACATCATCGAAATCTTATTTATTTTTTACCTGTTGATTTTTCAAATAAAAGAAAAAAGAAAAAAGTTGAAATGAACAAATTTTCAGATAATTTAGAAATACAAGAAATGTTTAATCGGATACTTATAAAATATAAGTATATGTACGGTGGGGAGATTTTATATTGAGCCAGGTTTACCTTTGTGATATAGGCAACCATTATATCTTACTAACTCATTCACAAAGCAAATCTGATGATCCAAGGGTAGGCCCAACCTTTTCTGGTCATAAAAACATAAAAGATATTGATATATTAGTCAAACAAACTGGAATAGTCATTAAAATAAAAATTTAGAAAAAAAGATTGTCCATTATTAAACTATTATATATATCAGTGATTCTCAACCTTTTTTGTACCGCGGCACACTTTTAACTGTTTAAAACTTTGGCGACACACAAAGAAAAAAATAATTGTAAAAGTTATTTACTTACCTATAATAGACTGTGTAATATAATTTATGATAATAATAAGGGGTCGGGCACATTTCTGAAATAATATAATGTGGGTGGGTGGGCACACTTGGTGATAAAGCCATATTGAAAAAACGAAAATGTTTAAGAGCCTAATCGCAAAAATATTATACATATCTTTGTATTAGAACCATATTGAAAACATTGAAAAAAGTCGAAAATGTTTAAGAGCCTGTTTGCAAAAACATTTTACCTTTTTTACATACATATAAAATAAATAAGTAAGTACTTTTTCTTAATTTGAATTTTACATTTGTAAAATTTGGCGGAACATTTTGAAAATTTCGCGGTACACAAAAGTGCCGCGACACAGTGATTGAGAATCACTGATATATATAGATAATAAAGAAACAAATATAATTCAAAATAACATTTGAATATCCTCTATTACAGCGGTCGCCAAACTTTTTGACCTCACGGACCAGTTAATTCATAATTTAAATCCTGCGGACCACTAATAAGATTTTTTAAGTGTTAAATATATTTATAAATAAAAATTGTGATCAAGGAACACATAAACGTTGAGTTTTTATAACTTATCACGTATTGTTATGAATTGAATCATGTTTTAATGCATCTTAAAACATAACTTAACATGATGAGTAAGTATATTCCACATTTTTCTGCGGACCAGCGAAATTTTCTCAGGGACCACCACTTTGGCGACCCCTGCTCTATTCTCTGTTTCTTTGGGTAAATTATATATTAATAACTTTTTCTATTGGATGTCGAAATAATAAAAATATAATGATAAAAAATCTTATGTGGATTGAGAGAAGGAATTATAATAGTTTTTATTTGTGTGAATTTATTATATAAGTACCATAGATAATTTAATATTTAAAATCTAGTTTTTTAATTTAATTTTATTTTGATCTATAATTATACGGTAATATTATATGAATACATTCATAATTTTAACCATTAAAACATATTTTTGTTGTCAAATTCAATTTATCATGTAATTTATAACATTTCTGTATTTAAATACAAAATCGAGTCTGTTGGTTGTTAATAGAAATAGTGAATAGGATATTTGGGTTCTACTAACTACATTGTAATTAAATATATATATATATATATTTATATATAATATATACAAATAATATTTGATTAAATTTTCATTCTAAAGGATAATTATATATTATTATAGAGTTCTATTTTGAAATTTTCTACAATATAAAGTATATCCTTAGTAAATTTTAATAAAAAGTAAAAGAATTATAAAACAAATTATGAGATAATTCGCTCAATTATTACTTTAATAGACTCTAATTAAATTAACTTTGCAATGATCTTTTTATATCTTATTATTACCTAAATCAATTTTATTTTATTAAAGTCTATCAAGAAATCAATGAAGGAATTGCCAGGCATCCACACCAGAAGTGACATTAAGAGCTCTCCTTTGCTTGGACGACATTTAAGTAACTCAAGAAGCTAAGCTTGTAAGTTGTTAGTTCTCTTAATGGGCAGGTTTTTCCTCGTTCGTTTATAAATCGCTTTTCAACTTCAAAGTGGCACTTGAAAACCAAGAATCCTAACAGATCAGATCTCACCAAGTTCTCGACACTAAATTGACCACAACAATTTATTTACTTTGGAATTCACTAACGGCTGTAATGGTAAATTTATTTTAAAACTATCAATTGGAATATTTGAAAATAAAAATTTCTTTATTTTAATAATAAATAATAATATTAAATAATTTAAATTTTTATTTATTTTTTTTTTTATTATTTTTAAATTAATTCACACAATATTGAATATAATTCTGAATATGATCAAATTATAGATAGTGTAAAAAAATTAATCGAAGCAGGAAAAGAATTGAGACTGGAAATTAATAATGCTAATACAAAGTATTTAGTAACAGAGAGGAATAGTATTATCACACAAAATCTTAACATACAAGATATAGAATTTGAAAATGTAGAAAAATTTAAATACTTAGGTTCCGTGATAACGAAAGATAATATTATTCGAGATGAGTTTAAAGCGAGGTTACAATCGGGAAACATGCAATGAAAGGGCTTATCACGTCAAAATTATTATCAAAGGGGATAAAAGTTAAAATATATAAAACAATTATTTTACTGTTGTATTATATGGGTGTGAGGCATGGTCTATGACCTTAGGTGACGAGAGTAGATATAGAGTATTTGAGAATAGGATTTTGCGAATCTTTTATGGGCCAAAGAAAGATGAGGTCACCGGGGAATGGCGGAGAAATTGCATGACCAAGGACGGGGGTGGATAATATGAGAAAGGACGTGAGCGAGATGGGAGAGGTTTGGGACTGGAGGGTTGTGGCTCAGAATAGGAATACTTGGAGGGGTGTGGTTGCTGTGGCCAAAGAACTTTCGAGTTCCGTAGAGACACAGAGATAGATAGATAGATAGATGAATGAAATTTGATTTTTTTTTTAATATTTGATAAAAAATTGAAATATATTTATTTTTAAAATGCTTCTAATATGCTTTTTGATATGTATGTATTTTTATATTGTATATATTTTTGTTTTATTCCCTAAATCAAATTTTATATTTAATAATTAAATAATATAAATAAAATAATTTAAATTCTATTTTATTGTATTTGTATGTATTAAGTGTATTTGACATTTAATTAACCTTATGATTATTTTGTTTTTTTATTTAGATAAATCTCAACCACAAAATCAAAATACATACAATATAAAAACAAGCAGCAAATTCATTTAATAATAAAAATAAATAACAATACCTTCCGCTCCTATCGTCGGTCGGTAAAAAAGATTCAAATGTATAAAAAACAGATAATTATTGACCTAGCTTTTAAGATTTTTTTCCTTTTGAACTTGAGGAAATTGTTTTTATTAAATTTTATTTTTGAAAATTATTTCATTTTTAAAAATATTCAATTTTTGAAATCAATGATGTGTTATAATTTTTTTTTTTTTTTTGTCATATTTTCATTATTATATTTGTTCATTTAACTTAAAATTATTAAATAATTATGAATGATAAAAACATATGACAATATTGATATATTATTAATATTGAAATTTGTTGTATTAAATTATAAAGAGCTCCTTTACACCAAATCACTAAGGAATCTTCCCATAAAACATTGATGTTCTAATTAATTCGAGTTTTTAAATAATTTAAAAATTCTAAATAAATAATACCATCACGCTCGACAACATCAACAATTATTAGGTTTAAATGTAAAATTATGAAATTATATAATAAAATTTATTTTTATATAAGAATTAATATCCTTGATACTAGTATTTTTCAATAGAATTTTGATTAATTAATTCATTTATTATTTTTTAATATACTAAAACAAAGTATCTAATTTTCTTTTTATGTTATTGAATGAATGAAGGATTTGTAAATGAATGTATTTGTAGATAGAGAAATAATTATTTAAAATGTTTCCTCATTTGTGAGATTATCTATTTATACATTCACTTTGATCAGAATTAATTCATGAAATGTGTCTCGTCTGAATATTGCATTTTGTTCTCTTTTCAAAAGATATAGTACTCACCATATATAGTATGATTGAACTAAACTTCACCATCATTTCGGATTAAAAACAAACAATTATCGATAAATAGAGCAATGCAATGCTCTTATTTATACAAATTCATTTCTTTAAAATTATTTCAAAGTAATAATTATTCTTATAAATTAATAAATTTAATCATTTTTATTAAATCTGAATATGATTATTTAGTAAGATAAAATGAAATTATGCTCTTCACATTAATGCGTAATCTGATATAATTTTTTAGTAAAATTTTATATTAAATTTCAAGAAGTAAAAATGACTTTGAAATTAATGTTAGAAATTATATAAAAAAAAAAATTAATATTATTATGACTACTTTACTTACATTCAATTTTAAAGGCAACATATATTATATTATTATTAATAATAATTTTCTTAAAATTTTGTGAATAATTTTATACTTTAAATAAGTATATTGTAATTTGAAATTTGTTTTTCTTCCATACACCATTTATTGTGTGTGTGTGTGTGTGTGTGTGTGTGTGTGTGTAGACAAGAAAATAAACCCATCTTGACGGGTGATTTAAGTTTATAATTATGAAAGAGAATTTTACTTACTTAAAAAGAATTAAACAGTCATATATTATATATCATAAAATTGAAAAATAAATTGAGTTATATTTTAAATTAATATAATGATATATAATTCATGTTTATTTATCTATGATTGATTCGAAGTGATGAAGTGATTGATATAGATTTTTTATCAAAATAAGCTTTGTAATTTCAAATTAAATTCGATATATCATTAAATATCAAGAAGAGCCAGTCCGGATTGCTTAACAATGAAAAAGAGGCCAATCGCTCCATTTATAATATGATTGTGAATCTTTTAAAACACGAGGTAAGCGTTATTGCTTTTTAAGGTTAGTTTCTTATGCAAAAAGTTAAAGATAGGTTTCACTTTATTTTCAATATATTTTGTATGATATAATAATAATTTCAAACCAAAAGTTCAATTCAATAGTTGATACTAAAAATTATTATAACCAATTTGAAATATTTTCTTAATGTTAACATTAATAATTATCAAGGGGGTCCATTTCTGAAACAAATATCACATTTTTTTTATAAATTGATCGGGGATGGTCAATTACTTAAACATTAGTATTAATATAATAATAAATATCTTTTATTAAATTTATGTATTATTTAAATAAGAAAACAAGAAAGAATAAAAATAAGCAGAGGCAAAGGAAAAAGAAATGAAGGAAAATGTTGGATAGCGAAAAAAATAAATAAAGGGAGATAAGACACACAGTTTGTAAGGAACAAGTTAATAGTTCTGAATATTATGACTTCAGTTTTAAAATATCACAAAGATGAAAATAATTGTCTTGAAGCCAGTGATGAGGATCAGAATGCTCTAAAATTCAATGTTTGCATGTTCGAAAAAAGATAAACAAATAATACATGGTGTTTTTTATATGGGAGATTACTTTCATGAAATATCATTCAATTTCCTTAAGAAGTCACGATTTCATCTATAAAGAATACAGGGGATTTATGGAAATCTCCAAAAACTACTGACATCCTTGATTACAATTAGAATAACTTAGTAGGCACCTCGAGCAATTAGAAGAAATATAAAGAATAAATAAAATAAATTATAAGAAATTATATAAAAAATATTAATAAAACTAATTCTTAGTGCATTTTATTTCATTTATTTATTTTAAACCCATTTAATGTTGATGGTTATTTACTGAGTCAAAAAATAAGTTTAGAAAAAAAAAAGTTCGGACCTTTTGAACGTCCGCCGGCCCGTTGAAAAAGTTGGCGCTTATTTTGATTTTTCGTTCAATATGTCTCTAAAAAAATATTTTATTAGTGTTTTCGAAATATGATCCTCCGTCCCAAAATTTCATTTTGGCCCGCGCTTAAAAGTATTTACCCACCCCTGAACTAATGACAAGAACTAAGCCCGTGTAAACCAGGCTTATCTCTACTCTCTCATTATTCTTTTTCCTATTCACATTCTTTTCTTATTGCTTCATCTATTTTATATATTTGTATATTTATTAATTATATTTTGTTCAAATAAACAATATAATTGTTTTATCAATTAGATACACAACTTCTCACTCTTTGTTAACTCACTTATAATAATAATAAAAATAAAATAAATATAATAAATAAACTACATTAAAGTAATATTTTAATTTGAAAATCCCATCATTGCTATCTTCAGACTGATAACGTTGTCTGCTGAATTCGGACTGACCAGCAAGGATATATACCTATATAGTATAATTAAAAGTGGTTAAAGCAGGTATACGAATTTGAATATAAAATACCTTTATCTAGATCCATTCAATCCTTTGTTTAAAATGAACAGTGATGATAAAGGATAGAAATGTATAAAGGAATACCCTAACAACTATACTCTTTGCAGTTAGAAAAGCAAAGAGAATAGACATAATAATTTGAAACTATTAAGTGTAAAAATAGATTAAATAATAATTCACTTAGGGTAATATTCAATTTAGATTTGATTTTCATTTGAGAATAATTCAATTAATTAAGTGCCTTGTTCGAAGAGCGATGTTGTTTGTAAATTGAACGCAACGTGCGCTGTTATTTCATTCACTTGTTGTTAGTTCTTTTCCCTCGTTTTAAGACGTGTTTATTGTTTCCTGAACAACCAGTCCCCCTCAACCCTTTTTCCCCATTCCTAAACAGCTCCATTCTCATCCCCTTGTCTAAAACCCTCTTTTTGTTCCTCCCCTCTTTATACAACAACAGCGTTTGTGGTCAGTTAACGAAAATCCCAGCCTGTCTAAATATTTTTGTGTTTATTTAATCCTCAAACAGTAAACAATTTTATTCTTTTGTTATTCATGAAATTATTTAAGAATAGAATTCATATAAAAACAAAAATGAAAATAATGATTAGAATAATTTTTACTTTCATTTATATATTTATATAATAAACTTATAAATCGTAAGCAATGTACTCCAGTGCTAAAAAAAATTTTTTACTTTGAATATTTAGCAGAAATAAATATAATTTATGTAAATATCAAAAATAGGTAAACCGTAAAATGAATGTCTTTTTTTGAAATAATCAAAAAATATAATACCATGTTTATTATTTGTAATAATTTCCGAATATAGTATTTGTATTTATTTAACTAATTCTAAAATACATATTTATTAAATATTTAAAAGATTGAATGTAAAAAACAGTCGGAAATTTTAAGATCTAAAAACAATTAAATTGCTTTTCATTAAACATTCCAATAAACATAAAAAAAATTTACTAATCCTAATTACTAAATGCGTTTATTTTTTTATTAAATAACTGCTGGATCATTTATTTCATTTCCTTTTATTCAACAGAAAACTTCTTTAGAAATCAGCATGTCATTTGATGTATACATATATATATATATTGTATAATTAGAGAAATGGAAATAATTACCGTACAATTACTCCCTTTGTCTCAATGTTCATTGAATTAAAATTCTTTTGAAATTACCACCCACCATAGAATGTACTTCCCTTTCCTTTTTCTTTTTCTTCCCCTACCGTTTACATTGACTTCTCCTTAAATATTCCAAATCTTTCGTTGAGTCATTCTATGCACAATATTTTCCTTCCCATTAGTTTCGATATTTTAGGAACAATCTTAAATTAAAACGAACACAACAACTTAATTAACAAGAAAATATAACTACTCCATAATTAATACATGACTGATAAATTAACTAACAATATCACGGTTGATGTGCAAGATGGTTGCTAATTACACTCCCTTCCTTCCGAATAACCATCTAATTACTATCTATATTATAGCTATTTGCGTACTTTACGAGGTCTCCAAATGGATTGATAGCCTACTAAACACCTGTCAAATTCTCGCTGTCTCCATTCCCATCAGCTCGTTGATATTGATATAATATTAATAAATATGGATATGCAATAGATTATTGTCCAATTCACAGTTAACCTATTATTATGTAAATTTTTCAATAGATTTACTAGATCAATGATTCTCAACCACTCTGCCGCGGCACTTTAGTGTGCCGCGAAATTATAAGGCTCTAAATTTTCCAATATGTTTCTTAAAAACATGAGGCTCTTAAACATTTCCGACTTTTTTTCTAAATTTTTTTAATTTGGTTCTAAAGTAAAGGTAAAACGTTTTTGGGACCACTTTTTTCAATATAGTAAACTTTTCGCTTTTCTTTTTCTTCGTGTGCTGCCAAATTTTTAAACCGTTAAAAGTGTGCCGCAGTAAAAAAAAGGTTGAGAATCACTGTACTAGATGATGATTTACTCCATATATAATTATTCGATATAAAATTTTTTATATTTTATCACATAAGACAAATAAAAATGAATAGAAAGCTCTTATACTCTATACAAGTATAAGCAGTTAGATCAGCTAGTTTTGTTTAAAAAAAAAGTATTATCATTTATGTGACAAGAGCCCACAAGTTCTCCCGCTTTTCTAAAATGCTACAGCATACAATACACCCCGTTTGAGAATGACAAGTGAATATTAACTCGACTCTCTCCCTCTAGCTCGGTTATATATGTTAATCGCCAAAACAATAGCCGAGAGGAATCAACTCACACATTTGCACATATTCACATACAAGATGAATTGAATTTACCTATTCACAGATAGAGATTTCACAACTTGTGTCCAACTTTATAATTTATATCTACATTTATTTTTTAATTAATTAAATACTCCTCTAAAACTTCATAAAATTAATTCTCAAACCAAAATAAACTTAATTCTTTACAAACGATGCTTATATATATATATATCAAGTAGATATTTTATTATATAATATTATAATCTTTTTTAAAGTAAACTCTTTTAATTTAAAGCAGTGATTCTCAATCACTGTGCCGCGGTACTTTAGTGTGCCGCGAGATTTTCAAAAGTGTGCCGCGAAATTATGAGGCTCTAAATTTTTCCAATATGTTTCTTAAAAAAATAAAGGTAAACCGTTTTTAGGACGACTTTTTTTCAATATGGTAAACTTTTACAATTATCTTTTTCTTTGAGTGCCGCCAAATTTTTTAACTGTTAAAAGTGTGCCGCGGTAAAAAACAAAGGTTGAGAATCACTGATTTAAAATTATATCAATTTATGAATTAATATTTTTTATTTTCACAAATATAAATTTAAATTATGTTTTCAGTTTTATATTTCAATTAATATACTATATATGCATATCATCTACCACCAAATTTTTATGTATATGAGGAGAGATGGAGAATATTTATTTATTTTAATAATTGAATGTATAGTAGAGGGTTGACTTCATGCTGTTTTCTCCTACATATATCCTATATTAAAAATATATTTATATTATTATATAAAAATATTGTAATCTATGAATGTATGCATAGTAATTAATAATAATTACTGGATGGAAAGTCTTTTTAAGAGTATTAATTATTATTATAAATAATAAATAAATAAACAACATTTGAAATTTTAAATTTTATTGAAGTTAATTAATTTTATTATTTGTTTTTGATTTCCCATAAATTAATTTATAATTTGAAATTCGATGACATATATTTGTTGTTTATTTTATGTATAAGTATATATAGATGATATTTTTTTTTATTCGCAAAGAACGGATCATATATATACAAGCGACAGCGCTGATAATGAACGACCTATAATTAATTATTGAAATTCAAGAAAGAATATATATCATTGAATAATTAAAAATTCATACTATAAATTATCTTGGTTCTATAAAATAATTTTGCTTTATAATTGGTGTCACTTAACAAAACGAAAATGAAGATGTAAAATTTAAATCTAAGATTTATATTTATGAGTGTATAATTAATGTAAATGGCAAACCAGGGAACAATTACATCTCATTTTGATTTTGAATCAAATGACTTTTCCTTGAAGATAAATTTGTCCATCTGTTTAGTATATCTTGTTATAGAAGTACAAATCCCAAAAGGAAATCGTATAAAGTAAATGGAAACACAAAAATCATGCAGATTTAAGAGTCCCAAAGTTGCTATTAAAAAGAAAAAAAATTATTAATTCAGTGAATATACGAATAACGTTAATAGACAAGACAAATTGAAAATAGAATGAATTTTTATTATATAAAGTTTAAAACTATATTTTGGATTCTTCACAGTTCAGATATGAATATATATGTATATATATATTATATATTATACTTATCAGAAGCATTTATAAGGAATGCATAAAAATAATTTCCATATTATAAAATAAAATACAATAGAAAGGATAAAAAGAAATATTATAAATAAAAAAAAGGAAACTGAATTTTCTATTTTATCAATATTTCTGCATTTAATATATTATATTATATAAGACATGAATAATATATATATTATATTATTATAAAATTGATTTATATATATATTACCTTATAAAAAATAAATATTTAAATAATCTATAGAAAAACAAAAATATTTTCAAAAGCAAATAAGTTGAAGCAGAGGTTCTCAACCTTTCAGGCTCTGTACCCCCCTTTGAACACTGATGTTCGGTCCCCGCCCCCCTCACCAACATATGTGGTCAATATAAGTAGCACAATCGGAATTTGAATCTGAAGCTGGTTATTAAATTAAAATATAGAGGATTTGAAAGGAGAAAGGGAAAAATTAATAACAAAGGGTTAATTCGTGAGCGTAAATTGAGTAAATTACTTTTTTTTTTTAACTCACGCCTCCCTAGAAATTCTTCTAAGGGGGCGCGCCCCCCAGGTTGAGAACCGCTGAGCTAAAGTATATAATATAAATATTAATATAAAAAATTAATAAAAATTTGACTAAGAATTTGTAAAGAAACTTCACCTTTCTCTTTTAGAAGATTTCTGAAAATTGCTAAAGTTATAAAGAAACTAATATTAGTTTTAAAATAATTGATATTATATATATATATATGGTACATACAATTTCTTTAAACGAATTGAAATAAAAAACTTTCTCTATTATGTTCTTGATATAGATACTTGAGAAAAGTTTTATCTAGACCATTACCTACATCGTTTTAGTATATAATAAATAAAAATAGTTCTATCAATTTTTATTTCATCCAATTTTGATAATTAAAATATGCATTATATTATTAATGTAGTTGAACAAAAGCAAAAAAAAATGTTTCACCCATAGAAAGATATGATAGATCCATCTGCCGGTTGACTGCTCCTTTTTTCCATTTTATATTTTAATGAATATCATTATTTTAACTTAACACTTCCACTCCATTTTCTCTTTTGCCTTTTTTAAAATCCATCCACAGGGATAATAAAAAAAAACACCTTGTGTTGAACCATTTTATATATATACATAACAACATCTAATAGCGGAGTTTTTTATGAATATATAATTAAAATTACACAGTTTGTTAATTCAAGAACACTCCTGGAATTATTATTTTTAAATTTTGCTTGCATATCCCACCAATGACAATTATTATAGCTAATCCTTTGAATGTTTTAATTTTTAATTTTTTTTATTTTATTTTTCGTTAACGTTTATTAAAATAAACTGAACACAAAACATTTCCCAAACTATCTATATCCTAAGTCAGTGATTCTCAACCACTGTGCCGCGGTGCTTTTGTGTGCCGCGAGATTTTCAAAATGTGCCGCCAAATTTACAAATGTAAAGTTAGAAATTAAGAAAAAATACTTATTTATTTCATAAGTATGTAAAAAAAGTAAAATGTTTTTGCGATCAGACTCTTAAACATTTCCGACTTTTTTTTCAATTTTTTCAATATGGTTCTAAAAAAAAGGTAAAATTTAGAATGATTATTACACTTATCATTTTCTTTGTGTGCCGCCAAATTTTTAAATCGTCAAAAGTGTGCTGCGGTAAAAAAAAAACGTTGAGAATCACTGTCATAAGTCATCCTCTATATCAGAGGTTCTTAAACTGTGGTCCGCGGACCCCTGGGGGTCCGCGAAGCCTTTACTGGGGGTCCGCAAAGCCATCGTACAGGTGCACGAGAAAATGATGAGTCAGTTAAAACTTTATTTAATATAAAAGGAGCGATGGCATGGCTTTGTGAGGAAACAGTGATCAAATACCCAAATTCAACGAAATGTGCAAGAAAACTAATGCTACCTTTTCCATCTTAATATTTAGCTGAATTTTCTTTCTTCAATATTATAATTTCTAATAAAATGTGTTCTACAATATGCAAAAAAATTGTTATTCACCAATCACTGTTAGAAATATTCATCATATATCATTGTTCTTATGAGATCGCAAGCCAGAAATTAACTAATAAAATGACGTAAAGTACCTAAAGTTGGGATGGGGTCCGTCAAAAAAAATTTTTTCAAGTGGGGGTTCGCGGAGTACATAAGTTTTAGAACCTCTGCTCTATATCATTTATCTATCTTTACATTATATAGCAGTACTGTATATCGAAAATAGTATCACTTTAAATAAAATTATCATTAATTTGTCACGAGTCTCGCCAATTGCAACGCATTCGATTTTAGAATTTTATATGTGAGGATTCATAGAGGCCATGTGATTCATCATTATGAATTCTTCGAGGTTTTGAAATATTTTGGACTATAAATTCTACGAAGAAATATATTTAAAACTACACATATCAATAAATCGGGTAGTGAAATGGCAATAAATGAAATGTACATTTTTGAATTGTTTAATTCGAAGCATAATTCTAAAATTTATATTCAATAATATTTATTGGAAGTTTTTTCTAATTATTTCTCTTCACTCTAATATCTAGTTTAAATTTAATTTTATATGGTCATTTTCTAAATTAAAAGACACTTTTAGTTTAAAACTTTAGTTAAGGAAAGAATATCATATTAGCATATTGAGTAATTATATTATATAGTAATATCTTAACAAATGGATAGACTGTAGAACAAAAGGGAACGGTCGGGATTGGATGGAAGTGGCAGATCGGTTGAAGGAAAGTGGTTGGAACTTCGAAGTTGCTCAAACTAGATTTAAACACTAATTAAAGCTGAAAATTAAATTTATCAATAAACAAAGCTAAGCTGAAATCTATAATTTTATTTTATTACTAGCTGCTCAGAGCGCCTTCGGCGCTCTTCACACCTAGACGGGGGCTCCGCCCCCTGTACCCCCGAGTGGTACATAGTATTTGGTTGAAAGTAGTAAAAGGTTTTCATCCATTTTGTTTCAATCCGTATATTACATAAAACATTCATTTCTTTTTGTGTTCTTATTCAAAATCTATTTTAATTTAATCAGTAAATTAATTATATATATTATTATTATTGTATATGTTATATCTATCTATCTATGTGGCTCAAAGATACTCGAAAGTTCTTGGCCGCAACAACCACATTTCTCCAATTGTCCCTATCCTAAGCCCTTGTCCCATCTCTCTTACGTCCCTTCCTACGCGTCATTGGTTTTCCAAGCGGACGTTTTCCAATCGGTCTCCCCACCAATATCTTTTTCCTCTCCCATTCTAGCCACGTGCCCTGCCTATCGCAGCTTTTTCCCTTTTATAACCCTAACTATTTCTGAAGATGCAGAGAGACCATGCAATTTCTTGTTATGCTGTCTCCCCCATTCCCCGGTGACCTCATCTTTCTTTGGCCAATAAATGCAGGGAAGAATCCTATTCTCAAATACTCTGAATCTACTCTCATCTCCCAGGGTCATAGACCATGCCTCCCACCCATATAATGCAACAGGCAAAATAATTTTTTTATATATTCCCTTTGATAATAATTTTGAAGAGATAAGCCTCTTTATTGCAAGATAACAAGTCGTTTCCCGATTGCAACCCCGATTTAAATTCTTCTCAAATATTATTATCCTTCGTGATTACATTCAATTTTTCTACATATTCAAATTCTACATTTTGTATCTTAAGATTTTGTATGTTAATACTCTTCCTCTTTGTTACTAAATATTTTTTCTTATCACTATTAATTTCAAACCTCCATTAATTTTTCCTCGCTATCTGCAATTGCAATTTCCTAATCTCCTATTATATTTAAGTCGTCTGGGTAACCTAACATTTTACAATTGATTTCCGCATCTTATTCTTTCTTTACTACCTTCAAGACAAATTTGAAGATCAAAATTTGAAAAAGTTTATGCTGATCTATATTGAATCATGTGTATGTTTTACTAAAGTCTACAAATAATTAGTGAACAGAAATATTGAATTCGCAGTTTTTTTCCTAATATCTGTCATAATGAAAATATCTTAATTAATGTTAATCGATTTGGCCTGAACCCGCAATGATATCTCCTAATATTTCCTCCGCTTATGGTTCTTAAGTATTTTCTATGTTATAATAGTGAAATAGAGTAATATTTCTTGATCATTACATTTTGATATTTTATTTTCATTGCTAGATTATTATTGAATATTTTTAATTATAATAAAACTTGAGAAAATGCAAAAATAGAGACTTGAGACAATTTATAAAAATTAACGGTATAAAACTATAGATAAATTACCAATATATACATTCATTAATAGTATTAATTTAAATTAATTGATTTATTTGTTTTTTATTATTAAGTTCATTTATTAATTTTTTTAGATCATAGTTATTTTCCTCCCTTAAAAGAAACTTATCTAATTCTGTGGTGCTAGGGGATTTGAAAATTATATTAGTCGCAATATGAAGATTTCGCTTACAGTTTTTCTGTCATGTCCGACCTCCGTCCAACAGTTATTTCCCTCAAGTTTCTTGATTCTCTTAATCATGTGATCTATATATTTAATTTTTTTTGATTCATTGTAATAAAATTTAAACAAATAAAAATTTTCACTTTGTTAATTTATATAAATTTCAATTTACACTGATTGTGAGTGATACGCTTTGCCAATACTCTGAATAATTTGTGTATAGAAATATTGAATGTTCTTAGCGAGATTTTTTAACCTTTCACTTTCATATAGAAAAGAAGAAATATTCAAATATATAGAAAGAATAAATAAAAATTAAGTTAATATAAATATGATTTAAATATTTTATTAAATTAATGAAAATGGGAACTTTTAGAATAAATGAATTAATTGAATTGATATTTAAATATTAGAATTTAAAATAAAAAGGGAAATATTATAATAATTCTTTTATTGGGAATCGCTATGATAATTCATTGTTTGAAATAATTCCGCTAGGCCGACAGTGAGCCGCGAGCTGCTCTTGAATGAACAACACGGAGAATTATCTAAACTTTAAAAAATTAATTTCTGCGGTTATTGATAAGAAATCGGTTCAGCCTATTCTGAGTCTATAAAATAGTAATTTTCCGGACAGACAGACCGACAGACAGACAGACATGAAAAATTCTAAAGTCACTTTTGGATTCTAGAGGTCATGAAACGCGAAGATATGCAAAAATTTTTAAATTCTGAGCAATGTGCAGACAAAAACCTTTTTTTATATATATAGATTAATAGAATAAAAGAGAGAGAGAGAGAGAAACGTGTAAATAAACCGTTAAATTATTATAAGGTCATTCATTTGCTTTAGTCAATAACAAAGAAAAACATGAGGAATTCAAATTGAATTTCTGAAATATTAACATTAAACGGATATGAGGATCAGTGTGTTGATTTTGTAATTTATTGCATAAATTAATTAGTCTCAAATCCTGTGAGATCGTTTTCTTCGAGATAATTGTAATAAAAGCTGTCGCCAATTTTGATTCACATTCGTTAATTGGATTCGATAACGAAAATTGCTGGTTAATCAGGGCTTCTCGGCCCGTTTGAAGCTCAATAAGTTGGAACCCGCATGACTTAATTATGGGGGACGTCCCCTTTCGTGTTCTGCTTCCGTTTCGAATGCTTTAAGTCTTTAATCTTTCTTCACTTCAAAAGGCGACCATTTCGACGTCATTTTTTGTTGCAATCCACTGAATTTCAATTTCTTCTTTTGCATTGGAAAATTAAATTCCAACTATCGGGGGGGGGGGGAAGGGGTATAAGAACTATAGAACTTGAATTAAAAAAATAGACTGAGAAAAAATATATTTCTAATTTCTAATTTATTTACTATTTTCTGAAGGCGCCATTGGGTGTGTGGGTAGTGAACCTGCCTCACATTCACATGGTCCCGGGTTCAAGTCCCGGGTCTGGCAAGGGAATTTCCCTTTCTGGGGTCTATGGGACGGAGTCAACCCAGCCTCTGGGAACAACATTGGGGAAAAGCTACTTGATAGCGCCTCCGATCAAGGAAATCAAGGTAAAGGTTGAGAGGACCCGTTCTACTGATCATAGGACACTTCATTGATATAACCGGCTTGATAGGCGTTGTCCTTGCATAGTCAGAGGTTTGTTTTTTTTTTTAATATTTTCTAATTATATATTTTAATAATTTTATCTGTTATTTATTTATTTTTTTAACAAATTTTAATTTTAATTAACCTAAATTAAATTAGATTAAATTAAATAAATACATTATTAGTTAATAAAGTTAATTACTTAATTTTTATTTTAATTAATAATTGGTCAAAGATATTTCGGAATACACTTTCAAGTTGATAAGAAAAAAAATGATTTGATCCTCTCTATCATTCATGAATAATTAATAAATTTTGATTTTGATCTTTTTTTAACAACAGATTTGTTTAAATTTACAAGCTAATAGCGAAAATATAAACATTAGTTAAGATAGCTTTTTTAATGAAAAAGGGTGGTAATGATTATTGAACAAACAAGACAGACACTAAAGGGTAAAGTTGCTGGTGTCCTCCCAGCCTCCTCCCACCGCGCTTTCCTCCGTTTTGTCGACCTCATGCCTTTCGACATTTTCATCCGATTCATTCAACAGCATCCGCTGTTATCAGCTCCAGAGGGATGGAAAACGGGGTAGCTCAGGGATGCAACACGCGTTCTAGCGGTTTGTCACCGCCACCCGGGCAATTTTCATAAATTCCACATAGTCCGCGGGCGTAAAAAAAACAACGATAGGACTGTGGGTGGAGGTGTAAAATGGTTCCGGGAGACGAACGGGGGTGGAGTGAAAAAAAAAACGGGCTGAGAGTGGCGTCAATGCGCCACGCAACTCTACACGAACACATCCAATCATTAAATGAATGCAGCATTTTGTAAAGATTGTAAATATAAATATTTAGAAATCACTAAACTTCAAGTAATACTTAATTATAAAAAAATAAAAAAAAAAAAATCATCATGTATAATTATTAAAAAACAATCTTTGTTTTTGTTTTTTAATTTAAAATTATTCATAAAATCTCCTTTTTTTATTATATTTAATTTTATATTATAGCATAAATAATTTTAATTATTCTTTCCAAATTTTGCTCTCTAGTGAACATATATTATTTTTTATATAAGAAAAAGACTTTTTAAATTAATCAGTTATTTTGTTCCCTTTTTTAAATTTTTTACCCCACAATAAATAAAATATGTTATTATTTTTTTATATATCAAATTTTTAATTTGTAGTAATATAGGGTTGTTACATAAGTTACATAAGTTTGTATTTTAGCGCGCGGATATTGACCAGTATTGGACGGAAAATATTTAGGTGGAGGGGTTATTTTGAATTGTAGTCAATTGTAGTGCACACTTTTAGCTACATTTTAGTGTAAAAATTTATTTATTTTTGCCATTTCGTTTGTCACCTCCTGTTTAGTACAATGGCAGAGCAAAATGACCATTTTCGCCATATTATGTTGTATTATTTTCGAAAAGGGAAAAACGTAAGCAGAAAAAATATGAAATCTGCAAATTACCTGTAGCGTCGTACAAAAGTGGTTTGCCAGATTCAGCCTCCTCTAAAAAATTAATATTAATTAATTTGCTGCAAAAAGATGAAAACTAAAAGTTAAATCGTTTAATATATATGATTTGGTTTAAATATTTATTTTGAACAATTATTGGGTAATTTGAAATCTACAATCTAAATGATTTGCTCTCTATTAATTTTATCTTAGAAAATTACTCAATTATTTTATTTTCACTATATTTACTATCTATACTCGTATATATAAACTAAAAGGATTTGGAAGGAAGATGGATATTTTGTTAAAATCAATCGTAACAAATTACTTATCCTTTTTTTTCATTTATCTACTTGTTGTCGACAAAAATAAGATCAATTCTGTTTTATTGAGATGAGGGTTAAAAAACGATAATTTATTTTCTTTCCGATTAACTGGATTTGATGCAATTGAAATGCTGTCAGTGAATCGCTCTTTTATTTTGCATCATATTTTAGATATATATATTCTTTGCTATTTCTAGTCTCTTTCATATATTATTTTCTTTGACAAAATACTTATGTCAGTTATATTCTATTTTATTTTCTTTATCAAAAAGAGATTGAACATATACAAAATACACATGTACATGATGAATTGCTACTAATTAATGAACATATTGAAATGAAAGATGAGTTATTTTTATATTTAAGCCTTTTAAAATGTTCAAAAATAGTTTAAAAAGAGAAAGAAAAAATGATATTATATATTTTAAAAATTTTGAAAATATAATTTAACTTGAAATATATATATAAAAAAAAGCTATTGGGGTAGTAGATATGCACCATGAGAAATCGTCAAAAGAAAAAGAAGGTGTTGAAGAAAGTCTAAGTACTTCCACAGGCAATCCAATTTAAAACATCAACAACATCCTTCCTATAAAAGTTCACAACCAGAGATGATTTCTTTCATTTGGAAAAATAACTAAAAAAAATGAAAGATGAAAGGTACCGGGATTGATCTTAGAAATATGACACTTACAAATTTAATTAGATTATTAGGCATCCGTAATAAGTCGCCTTCATTTTTTTTCATATACATTTATTAATAAACTCGCCCAAAAGAAAGTTGGTTGGTGATAATTTTTAATTAAATATTCCTCATTCCATTATTTTATTTACCATGAAATATTCTGCTTAATATTTAAACTCTCTCTCATTTCCTAATCAAAAAAAAAAAAAAAAAAATTCAGAGTTGGTCTTTTTATATACGAATAGGACAACTTTTACCATAATAAGAAAGGATACATATTACTCTATTATATTTTCACTAGGGAAGGTAAAATATAATACACTTAATTAAGCTCAAGCCTCTGAATACGACAAGCTTAGGTTAAGGGAGAAAGGCGGTGGATGATTAAGGCGGTGAAAAAGCAACCAAAAAGCAAAATGAAAATAAAGTACACGAAAATATGAATGCAAAATGGAAAACAAAGAGAAAAGAAACAAATAAACAAAAATTAATTTGCTTTATATAATTAATTACGATCAAAAAAGATGTTTACTTATCAAGACAATAATAATTTAAAAATTTAGATTATATAATTTATATGAAATTTTAAGAATCTTACATTACAAAAACTAATATAAACAACAAATATAAATATATATATTTATTTAAAAAAAAAAAATTTGTAGTATTTAATTATACTATATGCGATGAAGGTCAATAAGTGACTTTTTGAATGAAACACAGGTTTTGGATAAAAAATTATTTTATTTTTCAACATAGTCTTCTTTGACTTCTAAATATTTTGTCTAACGTTTCTCCAATTTTTTATCTCATCCAAAAATTAAGATTTGTCGAGGACATCAAAATAGATTTGTTTGTAAGATGATTTTATCGTTGGAGTGAAATCTCTTTCCGACGAGCCATTTCTTCAGGTTTGGAAACAAGAAATAGTCCGGCTACACCCGGAGAATAGGGCGGATGATTCGTATCCCAATTCAAGGATTTTCATGGAAATTCACTTTTTCCATTTTCTTCTCAAATCACGAGGTAGTCTGCTATTATTGGAATACAATCAAAAACTAAAAAACCCAGCTGATTTAAATTTCGACAGGAGTCAGCTGATAGTTGCCTACTGACAGGAATAGTGTTGCCATTTCATTTAAGAGACGAAGAATTCAAAAAGACCTCCCTTCAAAAATATCTATCTATTTCTGTGGCTCTACGGAACTCGTAAGTTCTTGGTCGCAGCAACCATATTTCTTCCAGTGTTCCTATCCTGAGCTATAACCATCCAACTCGTTTCTCTCCCATCTATCTCACGTCCCCTTCCTACATTATCCACCCACCGCTTCCTTGGTTTTCCAAGCGGGCATTTCCCACTCAGTCTTCCCACCAATATATTTTTGGCCATTCTTCCTTTCCCATTCTAGCCACGTGCCCTGCATATCTGTCTTCTCTATTTTATAACCCTAACTATGTCTGAAGATGCATAGAGGTCATGCAATATAAACTTATATTAATATATAAATAATTTTTAAATCATAATATACAATAATATATATTTCTTTCTATTTATAGGTAATTTTGATAGATAAATATGCAATAAATAGAACAAAATCTTTCTTAAATAGAAATTTTCAATTTCATTCAGCCCTGGGGGAATACTCATAGATGAGTATTCGTAAAAGAGAGAAAGAGAGAGAGAGAGAGAGATTCAGAAAGCAAATAACAAGTACAAAATTAGTTTTTTTTATAAATTGCCTCGAGGTTTAATTCTTATAATATACTAGTATATCTGAATTTTATTTGTTTCCAATACCACCTGCTTAGGTGATTATTTTCTTCATTTTTTTGTTCCACCTTTCTTTTTTTTCTATATATACTTATATCTATGTTTTATATAATATTAGCAAATATATATTATTTTTATTTTAAAACAAGACGAGTTTAATTTTATTTAACAAAATAAAAATTTTTGGCTGTGTCGGTAATTCCAGATTCCATTTTGATGATTTTAACAAAATAATTTCATATTCTGACAATTAATTAATAGGGTTAGCCTTCCCATGAAAGTTTAAAATTATAATTAAAATTTAATTTAGTAATCATCAACATCAAAAGAGAAACGTGAAAGCAAAAGGTCGTTGAATTAGATAATAAAACAATCGCTGTTGCTACTGAATAACAGAAATTGAGACATCTTAAATTGTTTCCCAAAAAGATATTTAAATTTTATGATATTAATATTTCTCTTTCTCTCTCACACACTCAAATAGATATTAAAAATTATCTACTTATTAATATTTAATAAATTTTAATCATATACTTACATATATTTTTTTATTTATAACATATTATCATATTCATTTGGTCTTGAAATAGATTATGACAATTTGATTTAAAAACAATCCTATTTTAGTTGATTAGATTTTTGAAAATAAGTTAAATAAAAATAAATTTGCAAACATGTATATAGTCTATAATAATATTTTTATTTAATATTGAAAGTAGAATTAGTAGGAAGTTTAAAAATCAATTAATAATTATTCCTTTTCTCCTTAAATTAATACCAACGTTTCGGAGTCCAGTCGCATCCTTCTTCAAAGGAATTTTAATAGATTACTAATTATATTTCAATTTTGTAAAAATTATTCCCTTTGAAAAGTGGTGTGAGTTAATTCAAAAGGAAAATGAATACTTATTATTTGGTTTTTATAATCTTTCTATTTCTCCACTTTTTTTTCTTTTATAAAGAATAATTATTTTGTAAATTACTCATTTTATTAAAAATAAATTTAAAAAGATCAATATATAAGATTAACTATAATTTTGTTAATATTTTCAATTTTTTAATAATCTAGTACCGATGAAGTAATTTAACTATTAAACAATTTTTATAGAAATGAATGAAAATCCTAAGTAACTTTATAGTATAGAGAAATAAATAAAAATAACGATGATTCTTTACTGGGTTATTTTGTTAGAAATAGGTAGATGGGTAATGGTATAACGAGAGATAGTGGCTCTTATCGCAGATCATATTAAACAGTTGTTGACGACTTTGATGATGATTATCAGAGAGAATACTACATTAATAAACCCTGTTAAATATACATGAGGTCAGAAATGCAAATATTTAAATAAATAAATAGATATAGACATAAATAAATAGAATTGAAATCAATTTGTCATCAATTTCTATTACTTAGTTTTTTTTAATGGATATTTTCCAAGACTAAATTCACTTAAAATACTAAATACATAACAAAATATATATTATAAATATATCTGATAGGGTAATTGTTTACAAACCGGGAAGCTTCAAGGATTTGGATGAGATTTTTCCAGTGGATTCCTTTGTTAATTCCAAAGAAACTTTTCTTAAGCAATATTTCTAGGTTTCTTTTAGTTTATCAGATAAAGATTATTAAAATTTGATTATAAATCCTTTTACATTCGATTTAACTTCCATTTTTTATCCATTTGGCCAGCAGAGGGCTTCACTGACTTTCAGGGTTTGGTTATATGAAAATTAAAAAAATAATTAATTAAATAGTTTTACTATATTCAAATCGAACTAAAAACAATTAGTAAATAAGTGAATAAATAATGAATTAGTCAATAAAACATTATTAAATGGCTTCTCATTCATAACTATTTGTCAAACTTTAATAAGTTTAATAACCGAGAAATATTGCATAAGGAAAGTTTCTTTTCGAATTAAAAAAGGAATTCACTGGCAAAGTTTCATCCAAATCCTTGAAGCTTCCCGGTTCGTAAACAATTACTTCTGATAAAATTTAAATTGATTGACTAATATTAACAATAATAATTAATATCAACATAGATAATTATTAATTTGTAATTGCTTGAATTTATGTATTTATTCTGTATCTGTAATTAATTAATTTATATTACAACAGAGATATTCGATAATAATTAATTGAATATTTTATTATATATACCTATAAGTATACATTAATTTCACAAATGAATGATTCCTTTCAACATTCATAATAATTTAGTGAATAGATATGTGAGAAATAAACTTTGGATTTAATGTTAAACAAATCACTCTTTATTCCATTCAATTGAATCTGAATAAATTAAACAAAAGAACAAATTATATATATTATAATTAAGTATTTTTTTGAAAACAATTAAAGAATAAATTAAAACAATATTTTAATCATATAAATCATATATTTATCTATCTATATATATATAAAAAGGTTTTTGTCTGCACATTGCTCAGAATTCAAAAATTTTTGCATATCTTCGCGTTTCATGACCTCTAGAATCCAAAAGTGACTTTAGAATTTTTCATGTCTGTCTGTCTGTCCGGAAAATTACTATTTTATAGACTCAGAATTGGCCTAACCTATTTCTATGAAATTACTTCACAATATTCTTATATACCTCTAGAGTAACATAGGCTATAAATTTTATTAATATCAAATCAATAACCGCAGAAATTAATTTTTTGATTATTATTTAAATAAAAAAATAATATACAATTGTCTGTGTATAAATAGAAATTCAATATACTTACAAGTGATAATTGAAAATTTACAAATAAAACACTTAAAATATTACATAAATGTATATTTAACAATACATAATGGTATAACATTTAAGAATTACGAATTTTTTTATCTCTTATATTCAAATTTAAATTCAGAATAGAAATTCTATTTAACTGAAATATTTTATAAATTAACTCATCAGATGTTTTTTTGTGTGTAATTATAAAAAAGATAACATGCAAATATATATATTAGTTCAATAGCTCTTCAAATCAAATCAAAATAAGAAAAACAAGTAAATATATTGGGAGTTGTCTCGAGATATATACAATAGAATATAGAATACGAGTAAAATATAATATATATATCGTAACGCCTACTACGATGTTTAGCTAATAGAAGCTTCCGAGCTTTAAAATTATTTCCAAATTTATAATTAATTCATTCTAATAAAATATCTGCCTTTATAATCAGTTGTATTTTTTTTAATGGAGATTAAAAATACTTTGAAACTGTTGATAATCAATGTATCACATATTAATTTTTCGTTATTATAACTTTTAATGTAATAATAATATTTAGATATATTTCAAAGACACATAATAAAATTCTTGTTTAATAAATGAAAGTATTAAAAACTGACCTTTTCTATTATCTATAATTAAAAGAGAATGTTAAAATGATTTCTATTTAAATTTCAATTGATTTTTGATTTTGATAATCATGTAGAATTCTCAGAAAATAATTGATATTGAAAGAATAAATATTTATCGGAATTTATCATTCTTTTAGATAAATTAAACAGTAAATTACAAGATAAAAGAAAAAAAGAAAATAAATTAGCCCTGCAGTTTGGGCGTCTCTAGAATAAATATCTCTTCAAATTGAAAATAAAAAAATTATATTTGCTTAAATGAATAATAATAATAAATAGAAATATATATACCAATAAATAAATAAATATATATATAGGGTACGATATATAATATATCGTATTATATTAAATCACATGAGAAAAATGAAATAGAAAAGAGATTAATTAGAAGAAAAGAAGATATATACATTTTCAAATTCTAATAAAATGTGTAAATAATTTTAAATTAAATTTTGAGTAATGTGCAGATATATCACGTTAAATATATGTATATAAATATATATTAGTAAATAAAATATCATTCATAATATGAATATGAAATAAAAATCAAATATGATATTTTTCTATTAAAATAATTATTAAAAAAAATCAGTAAATCATTTGAGACTTTATTACAATGATGGTAGAGGTGATGTTAATTGATCGCTTTATATTGGTGAATTATGATAATTTCAATAGAAAATACACTTACGCTTTTGATATAGTAGAAAGAGAAAGCGTCATCGCCGCCCGCCTGGTTTGAGTTGGCATGCGCACTCACACAACGAAATCGACTGACTGACTGAGTGAGCGTTGACTCGGCTAGACGCCCCTGGCATTTAGGCAACCAGCAACACAAGCCACCCAATTTAAACTTAAAATATTTAAATAGGCATTTATTATTATTAATTATTAATCGTATTAATTCTGCATCTAATATTTACATAAAAATGTTTAAGAGCATGCAAAAACTTTAAAATAAATTTATATATTTGAATTTTCTAATATAAGAAACGAATGGTTATCAATTTTAATGGAATTTAGAAAAAAAAATAAACAAATAAAAATTTTAAAAGAAACTATTGGAAAATAAAATATGATTTATAGTATAATATCAAGATAATATCAAGATGATAGATATATCATATATATTAGGTTTTTTTGGAATATTGTTTTGATATTTTCATAAATGGGTTTAAATAGAATTAATAAAAATAGAAAAGTAAAGAGCTATCAAAAGATGATTTAATACGAGATAAAAAAAGAAAATTTAAACAAAATGAAAATTTACTTTATTTAATAAGTATATTAGTGTTTCATATTTTCTCTCTTTAAGTGACAGTGGGGTAAAAAAGATTATCCACCCCCTTTTGTATTGAATGAGGTGTGTGATTCTATCTATCCGATCATAAGATTTAAAGATGAGGTCACCGGGGAATGGAGGAGACTGCATAGCCTCTCTGCATCTTCAGAAATAGTTAGGGTTATAAAAGGGGAAAAGCTGCGATAGGCAGGGCACGTGGCTTGAATGGGAGAGGAAAAAGATATTGGAGGGGAGACCGAATGGAAAACCAAGGACGCGTAGGAAGGAACGTAAGAGAGATGGAACAAGGGCTCAGGATAGGGACACTTGGAGAAATGTGGTTGTTGCGGCCAAGAACTTTCGAGTATCTTTGAGCCACATAGATAGATAGATATAACATATACAATAATAATAAAATATATAATTAATTTATTGATTAAATTAAAATATATTTTAAATATGAACACAAAAAGAAATGAATGTTTTATGTAATATACTGATTGAAACAAAATGGATGAAAACCTTTTAATACTTTCAACCACCAAATACTATGTACCACTCGGGGGTACAGGGGGCGGAGCCCCCGTCTAGGTGTGAAGAGCGCTAGTTTTAGATAAGAAGAAAAAAAAATTGTTCTAACTAAACATTTTTACAATGGGTTTGATTTTTTAATTTGTTTTAATTATTTAATTTGTTTTAATTAGTTTTAATTTGTTTTAATTTGTTCTATTTCTAAGTCAGAGATCCAACTTCCTCTTCCTCCCTGCCTAACCTTGTTAACGATCCCAACTTTTACTCATATATAATTATTATTATTATTATTTCTTAGATTCCATCAATTCAAGATTTGTCGTCCTTTAGCCATTCGTCTTATTACATATTTATTCATGAGTTTGAGATTGGTGTCTCTAAGCTATCACAGAATGAATGTCTACCTTTTTGAATTTAAAAAAAAAATATTTGAACATTCGAATATCAATTTCCTCCAGTTGAATCCCTGTAGAGTTATAACTTTTATTTATCTTTAGACTATTTCATTGGAGAAATTTAAAATTTTAATTCTCTGATGACTTAAAATGACTTAAATTTATTTATTTTTATATCTGAAGACATAATCTCTGTGATTTTCATTCAAAACAATTTCATACATTACAAATAAATCATTATTTAATATTTACTTTAAATCTTCTTTTATTTGAATCTATTCAGTGATTTATTTATTTTATGAAATGAAGAATATTAAAATACCATTGTTAAATTTATTTATTTATAAAATATTATGTTATTAAAATGAACGACTTGCATTTTTCATATACAAATGGTGATAAAGAGGGATAATAATTAATAGAGAAATGGTTCACCTCCCTAATAAAGAAAATAATGGTATTTTGAAAATCAATTAACAAAGAAAATATAATTATTTTATTTTATGTTAAAATTTTGTAATATGCGTAGATTTTGGTCTCAATTTGATAATTAAATGAATCATTTGAAGGTTAATTAAAAAAAAAAATTGGCGTCGTTATAAATTTAATCAACTACTTATAGATTATTCTAATATCAAATTTCATGAATTATATTCGCTTTAATGATCGAAAGGTAATTTCGAATCGCTGATTGCTTCATTTTCTCACTCATTCTAATATATATTCGATTGATAATAATTAAATACTTTTCTTCGTTCGATATTATATTACCATTAAGGTCTCTTCCAAGAGAATTGTTTGATGGAATGGAGAAATCCATTCATTAGAAGTGAATTACAAAAGGATCTCTAGAGAGTGCTGAGTTACACCTCGAGAAAATTTGTATGGGTTTGAGGGAGGGTGGTAGTCTTGAAGGAGGTGAAGGCAAGGTGGAAAGTGTGGTGGGGGAGGATAGCTTTGAACTGCAAATATCAACGTAGAATCGAAGGAAAAGGGAGTTGTGGATTCATTCCCTTTGATTGTTATTTTTCAACAACAGACTTGCCTCTCTTTCGCTTCTTTTCTCTTTACATTTTCTTATCAAACATCGATAAGAGTTGTTATTCGCATGGATTTTATTTCGTTCTCAATTCACAACAACGAACAAAGTTAAAACTGAAAATTTTCCAAAGTTCAAATATATAAGAACGCCTAAGATGTTTATAAAACATAAATAAATAAATAAGAGATCATTTTTTTATAAAAGAAATTTGGCAGAAGAAGATCATAATTTATTAAGTAATACTTATTAATCAAGAGATGTAAATTGTTCTAGGCAACCAGGGTCGTAAAAAGTTGCGTTCTCAGTGTACCAAAAAAAAAAAAAAAAAAAAAAAATAGGTTGTTGATAGAACATAATTTTTAATAAAATAATTTATTGTAATATTATATATGTAACATTGAAGTTCAGACTATCAACTCAGGATATGTAATAACATATAATATCTTCTTTAATAATTATTTTTTATAAAATTAATAATTTTATAAAAAACAAACGATAATGCAAAAGAATTGTTCGATTTCCGGAATTTAATGTCGCTCTTAAATCATTTAGAAGAACCTAATTCAAATATAAAATCCCAACCATGTACCTATAAAAGTTTTGTTTTCTAAGGATCCTATAAATATAAATATAATATTATTATTATTTGAAGATCGAGGCACTTCAGCTACTACGGCCATTTGTGACTTAAAATCCATCGTACAAGATAAATTTCATTTTTCTTCAAGCAATCCCTAGAGGGAGAATTTCATCTTCTTAGCCGTGGCAAAGCCAGGCAAACAGTAAATTTCTGAGTCCTGACCGATTCCATTGTGTCAGACCCAACGCTCCCGGGGTAGATCACTTGGAAAGAATGATTTTTCCTTTTAAACTAAAAACAATCTATTCAATAATTAACCAATCAATAAATACATTAAATAAACAAATAAATAGATGAATAAATAATAAAAAATATCACCGCTCAAAAGGGGACTGTAAAGGGGTCCTCATTGAACATGACTAGAATATAATAATCAAAATAACAACAATAAACTATGCAGAAAACAATAACAAAAACAGCAATTTATATTTACAAATAAATAAATAAATAATAATGAATAAATCTTATCTTATCTTCTTATACGAGTAAAAATTGTTTGTTTCTTTGTTTCATTGTTCTCAAAAACCGCTCTAACGATTTTTTTGAAATTCACAACAGAGATAGTATTTATAAAGAAAAATTGAGTTTTATTGATCACATCTCACGAAACTTTATTAGTTCTTCTTAATTTAAATTTATAATATATGGATGACGTCACAACCACCGCCTGTGAGATATATACATATCTATTCTTAAAATAAAATTAAAAATATTTATATTATATTCATATATTTGATTTTTTTTTATTTCATTAATAGTTTTACATTTAAATTATTTGAAATTGTTTCACACAACGTTTAAAAGAAGATTTATCTTTATATTAGATTCGATATATAGTAGGAGAATTAAATGTCGTTATCAATTTATTATACTCCGGTAAATATTATAAAATATTATATACTAAATATTCCATTAGTATATATTAGATAAAACATTTATTTGTTTTTGTGTTCTTACTTTTGCTTACTTACTTGAAAATAATTTAAAAAGTTTTAAAAGTTTTTTTTTAAGATTTTATGAATTCACACACACACACAAATCGTCAATTGAAAATGAAAATCTAATTATGAGATCAATTATTCATATAATTTTAAATGTTTTCGTGTTTTATAAATAAAATATTAAAAAAATAAAATGATAAACAAAATATTCTTTGATTGAGAAAATAAAAATAGATATTTATATAAATGAAATTTATTTTAATTATTTTGAAACATTTTAGGAAACAAATTTTTAATGGGTCATTTTTAGAAATTCCATTTAACAATTATAATAAATAATTAAAAAATTGTAAAATTTTTAAAGTATATAAAAATAAATTGTATAAATTGTGTGGTTAAAGAGTCGAGTGATAGTTCGTTGTCACACAGGTATATATTTTATATCAACACGCCTACTTTTCTGTTTGTATGTTATTATTTGAATAGCGATTCGGTGAATGGTTAATGGTTAATTAACGATCCATATAACATCATCGACTGGGCCGCTACCATAAGGAGTGAAAATAGTGTCGAATAGAAATAGACGATATTACTTGGATTAATCTTATTATACTAGCTAAAATTGTTTGTTTTATAACCACTTGGGGCGCTAAACAGTTTTTCAAAAAAACACTATAGAAAAAAATATATATGTATTTATTATATATTTATGTATTATTGAGGAGCACAAGTTCATTCATTTTAATCACTTTGATGCAAATGTGTAACATTTAATAATTGTAATAAATAATTAAAGAATTGTATATCAATATTTTTCAAAGGGTGGAGCGGAGCTCGGTGTCCCAGGTATTAATATTACCAGCCAAATCCAATAATAATGAATCATTTTTTTCAACTTAAGTACCGAGCCAAGGCTCAGGGTCCCGGTATATATTATAAAAGTGCAATGTGAGTATGTTTTGTGGAGGTAAAGGTTCTAAGGAAACAAACATACTATCAACAAAGCTCAGGGCCAGACACTCAAGTGCTGCGGAGTTCATTTGCAATCCCCATGTTTTTCCCACGGCCAATTATATGTTGTATGTTGTGAGTATGTGATTACACAAATTGGGAAAAAATCACTCGAAATGCAATTAAACAAAAAAATTGAAAAGTTAGGCTAAAATATTATAAGAGATTCGGCAATTGCAATTACAGATAGCGAGGAAAAATTAATGGAGGTTTGAAATTAATAGTGATAAGAAAAAATATTTAGTGCCAAAGAGAAACAGTATTAACATACAAAATCTTAATACACAAAATGTAAAATTTGAATATGTAGAAAAATTGAATGTAATCACGAAGGATAATAATATTTGAGAAGAATTTAAATCGAGGTATCAATCGGGAAACGTCTGTTATCATGCAGTAAAGAGGCTTATGTCATCCAAATTATTATCAAAGGGAATCAAGACCATGGACGCATAGGAAGGGACGTAAGAGATGGGACAAGGGCTCAGGATAGGTACATTTGGAGAAATGTGGCCAAGAACTTTCGAGTATCTTTGAGTTATATAAATAGATAGATATAACATATACAATAATAATATATATAATTAATTTACTGATTAAATTAAAATATATTTTAAATAAGAACACAAAAAGAAATGAATGTTTTATGTAATATAATGATTGAAACAAAATGGATGAAAACCTTTTACTACTTTTAACCAAATACGATGTACCACTCGGGGGTACAGGGGGCGGAGCCCCCGTCCAGCTGTGAAGAGCGCCGAAGGCGCTCTGACCAGCTGGTACTATATTATAAATATAATATATATATGTAATAAGATATTTTAGTTATAAATAAAAGATAATAATCAAATAAAGCATTATATTTAATAGAAACAAAAACGTTTAGAAATAAAATTAAATTTTCAGTATTTATTTATTTTATTTAAAAGATGAAAATTCTACTTCTAAGTGAATTAATTATAATTCATTTTTCTATGAACTTATAGTTAATTATTCAATTTATAAATATGTATGAATTTTGAAATAAAACAAAATAAATAACACATAAATGAAGGGTCCTTTCATGTTATTTTTATTCTCAAGAGCAGTTCATTAGTAGTAACTCAAATATTGATCTTAACTCACCGGCTGGGATTTTCGGGCCTTTCCCACAATTGCATGGAGCCGTTTTTCCAGGAACAAACGGACACTGGCTGCCACAACCCTCTTCATCACAATCTGAAACAAAATGTAAATAATTTAGTAATTAAATTATCAAAATATTTATGAAAATAATATTATACCTACATTCAATTAATTTTAATATTATTAATAATTGTTAGTAGATAATAAATAAATATTACAAATTAACAAATTTTTATTTTTATTTTTGAATGTGAAATTTTTAGGATATTTTCAAGATTAAAAGTAAATAAAAAAACAATCTATGAGAATGAAACCAAAAACATTTAATAATATTTAAATTATCAAATTAATGAAAAATGACAAAAACGAAGTTTAAATTTAACAGTGAGTTAACATAGGCACATTTGAATCTTTTTTCGTAATAGACCCCTCGGGTTCAATTCTCAATATCTATCTCTATATTTGGGGTCTATGGGAACGAGATCTACCCAGGCTTCATAATCAAGTTTGGGAAAATACTTCAAATAAAAAGCAGCGGTCTCCGATCAAGAAAATCAAAATAGGAAAGTCAGAGGATCTGTTTTACTGATCATATAACACCTTTACCTTACATAGAAGGCAACCGACTTGATAGGTGAAATTCTATCATAATATATACAAGAATGAGAGGGTTTTATTTATATCTTTTTAATTATAATATTTAAAAAAAAATAATAATTAAATGCTATTAAAATGTCTGTATCTTTTTATTGAAACTTTTTAATTAAAAAAAATCTAAAGAGTAAGAAAACAATTTATCAAATATTCCTAAATGTTATCATTTGTTAAACATAAATAATTAGAAATCATTTCTAGTTTAGGCAACCTCATGTATTCATCTTAAATATTACATAAGGTTAGTCCTAAGTTATTCCAATCAGAATTAATTAAAAGTGATATAGTAAAAAATTTTCCTAATTTCAGATTAAAATCAAATTTATATTTAATGAGTAAATTCAAAACTAAATTGATATTGATAGCTATGTTAAATTAATCACATATAATCAAACTCTATTTATTCTTTTTTTCATTTAATATACATAAATTGTATCATTAATGTTTTTTATTAATGCTTGTGAAGTTTATAGATTAATATAAATCATTATACCTATACATTTTAATCCATTTCATGTTTTTTTAATTAAAAATATAATTAAAATGTATAACAGATGATGCGCATTGCAGTTTGATTGTAATTATAATAATACGTATTTATCTACTATATTTTAAACTTCTTGAGGTAAATGTTTACAAAACAGGAAGCTTCAGGGATTTAGATGAAAATTTGCCAGTGGATTGATGCCTTTTTTAATTCCAAAGAAACTTTCTTTATGCAATATTTCTCGGTCTTTTCTATTTTATGAGTTAAAAATTATTAAAGTTTGACAGATAAACTAGTTATGAATTATGAATGAGCAGCCATTTAGTAATGTTCTATTGGCTAATTCATTAATTATCCACTTATTCATTATTTTCGATTTTTTTTTCAGTTCGGCTAGGATATAGATATTTGGATATGGATATTTTCATTCATTAATTTTTTAATTTACATAAGTATATTCAATTCGAACTGAAAATCCCCCAGAAAATTAGTGGATCCCTCTGTTGGTCAAATGAATAAACATGGGAGCTAAATCGAATGTAAATTGATTTATATGCAAATTTTAATAATTTTTATCTCGTAAACTAGAAGAGTGCGAGAAATATTGCATAAGTAAAGTTACTTTTAAAAAAGGAATCCACTGGCAAAGTTTCATCTAAATCCCTGAAGCTTCCCGTTTTATAAACAATTACCCCGCTTTGAAAACCCCATATTCCTTCAGCCAACCCTATTATTCCCTGTCAATTTTCCTCGCACTAGTTTTTCTATTATCCTATTGTTATTAATATTTCTATGAAACTCCAAATACCTATGGACATATGGAAATTCGAGCATAAGTGTGCTTATTATGTCGGGATTAATATAAGGTAAGTATATATAACCTTTGTTTCATATTTCAGGAATGCGTTTATCAAATAACTTGGATGAAATTTAACACATGAGATTCAGAGTAGTTGACATTAATGATATTATAAGGATTCTATTTTCATAAATAAATTTGTTTGCATAATTAATAATTTTAATTAAAAACATCGTTATTTATATATGCGATTATGTTTTTTAAAAACCTACATAGTGAGAGGAATAACTAAAAATAAATAAGAGGAGATTTATTTTTTTAGAAACTTCCTCCAAATAAAACAATATTTCCGTATTTTGTTTTTATATTTTTCTAATAAAATATTAAAATATCTTGTGTTCAATATATTTTAAATAAAATTATTTTTAATATACCTACCTATCTCTTATATAAACTTAATATAATAAATAATTAAATAATATAAAAATAAATAATTTTAATTAATATTAAAACAAAAGTTTAATTATAACATTTTAATAAGTAGACTTGATTAGTTTATTTATTTTAATTAATTTAATTAGTGAAGTTATTTGAGATTTAATAAACAATTAAAATTTAAATTAAAATATATTTATGTAGATAAAAATTTATTTAAAGCTTCATTCACTTTAACTTATTATTGAGATTTATACTCGTAAGTATAAATAGGAATATTAATATATTAAAAGAATATATTAACACACACAAAATAATGTAGTAAAAAAATATTTTTACCGACCGACGATAGTAAGGGAGGTATTGTTTTCACACCAAATTTCACATTTGGAGATTTTTACATATCTCCACGAATCATGCATTTTCTTAACAGAAAAAAGTATTTTTAGCATGATGTCTGTCCGTCCGTCCGTCCGTCTGTCCGTCCGTCCGTATAGATGTGTACAGCCTGAACGGCTCAACCGATTTTGATGAAATTTGGTATATTTACTCAATGCATCAGTGGGATGAAATGATCAACTTTTGGTGCAATTCCGGAAACCAGGAGTGGTAGTATTAGCGATCGACGATAATAAGGGAAGGGTTATTTTCACACAAAATTTCACATGAGGAGATTTTTTTATATATCACCACGAATCATGCACTTTGTATTGGTTTTATCCTCGGGAAAATCATATTTATTAGTTTTTTCTTGATTTAAAATTATATGACGTCATCCAGCCATTCATGACGTCACAGCCTGGTCTTACATATATATTATAAATAAAATAAAATTAAAAATATTTATGTTCTATGCCTATCTGTTTTTTATTACATTAATAGATATATTAAAATTATTTGAAATTGTTTCTGTAGCTGGAAATTAATTTATTTAAAACCGTCTGTCGGTTCGGACCTGGCCACAGGTCAACTTATTTCTTTTTTATTAATTTATTAAAAATAAACTAAATTATGTTGATTAACACTTAAAAGGCCATTTTCCCTTCTTGGAGTCCGATAAATATCGTTGCAATTTTATTAAGCCGTAAATAAGTTGATTTCTTTTTGGAAATTTGAAATCAAAATCCTATTATATTTATGTATTTATTATACTTAAAATATTTTTTAAAATTTTCTCAAATTATAAAATTTTTAATGTCATATGATATCATATTGTAGAGAGAGTTTCTAATAGAAATCCATTCCAAAATTATTAATGTTAGTATAAAAAGAAAAAAAATCGTAAGGGTTTTTTTTTTATTAAACATACTCATATATACCTAAAAGCTAATGATAATGTAAAATTTAAGTTTCTATATTAAAAATTTCTTCTAAAATTTATATAGATATCTCCTTAAATGTTTTAATTTTTAGATCTGATGTTCAATTAAATATCATCAAACAGTTGTGGTTAGATCAGTGATTCTCAACCACTGTGCCGCGCGGCACTTTAGTGTGCCGGGAAATTTTCAAAAGTGTGCCGCGAGATGATAATGTAAAAACATTTCCGACTTTTTTTCTAAATTTTTTTTAATTTGGTTCTTAAAAAAAAGGTAAAGCGTTTTTGGGACCAATTTTTACCGACCGACGATAGTAAGGGAGGTATTGTTTTCACACCAAATTTCACATGTGGAGATTTTTACATATCTCCACGAATCATGCATTTTCTTAACAGAAAAAAGTATTTTTAGCATGATGTCTGTCCGTCCGTCCGTCCGTATAGATGTGTACAGCCTGAACGGCTTAACGTATTTTGATGAAATTTGGTATATTTACTTAATGCATCAGTGGGATGAATTGATCAACTTTTGGTGCAAATCCGGAAACCGGAAGTGATAGTATTAGCGATCGACGATAAGAAGGGAAGGGTTATTTTCGCACCAAATTTCACATAAGGAGATTTTCATTATGTTTTTCTTAATTTAAAATTATATGACGTCACCCAACCCTTCATGACGTCACAGCCTCGGGTAACGCCGGCAACGCCGGCTACTTCAGCTATATATTATAAATAAAATAAAATTAAAAATATTTATGTTATATCCATATCTGTTTTTTATTACATTAATAGATATATTAAAATTATTTGAAATTGTTTCTGTAGCTGGAAATTAATTTATTTCAAACCGTCGGTCGGTTCGGACCTGGACACAGGTCAACTTATTTTCAATATGGTTAACTTTTACACTTATCTTTTTCTTTGTGTGCCGCCAAATTTTTAAACCGTTAAAAGTGTGTCGCTGTAAAAAAAAAGGTCGAGAATCACTGGGTTAGATAAATCTTTTATTTAATTATTTAGAATTTGACAAGACTTTACTTTAAGATTGCTATTCATGTTGAATAACTTTTAAAAAGTAATAATAAGTAATATTAAAATATACTTATTTATAATGATAATAATAATAAAATTTAAAAAAATATGCACTCTACCAACATATACATATTTCTTATAATTTAATCTGTAATATGTACAAAAAGTTTTAAACAGGATAAACACATTAATTAAATCCTGCCAGTTAATAAATTGAAACAACAAAATATTATTTATATCTTATAAAATGGGATTTTTATTTTATGTTTTGGTTGAAATAATAAAAGCATACCCTCTGCTATTAAACTGAATTAAATCAGGATTTATTTTTGAAGTTAAGAGGATAATATCAATTATTGTCATCTTTTCAATGATATTAAATAAATTAATTTTATTAACCTGTGGAATTAGAAAGGAATTTAATTATTTAAATATTTCCTTGAAGGGTATATCAAAGTTTGGAGGTTTGAAAAATAAATGAAACGGAAAGTAAAATTAATATAATTGAAAAAAATAGATTGCACCATTAAAAATCCTAAGACAATATATACTTTAATAAAACATACATTTAAGTATATAGGATTTAAAGTAAGAAGGTAAAATCAAATCCTTTCTAAAACAATTTGAACCTCAGTAAATAAACTTAATGCCAATTTAAAATTAGATATTGTATTTTATATTTGGGTTGTTATTAACTGCTATATACCTATATATATATAAAATATATGAATTTTCCATTAATCTAATATAGTTAATAAATACAGTAAACGTCTGATTCTCTTTTTGGCGAAAAGCCATCCAAATATGATGGTGACATGAAATGTATTTTTGCCATTCCCTTCTTCTGATAGAAAATATAATAACGCTAAAAGCAAAGCCGTTCTAGATTCATACTGTTTATATATATATATACATTTTTTGTTTTGTATTATTTTTTAATAACATTAATCTTCATTTAAAAATTAAATGAACTGTATTAAAAAAATATATTATTAAATTGATTATCATTTCAAATTAATTTAAATATTATAAGCCGAAATGGATAAATAAATGAAAAAGGAAAATGATGATTTATGAGTGTTGTAACGTATTTCATCTGATTTCATAGAATACTTTTAGAATTATTTAAATTTAAATGGTATTATAGAAAAACTACCCCTACTATTTAGAATAAAATTTGATTTGATTTGACAACATAAGATTTTAATTCAGATGATTAATTTATGATTATTTAATTAAGTTTGATTTAAATATTTTATTTATACTAAATTTTGATTTATAATATATCGAAAACTTTCAATAATACTTAATATAAATTTTACTAGTTAATTTTTAGATGATTTGACGTATAATCTATTTATCTATTTAACTCTCTCTCTCTCTTAACATATATATATATATAATTAAACAGAATTAATAATCAAAATTAAATGAATTGTTCTATAATGCAAATTTTAATAAAATAAGTTGACCTGTGGCCAGGTCCGAACCGACCGACTGTTTGAAATAAATTAATTTCCAGCTACAGAAACAATTTCAAATAATTTTAATATATCTATTAATGTAATAAAAAACAGATATGGATACATAAATAATAAATATAAACATTTTTAATTTTATTTTATTTATAATATCTTTGCAAGACCAGGCTGTGACGTCATGAATGGCTTGATGACGTCATATAATTTTAAATCAAGAAAAAACTAATAAATATGATTTTTCTCGAGGATAAAACCAATACAAAGTGCATGATTCGTGGTGATATATAAAAAAATCTCCTTTGGTGTGAAAATAACCCTTTCCTTCCTATCGTCGATCGCTAATACTACCACTTCCGGTTTCCGGAATTGCACCAAAAGTTGATCAATTCATCCCACTGATGCATTAAGTAAATATACCAAATTTCATCAAAATCGGTTGAGCCGTTCAGGCTGTACACATCTATACGGACAGACGGACAGACGGACAGACATCATGCTAAAAATACTTTTTTCTGTTTAGAAAATGCATGATTCGTGGAGATATGTAAAAATCTCCACATGTGAAATTTGGTGTGAAAACAATACCTCCCTTACTATCGTCGGTCGGTAAAAAAACCTCTGACTTTGTACGTCCTACGCAAGAACAAAGCATATCAAGTCGGTCCTATCAACCTTTACATTGATTTTCTTGATCGGAGGCGCTATCAAGTAGCTTTTCAAATTTTGATCCCTAAGGCTGGGTTGACTCCGTCCCATAGACCCCAGCTAGAAAAATCCCCTTGCCAGGCACAGGACTTGAACCCAGGACCACGAGAATGTGAGGCAGCTTCGCTAACCTCTCACCCTGTGGGCCTTATTCAAAATTTAATGCATTACTTAAGTATACTTAGGATATTATTCAACTATTTTATTATCAGAATTATTTTATTATCGGAAAAAAAAATGAAATATTTCAATTATTAAGAAAAAAACCTTTTTTAATAAGAATTTGTATTTTTTTGTTATATGTTTTTTCCTTTTAAATAATAATTTATATATAATTTTATATTGATCACAGCTTCAATAGTGTCATTTAACAAACCTCGTGGATGATTTGAGTGAAATTGGGCCTTATCAAATTAAAACGACGCCTGTCTACCATCTTAATTGAGATCAGCTCCTTGAACGGGGTCGGAGTTGATAGCTGTTTCTGGCGGCATCTATTTTATATCCCCAGTTTCTCTTATAGCTTTGCGTGGAGCAAGAACTCACATACACACACTAAATATGTCATTGTCAATGACAGACAATAAGATTTACTATTCATTTATATATATATATTGGTTCCTTTCAAATCATTAAGCATTAATAGAATTTGTCTTCATTTCTTCATTACACTGCATTTCATCAAATTTAATTTTTCTTTTTTACAAATTAACTGCTATCCACATATACACTATAAATTGTACAATGTATTAACTTGTATCATCTTTTCTTTTCAATAAAGAAATAAATAATAACATCGAAAGATGGTGAAAATCATTCTCTTAGTTTCTTTTTATTTGTATTCAAGAGACAGACATTAAAAATAGATCAGATTCTTTATAGAATAATAGCATCACATTTTGAGAAAATCCAAACATATTTTCAGCTAAAAATGTAAAGTGTACTTTCTTTAATCCTTCTTTGCTTTCGAAATATATCGTTTCTTCGCGTAATATAAAATTCAGCTTAAAAGACTAAAGCAAGTGGGAGGTGATGGTTCTTGTAGAGAGAGAGAAAGGAGAGAGAGAAAGTGGAAGGATATTGAGATGGTTTAACTCTCGGCTGTTGGCTCTTGGCTCCGATGATAAAAGAACAAAAAATAGGTAGAAATTTGTCATGTAAATAAGCAAAAGAAGATGTAAATCTTTCATCTTACTCTTTTATACCTCTGCTACGGTCTACACCTTTTTTTTCCTTTATTTTTCATTTCCATATTCTCCCTTTGTGTATACCAAGCGGTGTTCTCTTAATTAAAGAGAAGGAACAACAAAATTTTCAATTAAATTAAATAAACAAAATGTATATATACAAATCAAATTTCAAAAAAAAAAATATATTCATCAATTTCAATTAAAGATAATCTTAATCATAAAATATTTATATTTATTCTAAAACACTTTAATAAATGATCATAATTTTTATCTCAAACTTATATTAACAAGTATCTAATTTTGTGAATTAATGAAATTGTCGCAGATATTATCTTGACAAAGACATATAGATATCTATTATTAATATGTATAATCCGCTTACAGATGTCAGTCCATTAGTTTGATCCGTCAATTATTGTATTGACTCTTTATGATATTTGTCATAGGCATTTTTAATAATACCTGTAATTTATAGTATTTCTATTGGAATTTTAAAGAAATTAGGTCATTAGCTAGCAAATAATAATAAGATATATGTACTTGGTATTCCAGAATTTGAGAAATATTTTTTTACAAATTTAAAAGTTATTATTTTATCAAATTTATTTTTCAAATTAATTTTATTACTTGTGAATAAACAGGTTGTTTCAGGAGGATTAGTAAATATTTTAGATAGTGATACGAGTAGATTAATTGCATTAAATAAGTAAGTCTGTTGAAACACTTGCTGTTCCAACACAAGAAATTCAACCTTGTTCAACAATTCGACAATTGAACAATGTTCAATTGTTTACATTATTGTGTTGATGTTCAAGTTGTAAAGTTGTGCTTGAGCGATTATTTAATTTTTCAACTGTCCTTATGATTTATTGACGAATTATATTGTACTGTATGGTTTAACATTCAGCACATATTCACACTTGCTGAATATACCGATAGTGTATTTATCTATAGGTTTTGTAATGGAAACGTCCGTATCATTTACACTTCATTCAACACCTTCTAGTAGAAGATAAAAATAGACGATTAGAATTTTGTCGTTAAACAATTGAAAATCACCAAGAGTATCTCTGTATTCAATAAAAATTGAACATGTTATTTGTACTTTTTTATTGGATTTTGTTCTCTTATTACAATCTTCTAAAATATTTTTAATTCCTCCTGGAACATTGATAAAAAATTGAAGTTTTTTTTTAATATTCATTGTTTTTATTATTTTATTTTATTTACCTTTCTTTTTCTTTATGTTTGACTAATAGCTTAAGAGTTTTAGAAAGGAGATTTAAATTGATCCGTGTTTGCTTGAATATCTAATGTAATTGATGGGATAATGTCGGATTTTAAAGGTAAATGTAAATTTGTTAACAGTTATCTAAATAACATACCTAGGTAAATTATACAATATTTGATAACATTATAATCCGTATTAAAGAATTAATAAAACTTTTAAGTTTTTTTTTAATGAAATTTCAAACTCACTATATTTTTATTTGAAGTGAAAAGAAAGAGAGAGAGATAACCCTCTACATACCTAAAGTATTATACAAGTTCGATTATTTTCATTTGTAAAGGGATTTATTTGAAATATACGTCCTGGAATTTGCTTGATAAGCATTCGTGATTGTCCTTGAAATAAGAGAGGATCTTCTTACAGAAACAGGCCACAAACCTCGCCAAAGGGCTAAACAGCCGTTATAAAGGGTATCCGGCCGTTGATGTTCACTTCAAAGTGTTAACTCAACCAGCCTTCTAACACCATTGAAATAGTTCGTACAACCTCTTAATTCATTACTATAATTACCTCAATTGTTTAAATTATAATATAGCTAAATTATAATCAAAATATTCCAAAAGAAATAATATTAATATAGAATTTTAAGAAAAAATATCATTAAATAAATAAATTAATTCTATTGGATTATTGTTGTACAGTTATATTTATTTAATTATTATTTATTTCTTTTATAGAACAAATTTACCCAGATACCATATATTATACAATATTTTTTTATTTTTAATTTTAAATTACTATTTATCTATGTACTACTGTAAGTAAAAGAATTTTCTTCTAGCAATCATCTTCATCCAGCGTGTTTATTTTAAGTCATTTCCATCCAATTCTTATTTTCTCCTATTTCCTTTATAAATATTTTATTTTAAATAGGGTAAAGTATACAGTCAGTCGTTGGCCCCGAGGCAGTTATTGGCCCCCTATCACACTAAAACACTTAATAAGAGATTTTTATTTTAAAAATTGCTCTATTAACTATGGCTATGTGATCGTTTGTTGTATAATTACTATAAAATACCTAAGCCAATAACTATAACAGGTGGCCTATAACTGTATTTTTTAGGTTTTTTTTAAAAGTGCTTATTCAAAATGTTATGAGAAAATGATATTTTATTTATTCATCAAAATGCTCATAGTATCTATGTTCTGAAAACCTAATTTGACCCAGATTGTTCCGCAATTTGCCCAGATATGCATTAAAGACTCCTAGGAGTTGCTTAAGGGGGCCAACGACTGTATGCTTTACCCCAGGGGTGAGCAACCTTTTTAACCCACGGGCCAATTTAAATTCTAAAATTTTGTGGCGGGCCTCACTTACTAATAATTTACAAAGCTTTATATATATACTAATAAACATTATAATATTGTTTATAAATAATCGAGACGAATAATAAAATTCTATTTTAGAAATGCTCGGCGGGCCGCAGAAAAATCTTTAAAGGGCCACATGCGGCCCGCGGGCCGCGGGTTGCTCATCCCTGCTTTACCCTATATATTCGTAAAATAACAATGACTTTTCTATTTTTCTAAATGTGGATACTAGAAATAAAATAAAATTAAAATATTAAATTATATTTTAATTAATAATGAAACATAATAAAAATTAATGTTATGTAATTAGAGTTTAATTATAAATTAAAATTATTCTATCACACTAACCTCCTATTCATTGACGTAATAAACAATACCTCCCTTACTATCGTCGGTCGGTAAAAATTTAGATTAATTTTTACAAGATAATATTCCAAAACGAGAAAAACTTATTTAATTATTTTTTTTTTCTGTAAATTGATGTATGATTGATTTAAAAAAGAAACAGAAGAAATCAATAAAACAAAATGAATGGTTCAAATTTAAAATGATGTTATATCGGATTGAAAGAACCTGGAAAATTTAAGTATATACCTATATATTAAAAATAGCATTAAAAGGTTGTAAAAATATCAAATTTAAATCGTTGGAATTTGTATCCAAGTTTATGTTGAATGATTTTCGGTAATATCAGTAAAAGAAAGAAGAGAGAAAGCCAAAAAGACCAGATGGGCTTCAACCGAAGGGGTACATTTGATCTTTATTGGCAATTCACTGGAAACGTGTCGAAAAGTCGAATTTTCTAAAGGAAATTGACCTCATCTTGGCACATTAGCTTTTTAACACGAAGAAGGAGTGAAGCAGAGATTAGTTCCTTTTCGGATTTGCCATTTTGTTTTTTCTATTATAATAATATCTTTAATATACCATTTATGTTCAAACAAAAGGATTTAAATCAAGAACAAAAGGTCGGTCGGTTTTCAAATATATAATATTGTTATGAAATGTTAAATATTCAATAGCATAAGTCTAAACCTGTAATAAAAAACAAAAGTTTTTATATATCATATATTAGAAGTTCTTGACAGTCGTATATTTTTTTTTTCTATAATATATGTTAAATAAAATTTGATTTATGTTTAGCCATTTTGAGTAGAAATCTCATTTATTTATTTCATTTAATTATTCATTTGTTAAAAAATTTAATTTAATTTATACAATGACAAAATTTAAATAAATGACTTTCATTAGATCCCTGCAGAGATATAAAAGGGTATTTGAAAAAAAAATATAATATTTTATAGGGAAATGAATATAAAGAGATGTGAGAGGATGGTATTATAGATAAGCTAAATAATTGAAGAAAAAAAAATGTTTCTACAATTTTAAATTATTTTTTTTCTATTTTGCATTTAATAATAATTTATTAATTCAATGATAAGTTTCCACTTTATGGTAAATTTTTTAAAGGTTCTCAAAAGTTCGAGAATAATTTGCCATTCGTATATATATAAATGTATCTCTGTTACACCATCACTTGAGAACGAATGACAAAGCCGATTTTGAAAAAAAAATTTATACATGAGTTTAAAATCCTTGAGTTTAATTAAATTAATTAGCGATTAAGTGAATCTACTTGGCGAATACTAGTTGTTTTGGTGTCACAAATTTATATCTAAAATTTTCCGCCCCTTACTACTACTCTCTTATCGGTCTTTAGCAGATATTGCGATCGAGGAAAATTGACCTGGGAGACATGATTATTATTGCAACCACTTCTTCGACTACGAGAAAAGTCTCCCATCTAGAAAAAAGCGCATTAGTGCTACATGGTATATAAATATATATATTTATATAGAATACCCTATCACCTGCCTTTCATTATAACGACTAGTGGTCAATAAAGTCCGTGCCTTTTTAAATGAAATAGAGGTTTTTGGATAAAAAAATATTTTATTTTTCAACGTAGTCTCCTTTAAGCTCTATATACTATGTCTAAAGTTTCACCAAATTTTTATCCCTTCTAAAAAATAAGATTTATCGTGGACATCAAAATAGGTATTTGTTTGTGAGATGATTTCATTGTTGGAGTCAAATCTCTTCATTTCTTCAAAACATTTCTTTCATTTCTTTGAAAACAAGAAATAGTCAATCCGGAGAAAAGGGCAGATGAGGGAGCAATTCGTATCCCAATTCATGGATTTTCATGGAAATTCACTTTTTTCCATTTTCTTCTCAAATTACGAGGTAGTCTGCTATTAATGGAATGCAAGCAAAAACTAAAAGGCTAAGCTGATTTAAATTTTGACAGGAATCAACTGATAGTTAGTTGGCTACTGACAAGAGCAGTGTTGCCATTTCATTTAAGAGACAGGAAATTTTTGACCTATCTTCGTAATATCCTCCAGTAACAGAACATCATCTTTACTTTTTTGAATGATCTATACACACAGGTACTCTAAGAATTCCTTTAATTTTTGACCTATCAAATTATCAAGATAGTATTACAATCACGAAAATTTTCGATGTCGAGATTTTGATGTTTTTATGTTTTGAAGGTCCCTGCGTCATTTTCACTAAGGTTGAGAAAATGCTGTGTGTGTGTGTGTCTGTTTGTGTGTGTGTGTATGTGTGTATGTAAACAAGAGTACGCAAAAACGGTTTGAGCTAGAATCATGAAATTTGGTACATGGGCATTATTCAAAATTCGTAGTTTTCTATCAACTTTTGAGAAATGTAACTCAACCGGAAGAGGGTCATAACCTACAACGTTTTGATTTTTTTTCCTCTAAAGTGACCGTTAAAATAAAGCTATATGTTTGATAGTTTTTCCCATGATGAAAAATTATTTAAAACTACTAAATATAGAATTTCAGCTTGATTGAATCTCTGAAAGTGTCGGAATTAATTTTTTAACACTGCAAATCACGAGCCAACACGTGACGTGGTGCCATCAACAAAAAGCCAAACATGCGCTGGTTTAATATTTATTATTTATTATTTATAATTTATAATTAATTAAATTTAATTTAAATATAATATATTATGTTATTTAATCCAATTCAAATGCGAGATAGTCGAGTGGAGACACTCCAGCTAATTTTATAAATTTTTAGAAAATAAACGTGTGTGTGGTTTAGGTTATATTTATAGAAGGGAATTTTACTTACTTAAAAAATTAAACAACCATATCTTATTTTAAATTATTAATATTAAAATTATTAAACGAACAGTTTTTTTAAAACAAAAGAAAATTAATTCTTTTTGACCAATATTTTTCTATTTATTTTTCTAATATTTATTAATCTCATTATCTGTTATTCCATCTTCACAAATAATGTCTTAAATTAAATAAAAAAATGGTAAACCTTGAATTAAAATATATTCTAGACTATATCGTAATTTTCTATCAACTTTTGAGAAATGTAACTCAACCGGAAGAGGGTCATAACCTACAACGTTTTGATTTTTTTTCCTCTAAAGTGAACGTTAAAATAAAGCTATATGTTTGATAGTTTTTCCCATGATGAAAAATTATTTAAAACTACTAAATATAGAATTTCAGCTTGATTGAATCTCTGAAAGTGTCGGAATTAATTTTTTAACACTGCAAATCACGAGCCAGCAATTGACGTGGTGCAATCAACATGCGCTAGTTGAATAAATATGATTTATTAATTTTAATTTATAATTTATATAATTAATTAAATTTAATTTAAATATGATATATGTTATTTAATCCAATTCAATTTGCGAGATAGTTGAGTGGAGACACTCCAGATTTATTTCTATAAAAGATTAAACCTAATTAATAATTGATTTCGGGTTAGATTTTCAATTTGATACTTTGTTGTTTAATTTTTAATGTTTCTTAATGAGGTGATAATGTCAGGGGAGGGAAATTTCCTCTCTGCTTTGTAAATATAAAAGAAATTTTTTTTTATTTTATTCTCCCTCGGGATCTAAGCCCATTTAAAACATAATGATCTTATGTCAAATTTATGAATACATATAATATAAAAAAAATCTACAATTCGAGATTTTAATAATTAATATTTTGTTAATTACCAATTAATAATTTTCTTTTATTTCTAAGAAAATTTATATTTTATCTTATTAATTTTTTGACAGAAAGACTTGTAAATTTTAAGTCTTTCTCGAGGATTTATGAAAAATATAAAATATAATAAAAAATAAAAATTGATATAACAATTGATTATAAATAACTATTGAAAGAGGGAGTCCAAGAGAGCTTAGCCATTCATTTAGAAGGTAAATCGGCAGTAAGTTTAATATGCCTATATTAAAAACTATACAGTTAATATGTTAAGAGTGACAATGTTAAGACGACACAATATTTACCGGGTCAGTCAGGATTAAAATAAATTCGGTAATCTAATCTTATTAAACTAGCTAAAATTGTATATAAATATATATGTAAAATGGGTTCTCTGAAACCGCTCGATCGATTTTTTTGAAAATCACACCATAAATAGTATTTATAAAGAAAAATCGAGTTTTATTGATCACATCTCTGGGAAAAATAATACTCATTAGTTTTTTTTAATTTAAATAGATATGACACAGCCATATCCATATGTGTTTTTTATTGCATTAATAGATACATTTAAATTATTTGAAATTGTTTCACAACGTTTAGAAGATTCAATTTCGTCATTCAGCGCCTACGTAAAGATCTGTACAATTTTGAGTCTATATCGTCAAAATTTCCCGACAGAAAGACTTAGTTTCTGTGGTTATTGAATATATATTGAAAAAATAGAGGTATGTAATTTCATCGAAATCGGTTCAGCCAATTTTGACTCTATAACGTCGAAATTTCCATACACACAGTCATGAAAAATTCTAAAGTCACTGTTGGATTATAGAGCTCATGAAACTCGAAGATATGCAAAAATTTTAAATTCACAGCAAAGTGCAGAGAAAAACCTTTTTATCTATATATATACATATAAATAAATCAAATTTACGAAAATATATATATTTTATATCAACAGGTCTACTTTTCTTTCTTTCAGTGCATTAATACATACGTTTAAGGAGTATATGTTTTATTAGTCATTTAAGTTCTTTTAAATTATTGAAACGGTGACTCGGTGAATCAGGAATTAATATTACCTGCCAAACCCGGTAATAAAGAATCATTTTTTTTATATTGAACCAGGTATTATTATTGAGGACCCAAGGTTCCACTCATTTTAATCAGATTGATGCAATGATGTAACATTTAATGATTGTAATAAATAATTAAAGAATTGTATATCAATATTTTATAAAGGATCGAGCGAGAGCTCGGTGTCCCAGGTACTTCACGTTTATACTAAGCAGAAAAAAACCTTATAGATTATAAAAAAATATCAAATCTTATTATTATTATTTATTTAAGTTATTATCACACAGGTACTAAAAATAAAATTGTATATTATTAAAAACTAAATTTTTATAGAAACAAGGAATAAATTTAAAATGAAGGTATATTTGAATATTTATTTATTTTCATTTATTATTATTGCAATGTAAATTTACCTAGTAATGCAATCAACCACAAATTCAAATATGTATTTTTAAGGAAATATTTATTTTGTCAACTTTTAACCACCGATTTGTTTTATCAATTTTTTTTCTTTTTCCTGTTTTTTTTTATAAAAGTTTGTTTAGAATAGAATATGTAATTAAAATAAAATATGAAATAAATATATTCAATTTACAAATTAATCTCTTTTAATCTCTATTATTAATTATTCTGATGATGAATAATTAATCATTGAAAAAATAACAAAATGGATATCTTATTTTTATTTTACCTCTAATAATTTAATATATTATTAATGTATAATATAATTATTTATTTAATTTAATACTTTTGAATATTATATATATAAACTAAATCTTATATACCATTACGTGGATTAGTCATTAAAGAAAGTTTTCTAGGAAGTACACAATAGAAATTTGATTCTTCATTGCGGTAATTTAGTTAATTTTAAATAATTTTATAACCCAAATACTAATTTTTATTTTAAACTTGATTATATATATATATATATATTGATTGATAAAAGAAAGATTTTTCAATTATATCCTGAATTTAATTCTAAGTATTTTATTCTTTGAAAAGGATATTCCCAAGATTTGTTACATTCCCTGATTAAACCCTCAGGTGTTAAATTCTCCACGGGAGTTTCTTCTGGCATTGATTCCGCCCTTTTGTGGGTTGAATCCCAACCTTTTACCGATTTCTTATTATTCCGACCTGAATAGGAATTGTCTATTTTCCATTTTTGATCTAACTAAAAGAAAATTTCCAAGCAATGATGGTAACATTCAAAAAATAATGATTTTTATTTGAAAGTTAAGAAAAAAAATTAATTAACCATGTTGTTCGTATTGTAAAAATTATTTTTATTTTTATTAATATTAATCTATATCTATCTCTGTGACTCTACGGAACTCGAAAGTTCTTGGCCGCAGCAACCACACCCCTCCAAGTATTCCTATTCTGAGCCTTCCTGCCCCTATCCTCTCCTATCTCTCTCACATTCTTTCCCACATTATCTACCCACCGTGTCCTTCGTCTTCCAAGAGGACGTTTCCCACTCGGTCTCCCTGCCAATATATTTTTTGACATTCTATCTTCTCCCATTCTAGCCATGTGTCCTGCCCACCGTAGCCTCCTCGATTTTATAATGCATAGAGGTCATGCAATTCCTCGTTATGCAATCTTCGCCATTCTCCTGATTTTTCTTTGGCTCATAAATGCTTCGCAGAATTCTATTCTCAAATACTCAAAATCTACTCTCGTCACCTAAGGTCATAGACCATGCCTCACACCCATATAATACAACCAGTAAAATAATTGTTTTATATATTTTAAATAGATATTTATTAATATTAAAAATAATATTAATTATATTAATATATATATATATATATATATATATTGAAAGGGGCAGCATGGCTGAGTGGGTAGAGTACTAGATTTCTACACAGGAAGCCTGAGTTCGAATCCCAGCATAGAACTCAAGATTATATATTTATTTAATTTAATTAATTAATTAATAAAAAATAAAATAAAATAAAATAAATATAAAAATCTAATTCAATTTAACATCGGCTGCCCCACCGAAGAAGGCAAGGGGAAACCACTTCGGTCAAATTTTCCCATGAACACCCTACGACTCCTGTGGAGTTATTAGGGCCACGACACTTCCGCTAGGAAGTTATCGACAACGAAGAGATATATATTGAATAATTTAAACTTAAGATTAAATTCTAGATTAATAAAATATATCTAGATATGTCGAGATTATTATAAACACAATGAATAAAACTTGAAAATGAGTTATCAAATCTATAAAAAGAAGATTTGTAAAACAATCTTAATATTATATTTATATATGTATACGTCTCTTATACGTCTTATAGTGTTCTAAGAGAGAATTTTATGATTGAAAATTCAATTTACATAATAAGAATATAAATAAATTATAAATGTCACGTCAGACTAAAAATAGGCTTAAACCCCGATGAGTAATAAAAAAATTTCAGAAATATTTTGACTTTAGCAAAAAAAAAAAAAAAAAAAAAAAGCTTAGAGGATGCATTTTTCTTTGAGTAAATTTATAAATCTTTAAAAGGTGACGACTTTGTTTCTAAATAATCCTTTTCATGTTTTATATGTATATATATTTTTTTATGTTTCCGAGTTTAAATTAGTATCCCCAGTGACACCACCCTACCATCGGTGTTGTTTTGTTTAATCACCACCATAACATCAGCTAGCTTAAATTTAGATCCCTTTTCGAAATATAATCCTCTTAAAGGAAAGATGACAGTCTTTATGGTTTTCTTACTTATCTGATGTTTGTTAGATGGGTGAAAACATTTTTTATCTATTTGCACATGATATAATGAGTATACCTTTCATTATATTATAATAGCAAAGATTATTATAATATATTTACAAATTACATCTAATTAAACCAAATAGAAGTATTAGTAGTACTTATATAATATTTAAAAAGATATATAAACCTAAAAATGTGTGTTTGTTTTTATTTATTTTAATATTTTATATTAATACAAACATGTTTGTCTACTAAGGTATTTTTTTATTTTTATCAATATTATATATATATATATATATATATATATATATATATATAATATTGGGTACTTGAATTAATAATGAGCGTTTCACACAAGAGGCAGGCACTAGTGTATGTTTCAATATTCCAGTTTGTAATATCCAAATAAGTTCTTCTTTATTATTTTAATATGAAGAAATTAGCTGGAGTGTCTCCACTCGCAATTTAAATTGGAATAAATAAAATAATATAATAATATTATATTTAAATTAAATTTAATTAATTATTAATTATAAATTAAAATTATTAAATCATATTTATTAAACCAGCACATGTTTGGCTCTTTGTTGATGGCACCACGTCACGTGTTGGCGCGTGAGATTTGCATTGTTAAAAAATTAATTCTGGTACTTTCATCGATTCAATCAAGCTGAAATTCTATATATAGCAGTTTTATACAATTGTAATCATGTGAAAAACTATCAAACATATATCTTTATTTTTACGTCACTTTAGAGGAAAAAAATCAAAACGTTGTAGGTAATGACCCTCTTCCGGTTGAGCTACATTTCTCAAAAGTGATAGAAAACTACGAATTTTGAATAATGCCCATGTACCAAATTTCATGATTCTAGCTCAAACCGTTTTTGCGTAATCTTGTCTACACACACACACACACACACAGAGACATTTTTCTCAACCTTAGTGAAAATGATTCAGGAATCTTCAAAACGTATAAAACAACATCGAAAATTTTCGTGATCGCAATAGGGGCCGAGAGTCATCGAATCTCAGTGGAAGTTTACAGCAAGGATGCTCCATCTGAACAATCGTATCGTTTGGTCCAGCGATGGACAATACTTTGATTAATATATTTCTAACCACTATTTAAAAATAAATCCGTTAATTCCTAAAAAAAAGTTCATTATTAATTCAAGTACCCTATATATATAATAATAATAATAATTTATTAAATGAAACGAATAAATAAATTATACAATAAAAGGTTATTTTAAATGATACACACAAAAAGATTAGTTTTAAAAAATTCTGTTTAATTTTTTTCAAATTTCATTATGGTTAAAAAAAATTAATAATCAATAATACACACACCTTCATAATTGGAATATTAAATTTCATGTTTATTTTACGTATTTATCTCAATAAGTATTTTATTCAATAAATAATGGGTTTATGTATTATTTTTGTTAATGTAATTTTTATGTGTCTAAGAGAAAGTTGTGATACTCTTAAATTTTGATTCCATTCATATCATCAGAATTATTCAACAAGATAAATTCATTTTTTCCTTTCATCTTTTTCTTCATCATTTATCAAATGTCTATGTGACGATGTGCTTGATCCATAGATATTGAATTGATAATAAGAAAATTATTAACGATGAAATGATAAGAATCGATGTTGCAGAATCGATTTTTCTTTCTGATTTTTTCATTGATTGTTTTCCTGTTTCTCTTGAATTTTTTAACAATTGTTTATACGTTTCTTTAGTTACTTCGATCTCTTCATCAATAAATATTGATAGGATCTTCTCGGATTCATCATCATTCTTATACTTACAATTGATATGATGCTTTTGTGATGTTTGATTTTTGCTATCTTGCTTCTTCGTTTGTTCTTTCTCTTCATTCATTGTAAAATGTTTCTTTGTTAAATAATCACTTATAATTTTTGTTTCATTAATTTTACGTTTGTTTCTCAAGGTGAATAAACTTCACATTATTTTTATATTTAATATATTTTTGTTTTATTTAATAAATAAAAGAATTAAATATATAAATATATAACTCACTTAAAATGTATATATAAAGTATTTTTCATCAAAATCACAAAAAAAAAAATTAAATTGAAATAAAGAAAAATAAAGAATTGAATTTATTTTGAATTTCTATGAAATTTTAGATTTATTTTTACTTATTATTCTATTTTTAGGAGTATAAAAATAATTACAAAAACAAATTAAATATATAATATTAAAATAAATCTCTCTTTCTTTTCTAATGAAAATACTTATATTATTTGTTTTTTCAATATATATTATAGGTCGATATTCCATTAACTTTAATGGTTTTTTAAATAGTAAGAGTATTTATATAAATAAATATTTTTGTCTCGTTTTAATCAATAAACTATAATTTTCACTCAATATTCGTTTTTAGATAAGATTTTACTCTTTTATTCAAGGATGAGCCAATTATTGATTTTAATTTAAATATATTAAAATACTCTACTTGATTACTAGTTTACTACGACCTCATTAGAGTCCATAAAAAGACCACATTTGGGGTCCTGGGTATTTAGCCTCTAGATGAACTCTACTAACGATGCAATTATCTGTGCATTAATTTGACTTTTTTTTGTATTAATCCCCTTCCAGACTTTTTGTTATTGTTAAATTAATGTTTTCTAGTGTAGTCATTGTTAATATTTTAAATAGTATATAATAAATCGAAATATATGCATGATAAACAACAAAATTATAATAGTATTGTCTTTAAAATCGTAAATAATAATTATAATTGTTTTCCTAGCTAAAAAAAAATCAATTATTTAAATTTAAAACTTCTAAATGATTTTATATTTATTTTAAAATAAAGTAAATGTATTATATTTAAATAATTTTTCGCGACCTTTCTAAAATTATAAAATTTATAAAATTTTCATACTAATTTGTGAGTTCTATAAACAAAAAAATAAAAACACCTAAATTGATACCTTTTACCGACCGACGATAGTAAGGAGGTATTGTTTTCACACCAAATTTCACATGTGGAGATTTTTACATATCTCCACGAATCATGCATTTTCTAAACAGAAAAAAGTATTTTTAGCATGATGTCTGTCCGTCCGTCTGTCCGTCTGTCCGTCCGTCCGTCCGTATAGATGTGTACAGCCTGAACGGCTCAACCGATTTTGATGAAATTTGGTATATTTACTTAATGCATCAGTGGGATGAATTGATCAACTTTTGGTGCAATTCCGGAAACCGGAAGTGGTAGTATTAGCGATCGACGATAGGAAGGAAAGGGTTATTTTCACACCAAATTTCACATGAGGAGATTTTTTTATATATCACCACGAATCATGCACTTTGTATTGGTTTTATCCTCGAGAAAAATCATCTTTATTAGTTTTTTCTTAATTTAAAATTATATAACGTCATCCAGCCATTCATGACGTCACAGCCTGGTCTTACATATGTATTATAAATAAAATAAAATTAAAAATTTTTATGATATATCCATATCTGTTTTTTATTACATTAATAGATATATTAAAATTATTTCAAATTGTTTCTTTAGCTGGAAATTAATTTACTTCAAACCGTCGGTCGGTTCGGACCTGGCCACAGGTCAACTTATTTTTAGTTAATTTTGAAATTTTAGTTAGATATTTTTACATTATTTTAAATTTTTTGCTATCTATCATTTTGTTTATCCATTCAGTCAGTATTAATCATTTAATTATTATATATTTATTCTACTGATTAACTTTAATGGATTTAAATCAAAAGTTATATACAACTTTATACACAAAGTCTGATTCTGATGTTTCCTAGTATTGTAATTATGACAATTGTTATTCATTATTAAAAAATGAAAAGTTAAAATAAATATTTATTTATTTTTTTGTTTTGGAAAAATTGAACCTTGAATAAATTAATACTACATATGATATTTCAGAGTATATCAAGCAAATAAAAAATATATTTTACTGTTGCTATATATACCGTATATTTATATATATATATAATGATGGTTTTTCGCTTAAATAAATAACAATTTTAAACTAAATATATGTTAATTAATTGCCTTCTCTATTTTAGAAATTACAACTTTATTTTTATGAAAATAATTTATATTTTTTTCCCTACTATTAACGAAAAATTATTTGCCATGATAATAACCAAATTGTCAATGTATAATTTAAAAAAGTCAGTTGGTAATAATATGAGAGACAATAAACCCGCATGGCAACACACAACAGATTGTTTCCTAATGGATAATCATCAGCTATTGAATTACCATTGTGATCATTCACATATATTATATATATATATATATATATATATATTATAAATATAACCAAAAATTTAAAAACAAAAATTAGAAAAAGATTTAATATCTACATTGATATAATCGTAAAATAAATTCTAGTGTGATTGTTTTCTTTGGAAAATGCAAATAATTCATCGGTTCTCTGATCATTTTTTTAAAAGTATTTTCATCTGTTTGCACTCCCCTCTCCACTTCATTTACCCGTCTCCCTCCTCCCATACTTGACTTGTGAATTCTATTCAATCAATTTCCAGTTGAATTGAAAAAGTGTGGAAATAAAAATCCCATTATTCAGTATTAATTCCTTAAGCCTGAACTTTTCTCTCCTCTTTCCCATTCTTTCCTTTGGTGGTATTTTCGTTGTACCTCATTGAAATAACATTATTTCTTTTTATCTTTTAAATTGTAAAGACAAGAGTTAAGAAGATTATTTGCAAGGTATTGACCGAATTTATTTTATCTCAAGGTTTGATATTTAAGAGCTTGATTTTAATTGAAATTAAACATCGGTTGGAAGATAGAGGGAGAGGATAAAGAATATGACTAATATGTGTGTATATCTTTTTTTAATTTCTTTTATTTATAACATATATTCAGACCACATTAGTTAGTAACAGTGCTAGTTTCAGTGATAATTGGAGGCTTCATAACATCGTCAAGTTATACTTTATCTATCCTTTCATCCAAAACACCAACTATGATTCTTGGTCATACTAACTAAAAATCAAAATTCTAACGGTCCCAAGCCTGGCTGAAAAAGGAGGAGGGTTGACTTCAGATTAACGACCTCACCATGTAAAAATACAGATGTTATAAAACACGAATATAAGGCTTGGAACTGGATGGATAAATCTTTGAAAACCAAGCGAAGGAAATTGTATATCAGGGGTGGCCAACATGTCGACCGCAAAGGCTTTAAAAGTAGCCCGCGAAGCCAAAGTTGGAAAAGTTAAAAGGTAAAGGACATGATTTTTCCATGGGAAAGGGAAGACAGAAAAAATCATGAGCTCACGTGAGGGCAGGAACGCCAATCCCTGAAATAGAATTCTTTTCTACTGGGATTATAGAAAAGAATCTACACGTTACCCAGGATATTATTTTTGAATTTATTAAAAATTAATTTTACATTTCATGAAACTTATTCAATTTTTTCTTATTGCTTCATATATAAAAACAATAAAATTATTTCCTTCCTTTTCAAGTAATTTTTATGTTATTTTAAGTTATTTATTTTTGAATATAAAATTTGAAAATAGAATAGAATAGCAGGAAAAATGTTTCAATGTTAAAATACAAAAAAGAAGGAATGATTGGGATGGAAAAGTTGGTTAAATCGATTTATTTAAAATCGATTTAAAAAATTCGTATTAATTTATTTGTCGTATAATACGTAGTATAATTAAATTGTATATAATTTCATTTAACGAAGGGGAAATAATATAATTTATTTTGAAAATAAAGTCAAAGGCAGTTGAATCTCATCCATTGTGGGTAAGCAAGAGATTGCTATGCTGTCCCCTTCAAGGTCACCGAGAAGCAAAGCATTGGAGGTGGGGCGAAATTTATTAAATATATATAATTAATATATCAGCAAAAAGTTAAAAATCTATATTTTATAAAATTAAATTTTTATTTGAATCTTTTCTAAAATTTATTAAACTTCATTTAAATTAATAGGAATAAATAAATTTACAATTAATTCTTGATTGAGGGATGATTTCGGTGGTGACGCCGGTCAACGTCTTCGACTGGAAAGGGAATGCTAACTGATTGCTGATTGCGCTCGAAGCTCACCGGCAGGCCAGGAGGGAGGGTGGGTGGGGAGGTGAGAAGAGGTGGCGGAGGGGGTCAACATGGCGGCAAATCTTTTCAATCTGTCAAAATTCAATAATTAATATTTAATCAACGAAGCACCGTAAAATTATATAATAGTAGTGAAAATGAATCTACGTTTCATGATGAATCTATTCGTATAGGTTTTATCTGTTATGAGGCAAGATTTTTGTTGAACTGTAAAAATAAACCAATATTAAAATTAATTAAAAATTTCCATTTAATGATACAAAAATTCAATTTTATTTAGAATCTGGCTAAAATTATGGTCAATGGATTGGTCTTGGTCACAATTTATAAGATTTAGTCAAAAATTTTAATAAAATTAAAAACATTGATTTGATTGGTTTTTCTCCATTCTCCAAAGCGTACTATAAATATGAGTTCCAAGTTTTATACTAATGTGAAGCGTTGGAGAGGTGGGTCCTCTCAGAGACACTTAAGACATGTCTCACTCGTGAATATAGAGGGTTTTGCTAGTCTGAGAATTGACGTAATCTGGATATATTTGAATCAACCCCCTTCGGGGGTTGATTCAAATATATATAGGAGACTCTTAAGAGTCTCCTATAAGAGACAAGATTTCAATTTTTTTTTTCTTTTTAATGAAGCTATGCTAGGTATTCTCCTTCATCCAAATAAATTTGATTTTTTGAATGATCAGGGGAGAGGGGAGAGAAGAGAAAGGGAATGGATGGAAAGGCGTCAATGGGTAAAGGACATGATTCCTCCAGGTAGAAGAGGGATTTAGAAGAAATCATGAGCTCACGTGAGGGCAGGGACGCCAATCCCTGAAATAGAATTCTTTTCTACTGGATTTATAGAAAAGAATCTACTCGCTACCCGGGATATTATTTTTAAATTTATTAAAAAATAATTTTGGATCATAATCATCCTCTATTATCCTATGTTATTACATCTTTTATATACCATATATTTATATTTTTCTTATCCCGATAATTTATATACTTTTTATCCAAAGGCTTCCCTTTCTCAAAACGCCGTTTAGTCCTAGACTACTCTACTCTACCCAAATTTCGCCTCTACCTCCCCCTCCACTCATATCCATTCCAAAATGAAGTATTTATTTTAATTGAAGTTATAAATTTAAATGAAAAATAACAGCCCTTCCATTTACAATTTTTTTTTTATTAATATTATTATAATAATTAAAACTAACATATCTTTCATATATCTAAGAACATATATAAATATATTATTGATTTAACCTTTCTATATTTTAGTATTTGAGTATATAATTAATAATATATAATTTTTTCCTATTTTTTAGCACTTTATTACAAACATATTATATATTTTAATTTGTTTATTCCTTGATTAAAAATAATATAAATATAAAAAATATTTATTTATTACATAATAATAATAATATTATTATATAAGATAAATATATAAAAATAAATTCAATTGAAATTTATTGAAACGATTGTGTCAAGATTCAACATTTCAATTCATACTTGTCCGCTCAATCAAATTGAAAGATAACAACCAACTTGTTATATTCAATTAAAAAAAATAATAGAAGTAAATCTAATTAATAGAATTAAAATAATAAAGCAAATATTTATTTATTATATAAATAGATAATTATAATTATATTATATTATATATAAGATAAATAAATAAAAGTAAATTCAATTGAAATAAAAAATCTATATTTTATAAAATTAAATTTTTATTTGAATCTTTTCTAAAATTTATTAATCTTCATTTAAATTAATAGGAATAAATAAATTTACAATTAATTCTTGATTGATGATTTCGGTGGTGAAGCCGGTCAACGTCTTCCACTGGAAAGGTAAAGGGAACAGCTACGATTGCTTCATTCAAAGTTGCTGAAACTTTGATTAAACACTACAAACCGTTTCAAGATGGGGAATTATCTTCTAAAATTTAAAAATTATTTGCCCATATCCATAGTCGACCGCAGACTATATTTTATTGAAAAAGTAGCCCCTAAAAGCTAAAAGTTTGGCCACACCTGTTGTATATGAATGGAATGTTTTTTGGAATAAGCCAGGAGCAGCTATAAAACCCATCGGAGTGTTAAAAAGATATAAAATGGATATCATTGTTATTCAAGAAATATGATGGCAAACATCAAAATTGGTAAGTCAGTGATGTTATACAGCGATATGGTGAGTTTGTTGGTTTTGTTGTGTGGTTAAGAGACTAATAATAATATAATGGACTTCAAACCAATAAATGAATAGATGTAAAGGGCCGGAGGCCGGGTGAAAAAAGAAAATTAAAATAAAAAGGCGATCTGTGTGGTGAGAATTGTTTATTTGAACAATCCAGGTTTTATATATACAGCGAGTTGAGTTATGTACAAATTACGAGAGAAAGGACACAAAGGGGATGGTGATAGGGTGCGAATCGGGTGGTATATAAGGGCGAGAGAGAGAGAGAAAGAGATAGCGGTTGTGTGGATGTGTATAATGAGAGATGTGGAAAACGTAATTGGAAGCGGTGGAGTTCTCAGCAACAAGGGTTGGCTGAGAGACGAGGGGGTGGTGTGGTGTGGTGAGTGATAAAAAGGGGATAAATAAGTGTATTAAAGGGATAAACGAAGATGGCGGTTGAGGGATTCCTTGAAACAAGGTATTCAAGGAGGCGATGTGGTTGCGAAGAGAGGTGGGAGTCAAGTGGTCTCTGTGGCGACGGTCGGCCGGACTCAGGCCAAGAGGGGGAACGGTGAATCGTGCAAGAACCACTAGATGGCGTGAGACTTCACGACTGAACATCCTCCCCGGCCGTTGAAAGATGAGTTTTCTTTCAACTATTATTATTGCTGAGGAAGAGGGCATTGTTCTTCAGGGGTTAACACTGCGCGGGTGAGTGTGCCTTGATCTTGAGCGAAGAAGACTTCTGGTACGCCATCCGGTCCCGAAGTAACGTTGATGATAGGATCCAACGTTCACTGCAACGGGGGCGCACCTCCTCCTTGATGAACCAGGTATTGAGAGGGCTGATGTTGACCAATATGCGAAGAAGGGCCTTGTTGGCCTAAATGTGGAGATGGCTGTTGATGTTGAGTAAGATGTTGTTGAGGAGAAGTTTGTGAAACTTGCTGATGAGTTTGTGAACTATGTGTTTGTTGTTGACTGCTCAATTGGGAAGGATTTTGTTGATTAATCATTTGTGAAGTTTGGTGATGCTGTTGGACAATATGTTGTGAAAGATGAGGAGGTGGACTATTAGTTATATTGTATTGGGAAGGGGTAGATAACGTAGTGGAGGGATCAGCGAACGGCTCAGATATATACGGCGGGGAAGGAGGAGGTGACATCGGAAGAATAGAGGGTTGTGAGGGGGGAGTCGCAGAATTTGTAGGTAAGGATTGAGGTGATGGAGTGTGAAGGAGAGTATGATGATGTGCGTGACAAATATGACATCTGTCATGGGACGGGCAATGATCGATATGATGTGAACCTAAACAATTAAAGCATCGCTGAAATTCTCCACAAAGTTGTGCGCGTTGACCTGGAGTCAAGCTCCGAAACTCACGACATTGTCGGAGATGATGACGACCTTGACAAAACACACAGGGTAATCCATAGTTAGTGGCATTACTGGACTTCAACGAATGCCTCGTTTGCATCACTGATGAGTAATTGGAAGGGATGGAAGGTGGAGAGGTTTTGGATACCTGAGTTTTGTTGCACGAGTTCGATCGAGATGGAACAATAGGAACCTTTGTGACTGAAGCTTCCTCTGATGCTCGGCAGATGCGTTCTAGAAATGACAATATGTCATTGACTGTGGGTAAAGCCTCTGAGCCGTAAAACTCTTCGAACCTCCTTCGGAGTTCACCGGGGAGTTGTCGCATTAAGATTCGGCCAATGAGAATGCCCCATGAATCGACGACAGTCTGTAAGGTAGGTTGAGCTCGAAGGGCTTCCATATTCTCATAATAAGAATTAATAAACGGACGTAATTGAGCAGGACTCTGCGATGAAGGTGGGGAGATGTTCAATAAAGCGTCCATGAATGAATAGCTAATCAATTTGGGTTGATCATATCGGAGGCTAAGCACCTTCCATGCCCGGGAGAAGCAGTCAGCGACCATACCCAAAGAGGTGATAAGTTGGCGCGGCTCCCCTTGCACTGACGAATAAAGGCAATTATATCGTTGAACTTCCGAGGCGGTAGAGTGACTGAGAAGCATCTCGGAAACTATGTGTTTGAACTGCGGCCAGTCACGAAAACTGCCTGAAAAGGTAGGAAGCCTGAGCTCAGTTAGTCGAGGCGAAGGATCAGAATGAGGAACTGGTGGGATAACCTTATGATCTTCAGAGCACCGATTATATGTAAGTTCAAAGTCCGACACCTTTTGTAGGATTTGGATTTGAATATGGGAAAATTTAACTCGATTCTCGGGTTCCACCGAGGCGTTATGAGCTATACACCGCTTTGTCAATTGATCTAATTGATCCAACATATTACAAAGCCGGGTGAGAATGGATTTGAAGGAATGTGCGTTAGCTGGAGTGATCTCCTGCTCCTTAGACGACAGGTAAGTGACCGAAGACAACAATATCTCCAACTCCATTTCACAAATGTTGCCTTCACGCTCTTGCTTGGCAATTTTAGTTGTGGGTTGAGCCATGGCGTATGTGAAATTAGATATATATATAGAAAATATTCGGGATGAAAGACTATACAATTCAAATATAAGGAATTAACAAGGTAACTATATGCGTATGGTATATAATAGAATTGTATTTAACGAATAAGAAATTTTTATATAATATAAAAACAATGTAACAATGGGATATATAAGAGAATTGAATTTAAAGATTATGAAATTAAATATAATATAAGAAAATATTTGAAATGAAAGCTTATAAATTTTAAATATAAGTATTAAGAAGATAAATATATAATATGCTTATGATATATAAATAGAATTAAATTTAGAGATTAAGAAAATTTCATATATAAAAAATTAAAAAATTTATTATTTGATAGAAATAATATATGAAATAGCTACCTAGCGATAGAAGTTGTATTTCCAACTGGTATCTGGTGTGTCGAAGGACCATGTAAAGGGCCGGAGGCCGGGTGAAAAAAGAAAATTAAAATAAAAAGGCGATCTGTGTGGTGAGAATTGTTTATTTGAACAATCCAGGTTTTATATATACAGCGAGTTGAGTTATGTACAAATTACGAGAGAAAGGACACAAAGGGGATGGTGATAGGGTGCGAATCGGGTGGTATATAAGGGCGAGAGAGAGAGAGAAAGAGATAGCGGTTGTGTGGATGTGTATAATGAGAGATGTGGAAAACGTAATTGGAAGCGGTGGAGTTCTCAGCAACAAGGGTTGGCTGAGAGACGAGGGGGTGGTGTGGTGTGGTGAGTGATAAAAAGGGGATAAATAAGTAATTGGAGGCTTCATAACATCGTCAAGTTATACTTTATCTATCCTTTCATCCAAAACACCAACTATGATTCTTGGTCATACTAACTAAAAATCAAAATTCTAACGGTCCCAAGCCTGGCTGAAAAAGGAGGAGGGTTGACTTCAGATTAACGACCTCACCATGTAAAAATACAGATGTTATAAAACACGAATATAAGGCTTGGAACTGGATGGATAAATCTTTGAAAACCAAGCGAAGGAAATTGTATATCAGGGGTGGCCAACATGTCGACCGCAAAGGCTTTAAAAGTAGCCCGCGAAGCCAAAGTTGGAAAAGTTAAAAGGTAAAGGACATGATTTTTCCATGGGAAAGGGAAGACAGAAAAAATCATGAGCTCACGTGAGGGCAGGAACGCCAATCCCTGAAATAGAATTCTTTTCTACTGGGATTATAGAAAAGAATCTACACGTTACCCAGGATATTATTTTTGAATTTATTAAAAATTAATTTTACATTTCATGAAACTTATTCAATTTTTTCTTATTGCTTCATATATAAAAACAATAAAATTATTTCCTTCCTTTTCAAGTAATTTTTATGTTATTTTAAGTTATTTATTTTTGAATATAAAATTTGAAAATAGAATAGAATAGCAGGAAAAATGTTTCAATGTTAAAATACAAAAAAGAAGGAATGATTGGGATGGAAAAGTTGGTTAAATCGATTTATTTAAAATCGATTTAAAAAATTCGTATTAATTTATTTGTCGTATAATACGTAGTATAATTAAATTGTATATAATTTCATTTAACGAAGGGGAAATAATATAATTTATTTTGAAAATAAAGTCAAAGGCAGTTGAATCTCATCCATTGTGGGTAAGCAAGAGATTGCTATGCTGTCCCCTTCAAGGTCACCGAGAAGCAAAGCATTGGAGGTGGGGCGAAATTTATTAAATATATATAATTAATATATCAGCAAAAAGTTAAAAATCTATATTTTATAAAATTAAATTTTTATTTGAATCTTTTCTAAAATTTATTAAACTTCATTTAAATTAATAGGAATAAATAAATTTACAATTAATTCTTGATTGAGGGATGATTTCGGTGGTGACGCCGGTCAACGTCTTCGACTGGAAAGGGAATGCTAACTGATTGCTGATTGCGCTCGAAGCTCACCGGCAGGCCAGGAGGGAGGGTGGGTGGGGAGGTGAGAAGAGGTGGCGGAGGGGGTCAACATGGCGGCAAATCTTTTCAATCTGTCAAAATTCAATAATTAATATTTAATCAACGAAGCACCGTAAAATTATATAATAGTAGTGAAAATGAATCTACGTTTCATGATGAATCTATTCGTATAGGTTTTATCTGTTATGAGGCAAGATTTTTGTTGAACTGTAAAAATAAACCAATATTAAAATTAATTAAAAATTTCCATTTAATGATACAAAAATTCAATTTTATTTAGAATCTGGCTAAAATTATGGTCAATGGATTGGTCTTGGTCACAATTTATAAGATTTAGTCAAAAATTTTAATAAAATTAAAAACATTGATTTGATTGGTTTTTCTCCATTCTCCAAAGCGTACTATAAATATGAGTTCCAAGTTTTATACTAATGTGAAGCGTTGGAGAGGTGGGTCCTCTCAGAGACACTTAAGACATGTCTCACTCGTGAATATAGAGGGTTTTGCTAGTCTGAGAATTGACGTAATCTGGATATATTTGAATCAACCCCCTTCGGGGGTTGATTCAAATATATATAGGAGACTCTTAAGAGTCTCCTATAAGAGACAAGATTTCAATTTTTTTTTTCTTTTTAATGAAGCTATGCTAGGTATTCTCCTTCATCCAAATAAATTTGATTTTTTGAATGATCAGGGGAGAGGGGGAGAGAAGAGAAAGGGAATGGATGGAAAGGCGTCAATGGGTAAAGGACATGATTCCTCCAGGTAGAAGAGGGATTTAGAAGAAATCATGAGCTCACGTGAGGGCAGGGACGCCAATCCCTGAAATAGAATTCTTTTCTACTGGATTTATAGAAAAGAATCTACTCGCTACCCGGGATATTATTTTTAAATTTATTAAAAAATAATTTTGGATCATAATCATCCTCTATTATCCTATGTTATTACATCTTTTATATACCATATATTTATATTTTTCTTATCCCGATAATTTATATACTTTTTATCCAAAGGCTTCCCTTTCTCAAAACGCCGTTTAGTCCTAGACTACTCTACTCTACCCAAATTTCGCCTCTACCTCCCCCTCCACTCATATCCATTCCAAAATGAAGTATTTATTTTAATTGAAGTTATAAATTTAAATGAAAAATAACAGCCCTTCCATTTACAATTTTTTTTTTATTAATATTATTATAATAATTAAAACTAACATATCTTTCATATATCTAAGAACATATATAAATATATTATTGATTTAACCTTTCTATATTTTAGTATTTGAGTATATAATTAATAATATATAATTTTTTCCTATTTTTTAGCACTTTATTACAAACATATTATATATTTTAATTTGTTTATTCCTTGATTAAAAATAATATAAATATAAAAAATATTTATTTATTACATAATAATAATAATATTATTATATAAGATAAATATATAAAAATAAATTCAATTGAAATTTATTGAAACGATTGTGTCAAGATTCAACATTTCAATTCATACTTGTCCGCTCAATCAAATTGAAAGATAACAACCAACTTGTTATATTCAATTAAAAAAAATAATAGAAGTAAATCTAATTAATAGAATTAAAATAATAAAGCAAATATTTATTTATTATATAAATAGATAATTATAATTATATTATATTATATATAAGATAAATAAATAAAAGTAAATTCAATTGAAATAAAAAATCTATATTTTATAAAATTAAATTTTTATTTGAATCTTTTCTAAAATTTATTAATCTTCATTTAAATTAATAGGAATAAATAAATTTACAATTAATTCTTGATTGATGATTTCGGTGGTGAAGCCGGTCAACGTCTTCCACTGGAAAGGTAAAGGGAACAGCTACGATTGCTTCATTCAAAGTTGCTGAAACTTTGATTAAACACTACAAACCGTTTCAAGATGGGGAATTATCTTCTAAAATTTAAAAATTATTTGCCCATATCCATAGTCGACCGCAGACTATATTTTATTGAAAAAGTAGCCCCTAAAAGCTAAAAGTTTGGCCACACCTGTTGTATATGAATGGAATGTTTTTTGGAATAAGCCAGGAGCAGCTATAAAACCCATCGGAGTGTTAAAAAGATATAAAATGGATATCATTGTTATTCAAGAAATATGATGGCAAACATCAAAATTGGTAAGTCAGTGATGTTATACAGCGATATGGTGAGTTTGTTGGTTTTGTTGTGTGGTTAAGAGACTAATAATAATATAATGGACTTCAAACCAATAAATGAATAGATGAATGTGCTATATGAGACTTCGAGAGAAAATGTATAATTCCTCTCTATTCTCTTTGCATGCCCCGTCAGAAGATAAAGACGAGAACATCAAAAATATTTTTAAAACTCATTAAAAAAAATCCTTAAAGAAGCACCAAAGCGTGACAATAGCACCAATAACATACATGATCAATCTAATGACAAAGGTTTACGCATAGTAAACTTAGCGGCAGCTTACAACATCTAAAAATGCGAAGGAGGTTAGGGGGATTCAGACCTAGAGAAACTAGTATTTTGAAAGATGACGATCTAGTGACTAATATAAAAAAGAATTTTTAAATTCATGAAAGACCTCTTGAATCCTATAGATGTAGTTAAATCTCCCAGTTCTTGTGTGCAAATGAATAAACCAACATTGGAGAAAACAATATTTTTTATTAAAAAAAACTGAAGAATAACAAAGCTTCAGGAAGAGATGCCATCCCAGTAGAATGCCAAAGGCAGGGAGGGAGGAAATCGCATAAAAAAAATCACAAACTAAAAATGAGGAGGAACTTTTATTGAGGTTTGAAAGGAAGATTCTTAGGACAATCTTTGGCCTAGTGTTCGACATAAAGACACAAACTCATAAAATTCGATCCAATCTGGAGTTCCGTGGCTTGTATTATAACTAACCAGACATGAATTAAAGACTGATTAAAATTAGGCGAGTTTAGTGGGCTGGGCACATTGTGGAACCTAAAACTATATATGATCATATCATATAATTATTTGTGATTAAACTTTGTTCTAATTTAGTAAAAATTACAAGAATAAAATAGTTTATTTTTTTACTAGTAGAGATTATATCAAGAAAATATTTTTTTTAATATTTGCAATTATTTTAATAATGCTAGACGATCATGACATCTACTTAATTTTGATTAGTCAACTTTAAAAAATTTCTAAATTACTTTAAGAATATAAAAAAAAATCTTGTTAAAATTGGATAAGACAGACATTCTATATGTAAATAAAATGTTTGCTAGCCCGTGCATAAACCTGAGTTTACTGATAATAGAGATAATTGATTTTGTTTTTCCTTAAATCCGTCTATATATTATATTTAAAGTAATATATTTTTTTGATATTATATATTGAGGATTATTCAATTGATGAGCATTCAGCATATTTAAATAGGTTTGTCTAAATTATTAGTTGTAGATTGAATTGAAATAAAATTGAATTAATAATATGCATAGATAACAAATCATAACAGTATTGATTCAGCGTTTAACTATTCTATTCTGGGTTAAGATTGATTGGAAAAAAATGTTAACTAGATATGTTTTTATAAACTCCTCAAAAGATTAATATGCACTTGGATCAACAAAGCTTGCTATTTGTTTATCCGATAAAATAAAAAGACAAAACATTTTAACCAAAGTAGAAAATGCAAGGGTGGATTTAACGGGACAATATCATGTTCATCCTACGAAGGTAAATTTATCTTTAATCCTTAAAAAACGATTTGTTTTAACTTGAACAAGAATATATATATATAAACATGTGTAGATATAAATTTATTCTTAAAAGTTAAAAAAAAAAGATTAAATTAATTAAATAATTAAAATGAACCCACGATAATAAAACAATTTTTAAAAGAAATTCATTTATAATTAATAAATAATTATGAAAAAGATTTTTATTAATATAATTTATAAATATATTCGTAATTAAAATTAATTTTCAAATCAATATTAAATAAAATAAATTAAATTTAAAAATGACTTCAAAAATTAATTTCTATATATTATATTAATCCTATTTTTGCTTAAGATACAAGTTATATTTTTATTATTAAGGGGATTTTTATTAAAACGCCACATATTGCACAACATAATGTACAACGTTTCGACTGCTTATTCTACAGTTGAGTCAGAGCAATCGTACAGTACTTGTGATAATGACTGTAGAATAAGCAGTCGAAACGTTGTAAATTTATTTAACTAAATAAATAAATTAAACAAATATGTGGTGTTTTAATAAAAATTTCTTTAATAATTATAAAAACCACAAATATTTTAATAAATATATTCGAGAAAAATAGATTCTTATTAAATATAAAATAAGAAATAAAATTAAAAATGATTACAAAAAAAATATTAATTAAATATTTATTTAAAGTTAAAAAATAAAGTAAAATATAAGAAATAAAAATAAATTTATAATAATAATAAATAATTTATAAGAGATAATACAATACTTATTATCAAGGACGATTTAATTTCCATCTTCTATAATGATATCATTATATTATTAATATTATTTTGAGAGGAATTTCTAAATCGCTCAATGGGTCAAGTCCTTGCCATTAGCTGCTAAGCGTCAGTAATCCACAAGCTAAAGTGCTCTCCGTTCAACCGTAATTGTCAATAATGCTTAACCGATTTACGTGGTTTAATATTTGTTTATAGAATAGATCAGAAGATTGAATTTCCAATCAAATGAAGTCATGTATATATATATATACCTTTATCTAAATCAGGGGTGTCTAAACTATGACCATTTGAGGGCCACATTGCCAAAAAAAAAATGCTGGACCCCACATAAATATCATTTTACTTTTTTTTTTTTTTTTTTTTTTTAGAACCATATTGAAAAATTTTAAAAAGTCGGAAAAGTCTAATTCCAAAATCATTTTAACATCATTAGAACCATATTGAATTAAAAATTAATTAAATGTAAATATTTTCATAATTTGGGTTTGGGCCGCATCTCAAAGGGTTTTGGTCCGCATGCCACCCGGGGGCCACAGTTTAGACACCCCTGATCTAAATATTACATTTATTTCTATTCTTCATGTATCTTATACGGATTTATTTTTTGATATGTATTAAATTTGAAAATAAGCAAAATTCCTATTGAAATTTTAATTAATTTCTATATATTTATAGGAAATCAATTGGTAATTTTTTTTTTATTTATTTTTCTGTAAAATGGAAATAATTACAAATGAGTTAATTCCAGAACTTAAATTCCAGAAATCTATTTTAATTATAAAACAGGCCTCAAATATTTTAAATTGAAATGTAGCTACATATATTAACAAATGATCAAAATTGGAATTTAAGAGATAATCAAATAGATATTTTCTAATATTTAAATTATTAATATGTAGATTGCTAGAGTTGGTCGCCCAACAACTATAAAAATAAAAATGAATATATTATATATAAATTAGATTTATAAGTTTGAGGAAAAAAAAATGGTTGTTCACCCTAAATTAAAAATTTAATTTTAATATAAAAAATATTTAAAATATACATATTTTTTAATTCTAATTTAATCTTTTTAAATTTTAAATAATAAATAGCTTTTTTAATTTAAAAAAAATCTACATATCTCTCAGAAAAGCCTCTTCTATTAAAATTCTAAAAAACATTTAATATTATAAATTTTATTTTCTGAATGGAATGCTTAACGATTTATATCAATAGATATTAATGGAATTTTTAAGATTCTTGTCATTTTTTAATTAAATTCATATTTGCACTGATTGACTATAGCTCATGCTTGGAAGGAGAGTCCGTGAACGCGTTTTATCAATATTACGAGTTAGGAAAGCAAAAAAAAATATTTTTTTTTTCTTTTTAAAGTAAGTAAAATGATATTAAAAACTTATTCGTAACTTTTCAAAGTCAATAAAAAATCGTATTATATAACATTTATAGCTACTAAATGTTGTTTCTTTAAAAGAACAAAAATAAAAATAAAAATAATTAACTCATAATTGAAAATGATCGACTTTCGTTGATTATAATTTCGATTTTCCTAAAGTAATTAACTGAATTGTTGAGGAAATACTTAAGAGAGATAAGAAGAAAGACAACTTAAGTTGATATCGTAGAAACCGTCGATGGAATCGATATGGAAATAAATTGCACGGCCCGACAGCTCCTGGTGAATATGTCCGGGCCTCGCCACTTGTCTGCGCCGGAGGCTCCTCCGATTAGGGGGCAACTTGGCCTGAGTCACAAATCTCCCCCAGGATGAAGTCCAATAAGCCCTTAGGGCATCGGATCACGCACACAAACCTCGCCCGGCTTTTTTTCACAATCACCTGTTTGTGTTATTTATGACTTAAAGGCGAGAGAAAAAGACGTATTTATTGTTTTTTCACCCCCTGAAAAGTGATTTACCGTCTGGACAGAGAAATTATTTGATATATTTCATATAAAAATGAATCTCATTTTATAGGTTCGGTATATTTAGTTAATAAATTAAATTGTAATTACAATTTTACAATAGAATAATTTGTTGACATTTTATTTAGTGAGTTAATTATGAAAATTATATTTTTTTTTACTTGTATGTTTATAATGCTTGTTAAGTTATTATGAACAACAGTAATACTGTAATAAATAATATTTTAAAATGCTGGGCCGCACATAAATATCATTTTACCTTTTTTTTAAAACCATATTGAAAAATTTAAAAAGTCGGAAATATTTAAAAGTCTAATCCCAAAATCATTTTACATTTGTTTTTTTTTTTTGAACCATATTAAAAAAATTTAAATATTTTCATAATTTGCGTTTGGACCGCATCTCAAAGGGTTTTAGGCCGCAGTTTAGAAACACCTGCTCTATAATGAATTTTTAAATAAAATTAAAATTGTTTTTTAATAAAATATTCCTAGATGAAATGTAAAATGTTAAAATAATGAAATGTTAATTAACCACCACCATTTTGATACCTATGTGCAGTGGCGGATTAAGTTGATTGAGGGCCTCGGGCGGTAAAATTGAAATAGGCCCTCTGTTATTTATAATTATAATTGAAAGACAAATTTTGTTTATATTATAATTTAGGCTGTTTTATACTTACATATATAGTACTTATGTAAATAATACATAATTTTTACTGTGATCCCTGAGACCCAAAATTGACTATTTTTTCTTAAGTTAGTCGGGGTTCAAACACAACCAAATATGATTTGTTGTTCAATAAAGATCTGTATATCAAGAATAACTTGTTTTATTTAAACTCCGATTATCCATAAACTCAACAGTTTTTTAAATTTTTTTTAAGGAAATATGTTTATTTAGGTTTCGGTGGGCCCCGGGCGGCCGCCCGGTCCGCCCTGCTTTTAATCCGCCTCTGCCTATGTGTTTAAATCAAACTTATACCACTTCGAACCTAGAATGGATAGGCTTTTGTACATCCTACGCAAGGACAGCGCCTATCAAGTTAGTTGTATTAATTTGGTGTCCTATGATCAGAAGAAAGAGTCCTATCAACCTTTACCTTGACTTTCTTGATCGGAAAGAATGTACTCACATAATATATAATGTTTTAATTTTAATATAATTAATTTACAAATAATAATCAATATTCTTCAAAATGAAGTGATTCCAAAAAAAAAAAATACTACCACAAAAGTATTAGTTTGTCTTTGTTTATAAAATTGTGTGGGAGGAATCATTATAGTAAAAAATGATGATGAAAGTTGTGTGATAAGCGTCGTGCATTTGATTTTTTAATATATAAATTTAATTTATAAAGGTTAGTTTTGAAAAGTTTAGTTTTGAATTTATCATGAATATTAATGAAACCAATGGAAAATATATTTATTAAGTATTAAATAATAGATAATATTCTAATATTCTAAAAATATGAAAAAGAATAAATAGGATAATATAATTAAATGAATTGATGTCTTATTGGTAAAGTCTGTTGGACTCAGCTGCCTATAAGTTCAGTAGGTTCATTTAAATTCATATTGAGCTTAGGGAAAGGGCAAGTGGACCCTTTAGAGAGAGTTTGTCGGTAATCGATACGTTCTCATTATAATAAATTCCATCTTAAACTTTGACGTAGTCCGGAAACTCCACCAGTTAAATCCCTTCTAAATACTACGTCAAAATCACACAATCTGTTTGGAATATAAGGCTATCATTTTGAATTGAATTTTCAAAGAAAATTTTAAATAATAAAGGATTCATTTATTAATTAAAATGATAATTTCAAATATTGAAAATAAAGAAAGAGTGGAAGCTATTTTCAAACAATGTTTATAATTTTAGATTCAAGTTTATCGGTATAAAAATTCAAATAAAAAAAAAGTGCAACGTTTCGATTCCTGGTCGGGGCCATCTTCAAGATTTGATGTTTTTATTTTTCTCTATGAAAATTCCAATATCTGGGTGCCTCTTCTGAATAATAAGACTCAATATCTGTAATGAAGATAAAGGGTGACAATGAAAATGATTGATTGTATTCATTGTTGCTCTCTAAATGTAAGATATTTTTATTTTTTAACTTTCACTTCTTACTTGTAAAATTAAAAAAAAAAATAAATATATAAAGAATGAATTAATCCGATTATATCAAGTTGAACCATAATAATTAAATTGATTTAAAATAATATTATTATACTATAAAATTGTCATTTGTTTTGCATTAGACTGATATTCTATTAATTTTGTCTAGTTATGTTAGTGATAAAGTTAAATATTTCCAGTTCCTCTGGAAATGAGCATCCATTGTGAATGGAAACCTCTATTCAAATAAAACTTTAACTCAGTTCTATCCCAAATTTATCGTACTATCAATTACTATTTAATATTAGAGAGAGAGAAATCAAATTTACATTTTTATAAAACTTAAATATAATATTATATACTACTCACTCTATTAATTAATCGACAAAAATAAAATAATACAAATAATAAATCATTGATTATTGTTCATTAACAAAAATAACAAAATCTCTCAAAAGAGGTGCCCATAATGACCATGTAACTATTTAAGGTAGAATATATATAATATAAAACACACATATGCTCGGATTTCTCGGTACAATTTTTATTTTTATTTATTTATTTATTTTTTTTTTTGGACTAATTTTAAATATAGTCCTTATTTTTCAATTGGCATGCTACGGAAATAGGTTCAATTTGATAATAAAGCTCGGAAAACTTCAAGAGTAATCAAAGGGCATACATAAATTTTCGTCAAATTAGGAAAACATGAATCACAGATGAAGGAAAATAATCCGCAGCAATTTAATTTCGAACATCACTGACGCAACAGATAATAGACATTAATACCGACTCATACATTACAGTGATGTAGTTCTACCAGATTGTAGGCTCTGATGAGAAACATCAATTCAATTAGTAAACCAAAAATCATTGAATGTTTTTTCTTTAGATAATTTATGATTATATTTTAGTTTTTATGAATAAATTGAATTCAAAAGCTGAAAATAAATATACATGACATGAATATAAATACATTTTTAGCATCAAGATTTCCATTTGATTTTTTTTTTTATTTATTAAAAATCTTTTTTTCAAATGACACGGTTTTTATAAGGTGTCTAAGCATTTTATATATATTTTCTTTATATATATATACAATTTTAAACTTGATTGAATCTATTCTTTGCTTTTATATGGAAAATGTGTCTGGTTTTGTATATCATTAATTTTTTTTAGTGCCGTTTATACCAGGAGATGGCTATATCTCGGCCTAGGATTTAAAACATTATTTTTTTATAAACTAATTTGGATCGAGTAATTACAATTAAAATTTAATAAACTGACATTATAGATATATAATTATTATTGTATTCAACTTAATTATTTTTGAAAAAGTAAAATAAAACAATTCTCTTATTGAAATAACTTTCATTTAGCAAAAAGAATAAAAATGATCAAATAATAATATAAAACATATATATAAACCCTCAAAAACTCTGTCAAAGATCAATATAAAGAGGAAAAAAAAACAATTGCAATAAAAACGGAACTTGAATAAAAAAAAAGCAAGTTAAATTTTTCCTGGAAACCTTTTTTTTCCCTATTAATATTAGAATATTCCGACAAGAAAATATAAAATAAAATGTTTTCCATTTCTAAATTAAAATATTTTTCACCATTATCTAACATAATAAAAAATTAAATTGCATATCCGGTAGGAGGGAATTTTTTTTTTTTAATTTATTCATATTATATAGTTATAGGGATTTTTGTAACAGTTAGAAAGTAAAGAAATAGTCTTTCAGTAAATTAGGGAAAAATAAATAAGTATTCAAGTTATAAGGCAGGATATTATATAAATATATATTTTTATAAAATAAATCTCTTGTGATAGATTGAATGTACTATATGTAATTATAAGGGGCGATAATAAATAAAATCGTTCACCCTAATGATTATAAAAACAAAAAAAAAAAAAAAAAAACAAAACAAAAAATTGAAATTGTCATCCATTTATTAAAAATAATATTAATTTTTATGTTATACAAATTTGGAAAAGCTTTAATGTATTATTATATCCGCTCTAAGTTTATTTTTATAATGTATATATTATTTTCTTTTTAAATTGTTTAGCTAATATTTTGAAAAGTTAATGGCACAGGGATTATAGTTAAAAACAGTGTTCCTTTCTCATTGAAAGACACAATTCTATTTTTATATAGTTTTTTAAGAGATAGTAATAATGATGATTCACAAACTGCAAAAAAAAAAAAAAAATTTCATGATGAATCACCTGAAATCTATAAATCTTCAAAAATGTTTTATTGTTATGGACCTGAGCAGAGTGATATTTGTTTTTCTCATCTCTTTAATATATTTCATCCGTGACACATTAAAATCCCAGTGGATTTTAACGAAATGATATACCAACGTCTTATTTAATAATAAATTACCACATAGAATCTATCCCTGTAGACATAATTTTTAATTTTCCACACCAAGAGAATGTAAGTTATCTAAAAAATAAAATTTACTATGAAAAAATTCAAAATACTAATACATAAAAACTATAATCTACAGGTTTCTAATAGAATTATTTATAAATCTGTTAGAGATTTGTTTATTACTGTTTATTATATTATTGAATATATTGGAATATTTTTTTCAAGATTGAAATACTTGAAACTTTTTAAATTATGTAGTTTCATTATTCGTACATCCTACGAAAGGACAGTGCTTATCAAGTCGGTTGCCACTTAAGCGAGGGAAAGATGTTCTATGATCAGGATAACTCTCCTTTCAACCTTGATCTTGATTTTCTTGACTTTTTAATCAAGTAGCTTCCTAATTTTGTTCACTTAGGCTGCATGGATGTTGTACCCACCCATTGATCCCAGTAAGAGAGAGATTCTCTAGCCATGTTTGGATTTTGAGCCCCAGGACCACGAGGATGTGAGTTTATGGTCTTAACCTCAGTCTACGTAGCGTCTATTGTTTCAATATCTTTATATTTAAATTTATCCAAATTTACAATTTATTTAAAAAATCAAATTGCAGCCATGTAAATTAAATTATTTTAATCTATTTAGTAATTAGAAATAATATTTTTTTGTATATAAAATAATTATATATGTTCTTTGTTATATTCTAGTTCATTAATCGTTGGAGGATTTAATGGAATGTGTTAACCGTCAACTTGCGAGACAAGCCAACATATAATATCAATCAAGATCAGTAATAATTCCTGAAAATTGTCGTAAATGACGGATTATTCCAAGTGCAAATATCATTAATTCATTCATTAATGCCATTACATTTGTCTGTTTTTATTGTATCTCTTTGGATGTTCTTACTACAAATCTGATGGGAACGGGTTAATTTTTTTACATGTAGTTGAAACATACTTGCTTGAATTAAAGTGACTTGCACTTAATTAATGAAGGGATTATGACTTTTTTTTAGACGAGAGAATATAATGGAGTTCAAGTTATAAATGACAAAATTGGAATATTTCAAGAGAATAAATACAATTAGAGAGAGAGAGAGAGAGAGAGAGAAAAAAATATGAATTTTTTAATATAATTCATCAACTTTTTTTTTTTTTTTTTGAAAAACGAATTCAATATTAGTATAACTAATTTTCATATCTCATTTCTTTTTTTTTAAATAAATTTTATTTAAATATAATATTATATATATATATATATACTACATGGGCTGAAAAGTCCCGGGATTTTTCAATAGGGAACGCCACTAGAAAATGAAAATGACTCATTTCGAGAGGCTCATCTGTCACTAGTTTATGTATGAAGTATCATGAATCATGACATTTCGTACATTCTTTTACAAGCTACAGTCGTTTGAGTGACGCCACTTTTGCCTTCATAAGAAAAATGGAAAAACAGGAATATCGCGTCTTGATTAAACATTGTTTTTTAATGGGAAAAACTTGTGAATAATCATTGCGGTGGTTGCACTAATGTTATCCCACATCTGCTCCGTCGAGAACAACAGTTTATCAAAACGCGATATTCCTGTTTTTCCATTTTTCTTATAAAGGCGAAAGTAGCGTCACTCAAACGACTGTAGCTTGTAAAAGAATGTACGAAATGTCATGATACTTCATACATAAACTAGTGACAGAGGAGCCTCTCGAAATGAGTCATGTTCATTTTCTAGTGGCGTCCCCTATTGAAAAATCCCGGGACTTTTCAGCCCATGTAGTATATTATTGTTATAGAATTTTGTATTTCTTTTATATATTATTAGATGTAAAACAGAATAAAGTAAACCTCGTGGTAATTATATATATGACAAGTATAATAATACATATATATCTTTTGTAGATATTATATCAATACCAGAGGGTGGTTTAAAAATTATAATTAAATTAGACTAATTAAGCATCGAAATAATTTAGGCAAAAGTAAATGTGTAATGATCTCGCTTTAAAGTGAGATAATTAACACGAGTTAACAGAATTTAAGTTGGTTAACTTGAATGATCTAAAGTAACTTATTACTAAACTATCGAACCAAACTGAACAGCAAGTTAAGTTATTGAATCACTTCATCATCGCCCTAAACTTTCTTTTCCAAAATGCTGAGTTGGAAAGTTTGTTGTCCCTTCTCGTATCATCGACAATATTTTCTAAATTCTCTAATGGTATTTTCTTTCTAAACAAATGAAAAAAATACTGCATATAAATATATTGCAAACACAACACAGTGTGTTTATACTTATAAAATATACAAAAACAAAGTATAACTTTGCAATATATTCTATTTAAAAATGAATAGATCTAATTTTCTCTAAAATAAATTAAGTTGATTTTTACAATTTTCATAATTTAAAATTTTATTGATTATTATTAATATATTATAGTATACTATAACGGTTTTATGACAATCAACATATTTAACCCTTTGCACTCGTACGTCGCCAACTAGGCGACATTATATGTTTTACCGTTGCACTCGTACGTCGCCAACTAGGCGACATTATATGTTTTACCGTTGCACTCGTATGTCGCCAAATAGGCGACATTATATGTTTTACTGTTTTCTTTACATCTTCTTATGGATGACGTCACAGCTAGGGAGGACGAACATTTGGAATAAAAGTTGTCGCTTATCTGACCTCCCTTCCTCCCCTAGAAATTCCCATTCCCACTAAAAATGTTTATAATATTTTTATTTATTAAATCAAACTAAATATTATTTTTTATTTCAATATTTTTAATGTTAATACAATAATTTTTATTTTATAATCTATAAAATAATTTAATTATTTTAAAAAACGGCGGTCTTCATTGGCGAAGGCGCTCGGAGCAGCTAGTAAATAAATAATTTAAATAATATATATTTTAATTTTAATTTAAATAATATATATCTTTTAGAAATTTTCACTATTTCATTACTTTTGTAGAGAACGTCACGCGGTAAATACTCAAGTGTATGTCTAATTTACATTTGTGTTATAATTTGAAATTTTTTACAATTTAAAAATGCCCAAACGACATTTACAAAAAGAAATTATAAATGAATTGGAAAGTAGTGATGACGAATTTTATTTGGACTCGTATGGCCATGAAGAAATAAATTCCTCTAGTAATAGTGACAGGGAAAGTTTTGAAGAAGAGGAAATTGATATTAGCACAGATAGTGATATCGTAGTTGATAAAAAAAGAAGAACAGTGCCTTTACCAACGAGTTCAAGCAACAGTTAAGATGAGTATACCACAAAAAGGACAGACAACTATGGGCAATGGGTGGACGTCACTCTTCAAGACAATGTGCCATATAGGATCGATTTTACTTCCGGCCAAAAAACTGAAGACCCACAAATCCCAGATAACTGCACAAAACCTACAGATTTTTTTAAACTTTTTTTTTCTGATGAACTTATCGAAAAAATAGTAGAAGAGATAAATATTTATGCTCGAAATAAAATAGAAAAAAAAATCTGTCCAAACGGTCTACGTGGCATACGTGGGTTGATGTTACCGTAGAAGAAATTACAGCATTTATTGGAGTTATCCTAAATATGGGCACAATTACTGTTAGTAATCTGCAAGAATATTGGTTCCAAAATTTCAACTCAAAAATTCCTTTCTTTGGTAGTATATTTAGAAGAGAAAGATTTATGCAAATATTTTGGATGCTTCACTTATATAAGAATAATCCAAATAACCAAAGTCTTAGAGCCCGAACACATAAAGTTAGCCATTATTTAGAATTTTTAAATAAAAAATTCAAAAAACATTTTGTTCCGTCAAGAGAAATCTCAGTTGATGAGTCAGTGGTGGGATTCAAAGGGAAAATATGTTTTCTGACATATAATCCAAATAAACCTACCAAGTGGGGAATAAGAATATATGTACTCGCAGATGCCAATACAGGGTATGTATATTCAATTTTACCCTATTATGGAAGCTTGTCTTCAGAAGATTTACCACGACCTGATCTTCTCATAAGTACAAGAATAGCACTAAAATTGTGCCAAGACTTATTGGATAGCAATCCTGGTAGTAAAGGATACCATATTTATACGGATAGGTACTACACAAGCTTACCACTTGCACAAGAACTGCTAAAGCTAAATATATATACAACAGGAACTATACAAAATAATAGAAAGTTTATACCATATTCAATAAAAAAACCAAAGTTTTCTCAAAACAATACATTTGCCTGCAGATCAGAAAATTTGCTATTGTTGGTAAGGAAAGATAAACGTGTCGTCACTATACTTAGCAGCTGGGACGTTTCAGGTACTCAACCAATAACTAGAAGAGTACGTGGAGGTAATATCCAAGTTATAGATAAGCCAATTGTAATTGTTAATTACAATAAATATATGGGAGGCGTAGATCGAGCCGACTCATATTCAGCGTCATATTGTTTTATGAGAAAATCATTGAAATGGTGGCGGAAATTATTTTTTTGGGGACTTGAATTATGTAGTGTGAATGCATATTTACTATATAAAATAACTCAAAATCGCCAAAATAAACGACCAATGACGCATTTAAAGTTTGTTCGAGAAATAGTAGATGGACTGACAGCAAACTACCGAAAGGGATCAAAAATTTCAGGTAGACCATCAACGTCAGACAAGGAAGAACGACTAAACGGCAAATTGCATATTTTTCGTAAAAATGAAGTAAAGAAAAAGGACTGTTTAGTATGTTCTGACCGAAAAGTCAAAGGAAGAAGACATGAAACAAGATATATCTGCAATACATGTACTCTAAAACCAGGATTACATATTGGGGAATGTTTTGAACGATATCATACAATGCAAAACTATAAAATGTAATTTTTTTATACATAACTTGTATCAATTTTACTATTTAAGATTCTTTTATTTTTCATATCTCATTAAGGCTAGTAATAAAAAACATAATGAATCCTCATAATTTTATGTAGTACAGCATTATTTTAGCTTTTCATGTGTATCTTATGTGTTTCTTCCAATTTAGAAGTAAGTTTTATTTTTTTTTTAATTTTGAAAAATCATAATGTATATACATATATTAACAGTTATATAGATTTTCATTTTTCAAAGGAGTGTAAGATGATTAAATATGTTTATTTTCATAATTTTTTCTACTAAACCGAAAAGTTAAATTGTAATATGTTCGCATGAAAATATTTTCCTTTTGATCGAATATGAAAAAAAATTCCGAGTTGAGAGTAGTAGCCTTATCGAAAAAATTCCGAGTTGATTGTTAGTCTTATCGAATATATATACGAGTGCAAAGGGTTAAATAGCACCAATCAATATATAACTAAGTAAAATAATTTATTTATTTAAACTAGTTAATTAATTAATTGGTGACCGAAAAATTCATAATTATTATTATAAATGCTCTTGATATATAATAAAAACATGAATAATCAGTGATTAATTGATTAATGTCAAATTCATCTTTAGAAATTGTAATGAACCCAAGAGGCTATAACAAGGCCTGCACTTTTTTAAAAATAAAAAGATCATTTTTGAGTGATAAAAATGATTGATTTACTTACTTTCTTATGGGAAAGCTATATGGTCTTATTTTTACTTGGTTTGTCACTTTTACATATAATACCAAAAAATAACCATATTTATTTTAATATAAAAAGGGAAAAAATTGTTTTAGTATTAATGACACCAAATTTTTTGAAAGATTATTACTAATAAAATGGTAACAGTTCTTTAAATTTCAATATTTACACTAATATTATCTTAATGGAAAATATTTATGATCAAATATTGTTATTTTTATTATTTATTATTATAGATTCAAATATAAGATAATGTTTAAGATATAAATAAAATCTCTGTAAGTGCATTATTTTTTTTATATGTTAAATTTGCATGAAGTTAAGAATGAAAAAAAGATGATTGTAAAAAATTTAATAATCGCTGTAATGTTTAGAGATTTTCGTTTACTGTTTTTCTACGGAAGGTTTCATCTCTTGGCTGTCAGATGATAGTAGGAAATATATCCCCCAAGAGTCAATAAGCTCTCATGAATGACCCTTTGCAGACCTCTTAAGATTTCATTCAAAACATTTCCTTGTTAAAGATGATGGTCGTTTTTCATATTTCACCACTAACGAACATGTCATCTCCTCCATTCTTTTTCGTCCCTCCTCTTCTGCGTTCACTTCAGTAGATTGAATGACTCAAAACGAGTAAATCTCCAAGTTCTTTTTAAAGGGAAGATAAAAAAAAACACATTTAGCAAATTACGTACAATCAGAACATGGATTCTTTAAACGGCCCGTAGAATTTATTTTCTTACATTTACACAATTTTAAATGATCACTCGGCCCATTTTTCATTCCATTCGCTCCTTTCATCTCCCCTTTATTCAAAGAGTTAAAACTTTCTGATATTTAGCTAATTGAGTAACTTCCTACATAACAACAACAAAAAAAAGAGTAAAACAGACATAATAAATAATTTTAATTAAAAATGAGTGAAAAAACAAGTAATCAACAATTTTGTTTAATCGAATATTTTGTTTTATTACTTAAGGATTTATTAATAATTTGTCGTTTTTTTTCTTTTCCTCAACCCCATCCCCTTTCCCTGCTTATGAAAAGAGAGGGCTTATCAAATTGGTTGCCGCCTAGGTGGGATAGAGGTGTTGTACGATCAGTCAAAATTTTCATGTAACTATAATTATTTATTTAAAATGAACTTCTCTTGGTTGGTAAACTTATGTCAGTATCTTTATAAATTCTAATTTATCTATATTAAATTTACCTATTTGAAGTTTACTTTCGTGACTTAATACTTATATAAATAAAATAAAGATGACATTTAATAATCAATCTTTATATTTATAACATTCTTTATCACTTTATTCATTAATTGATTTATTGACAATAAAAGAGTCTATTTCATCTCTGATTGGAATTTTAATAATTTCTTGAATTAATACTATAAATCATAAATGACAACTTCATATATTTTTCATTTACATTTTTATCATAAACTTGAAAGCTGTAAGCATTAACACATAGATCTATTAGATGGTCATAAAAAGTATAAGCATTTTTATATGTTTTTATAATGAAAAAATGCATTTAAAAATTTGCATAAAAAGGTATTTTTAAAGAGAATAATATATCTAGACGTGCGATAGGTCGTGTGCATAGAATATCGGCTAGAATTCTCTATAAAAATGGAGCACGTTTTCTTCTTAAAAGGCTAAATATTTATGTTATGAAATGAATTTGAATTTCCATATGAAGTGATTTCATAAATTAAAAAAATAAATAAATATATAAATAAATAATGGATAGTTGACATAAATCACATGGTAAAATTATATTTATTTTTACGAAATAAATAATCCGAAATTTGTTTTATTCACAAAATCTTGTTCAAATGTCAATAATAATTCTTATACTCATATTAGATATCCTAGAGATTGTTTATAGAGATAGATTATACAATTTATAAATAATTCAAAATTGAAATATTCATTTTCTTATTTATAATATATCAATGTTTTTTTTCTTAATGAACTTTTGACCTTTTTTTCTATAAAAATTAAAAAAAAACTTAATTTTTTTAAAATAAGACTTATATATACTAATAAGATATTATTGAATAAGGAAAACTATTTTACTGTGACATACCAATCTCATTGGAAAATGCTGGAGGCTGTTCACAACTCGAACCACTAAAACCTTTTTTACACTCGCAGAGAAACTGTAGTGTGCCCACATGTCTGTAACAGATAAAAGCAAAATATAGGTTTTTTTTTGTGAAATAAAAGAATATTAAGAATTTTAATTATTTCTGGTACATATCAATTATTACTATTTCTATTTATTCTAATGTAATGATTCCTTCAAAATTTAGATATATATATTTAAGCATATTATAATTTGTTGTTGTTTTTCTTTGTGTAATTATGAAGAATAATGGCAAAAATTGACTGGGATAGATATGAAGGTTAGAATTTCAGAAAATGTTTGTGGGACTGGATGGAGTTGGTTTATAACATTTCATTGCTTTTAAAATAAGCTGGATTGTCTCCATTCGACTATCTCACAATTTGAATTGGATTAAATAACATATATTATATTTAAATTAAATTAAATTAATTATAAATTATAAATTAAAATTAATAAATAATATTTATTAAATCAGCGCATATTTGGCTCTTTGTTGATGGCACCACGTGACGTGTTGGCGCATGAGATTTGCAATGTTTAAAAATTAATTCCGGTACTTTCAGCGATTCAATCAAGCTAAAATTCTATTTATAGCAGTTTGATACAATTTTACGAAAACAAACAAAATTGAATTGAATTGGATTAAATAACATATATTATATTTAAATTAAATTTAATTAATTATAAATTATAAATTAAAATTAATAAATAATGTTTATAAAAACAGTGCATGTTTAGCTCTTTATTGATGACACCACGTCACGTGCTGGCGCGTGATTGGCAGTCAACGTGTTAAAAAATTAAAATTAATTCCGGTACTTTCAGCGATTCAATCAAGCTGAAATTCTATATATAGCAGTTTTATACAATTTTTAATAATGTGAAAAACTATCAAACATATGTCTTTATTTTTACGGTCACTTTAGAGGAAAAAAATGAGCTACATTTCTCAAAAGTTGATAGAAAACTACGAATTTTAAATAATGCACAAATTTCATGATTCTAGCTCAAACCGTTTTTGCATAATCTTGTCTACATTCACACACACAGATCTTAGTGAACCTTAGTCAACCTTAGTGAAAATGATTCAGGATCCTTCAAAACGTATAAAAACATCAAAATCATCGAAAATTTTTCAAGATGGCAATAATATCTCTGGCGAGATAGTAAATATAATGACAAAATAAAATGAATATGTACTTTGAAAAATAGTTCGAAAGAACTACAGAAAAACTAATTGGGATCATTGTAGTACAATAATTCATTGAGCTGACAATATAAAAAGTACGAGAATATCAAGATATCAAATATATAAAAAATATTTTTATAGAAACAATTTTATCATCATTGAAGTTTTTTTTAAAATTTTGATATATCTAATAAAATTAATCAGAAAATGATAATTTATAGGATTTAAAATAATAGGATGGTTGAAATAATTATTAATACAGATTAATTAGATTGATTAAAATTGAAATGAAATTTATCAAGATTGAACATTTCAATTTACACAAAACATTCAATATTCAAAAGTGAACAAACGTCAATGTGATATAAAAATAAAAAAAATATCAAAAAAGTTAAAAATTATTAAAATTCTTGATAGTATACTAGGGTAAAGTATACACTGGTTGGCCCCGAGGCAGTCATTGTCCCTTTATCACTAAATTACAAATGATAAGAGATTTTTATTTTAAAAATTCCGCTATTAACTATGGTTTTGTAATCGTTTGTTGTATGGTTGTATAATCACTATAGAATACTTAGGCCAATAACTATAACAGGGGGCCAATAACTGGATTTTATATGCCATTATTTAACTCATTATGTTCTTTTGAAATATTAAAAAAAACATTATTAATTCCTATTATTTTTAAAAATTATTTATCGATATGATTTAAGTCAATATTTTTGTGTTGATGATATTGTTTTAAAAAAATGAAATAATATTTTAAATTATAGTTTTACATTAATGATTGATTTATAGTATATTCAGCGAGGACAGCTGTAACCCCAATGAAGGGATTTCTTGGTCTTATCGAAGTTAATAAAGTTAATAAATGATATTAAATGATGAATGATTTCTTAATCGTTCGATTAACTTGCTTTAGTAGCTAAAGTGGTTTAAAAAAAGCTCAATAATAATACAATAATAATAATAAATTATAAAAATGGAATAATTTTTTAAATTATGATTAGAACCTGTATAATATTAGATACATTATGACAGTTATTTTATATGTTAATTGAATGCATTAGCTTGTAGGTTTATCACAGTCAGTCAATTATATATGATATTATTTAATGAGTCCCTATTCAATTTTATAACTTTAGATAGATCTACTAGAATTTTTACGTTTATTTTTTAATTACATATATCCAATATATAATGGTCTAAAAAAACATGCACAATAAATAAATAAATTTTCTAAAACATTTCATTTTGACGCCAATGAAGTATATATATAAGTAATGGAATATCATTGTAATTATTAATTAGGATTTTTTTTTGCTTGTTTTAGTAATTAAACCTAAAACAAACTAATATTATAATGGAATAAGGAATGTTTGAGCCTTGAATTCCACATTTATTTATTGCAATCAATGATGGGCCGTTCCTCAATTTTTGAGGAACTCGATACAATTACAAGTTCCTTCCATTTTTATAGGAATTCTTTACAGTACAAGTTCCTGGGACGGGTTACTCTTAACGTTACAGTTCCTTAAAAAAAATCTTTCTTGTTTACATCAGGTAGTTTCTAGGAGCATACCTGGGTAAACGATTTAAGTGCTTTAAAAGATATTTATTCCATAAATAAATTACTTTTAAGTAATATCAGAGATGGACTACACTCTCACAATACCAACAATCTTAACAGAAACTTTTAGGATAGGGAAAAAAAAAGAATATTTAATATATAAATTTGTTTAATTTTTATTCATAAAAGTATATACGATTTTTAAAGTTTTTTATATACATTTATAAGAAAACTTATTAAGGTAATATAATTAAACTATAATTTAATATAAAAATATAATTCAAAAAGCTTTTTAAATCTTGATAAAGTGTAGACTAATAATGCTGTCAATCAATATTATCAGAGGAAAAAATTTGATTTCCTTTCAAAAAAGCTAATTGTTCAAACAATTCGTCAGATAAAGAAGATCTAGAGGGGGCATGTATATATGATGCAAAAGAAAATAACCTTTCTACTGGCGCAGAGGAGTATAAATGAGTATTAAATTTAACAGAGATAATTTTTTACCGACCGACGATAGTAAGGGAGGTATTGTTTTCACACCAAATTTCACATGTGGAGATTTTTACATATCTCCACGAATCATGCATTTTCTAAACAGAAAAAAGTATTTTTAGCATGATGTCTGTCCGTCCGTCCGTCCGTATAGATGTGTACAGCCTGAACGGCTAAACCGATTTTGATGAAATTTGGTATATTTACTTAATGCATCAGTGGGATGAATTGATCAACTTTTGGTGCAATTCCGGAAACCGGAAGTGGTAGTATTAGCGATCGACGATAGGAAGGAAAGGGTTATTTTCACACCAAAGGAGATTTTTTTATATATCACCACGAATCATGCACTTTGTATTGGTTTTATCCTCGAGAAAAATCATATTTATTAGTTTTTTCTTGATTTAAAATTATATGACGTCATCCAGCCATTCATGACGTCACAGCCTGGTCTTGCATATATATTATAAATAAAATAAAATTAAAAATGTTTATATTTATTATTTATGTATCCATATCTGTTTTTTATTACATTAATAGATATATTAAAATTATTTGAAATTGTTTCTGTAGCTGGAAATTAATTTATTTCAAACAGACGGTCGGTTCGGACCTGGCCACAGGTCAACTTATTTTATTGTGGGGTAATTTTCTATAGAGTTAATATTTTTATTTTTATCTTTCATAAAAGACACAAATTCAAAATCTAAAAAATTTTTACGTCCTTTCCACTCAAAAATTGTCATATAGGAAACACGGTCACTAGCAATATGCCGTATGGTTCATTTCGTGAAGGCCGCTTTCCATAACACCCCAAACTCTTTCGAAGTTTGCCGAATCGCGAAATTGAAAAAAAAAATCGGGAGGAACTCATTACTCGTTACCTGCCCTTTTTATTTTGAAGAGCGAGTTATAGTTCCCGTTACAAAAAGTAACGGGGTTGAGGAACGCCGTTACTTGTAACGCGTTGCTGGCCATCCCTGAGTGCAATTATATATTTTCTTTATTATATCGATATAGATTTTAATTTATTCTATATTGATATTAATATTAATATTATAAAAAAATGATATAAAAAAATCTGAACAAATTTTTAATTTGAATGTAAATAATTGTCGTCAAATGAATAATGCTTTTAAAAAATCAATTAATTTCATTTCATTCTATTTATTTTGTGTTTTAAATAAATATTGCAAAAATAAACTTTTTAGTTAGTTTTACTAATAAAATAACCAACGTTGAAATAATATAGAAATTAATTCGTTAAAAATGCGGAAATAAATAGAAATATATTTGTATTAAATATTAATTATGTTAAAATTATTTCTAATTATAAGCAGTTATTTAAATATGTATTTTAATTAAACAAATTGCGCTTTTCTTTGATCTATTGATCTTAAATAAAACACATCAATTGAGGTAATCAATAATCATTGAAAATAGAGGGGATAATTTTTTATATTGTGTAAATAAATAATAATTTTATTTGTATATATCTGTGAGGTTTATAATTAAAATTTAATAATATATATATAATATATAAACAAATTCAGCTGAATCAGATTCTGGGAAATACAATTAGTCCGGATGACTTCAACAAAATGAAGATTAGATCTTTTCAACTATCATTGTTCCATTTTACATATACCATGTATAAATTCCATTATTTATTACTGATCTATAAATTAAATTAATTAATACTATTAGTTATTGGAAGGGAAAAGTAAAATTTAGGGGGCATTAAATTTATCTGAACCAATTTAGCCTAAAAATTAAAGAGATCCCAAAAAATGCTTGTATATCGATTTCTTTAAGGTTTTGCATATTGAAACATGCGAGAGAGTGTGTCATAAATCAAATATTAGTTACTTTTCATCTTTTATACACGTAATTTGTAATTTTACAAAATTACATGTATCGCACTGACACTTTAGATTTGCATTATCTAAATCAGTGATTCTCAACCTTTTTTTTTACCGCGGCACACTTTTAACTGTTTAAAAATTTGGGGCACACAAAGAAAAAGATAAGTGTAAAAGTTTACCATATTGAAAAAAGTAGTCCCAAAAACATTTTACCTTTTTTTTTTAGAACCAAATTGAAAAAATTTCGAAAAAAAAGTTTAAGAGCCTCGTAATCTCGTGGCACACTAAAGTGGCGCGGCACAGTGGTTGAGAATCACTGATCTAAATATTGAGTAGTACTAACTTTTTATATTTCTCAATACCAAAATTATTATTATTATTAGCATTTTTATTATTTAAGTATTTAATAAGATAATAATAGTATTAAGAGTTATGTATTTTTTCTAACTTATTGATTTGTATGTTTAAATATGAAAAAATTTTTCCAAATATAAAATTATTCTATTGAATTCAATTTAAATAAATAATTTATTAAAATTAAAATAGAAAAGAGAATGATGTCATGTATATGACATTCAGTGGATTTTTTGTTAAATGAAATAATTTTTTTTTCTTTCTAATTTATTATAAATAAAAATTTAATTTTTTTTTTTACTTTTTTCAACTATATTTAATATTATTATATGATCTTGTAGACTTCTTGTGTGTTCACTAAAATTTTCGAATTACTACGCCCCTGGTTTAATCTAGTAAATATTATTTTATTTTCTTTGTATAAAAAATCGTTCTCATCTGTTATTTTAATTAATTAAATGTTAAAATCAAAACGAACAAAGATTTAGAGTATGAGTAATAGAAAGAGAAATAGAATAATATTTTGAAATTTTATCATTTAAAAAATAAAAAAATTAAAAAAAATGAATCAATTTTCAGTAAAATGACCGAGCTATTTTTTCATTTATTATCGTGTTTCATTGCAATAGCAACATTAAATGTGAAAACATTTATGTAATATATGATACAAGTGGATTTATTTAGAGTAATTTAATTTTTCCCTGGCAATGGTGTTCATAAATAGATATCATTTTTATTTTTATATTTATTTTTATTCCCTGCGATTTAAAAATAAAGTAAAAAGTATATATATGAATTCTTTTAAATGCTTTATTTTTGTATTTTGTTTTTTTTTTTTGGAATATTGATAATTTATTATTTGATGTTCATCTTGTACCTTCAACGCCCTCAAGCAAAGAAGTATACGAACAAATATTAAAACAAGTTTTGAGTTTTCAAAATATATCATAGAGGATTGGGTGGATGAGGGGAGGTTTAATGCCATGTCAAGTAATTGCACCTGAGGTGCTTAAACCTTAACGACTCCTCCTTGCTCATTTCCTTCAGCACCCTTTGATGATGATAACGAAAACTTTTTTCATTATTCTCGAAGGGCGAGTAAGTAATTCTATCAAGTTTCAATTCAACAACTTTAAAAGAAGTTCGGTTTCCGGCTGCAAAGTTTTTTTTTTTTCATCTCGTCCTCGTCCATTGAGATCATTATGATCTTCGTAATATTTATTTATTTATTATTTTTTTTTTGATACATTTATTGATATTAATATATCTATAATATAAATAGAAGATATGTTTTAAGAAATCTCCTGAAATTTAAATCAATTATGATTAGATTAATATTTTTTTATTCTATTTATATCTTTTAAAAAGTAAGTATGTAAGAGAATAATAAATTTCTACAATCAAAGGTTAAAGATGAGAATCATTATTCCTCTTTTGTATTGATTGACTTTTAAATGGAAGATTATAAAAATAAAGATACAGTTTTCTAAAGTCCAAATATAACATTCAATATAATCTACTGCTAAACTCATTATTATTATTATTATGTTTATTATTATGAAGGATATAAACGCTACTAGAATTATAAAATTGAGAAGGTTGCGATGGTCAGGGCACTTGGCTAGAATGGGAGAAGAAAGAATGGCGAAAAATATATTGGTGGGGAGACCGAGTGGGAAACGCCCGCTTGAAGAACAAGGACGCGGTGGGTGGATAATGTAGAGAGGGACGTGAGAGAGATGGGAGAGGGTAAGAGTTGGATGGTTCAGGAGAAATATGGTTGCTCCGACCAAGAACTTACGAGTTCCGTAGAGCCACAGAGATAGATAGATAAACGCCACACACTGTCAATAAACTAGAATAAAAAGGTAGTTAGTTTATTTGAAAAAATAAATAAATAATTATACTAAAGTTATTAGAATGGTTGTAAAAGATTCTATCTTGAATTGTAAAATAAATAAAGATTAAAGCTAATGGATATATCAACAGCGATATTTATTTAATTATTATACTTATTTGTTTAGTTTGTGTTTATTGAAGTAACTTTTTTTTATGAAACTGTGTTGCAGGTCAATATTTGCAAATGAAATGTTCTTGTAATAATGTCGAGTAATAATTTCCAATGAAAACATCCACTGAAACCGTGAATTTATGTTTTATAATAAATAATAAAATATGTTAGCAGAATTAATTTGATTAATTAAAAATTTTATTTAAGTACTCGTCATTATAATAAAATGGTTGATTATTAATTTGGAAATAAATATTCCATTCGTTATATTTATTTATACTTGGGTGTATTGGATACATAGATAGAAATAGACACGTAGCTATAAATGGATTATGATGAATTTAATTTGAATCAATGAAATACGTAACAATTGTAGCGAGACTATTAATTAAAGAAGACAAATAAATGAAAAGTGCGTGGCATACTTTTTTTTTTAATTATATATCCTTTGTCACTTTAATTTAATTTGTTTCTTTCTTAGAGCCCCTTGGAAATGGAGAGAAATAGATTTATTTTATTTCTTTTTCGGAATTTTTGCCATTACATTGAAATATAAAAATCTAGTGATACTTCATTTGACATTAAGTTTAATTAAACTACCATTAAGTGACGTTAAATAAATAAATTGTAATTTTGTTTAAGGATAGGTTTTAACCTGATAGATAAATTGATTGTAAAACAAATTGGAAATTAAGTAAAAAATATAGAAGAGTAGAGTATTATTAAGACGGAATTTAATAATAGAAATATAATATATATTATATATTATTTTTTTGTATTAAATGCGCCATTGGGTGTGTGGGTAGAGAATCTGCCTCACATTCACATGGTCCCGGGTTCAAGTCCCGGGAATTTCCCTAGCTGGGGCCTATGGGACGGAGTCAACCCAGCCTCCGGGAACAACATTGGGGAAAAGCTACTTGATAGCGCCTCCGATCAAGAAAATCAAAGTAAAGGTTGAGAGGACCCGTTCTACTGATCATAGGACACCTCATTGATATAACCGGCTTGATAGGGGTTGTCCTTGCGTAGGACGTACAAAGTCAGGTTTTTTTTTATTTTTTTATATTGTTTGGAACATGATAATATATTAATCGAATACTTTTCTTAATCTGATTGATTTATTATTTTATTGCAGCAATAAAATAAGGTAAATCATATCTTGGTAATTTAAAATACAAGTAAATCTTTACCACAATCTTTGATATAAATTTTCGAGGTTTTTACCATGTTTTTGTTAATATAATATAATATAATATTTAATTATAATTTGCTCTATTAATAATATGATAAATAATAAGAAAAAGAAATATGTGTTGCATTACATAAAACTTTTTTATTGTCTCGATTGAGATAGTATTACGATTACGGAAAATTTCGATGTCGAGATTTTGATGTTTTTATACGTATTGAAGGTCCCTGGGTCATTTTCACTAAGGTTGAGAAAAATATCTGTGTGTGTGTATGTATGTGTGTAAATTTATTAATTAAACGAGTTATTGGCTATTGTAAGAATCACTTTCAAATAAAGAAATGACTATTAAATAAATTATATATGTATAAAATATTTGATATTTTCTCATTAATAATAAATCTACCAAAATTCAATTATAAGATCTATTACATTCTTCTTTCTAATTATCAGTAAACGTGATAAAATAAAGTAAAAAAAAATTTAATTAAATTTTCTCAAAATGGTATGAACAAATTTCATAGGTAAATTTAATTATTCTGTTTCTTGTTGAAAATATTAGAAAATATTATAAAATTTCAACTAATAGTTGATTTTATCATCTCGCCAGAGATAGTATTGCGATCACGAAAATTTTCGATGTTGAGATTTGGATGTTTTTATATGTTTTGAAGGTCCTTGAGTCATTTTCACTAAGGTTGAGAAAAATGTCTCTCTGTGTGTGTATATATGTATGTAGACAAGATTACGCAAAAATTGTTTGAGCTAGAGTAATGAAATTTGGTACACGGGCATTATTCAAAATTCGTAGTTTTCTATCAGCTTTTGAGAAATGTAGCTCATTGTAGGTCATTACCTACTACGTTTTGATTTTTTTCCTCTAATGTGTCCGTATAAATAAAGATATATGTTTAAAGTTTTTCACATGATTAAAAATTGTATAAAACTGCTATATATAGTATTTCTGTTTGATTGAATCGCTGAAAGTACCGGAATTAATTTTTTAACACGACTGCAAATAACGCACCAGCACGTGGCATGGTGCCATCAACAAAGAACCAAATCGATGTTAAGTATTAATTTTAATTTATAATTTAATTAATTAAATTTAATTTAAATATAATATATGTTATTTAATCCAATTCAAATTGCGAGATAGTCGATGGAGATACTCCAGCTTATTTGTTTTATAACTAGTGTAAAGAAAAATTTAAAAAAAAAATTAAATTAAAGTTAAATTGTAAGAACATTTTTATATTTTATTATAATTAATTAAAAAAACAAACTAAGTTATCGATTCAGAAGAAAGATGAAAATTTTAGAAAGAGTTCAAAGTGATTTTAAGTTTTTGTTTTTATATAAGTAAAAAAAGTAGAGATAATATTGGCAGGGAATAATGATCCACGGCAATCGATCATTTTTTCATTTATTATAAATATACAAATGGGCAAAGGGAATGACCTATTCAAGGTGGTAATTTGCACGACAAATATCATTTGGGTATAATAAAAGCCTCAGGGGGAAGATAATGTGAAACCACCCCAGTGAACAATTTCCCTCAACATTATTATTAAGCATACATACTCAAGAGCAATTGCCAAAATTTAGCTACTAACATGCTTCTACAACATTGTATCATTGATTTAATTTAAATATATACACGTATATAGAATATGTAAGGTATGCCACTGGTAAATACAATCAGGTATTCTTAAACTGAAAAGAAGGGGATATTTCTTGTTTGTTGAGTTGCGGTTATCTTGTAATTTTTTAGCGACTGAAGGAAAATACTAAAACCGAAATTTTCTAAAAAACTATTCAAAGTAAACGTTTTTTATTTGATTATATTCAGTTCTGAAGTTTGTTTTCAGTTCAGATGCATACAATGTTTTGGTTTGTTTTTTTAAGTTTTTTTTTTAAAAAAAATTCTCTAACTAATAATTTTCTATTAATTGAAAAATGATTGTAATGAAGATTAAAAAAATATATCCATTTATTTAAACGTCATATTTTAATCTTCGTTCTTCTTTTTAAAGATAATTTCTTATCAATATAGAAAGATTTTTTATTTTGACAGGATCATTGATCAAATTTTGATAAGAATAACGAAATGTTAGTCATTTTCGTCGATCAGAGATTTTCTTTAAATACTTTTCGATATCTTTTGGGCGTCTCGTTCAGTTCCTTTGCCGAGTGTTATTTTAACATCCTCTCTTTTCGCTTCCCCCTCCCCGCCCCCCCTGCCCCAACCCACATCCCGACTCCAAGTTGAACCACTCGGATTCCAGCATTCAATCTCAGTTGAATGACAAGCATACCACACCCCATGGCAACTACCACCCCACTCCCTGCCGCCCAGCAACCCCCAATCGTCTTGTCGTCTGAGTGACTGTCTGTCACCATCGATTGACTTTCCTTTTTTTATTCGCCAAGTCTGTTTACTCTCCCACTTACTTTCTTTGCAAATATATTTCATTAGCATAAATATGGAAAGTTGAAAAATAATGGAAAAAGTACAAGAAGTCAATTTCATCGTAAACTTTAAAGTATTTAATAGAAAAAGGAAAATATTAATAAAAAAGTATTTTTCTAAAAAAAAAGAAAGAAAAAAACTAGATTCTTTAGGAAATTTATAAATCTAACTTGCTAAATCTTCATTTTTTCACATTCTACAGATAACTGAAAATTAATTAAATTAAATAAATTCAGAAAAAATATTTTTCAGTGACAAAAATTGTTTAAAGAGAAAACTTTGTCACATTTACCTATATTCAATTAGAATTGAAAGATTCAATATTTTCAATAACCAATTATGTTTTTATAAAATAATTAGACAGTCAAATAAAATAAATATAAAACTTTCTTTAAATATAACTAAACTATTATTAATAATTTATTTATTTTTTTATTATTTATAGAACTCAAAATTTAATTAAAATTTGAATTTAATTCCGCTTTCTTAACATTTATTGAATAAAAATATCAATTTTTACTATCTCGCCAGAGATAGTATTGCGATCACGAAAATGTGTATGTGTGTGTGTGTCGATGTGTGTATGTATGTAGACAAGATTACGCAAAAACTGTTTGAGCTAGAATAATGAAATTCGGTATACGGGAATTATTCAAAATTCGTAGTTTTGTTTGTTTTCGTAAAATTGTATTAAACTGATATATATAGAATTTCAGCTTGATTGAATCGCTGAAAGTACCGGAATTAATTTTTTAACACTGCAAATCACGCGCCAACCCTTGACGTGGTGCCATCAACAAAGAACCAAACATGCGCTGATTTAATAAATATTATTTATTAATTTTAATTTATAATTAATTAAATTTAATTAAAATATAATATATATTAATTAATCCAATTCAAATTTGCGAGATAATCGAGTGGAGACACTCCAGCTTTTTCATTATATAAAAACAAATCGAGTTATTATTATATATAAAACAGATTACAAATTATATTTGGTTGAAGGATACAATAAACCAATTACATGTTTTACTAATTCTCTATTCCAGTGGTTCTTAAACTGTGGTCCGCGGACCCCTGGGGGTCCGCGAAGCCTTTACTGGGGGTCCGCGGTCCTCGGAAAAAAATCATCGTAAAAATATATACATATATAAATATTTAAAGTTCATTGTTTAACTATATCCTCCTAGAGAATTACGGCTATAATTTAATACTATTAATAATACTATTTTATTTTATTAAATTGATAATTATGTCAATTAATTTTTTGTGAATAAATAAACATATATAAAAAACTATATATAAAATTTGAATTTTCATCCATTCATTCATTTAAAATCATTTTTCGATTGTTCCTTTAAAATAACCCCTCTTAGGGGCTCGGAAGGGGAGGCATATAAGGGAATTTTCTTTCACTTTGTTATTGGGGAAAACCAGGGGAGGGGACAGTCTTACCCGGAAAAACCCAAATTGTCAGCGTCCACTCTGGGGTTTTAAACAGTTTTAAAGCAAATGTTAATTATAAGTTCATTTCTCAACGAGTTGTATCTTTAAATTATTTTTATTAATTTAATTAATTATAATTAAATTATAGCTAATAATTTTTTTTAATTTTTAGTGTAATTTGCATGATCATTATTTTATAAAAACACTAAACACATTTTGCAATTTCCCAGAAAGGCTGTTTTTGAGAGTAAGTATAAGTTAGTTTTATGAATAAAAAATATTTATTTTAATAATATTTTAGAATCAAATTACGAAATTAATAATATTTTAGAATCAAATTACGAAATTAATAATATTTTAGAATCAAATTACGAAATATATTTATTATATAAATTAATATTCATTTAAAATGATATTAAATCATTTATTTAAAATGATTTAAAACATTTATTAAAATGATTTAAAACATTCATTTAAAATGATATTAAAACATTCATTTAAAATCATATTAAAACATAGCTAGTAAATAATAATTCGTTATATTTATATTATATTTATATCATATTTATATTATTGTAGTTCAATGTTAATAAATTACTCCATAAAATGGATCGTTGGCTACAAACTGGTTCAACACAGAAACGGAAAGAATCAGATGATGAGGCATCAACAGCAAACTCTACCAAGAAACGAAAATATTCGGATGATTATTTATCATTTGGATTTACTTATATTTGCAACAATGATGTGGAAAGACCAGTCTGCGTTCTATGTCAGGAAAGTTTATCCAATGAAAGTATGAAACCTGCTAATCTCAGACGTCATTTACAAACAAAGCACAGCGAGCATGTTAGTAAGTCTATCGAATTTTTTAAAATGAAAAAAGAAGAACTTAATTCAAGTCAGAAATTGATGGTAAAGACGGGATCTGGTGGTATGAGTAAGAAAGCAGTAATGGCATCATATGAAGTAGCTCTACTTATTGCTAAAGCAGGAAAGCCGCATAATATAGCAGAGCAATTAATTCTTCCTGCTACAAAAGTAATTACAAATATAATGTTAGGAACTAAAGCAGCAAACGATATAAATTTGATTTCATTATCAAATGATACGGTTAAGAATAGGATTGAAGACATGTCATGTAATATAAAAGAAGAATTAATATCGAGAGTGCGCAAAAGTCACTATTACTCATTACAATTGGATGAAAGTACTGATGTCACTAATAATGCCAATTTGTTAGCTTTCATTAGATATGAGTTTGAAAATCAAATACAAGAAGATGTATTGTTTTGTGATTCACTACCTTCACGAACGACAGCTAATGACATATTTAACAGTTTGAATAATTTTATAACCGAAAATGAAATAGAGTGGCCAAAATGTGTTGGAATTTGCACTGATGGTGCTCGTGCAATGTCAGGTACAAGAACTGGATTGATTGCTCTTATTAAAAATGTTGCGCCTCAGGTTGTTTGGAATCATTGCTGCATTCACAGAGAATCATTAGCAGCCAAAAATATGTCACCAGATTTGAAAAGAACATTAGACGAAGTAGTTAAAATTGTCAATTTCATTAAGGCTCGTCCACTTAATTCCAGAGTTTTTAAAATTTTGTGTGAGGAAATGGGTAGTCAACATACACATTTATTATTACATACAGATGTACGTTGGTTGTCCCGCGGGAAAGTACTCATTCGCCTTTTTGAGCTTCGAGATGAAATACGATTGTTTTTAATAGATGCGCATTTTGAACTGACCGAATGTTTCAATGATTTTATCTGGTTAGCTAAGGTGGCTTACTTGACTGATATTTTTACAAAATTGAACGAACTTAATTTGAGTCTGCAAGGTACTGTTGTAAATATATTTAAAGTTGAAGATAAAATAGAAGCAATGATTAAAAAAATCGACTTGTGGTCGAAACGCATCCAGAACGGTGTATATGAGTCTTTTCCAACTCTCAATGATTTCATAGAAAGCTCCAGTGAAAAATTGCTTAATCAAACGCGTCAATTATTTGTTGAACATTTAATTACTTTGAAAAGCAACTTCAGGAAGTATTTTTCTACTCCTGATCCTTGCAATAACTGGATCAGAGATCCATTTAATATGGAAATTACAAATGCTAAACATTTATCTGCACCTGAACAAGATATTCTCGTGGAATTATCATGTGATACAACTTATAAACTAAAATTTAACAAAACTGAATTGAGCAACTTTTGGTTACTTCTCAGGTCAGATTATCCTGCGCTTGCAAATAAAGCACTTCAACACTTGATTCCATTCTGCACAACATATTTATGCGAACAAGCTTTTTCGGTACTATTTTATATTAAGTCTAAATATAGAAACAAATTAAATGTAGAGCCGGATCTTAGATTAAAAGTTTCCAATATTAAGCCAGATATTGAGATTCTTGTTTCAAGAAAACAACTGCATACATCTCATTAAATATGTAAGTTATATTTAATGAGATAGATGCAGTTATTTTTTAAAATATTTCTTATTTAATATTTTCTGAAAAAAATTATAAAATATTTATATGAATTTAATGTAAGTACCCATTATAATTTGTGAGATTTGTTGCTATGACAATGTTTGTATTTTCTTTCTTCAATATTATAATTTCTAATAAAATGTGTTCTACAATATGCAAAAAAATCGTTATTCACCAATCACTGTTAGAAATATTCATCATATATCCTTGTCCTTATGAGATCGTAAGCCAGAAATTAATTAATAAAATGACGTAAAGTACCTAAAGTTGTGATGGGGGTCCGTCAAAAAAAATTTTTTCAAGTGGGGGTCCGTGGAGTACATAAGTTTAAGAACCTATGCTCTATTCTATAGTAAATAGGCCTTTGTGGGGAAAATCAAGGCGTAAAGTAATGAAATTGGAAACAAACTTAGATTCAAAATGGTCAATAGTACTATATATACCTATACCTATATGTAGTGATTTAGTTTAAATAGAATAATTAGAAACAAACGCAATATATTTTACTAAAATATACTACAAACAACTAATTTGTAAATGAATGTTAATTCTTTTACTATTTTATTTGATCTTGATTCATTATCACCAATGGTAATAATATATATATATATATATAACCCCTTGTTAATCTTTATAAATCCCACATCGATTGGTTGTTAGTGTCAATCGATTACCATCAATAAAAACTTCAAAGCTAATGATTTTGTGTATTCAGAAAGCGTAAAGCCTATCATGTCAAAATGGAATGTCAAATGCGGTTCCAATGATTGATAAATTAAAGTTGGACTAAATTTTGCCTTAAATTATTTACGTTTATTTATTTATTTATATATATAGATGTACGTATGTAGATATATATATTTATTATTTTTGCTTTTATAATATTTCTATTTATTATTTCTCATATATATTAAAAGGGTAAGGAACTAAGTATTTTATATAGTATAGAAATTAATTATATTCTTATATTTTTAATACACAAAATGTTTGAATTAATATATTTAAATCCAAAAATTACCGTAAATTCAATTATTATAAATTTAATATATAGGGTCATCGAAAAAAGGTGGATGGGATTTTGTTGTACAACTGTTCGATAAATAATCACGTCATCAACACGAAATTATCGAGAGATTGAGAAGAATTATAAATATTTTGAGTAGCATTTACTCGAAGTCAGTAAGAATGGTAATGATGGAAACTATCTGAGCAAAATCTTATTCAGTGATGAGGCAACATTTCACAGTTTTTTTAAAGTGGTTGTGTAAACCGCTAAAACTGTCGTATATGGGAAGATCAGAAACCAAACAAAGTTTTCCAATACATACGTGATTCACCAAAAGTCAACGTTTGGTGTGGACTTATGAAGGATCGTATTGTCGGCCCTTTCATGTTTGCAGAAAACACGGTTTCAGGCACAATTCATTTGAACTTGTTTGAAATGTATGTGTTCTATCAAGTTCAAGAGAAAAGGGCATTAATGTCATTTTCCAGCAGGATAGAGCTCCATGTCACTATAGCCTGATCGTCCAAGATGCTTTCAACATCAGATTTCCTGACCGTTGGATTGGGAGAAATGGTCCTGTTTTGTGGCCGTCTAGATGTCTAGATTTTTCCTTTTGGAGCTACGTTAAGAACATCGTTTATTTAAAAATTCGGGATCTTCAGCATCTGAATGAAATAATTTAGACAGTCATTGCAACTGTGTGACTCCTGTTATGCTTCATAACACGTGGCGGGAGATTGATTATCGAGTAGATGTCTGTCGAGCGACTGGGACAGCACATATCGAAATTTTTAGAATACATAATCAAGTTTAAGATTTTCTGTATCTTTTGATGTATAAATAAATATTCTACCATTTGTTTTACGGTTTTTATTACTCTACGAAATCCAGTCCACCTTTTTCGATGACTCTGTATAATAATGTCTCTATAAGTATATAATATACGTATATAAGGAAATATATATATAGAAATTAACTTAAGATATAGAGGCCTTATTAGATATTAAATTTAAATTGAATTTAGGATCATTTTTGGATTTTATATAATATGAAGATGAAATATTTTTATAATCAATCCAATTATACGATTTTTGAATTTCATAATATATTTTAAAAAGTACCAGAAATATAAAAATATTTATGTGCATCGAGGAAATTGTGAAAAATAAATTTTTTCCAAGTTTTTATAAATTAAAATATTTTCATGAGAGGTAAGCATCGTGCATGCACCCATTAGCACCGATTGAATGTCATTTTGAAAGTTGTTAGGAGTTCCTGTTATTTAGGCAACCAGCACACTTGGTTTCAATTTAAAAATCCCTATATATATCTATATATATAAAGGAGAGTGTTTGTATGTATGTATGTATATATATATGTAATTTGTTTACTTTTTTGCTGTCATAGAAACAAACAAAAAAGAAATTTCCTACTTAACCGACACTTTACCGGTAATTTAGAATTATGAACATCAAAAAATAAGAAACGATTTCTATGAAATTACATCACAATATTCTTATATATCTCTATGGTAACATAGGCTATAGATTTTATTAATATCTAATTCTAATCAATAACCGCAGAATTTAATTTTTTAAAGTTTATATAGTTCTCCGTGTTGTTCATTCAAGAGCCAGGCGTGGCCCACTGATTGGCGGACTCATTTTACACAATGTATATAACTCTAAGTATTCCCAATCAAAGAATTATTATAATATTTAACTTTTTATTTTAAATTCTAATATTCAAATATCATTTCAATTAAATAATTTATTCTAAAAGTTCTCATTTTAATTAATTTAATAAAATATTTAAATCATATTTAACTTAAATTATTTTGTATTTATTCTTTCCATATTTGAATAGTTACTTCTTTTATTTTAAGGGAGGGAATTAACTATGATCTAAAAAAATTAATAAATGAACTTAATAATAAAAAATGAAATAAATCCATTAATTTAAATTAATACTATTAATGAATGTATATATTGTTAATTTATCTTTAGTTTTATCAATACTTTTATACCGTTAATTTTTATAAATTGTCTCAAGTCTCTAACTTTGCATTTTCTCAAATTTTATTTTAATTAAAAATAATCAATAAAAATCAAGCAATGTAATTAAAATATCGAAATTAAATGATCAAGAAATATTATACTCTATTATAACATATACAATACTTATAAACTATAGGCGGAGGAAATGTTAGACGATATCATTGAGGCTTCATGCCAAATCGATCAACATTAATTAAGATATTTTCATTATGACAGATATTTAAAAAACCGCGAATCCAATATCTCTGTTCACTAATTATTTGTAGACTTTAGTAAAACCTACGCATGACTCAATAGATCCGGATAAACTTTTTCAAATTTTGATCTTAAAATTTATCTTGAAGGTAGTAAAGAAAGAATAAGATGTGGAAATCAATTGTAAAATATTAGGTTACCCAGACGACTTAAATATAATAGGAGATTCGGCAATTGCAATTACAGATAGCGAGGAAAAATTAATCGAGGTAGGAAAAGAGATGAGGTTTGAAATTAATAATGATAAATAAATATATTTAGAAACAAACAGGAGCAGTATTAACAAACAAAATGTAGAATTTGAATATGTAGAAAAATTGAATGTAATCACGAAGGATAATAATATTTGAGAAGAATTTAAATCGAAGTTGCAATCGGGAAACGCCTGTTATCATGCAGTATAGAGGCTTATCTCATCAAAATTATTATAAAAGGGAATGAAAATTAAAATATATAAAACAATTATTTTGTCTGTTGTATTATATGAGTGTGAGACATGGCCTATGATCTTAGGAGATGAGAGTGGATTCAGAGTATTTGAGAATAGGATTCTCCCCAGCATTTATGGGCCAAAGAAAGATGAGGGAATGACGTACGAGAGATGGAACAGAGGTTCAGGATAAGGATACTTGGAGAAATGTGGTTGTAGCTGCCAAGAACTTTCGAGTACCGTTGAGCCACGCATGGTCTATGACCCTGGGAGATGAGAGTAGATTCAGATTATTCTTTCCAGCATTTATTGGCCAAAGAAAGATGAGGTCACCGGGGACACTTGGAGAAATGTGGTTGTAGCTGCCAAGAACTTTCGAGTAGATAGATATAACATATTCAATAATAATATATATAATTAATTTACTAAATAAATTAAAATATATTTGAAATAATCACACAATGAGAAATGAATGTTTTATGTTATACATTGTTTGAAACAAAATGGATGAAAACCTTTTACTACTTTCAATCAAATACTATGTACCACTCGGGGGTACAGGGGGCGGAGCCCCCGTCTAGATGTGAAGAGCGACGAAGGAGCTCTGAGCAGCTAGTATATATATATATATGTAAATCATATTTACTAATGTATTCATTTTATCTGAGGTTGGTAGCATGACCATTACTCTTGGTACGACATAAAGAAAAAGTCGATTTCCATATTGGACTCAACTTGTGAACCCATTGAAAAAAGTACGATAGAAAAATATTCGAGATTTTTTAGATTCATCGGTGTTGACTTTATGGTATTTGTAAATATGTTTACTGTTAAAATACGCATCATTCTTTATAATTGCATTTTAACCAATTGAATATCATTGGTTTATGAGTTGTCGTAGTCTCGTCCGATTTATTATTAAGCCCTATTTAATTGACCTAATTAAAAATATTCTCTTGAACTATTTTCTTGAACTACTTTCTTTTCATTATTATCAAATATTTATTACATAAATCATTAGATTTACAAATGCAACTTCAACTTGATCACATCCTTATACAAATTTTGTTCTCTACCATTACCAGTGGTGTATTGGGAGGGGAACGCGGGGAACGACGTTTTCAGAACCGGAACGCGTTCCAGTACTTTTTCATGACCCGACAACTATACTGTTAAAATTTCTTTTTTTGTGCTCGTTAATATTTTGTATAGTAAGAATAAGAAAAAATAAAAACTTATATGGAAAAAAGTAGTTTGCTGAAAATAAGACTTTTATTTTGCTCCAACTATGCGTTCCCTTTCTTCTTATTTTACCAATACATCACTGACCCTTACAATATATATATATATATATATATATATATAAGATTTTGTTAGTATTTATAATTTGATTTTATACGTGAATATACTAGTATATATAATTATGCATTTTTTTTAATCTAAATGTTTAATCTTCTTGTTTGTTGATTATTCAGGTGGTCAAACCATTTGGCGTTTGAATTTGAAACTTTGCAGATAATTTCAGTTGATTTCAAACTCATATGAGCCAAGTCTGTATACTCTATATAGGGCGGAACGAATAAATGCATGTCGGTTGTGTGCGGTGGCTCCATTTGGTATTTGTCATTCCCATCACCCTGAACGACCCTTGGAATCTGCGCTCACGGTTCAGCAACTCCACTCGTTACGTCCATTACACAGACACACCCGGTATGTATAGAGTTTTCATATTTGAATGGGAATGCGTCTTTTCACGTTCGAATTAAAACACCAAATGAAATCAGAACTGATCCACGATAATTAATTATTCAAAAATGTTGAAGCGTATATTTTCTCTTATTGACATTTTCAACTTACTCTCTTTCCACCATTCCCCATCCATGCCCATTTCCCCCACCACCATTATTCTATTGCTTATGAGAGAATTTATTCCTCTATCTATACTTAAAATATAGCATCAAGCAAAAAGTAGAGTGGAAAAGATTTTATCAGGTGGGATTTTAGTTATATTGGCGGTAATAAATGGAAATGAGATGAATATTAAGCCTTTCATCATTAAAATATCGTAAAACATGTAATTTTAGAGAATATACAGTATCTCTCCTCCCTTCTCTTCTTTCCATCCACTTCCTAAAACTAATCGCTTTTGATTTTTAATATAAATGAGAAAATTAACCAGATGTTTTTTTATTACAAAATTAAATTTATTTTGAATGGAAAAACCAATTAATTTTTGAATGAATGAACTCTTTTTATGTTATTATATATCTTATTAATAAAAATTCACTTTTTTTGAGTAATCAAATTCATTAAAATTGTTTTTATATTTTTTTATAAAGATTATTTTCAGTTTTTATTTTTAATTACTTATTATTATTATTATTATTATTATTTAATAAAATGTTTTCTTACAGTTATTATGTTTATTTCTAAAAAGTATTTTTTTAAGACATTAACATAATATAAAAAATATAAAGAAAAAAAAAACCTCTGACTTTGTACGTCCTACGCAAGGACAACGCCTATCAAGTCGGTTATATCAATGAGGTGTCCTATGATCAGTAGAACGGGTCCTCTCAACCCTTACCTTGATTTTCTTGATCGGAGGCGCTATCAAGTAGCTTTTCCCCAATGTTGTTCCCGGAGGCTGGGTTGACTCCGTCCCATAGGCCTCAGCTAGGGAAATTCCCTTGCCAGATCCGGAACTTAAACCCGGGACCATGTGAATGTGAGGCAGGTTTACTACCCACACACCCAATGGCGCCTTCCAAAATATAAAGAAAAAAATTAATATATTCTATAAAAATTAATTAATGACAGTCCAAGTTGGTGGGAGTATTTTAAATTTTATTTTAAATTGATTAAAGTTACTGATTGATAAATTAGAAAAAAGAGTTTTTTGATTAACATATAATTGAACCAGTCATTAAATTTATCACTAAAAAGGCATGTTCGAAAATACAGTGGGTATTGCTACTATTTACAAATTGAATTACATAAATATAAAATAGAAAGTAGAAGGGGAATTTACATAGGAATTTCTCCTTTCAACCAAGAATTTGTATTCAAATTCAATTGGAACTGTAAAAATGTCGCAAAAAGTGACGGGCTTTTTGCTTGGCAATAAAATCAATATTCAATATTTGAAATCGAATCTGATTGAATATTTATACGAGAGCAAATAAAAGACAAACCCTATATATATATATATATATATATATATATATATATATGTATATATTTTGTTATTGTAATAAAATATTGATAGTAATTTAAAATAATAGTAATATACATATATAAATACGGAACTCAATTAGTCATTTTGTTTTATTGAATATTCTTTTTGAAACAAAATTAATTTGATCCTCTCTACAATAAATAATGAATTTCAGATTAGCATTGTAATTAAATAATCGATTTTAATATAATAATATGATAATATAATCATAATAAGTTAAAATATAAATAAATAATACCTTCCATTCCTATCGTTGGTCGGTAAAAGTAACAGTATCATAAGTTTTAAATTTTTTTATATAAATATATAGATTAACTCCCCCTGTTTATAATAAAATTGATCAAATAAATAATTATAAATTATTTATTTACTTAAATAAAAATTTATAATAAATAAATTATGATAAAAAATCATAATCAATTACATTAACATTAAATATATTACCATCTTATTTAATCATTTTATTTTCGTATAAAATATATAAAAAAAATGTATAGATTTATATTTATTTAACAGATCTATATGATTTTGTTGAATTGTGACGGTTGATAAGAAAAAGAGAAAAATAATTTATCACTTCAAATATTATAAATAAAAATATAATTTTTTTAAAGGAGTTTTATTAATTAAAATTATGTTGAATGGATTTGTCTTGGTTACAATTTATAGGATTTAGTAAAAAATTTTAATAAAATGAAAAACATTGAATAGATTTGTTCTGCTAATTCTCCAAAGAATACAATAAATATGAGTTCCAAGTTTTCTACTAATATGAAGCGTATGTGAGGTGGGTCCTCTCAGAGGCCCTTATAACTCACTCGTGCGGGGTTTTGCTAGTCTGAAAATGCGCGTAACCAGCATATATTTGAATTAACCCCCGATTCAAATATATATAGGAGACTCTTAATAATATAAGAGTCAAGATTTCACTTTTTTTCTTTTTAATAAATCTTTGCTAGGTATTCTTCTTCATCCAAATAAACTTGACTTTTTGAAGGATCAAGGGAGGGGGGAAGAATAAGAGTAAGGGAATGGATGGAAAGAAGTCAACGGGTAGAGGACATGATTCCCCTCCTATGGAAGAAAAGAATCATAAGCTCACGTGTGGGCAGGGACGCTACTCCCTGAAGTAGAAATCTTTTCTATTGGGATCATAGAGAAGTGACTACCCGTTACCCGTCAAAATCTATCTAATATGTCTTACTATATATTTTTACTAATTTTTCTTTTATTATTGATATTTTTGAAAAATAACAATTATTTTTTACTTAAAAATTATGTTATAATTGTTTATTGTCTAATCTTATTATTGTTGCAATATATATATTTAGTACCTTGTTCACCGAGCCGCCGCACGGTACTTTAAAAAAAATTATTCCTTATGAACTATGAATATTTAAGATTATGATTATTATTTAAAATAAATAAACGACAAAATATATAAAACAATTTCAAATAATTTAAAAGAACATAAATTAAAAAAAATGGTCTTTATGACTAAAATATACAGCACTTAAACGTACGTATTAATGCATTGGAAGACAGTAAAGTATGGCCTGAGGATATATATTCTACTAAATAATTTGTATTTTTTAAACCATTGTTTGTTTATCTATCTATCTATCTCTGTGGCTCACAGCAACTACAACTATCCTGAGCCACAATCATCCAATCACTACCCTCTCCTATCTCTCTCAAGTTCCTTCCTACATTGTCCACCCACCGCGTCCTTGTCTTCCAAACAGACGTTTCCCACCAATATATTATTCGCCATATTTTTTTAAGGAATTAGTAAATTTATTTTCATAAAATGTCGACCTTCATTTCTTATATGTTTATTTAAAATAAAAAATAAAATAAAATTTTAAATAATTTCAATTTTTAAATTCCTATAGCTAGTATTTATATTTCCATAGTTTTTTCTAGAATTATGATAAATAAGTGTATAGTTAGTAAGTTATGTTAATGATAGTTTAACTAATAATAAATGAAGGATAAGTTATGAATGATAATTATTTTATTATTCCATTTCGGATAACAGAATATCAATATTAACCAGTACTTCTGAGGAACGCATACTAAATAGTATTAACAAAACAAAATCAATTTAATTCTAGGTTTTATTGTAGTAATAAAAGAAAATTGGAAATAATTGTAATAATCTTTAATATGCATGTCAAGTAGTGGAATAAACAGGTCAAAAGTCAGTCAATCTCATTTTCATTCTTTGCCAGAATGAATATAAAATATACGCGTAGTTCAAGTTCAATTTCGTTTTCTTCTTTAGTGACTTAATCTCTCGGGCCTTTGTATACCTAAAGATAGGCGTTAAATTCATAATAATGATTACAAAAAAGGGAAATTAAATCCGAACGAGCACCAAGTTATTCCCCATCGGTGGGGCATATTAAAAGCGCTTTTAATTTATTTCGTGTTGAGAACGTGTGAATATAAGTGTACTCGGAGAGAAGATTAGGGGATTATTAATGGCCTCTGCGATGTCATTTGTGTCCAAGTGGCAAAACCTATTTATCTCGTTGGATGATAGAAATTCTCGTGCATACTCTACCTAAACCAGTTGTCTTTGCGGTAACCATGTTCCGTCTTGTTTATGTTCATTAATCTATCCAAATTAAGATGGATATTATACAAACTCCAACACTCGGAACACGATTAAGCAAAATGAAATGGAAAATTTATAGGTATATAAATGATAATATAATTTAAATTATGGGTGTATTTTCTCTTTTGTTTTTGTTTTTTTTTTAAATCAAAAAGATAAATTATTTCGACAATATACCAAATTCTTTTAATCAAAGAAAGAAATATTATAAAATACATAAATTAATTTTTATTTTTGTCCATACAAAAACATTTCTACAACTGGTGCTCTTGTTGAAATAAAGATTTGTATAATTAAAAAAAACGTTATCTATAGAAAAATCGATAGATTGCATATATATATATGGTATATAATATAACCTTCAGATTCCATTGGGAATTGCACTTCACTCTACTTTATTAGCCAGAGAATAATACCCAATTGGAAGCTGTCAGTTGTGATTATTTGCATTTAAGCGGCTGAAATGATTCATTCAATCCGTTGACTCAATTGTTGTTGATTGCCAACATTTCTCACCTACTTGATCATGATTTGACAGCAAGGCTGGACCATAGAAACAACTAGCAAACACATGTCCTACATTAATAAACATATAGTCCTACTAAAGCTGCAAATTCATCACAACTGTCAGTCAACTCATCTTTCAAATCCGTCCTTCTCAACTCACCTGATGAAATTAGGAGAGATTTGATATAAATATATAAAAAATTAGATTATAAAATAATTTAAACTTATTTTCATTGTCTTTTGCTTTTATTCTGATTGCATATACCTACTTAAATATATTATATTAACAAATGAATTAGTTTGAGAATTGCAAGTTTATGTCAAAATACTTGGCTGTTTCGTGATGAATTTTTATGATATTTTCTTTTAATTTTTTTTATTTTTTTTAACTTAATATTTATTAGAGATTATACCATTATTGCATATCTATCTATCTCTGTAGTTACGGAACTTCTTGACCCCAGCAACCATATTTCTCCAAGTGTCCCTATCCTGAGCCACAACCATCCAACTCCTATTAATTGCCTAAATTTAATAAAAAAATTAACAATTTTAGCCCTTTGTATGAAATCAGTGTTAGGTGTTATTGATGATAACAAGAATAGATTCTTAATTGCTTGATAGTAAAGATACCAATTGGGAAGAGACCAAGGAAGCTGTGGCTCAGGATAGGGACAGTTGGAGGAAAGAATTTGTTGCAACTAAGAACGTTCGAATTTTCTAATGCCACTTAGATAGACAAATAATTAGATAAATAGATTTATCCAGTCATTGCATTACTAATTGAAAGAATTGAAGATAAAAGATACAAATTCATAAGGCATATTCTCCATGTAAAGGGATGAGGTAGTGGGATGGTAAAATTTCGTGAGAATTGAGAAATCGATTAACCCTAAAGTGGATCACAAATTTTTTCATGATGGATATTTAATTAATAACTATATTCAATATATACCTACTATATATCTCTATATGTTTCTTTTTTAAATTATCTAGATAAATAGGTATAGGTTGAGGAAAGAAAATTTATAATTGGGTATGAAAATAGAGAGAGAAAGAAAGGCACGTGCGAATGAAATGATAAAATCATTACTATTCTACTGAAATCCTAACAATGTTTACGAAAGGAGTTGTACTAACCTGAATTTCCTACACACAATCCTAATTTTATTTGAATTTCCACTCAAATTCTAAACTCCATTATCTAAATTTTTTTTAACTTTTAATCTTAATGTATGTGTGTGAACACAACAACCCAAAATAACTTTCAAATAAATAAATTAATATTGAAATTTGTTTGAAAGTAAAGATTCAAGTGAAAATAAAAAAAATGTTTAAAGTTTACAAATAATTTAAATTATTAATGAGATTTGAATAAAGAATTAGTTAAATTCAATTGTCAGTGAAACTGGTTCATATGACGTTTCGATCTCTACTTGTATTAAAGGTAGTTCAATAATTAATTATAAGTTTATAAATATATATTAAAATTAATTTCTATGATACCAATATTTATAAAACATGTGTTTTAATATAGAAACAATTACAATCAATCTAGATGTCATGATATAGAACAAATTTATATTAATAAATTTTTTAAATACAATACTGAAGTCCTATAACTTTTTGAGTTTAAGTTTCTCAAACATATTAGAACATATATTTCTATATTTATTATATATATTTAAAATTTGATATTTATGAATTTGTTTAAAATCATTCCAAATACTTTGAATACGTTTATTTTAATATTTAGTACTTTTCTTGAGAATTACTTATTACACGTATATAATTATTTCAAAAAGTAAGATAATTTTAATATTTATTAGATTAAGATTTAATTTGAGTATATAGAATATATTTTTTATAGTGAAATACTTTAATTTAAATTATAATTTCAATTTAATATTTTAAGATAAAAATAATTATTCAAATACTTAATATTTTTAATATATAAAAAATTCATGTTTAAGTGATTAATAAAAAATAGATATGTAAAATATTCTGATTATTATTTATATTATACTTTTGATCTCTTAATGTAGTTATCAAATTACCTAATTTAAGTTTCACTTTATATAAAGAGTTTCTTTTAGAGGTATAGAACTTTAAATTGTAATACAACAACGATGGATTATTCGATTGACATGAATTTTATTTATACGAAAGATAATCTTGTGGCATTGCATTTTATATATGATTTCTGGCATATGACCGCCACGGCTGGCTAGGATGTAGTCCAATCTGGACGTCCAATTTTCGATAACTTTTTCCAACATTTGTGGCCGTATATCGGCAATAACACGGCGAATGTTGTCTTCCAAAAGGTCAAGCGTTTGAGGCTTATCCGCATAGACCAATGGCTTTACATAGCCCCACAGAAAGTAGTCTAGGGTGTTAAATCACAAGATCTTGGAGGCCAATTCACAGGTCCAAAACGTGAAATTAGGCGGTCACCAAATGTGTCTTTCAATAAATCGATTGTGGCACGAGCTGTGTGACATGTTGCGCCGTCTTGTTGGAACCACAGCTCCTGGACATCATGGTTGTTCAATTCTGGAATTAAAAAGTTAGTAATCATGGCTCTATACCGATCACCATTGCGAATGGACTCATTCAGGTCTTCCTCAATGCTACGCTCTACAGTAGCAATAGCTTCTTCTGTAGGCACCGTACGGCGTCTCTGGGGATGCGAGTTATCAATAAGAGTAAACATGGTGCGAAAACGTTCCATGGTTAATCGAATGAACTGGTCTGATGGACAATTTTGTCGATGATAAAATGGACGTAGTCCACGATACGTATTCCGCACAGAACCATTATTTTCGAAATAAAATTGCACTATTTGCAAGCGTTGTTTAGGCGTGAGCCTATTCATGATGAATTGCCAAACCAAACTGAGAATAAATTACTTGAATCGGTCGTCAACTTGAACAGTATAATACCAACCTCGAAAAAAAACACCCTTTATAAAAGTAACCTCTTTTTAGAATTCGATGTTAATTTATAATCTAATTGTGATAATAATTCGATTTAGACAGAACTAAAAGCACTTTATAGAAAGTTTTAAGTATATACCTACAAAAGTGATGATCCTAATAAGAGAGGCAAGTATGAAACTGAAAGGGTTTAAGTCTCTGAAATTGTGTGTACATTGGCCACTTAGAATTATAATGAGTAGTCATCTCTGGAATAAATATATATATTTGAAAAACATGTTATTCTTTTTCAAAGAGTGAAATAAATGATTTGTTTTTTGTTTTTTTTGAACCAACTTTTATCTAGTTCACTCTGTAATTGGTTGACACGTTCTCTCGTGTACGGTGTCCTTTTTCTGTTCGAACAGCTGTTGATGGTGATTGATAGTTCCATTTTGCCCTCGTAGCTTTGTGACAGTCACGTGTTTGTTTAAATGGAATTTAATGGATTCTTTTTTAAATATTATTTCTCTTACTTTTTTCATCTTTTATACAAATGATTAAAGTCTATTACGATATTTTTTTTAAAAAAAAATCAACATACAATGGAAATTTAAATGTTAGATGATGGGGAGAAGAGAATTAAAAATTGTTATTCGAGTATTTAAAACAGATTTAAGTAACTGTTTAATGTGTTATTCTTTGTTTAAAATAATAAACGATTAAATGATTTGATTTTTCAATTTAGAAATGAAAAAAATAAATTACTTTTGGTTGTTTTCAATAAAATAAAAATTTTATATTATTTATATTTTATATTATATATTTAGGCATTCCTATGCATTTTTATTATTATAGATGTAATCCAAATAAATAAATAATTGTTTTACTTCTAGTAAATATCAAATTAGGTTTATTATTATTTTATTAAAAGGTTAACATTTAACACGTTCCCGACGGCATGTACCACCGGTGGCTGAGGTCGCCACATAAATTTAAAATTATGGAGCCGGCGGGAACGTGATAAATAAAAATAAGTTCACCTGTGGCCAGGTCCAAACCGACCGACGGTTTGAAATAAATTAATTTCCAGCTACAGAAACAATTTCAAATAATTTTAATATATCTATTAATGTAATAAAAAACAGATAGGCATATAACATAAATATTTTTAATTTTATTTTATTTATAATATATATGCAAGACCAGGCTTTGAAGTGTCATGAATGGCTGGATGACGTCATATAATTTTAAATCAAGAAAAAACTAATAAATATGATTTTCCCGAGGATAAAACCAATACAAAGTGCATGATTCGTGATGATATATAAAAAAATCTCCTCATGTGAAATTTGGTGTGAAAATAACCCTTCCCTTCCTATCGTCGATCGCTAATACTACCACTTCCGGTTTCCGGATATACACCAAAAGTTGATCAATTCATCCCACTGATGCATTAAGTAAATATAGCAAATTTCATCAAAATCGGTTGAGCCGTTCAGGCTGTACACATCTATACGGACGGACAGACATCATGCTAAAAATACTTTTTCCTGTTTAGAAAATGCATGATTCGTGGAGATATGTAAAAATCTCCACATGTGAAATTTGGTGTGAAAACAATACCTCCCTTACTATCGTCGGTCGGTAAAAAACACAAGCTTTTGATTATTATTATTAATTGATTGACAAGGTAACAACATAAAATTACTGTTAGCAAAGTTATGAGCTATTCTAGAGAGACAACATATATATTATATATATATATATATATATTATATGGAAGTGATTTATCGTTTGAAATTATCCGAGTCAATTATAGCAGGACCAAGTTAGGACGACCCGGAAGACGATGTCGACGACTTTTACTTCTTGTTTGGTGTCAAACGAGGCGATTTTTTCCCTCTTTGGGTCGTGTCGTTTGATATATCGGTTCTCGTTGACAACCAAGAAAAAAATTCTGTTTCCGTTTCAACAGAAAAAAAAGATCGGCTTTCCGTCCGTCTCACTCTTATTATTATTATTATTATTATTTTTTTTTTTTATCTATTTTCAATTTTCTTCTTTATGATTATTTTCATTTATTTATCTTTGCAATATAGAATACCGATATATCGAGAGTAATCTTAACGCTTTTCCGGCCCGTTAGAGTAAACTACTTGCTTGGTGGTTTTTGTTGTATGTGATGTGTGGGGTGAGTAGGTTTGTTTTGTTACTCATCCACTAACCACCCCTCTTACTCACCCCGTAGGGAGGTATCCAGCACTAACCGCTTTGCAACCTGCCCCCTCTACTTCTCCATTCCGTTTTTACCAAGGAACGATTGCTCTTCGCTTTTCACATCTGAAGAAAAGAAAATAAAAACGTGAATCGATTTTCCACCCATTGAATTGAGTCCGATTCGTACCAAAGGAAAAAAAATAATTCCCGATGCTTGTTCTTCTTCTAATCCATCTCGATGAGAGTATGAAAGAAAAAAAAACGAGAATAGAACATTAATAAGATAAGATTTTGAGAAAATAATCTCGAAACTGTCCAATACACCTGGTTTACTATACTATTAATATGTCAGATAGATTTTAGATGAAGGATTTCAAATTTCACTCAAAGATATCGAGGTAAAAAAAAAATGCCTTCTAAATATTTTCAATTTAATATTATTATATGAAAATAAAATTGTACCATTATGGAATCTTTAATTTGAATATTGCGAATATTTTTATTTACTAAATTAACGCGGCCGAATTAATATGTCATACTCATTTATCGCTGAATCTTTTATATCCCATATATTATTAATAAGTTGACACAAAAATTCACAAGATTATCTTATAAGTAGGTTGGTTTAGAGAAATTTATGTCAAGATAAATTCTGTAAACATTCATTCTTTTCCCAATTAGATCAATTAAATGTTTGAAATATTATTTAAGAATAAAATTATTCTAATAATTTCTTCTAGTTGTGTAATATACCTACTTATAGGTAAATAGATTTGATAACAACAAAATGTAAAGAATAGAATATCAGAGTTTTTATGCTTGTATTAGATTTTGTTTTAAACATACATATAATTATTTCTAAAAAAAAAGTATAATTAATTTCATTAATTATAAATCTTTATCTTAATGAAAATTAAAAGATAGGGTAAAGCATACAGTCGTTGGCCCCCTTAAGCAATTCCTGGCAGTCTTTAATGCGTATCTGGGCAAATTGCGGAACAATCAAATTAGGTTTGCAGAACATAGATACTATAAGCATTTTGATGAATAAAAAAAAAGATCATTTTCTCATGCCATTTTCAATAAGCACTAAAAAAAATCCTAAAAAATACAGTTATTGACACCTATAGTTATTGGCCTAGGTATTCTTTAGTGATTATACAACCATATAACAAATGTTTGCATACTCATAGTTTAAAATAAAAATCTCTTATTATTTGTGTTTTAGTGATAGGGGGCCAATGACTGCCTCGGGGCCAACGACTGTATACTTTACCCTATATTTCCATAGAAGATGTGAAAGAAACAACCCAATGGCGATTTATTCTTTCATTGGATTAACATGAATTAGAAAAAAAGAAGGATCTCTCGGTAAAAGATATTGTGACAAAGGAAAGGAGGGAGCTCACATCAGGACATACACATTCACATTCAATCTTCAAAATCTGAATTATCTAAAAAAACTATTCATTATTTAACTCCTGTTTGCCGTATGATAACGTTGCATAACTTCCTTGTAGTATTCTTTATTTTTATAAAGTAAAAAATCCAAGTACACATAAAACGTGACTAACTTTTTCAGATGTCAAAAACAAACTACTAATCCAAAATGGCTGACAATGTCAACATATGATAAACATATGTGTACCAACATAAAAAAAATTTCGATAATCGAATGTACACAGCTCGCAAAAATTCACCTTTCTTTTGAATTATCCTCGTACATACCTACTATTTTAGTTGCGAGTACCCATGTTTTGCTACAGTTTAATATCATAAAGATGAAGGGCTAATTGAATTAGTAAAAGTTAAGTTTAAGGTTGATAATTACTTAAATTTAAATCTTAGGATAATTTGAATAAGTAATTTTGACTATTTTCAAAAGTTAAATTTTTCTTTTTAATTTTTAATTTACGTACGCCTGAAGCTCCTTTTATATACCTTTTCCTCACCTCTGGCAATATTTGTTTCCCCTCACAATCCACTGTTTTCAAACTGACTCCAAATTAAAATAGCGGTTTTCTTCTGAAAAATTCAATCTTTCTTATGAAGCAAAAAGATTCAAGAGAAAAGTATATTCCAAATTTCATTTCAATTTATTTGGTGGTTTTTAAGATTTCTTAATGAGTGAGTAAGTGAGTCAGTGTATCAGTTAGTGATATTTGAGCTTTATCTAAATAGATATTATAATTACATATATTTAATTATATATATACCATATTTATTTAAATTAAAATATTTATTTGGCTATTAAAAATTTTAAAATAATTAAAAAGAAATACTGATAGGGTAAATTTCTTTAAAAAATTGTTATCATTGATATATATATATATATGGTATATATTCTTGTTTTTTATTTTTATTTTTTCATGCTTGTTATATTATACGAGTATAAATAATTCTTCTACTCTTCTCATATTAATTAATCTTATACAATCAATATTCATGATGAAATCGATTTTGAATAATCTATGTATATAGATATAAAAAGGAAATGACACTATTAATATTGATAAATTTATAAATATTATAATAATTTTTTCATATCTCAAGAATCTTAAAATAAAATTTATTATTCGATAAAAAATATCTCTAAATATTGATAAAATTTCAAAAGTTCTTGTTTATGGAAGAAGGATATACAAAATACTTATTAAATATTCTTTATTAGTATATATACATATATATTAATAAATATGTTATAATCACGTGACTCGAAATAAATTTAAGAAGATAATTTTAGAAGATAAAAGAGAGAAAGAAGCATCTTAGATAAGGGAAAAGGGGAAGAATTGTAGGGTTATTTAGGGTTGGTTCGTGGAAAGACAAAGGAGAGAAAAAAATTCTTGAAAATATCTATATATTCTAAAGTAGAATTTAAACTTCTCGAAAGCTAATTTCAGTTTAAATAGTATCAAAGCAACTGTTGTTGTTGTAGTTGTTGTTGTCTGCTTGGAATGTCATATAATATAGCATCTCACTTGGTGCAAACTTAAATTAAGTACATAAGACCTTGTGCATGTGAGTCTGTTTGTCCGGAATGATTACTTGACTTTATTTACAAGTTGAATAAAGTAGTTGAAGAGGATTTATTTAATCCAAAAAAGCTTGGGAATGCAAACTTATCATTTTCCATTATAAGTTCAGTAAAATACTCTGCCGGAAACAGACAATATTATTTATTTAAGATGAAATATTATGTATCTTTATCATAAATTGAAAAATAAATATAAATAAATAGAAGACTAAATTTCTAAGTTTTAAAATGTGTGTGTATCAATGTTTGAAAATATTCTTAAAGAATACCAAATCGTGTCATTTTTTTTTTTTATATTTTATTTATCTTCAATAGTTGAAATCAATACATCCTTTTAATCGGACTACCCCCTAAGCGAGGTAAAGGTGTTCTATGAACGGATTCTCTAAATCTTGATTTTCTTGACCGGAGGCGCTTCTTTGTATCAGATAGCTCCCCAAATTTGATCCCGGAGACCATGAGGATGTGAGTTAACTGCATTAACCCACAAACTGCGTAGTGTGTTAAATGTTAATTATATTTTTAAATATTTAAATTTAATAATTAAATTTTTTTAATGTGATTAGTAACCAGTCATTTCTATTTTGTTTCACATGTAACCCATTTTTAATTTTCTTATATTATATTAATCTGTTATTTTTTTTGTTTTCATTTTTATCTTGGAATAAAGTCCTGTTATACAATATAACAATATGATTAAGTCATAAGATATGAATTTAACAGATTTTAAGCAAATTGTATAATTTGTATTTAATGATAAGCAATGAGGTGGATAATGAGAATACCAGTACCAGTTCTAATGAAATTTCTTCCTCTGTTACTTTATATTATAAATAAATAAAGATCCAATCTCTAAATAAACTTTTCACTTTAATTAATAATATTTCATTAAGTAATTTTCAACTCAATATTTTTTTTTGCCTACGTAAGCTAAATATATATAAAATAAAACAAACTTTTTTATTATCCAAGGTGGAGGAAATTCAATAAATTTTTATTTCAACGTTGAAAGTTTTCTTTTCCTCCGCGGGCCTTTTTTTATTTTTGTGTGTGACTAATTAAAAGATCCACTTGATCCCTAAAGATCGTAGAGGAAGAGAAAGATAACGAGGAACAGACGAGGGAAAGAAGGGATTTTCATAGAACGGAGCGGAACCTGCAACCTGGAAGTGGGTTGAATCTCTTAAATCCTGGCCAGAGAGAGAGAAAGAGAACAAGACAGGCAATGGGCTTCTCTATTTAAAAGCATCAACTTTTCTTGGTGTCTTTTTTTACCCGGCAGGCCTTAAGAGGATTCGAATATATACGTGATTGAATTCAATAATGAAGAGGAAGGGAAACAATCTGAAAGGGAAATGTTTAATAAAATTATTCAACCCTCTTTTTTTAAACGACACTTACTTGAAAGGTAAAGTCAATGCTTTGAAAAATAATGAGTTTTATATTTAAAACCTACAATATACATCTCTCTTTCTATAGTCTATACAAATGGAGAAATAAACAAATGGCTAACTGAAATACAAAATAAAATAGGATTTTTCTATTTGATTTTAAAATGAATGATATTTGAAAATCTTTTCTTTTTTTTTAAATGGTAAATATGTATACTTAAATGATTTATTTGTTATTGATTTGCATATACCTATATTCGGTAATTTCTTAAATAAAAGACTTGAATATGTTTTTTTTGGGGGGGGGGGGGATTTTTTGGTATTGAAACAAAATAAACTATATTAGAAAAAATCTGGAGTGTCTCCACTCGATAATCTCGCAAATTGAATTGGACACATATATATTATATTTAAATTAAATTTAATTAATTAAATTATAAATTATAAAATTAATAAATAATACTTATTAAACCAGCGCGTGTTTGGCAGTTTTAAAAAATTCCGGTACTTTCAGCGATTCAATCAAGCTAAAATTCTATATATAGCAGTTTTATACAATTTTTAATCATGTGAAAAATTATCAAACATACATTTTTATTTTTACGGTCACTTTAGAGGAAAAAAATGAAAACGTGGTAGGTAATGAGTGCAGTGACCCACTGAGCTACATTTCTTAAAAGTTGATTGAAAACTACGAATTTTGAATAATGCCCGTGTACCAAATTTCATTATTCTAGCTCAAACCGTTTTTGCGTAATCTTGTCTTCATACACATACACACACACAGACATTTTTCCCAACCTTAGTGAAAATGATTCAGGGACTTTCAAAACGTATAAAAGCATCAAAATCTCGACATCGAAAATTTTTGTGATCGCAATACTATCTCTTGCGAGATAGTAAAAATATATGAAAATATATAGTACAAAATTCAAATTTTGTTATTGAAAAAAAAAATATTGATTTAGTGAACAGATTTAAATGCCTTTTCACCAATCCTATTAAATTTTGTTGTAATTCCTGACAAATAATTGTTTCAAAAATTGAAGAGAACAATGATAAGAATAATTTTTGGACCGATTAAGAAAACACAGATTAATCTTGAATTATAACTTTAAGCAAATGATATGAAATTAATCCTTTAATAATTGTATTGAATAACTTTTGAAAAACATTGAAAAACATAAATTAATAGATATGTATGTTCGTCCAATCTCTTCATTCATCCTTTTTTTTCTTTTTTTTTCTAGCTACTAATCCATTAATTAAATCGGGCTGGAGTTATATTTCTTATCCCAATGCCATCAATTTTCAAAATTAATTTTCTTTTCATAAGGATGAGTAAGTAGCGCCTCTTGGTCCTTTCATTCTGACTGGTTCACGTAAATATGAAACGAGGTCTGGTGCCTATGGATTTTTCTCTTGAAATATAAATAGGGTAATGACGATTCATTAATCCTGAATGAGACACGCCTCTGAAAAAGATTAACTTGACGAGTATGTCGAGTCAATTAAAAATGGAACATAACTCCAAATTGAGGTAGACTAGAAATTACCTATCTAACGCATCTCTTGCCATACCGCTAAAATGAATGTATCTATGTACATATTAGATAAGGACTTTTTTTCTATTTTCAAATATACACATTATAAAGATGTACTTATATGTATAATATTTGTTCTTATAAAATGAAAAGTGAGGAGAACGTTACCAGAATAATTAAGATTAAATTATCCCTGGATAAATAGCTTTTCATTTAAGTGGTATTGAATTTTGCAATGACATGCCTTTGATTTAATGCTATTTGCTTTATTAACTATCTATAGTTTATAGCATGTATTTTATTGAAGACAATTAACATTTTATAGTGAATTACATTGCCAAAGCCAAATAATTTATTATTACATGATGTTTTTTTCAATAAATAAATATTTAAATATCTTTAAAAATTCAAATTATTAAAGAATAATATAAATGTAGCAATGCCGAAGGGGTTGGATTGGTGTCTAGGGTAAATTTTCTCGATATAGCAACAGGAAGACTACTTGTTTGGGCTTTTCTATAAAATGGTTTATTTACAAATAAATATACATATACAAATACAACACTCTCTCATCATCATAGCCAAGCAATCGAAGAATCAAGCATCTAAGAAGAATCCCCTGCGGGAGTTCGCGCTTCAATTTATATCTCAATCCCGCTCCTACCGAGCATCGGTTGTGGCGGGAGAAGGGGGTGGGAGACTTTCTCCTGGACGTCACCTGTCTCAAGCATGATCAGGGGTGAGGGACTCGCGGCATTTCTGCTACCCTCGGTTGCATTTTACAACCAGGGACAAGGAAGTGGAGTGAGGAGACCTCCGAAACGCCCCTGTCGCCAACATCCCTTGACCTCGGATTCAATTGCCACATAAATATATGCTTTATTAAAATTTTGTTGAGAAAATAAATTTATATGTATACAATAAAATATTATTATTATAAATATTATTAAAATAACGTAAGAATATAAATTCTATTAATAAAAAATTAATTGAAAATAAATATGTAGAAAATTCATTTTGAAATATTTTCTATTGAATATTTAGGTATCGTATGTATCTATTATATTTTTAACTTGTCAAATGTAAAGTTAGAATTAGTTTTCGAAATGTTATGTTTTTACCGACCGACGATAGTAAGGGAGGTATTGTTTAATATATTACATATGCATTACACGAATTTATGTTACTTCATTAGTCAAATGTTATATTTAAAATTACAAATGAGATAATAATAGCAAAAGATCTTCTAACATTTTGAATATTAAAAATATTTTCAATCAATGATCCTACATTTTTATATTAATACTCTAATGATAACTAAATATTAGATGTTTTTTCTTCTCGATTACAATTTTAAATATTATTTTCAAAATTAATTAATATGAAATGATATGATATATATATTTTATTTAATAATAAAATTATATTTATAATCACACAGAAATAATTTAAAAGCATATACCTTTAAGATATAATATTGATTTTGTTTTATTGGAATAAAAAGCAAACATTAATTAATTAATTAATTAATGAAATGAGAAATTTGAAGTTTTTTTGATACCTCTTTAATTAAATGTATAAATTTATTTATTTATCTTGGTTTGATTTCGAATAATATAAAATTATAACTATTTTTTATTTTTTAAATCTGTCTATATGTCTAATTGTCTCAACTATAATTTCTAAAAGGTTAATTGTCTTTCCTTTTTTTTCGCTCAATTTTCTTATGATTAAGTTAAATTGCATTTGATGATCGTTTTGTACTTTCCAAGCAAAAGTAATTTCTTTAATTAATTGGATTAGCCGTCCTGGTGTTTAGGTTTTAAACATTTCTCTATAGATATATCAATGTGGAGTGTTGTTGGTAGTCTTTTGTTCTAAATGAAGCAAGTCAGACAACGACAAAAGAGTCACTGTAAGGTGGAGGGATCAGAGAGAAGCCCTGCAGGTAATTGCTCGCCAGTGGAAGAACGTGAGTTGACTAGAATGGTTTTGGAACTCGAAGGGTGGTGAATTCCAATACTCGATAACCCTCTACATAAATAAACAACCACCCTCGCGTATACTTACTTGCTACTTGACTTTATTATTATTTACCCTTGAATTAATAGATATTTTTATTGATATGCTTTTTTCCCTTTTCTGGTTTAGAGGAAATCTTAGATTTTATAGTATCATTTTATTGGGCATGAGCATTTTGTGTATACATTTCCTTTAATGCACCCATTTTATAAAATCAGAATATCTGAATATTATCCTAATCTGAAATTTAAATGTTTCTCGTTGCTAATATTACTTTAGATAAAATTATTTAACCTTTTATCAGTACATTTACAAATATTCAAGATAGACAATTTGTTTGTTATTTTTTTTTTGTTTTTTCTCAAAAAGATTTTGATAATTTTTTGTTATTTATTATTTATTTTTTATTTAATATTCTTATGAGAAAATATTATGAAAATTATTACAATTACTTAATACAATTTAAATTTTAATATTCATTTGACTTATTTTTTTTCATTTAATGATTTCTCAAGTGAAGCTACTAATTTGAGGCAGTCATTGGCCCCTTACCACTAAAACACAAATAATAATAGATTTTTATTTTAAAAATTGCGCTATTTACTATGGTTATGTAGTCGTTTTTTGTATGGTTGTATAATCACTATAGAATACCTAGGCAAATAAATATAACAGGGGGCCAATAACTGTATTTTTTAGGATTTTTGTTTTAAAGTGCTTATTGAAAATGTCATGAGAAAATTATTTTTTTATTCATCAAAATGCTTATAGTATCTATGTTCTGCAATTTGCCCAGAAATGCATTAAAGACTGCTAGGAGTTGCTTAAGGGGGCCAACGACTGTATGCTTTACCCTACCTTGAAATGTATATTCTTACCAAAAAGTATTTCATAACCATATTTTCCTCATATGAAAATAGAGAGGTGTGATTTAATTTAATTAACTTCAAAATGAATAATTGGCAAATGTGTCAAGAGAAAAAGTATTGTAATATAATTTCTAATGTTAAACTTTGAATTTTTTTCAAAGAACAATTGTCACAACTGACAAAGGCAGATTGCAGATATTTTTATCATTTATTATTTTTTTTTTTATATCTTTAACACCAATGACTATTGAATACTATAAAAATAAAGTGAATACTTGAATCTTATTAATAACAAAATGTTTAAATATTTATTTCCATGTTTGAGATATTTTAAAACATCCCATCCATTTTTCTTATTCTCGATGAACTTATTAGATTTTAGTAAAACAAAGTGAAATATTATAACATAATTCATTTCGACAATATCTTTATAAAGGATTATTGACGTTTGTATTATTATTTTTTTTTATATTTGAGATATCGTTGTTCTTTTCATAAAAGTGTATGTGGTCTATTCAGATAATAGATCTATTTGGTCTGTTAAGAGTCAGGTGTGAACCACCATTCATGAAAGAGACGCCCAATTATTCGGAACACAAAGCCGTATAATTGACCTGGTTTAGCTATTATAATCAAATAAATGAGTCCTAAACAATAAATAATACGAAACTCACACCTACCCTCTTGTGGTTCGCTCGCATTCAACTTTCATTTAGAAAATAAATCTTTTTTTTCCTATCATATTAATAATAATATTATAAATTTATTAATAGAAAACTTATACGACTTCAGATTTACTAATTTTATCTACTAACTCTAGGTTTAACTAATATTTATATAGTTGCAAGTATTAATCTAGAACAGTGATTCTCAACCTTTTTTTTTACCGCGGCACACTTTTAACGATTTAAAAATTTGGCGGCACACAAATAAAAAGATAAGTGTAAAAGTTTATCATATTGAAAAAAGTGGTCCCAAAAACGGTTTACTTACCTTTTTTTTAGAACCAAATTTAAAAAATCTAGAAAAAAAAGTCAGAAAGAACCTAGTCCCAAAAACATTTTACCTTTTTTTTTTTTTACCAAATTAAAAAAGTTTAAGAGCCTCGTAATCTCGTGGCACAATTTGAAAATCACTGATCTAGAAATTTTAAATAAAAGGTAAAATATTTTAAATCATGTCATTAATAATATATATATATATATATATATATTATTAATTATATTATTAATTATATATATATATATTATTAATTATATATATATGTAAGGTGGCTTTCAAATGAGAGAAAGGTTTCTTCGTTTTTGTCGTGATTTTATTAATTCTAAAAGAATATTTACAATTATTATACAATTATTAGAATATTTACACATTTAAATAATACATACCTAAAAGAATAATTAAATTACACGTTATTTATAGAATATTATATACACAATCAAAATTAAACTAACTGCTTATCTTACATTAATACTTAATAAATACTTAATAAGCCCTCTATCCTAAACTATATACACTAAGGTTAAAAGAAGTTATAAATATAATTTATACCTCCCCCCCAAAGGTCACTTTTTCACTGAAAAGGTGATAATTTGCTTGAATGAACAAGTTTTCCCTTTTTCCCCCAATTAACTTTATATATCGAGGAAGAAATTCTTTTTAAAATTTTATAAGGACCTATTCTTACTTTATCCAATTTTTTCCTATTTAGTTTATTTCCATTTTCTATGTAAACTTCATCCCCATCAGAAAATTCATACTCTCTTCTGTTCTTGTCAAATCTTCTTTTATTTATTTCAAAGTTTTTTGATGAATTTAACAAGGCTCTTCTTCTATCTTCTAATAGATCACTTTTTATTTCGAAAGGAGAAATACTGGATTGTTTCCCGAAAAGTAGATAGCCAGGTTCATACTTGGTTGCTGTATGAATAGTGCGATTATATTCACACGCACACTCTTCCGCAATTTTCGACCAAGCTCTTCTATCTCCACTATTCACCTTGCACCTGATTCGATTAACCAACGTCTGGTTTAACCTCTCATTAAGTCCATTCGATTGTGGACAGTCAATCGAGGTATATATCAATTTGATATTCATCCCAGTAAGATATTTTTGAAATTCTGTAGATTGCAATCCCGAATATTGATCAGCTAACAGAATTTTAATTTTGTTTTTCTTTGCTATTGGGTCAATCATCTTTATAAAATCTCTAGAACATTGGCTTACTGATGTTGAAATCCAAGTGTATCTACTAAAATGATCTAACAAGATATGTAAATATTTCTTTGGTGATCTATTACCTCCAAATCCACCAACCGTGTCAATAGACATGATCTCATATGGTTCTGTCGCTGGGCCTAGTTTTGACATTAAACCAATTAGTCTACTCCTACGAACCTTATTTTCTATGCAAATCGAACAGCTTTTACAAAATGTATCTATCAACTTATCCATATTTTTAAAATAATAATATTTTCTTATCCTTTCTTTCAGATGTGCAGCTCCAATATGACCATAATATTCATGTACTCTTTGTATTAGTTGAATGCCAAAACTGACTGAAACGAATATTCTAAATTTTCCTCTTAAATTTTTGAATGTAATATTATTACGTCGTACGGTGTTTGTCCATGCTGTTTTTAGTTCATCTATGTTTTCTTTTTGATCTCTTATTATTTCATTCAATTCTATTAAATTTACCACTTGAATAGCATCTTCATTCTCAAAATATTCCAAAACTGGTTGTCTTGATAATAAGTCAGGTAAAACATTGTCTCTCCCTTTCTTATAAATAATTTTAAAATTATATTGGGATAAGTAATTAACCAAATCACCTAGTATTTCATCCGTTCTAGCTTTGGTTCTCAAATTTTCTAATGGTTTATGATCGCAGCATACGGTAAATTGCCGACCAATAACATAATATTGCCAATGTTTTATAGCATCTTTAATAGCTTTACATTCTAAATGTATTATGTCCATCCGTTTTTCTCTTTCAGATAATTTTCTCGAAAAATATGCTACCGGGTGTAGTTTTCCATCATCTTGTGGTTGTTTTAAGGTGGCTCCCATACCTTTATAGCTCGCATCTGTTTCGATATATATATCCTTATTTATGTCATAAATGGATAAAATTGGTGAAGAACATAAATACTCCTTTATCATGTTAAAACTTTTTTCACATTCATCTGTCCAAATAAATGGGATATTCTTCTTGAGTAATCTATGCAATGGTTCAAATTTTTCAGAGCTATTTTCAATATATTTTAGGTAAAAATTTATTGATCCTAAAACGCTACGCACTCCCGATTTATCCGTTTATCTATAAATACATTTAAAAATGAATTTTTCCATGAATTCCATTTTTCTAATCCAATTTTTTTTAAATTAGCCTCATACCAATCTTTGGTTGGGCCCGAAACAAAAAAACGTAAAATTTCAACTTTATCAATATCCAAATCAACATGGTGTCTTTCGCATTCTTTTTCAAATTGCTCAAACCATTTTATCGGATTGTGTTTTTTATCAAATTTGTTTAAAATAAATTTTTTTTCCACCTCGTGAAAATTTATTTTATTTAAATATTTTTTTAACTTAAAATCATTTATTTCTTTAGTTAAAACATTTTCTTCGTCAGATTGATTATACTTTAGTTCCGATTGAATTGAATTTATTTCTTCCAATGGAATATTTTTATAGCAAAGGTTATCATCTTCATCGAAATATTCTTTCATTAAATTTTCGTCTATTTTAAGTCCTATTTTCCGATAACCATTAATAGGTTTTATAGCCACAATAGCGTTTTTTATTGATGATTTTTGAATAAGTACCTTGTGATCTGCCAAATTTTGATATTCGTCTGGAAGTGCATACCATAAGATTTTATCTTGCGCAAGACCTTCCAGTCTAAATTCATTTTCATTTGTTTTTATGATGTGTACATATAATTTATTTTCTTCCAATCGGCTTGTATCCATTCTAAAAATTTCCAGGTAATTTAATTTGTAAGGTGGCTTTCAAATGAGAGAAAGGTTTCTTCGTTTTTGTCGTGATTTTATTAATTCTAAAAGAATATTTACAATTATTATACAATTATTAGAATATTTACACATTTAAATAATACATACCTAAAAGAATAATTAAATTACACGTTATTTATAGAATATTATATACACAATCAAAATTAAACTAACTGCTTATCTTACATTAATACTTAATAAATACTTAATAAGCCCTCTATCCTAAACTATATACACTAAGGTTAAAAGAAGTTATAAATATAATTTATATATATATATATATATAGGTTGTGTTGTCAATTTCTTTCTTAATAAATATTCATTTTTAAATAGTATATAAAAGTTGTTCTATCCTAAAAACTTTAAATTATTCATTCCTGTGTCGTTACTTTAGTCATAGCAACAATATCCTAAATTTTTTCCATCTAATTTCTATTCCCTTCCAATTCCGCCTCTTTGTTCTATCAGAGGGTCATTTCGCAATTGGTCTGCCCATAAATAAACTTCACGCCTATCTTTTGCTTATCTTTTCGAGTTTATATAATTTCCAACATCCCCCAATGATCTTATCTTTTTTTCAGTCAATAAATACGAAATGGAGAATTTTAGTTTCAAATATCCTGAATTTATTCTCGCCTAAGTAATACACTATAACCAATTTTAATTTCGAGCCCAAATTCTTTTCCAGGGTCGATTACTTTTTTAATCTTGTATTATATTTAAGTTGGTTGCGAAACTTAATACATGAAATTTTTGGTTAATTGAATTTCGTTTGATTTTTCCCCAATTTGTCTAATCACGTATTAAATAGAATTAAACTAAATTAAATAAAATTGGTGATATATCATTTCTTGTTTTAATCCATTCCGAATTTCGAAAGTTTCTGTTAAAAGATTCCCGCATCTTACTCTTCCTTTACTACCTTCAAGACAAATTTGAATACCTACTAGTTTTTTTGGGATTCCCATTATGATCAAAATTTGAAAAAGTTTATCCCGGTCTAATGATTCATATGCTTTACTATAAAGTCTACAAATAATAGGTGAACAGAAATATTGAATTCATTTGTTTTCCGAGTATATGTCTTAGCGAGACAATTTGATCCAATGTTTGACAATTTGATAATCTCCTAATATTTCCTATGCACATGGACGTAATTTTAATAAAATAATATTCGAGAGAATTTTATATGTTGTCATCAAAAGAGAAATTAATCTCTCTGTAGTTATTACAGTCTGTTCTATTTCCATTCTTAACCAGTTGAGCTGTGGCCAGGCACAGAAACGACCGACGATTTGAAATAAATTAATTTCCAAACATTATATATACAATATATTAAACTTAAAATATATAAAACAATTATTTTACCGGTTGTATTATATGGATGTGAGGCATGGTCTATGATCTTAGGTGACGAGAGTAGATTTAGAGTATTTGAGAATAGGATTCTGCGAAGCAATTATGGGCTAAAGAAAGATGAGGTCACCGGGGAATGGCGAAGATTGCATAACGAGGAATTGCATGATCTCTATGAATCTCCAGATATAGTTAGAATTAAAAAACCGAGAAGGCTATACGGTGGGCAGGACAGGTGGCTAGAATGGAAGAAGATAGAATGGCAAAAAATATATTAGTAGGGAAACCGAGTGGGAAACGTCCTCTTGGAAGACCAAGGACACGGTGGGTGGATAATGTGGGAAAGGTTGTGAGAGAGATGGGAGAGGATAGGGACTGGAAGGTTGTGGCTCAGAATAGGAATACTTGAAGGGCCAGTTGCTGCGGCCAAGAACTTTCGAGTTCCGTAGAGTCACAGAGATAGATATATATAATATATATATATATATATATATATATAAAGTATAAAAAAAAAATTTAAAGCTTGAATTAAGATGACTAAATTATATTATCTTGGTTTTTATTTTTTTAGTTTAATTACTACTATATTTTAAGTGAAATATGTTGGGACAAAGAATATAAAATGAATACTTTGTAAACTACCACTTCACGTTTCCGGATATACACCAAAAGTTGATGAAATCATGGTACTGATGTATTAAGCGATTATATAAATATATCAAATTTTATCAAAATCCGTTGAGCCGTTCAAGCTGTACACATCTATACGGACAAATGGACGGACTGACAGATATCATGCTAAAAATACTTTTTTCTGTTAACAAATTGCATGATTGGTGGAGATGTGTAAAAATCTCTTCATGTGAAATTTGGAGTCAAAACAATACGTCCCTTACTATCGTCCGTCGATAAAAAGTGGAATAATAATTGCCTCCTGCCATTCTAATGGAATCTTTTCCTTATACCAGATTGAAAGAACTAATTTGTACAAACACTCTACTAAAGGTTTTACAACATAGCAAACATATATATATATATATATATATATATATATAACCATTATAATACACATTGAACATACAGAGTTTATTTATATAAGGATTTTAATGGATTAATAATTTCATATTACTTCAGTGAATAAACAATAGAATGATGAATGCTGTTAATGTTGTTTTAATTAAAATCACCGATCGTGATGTAAAGAGTAATTGAAAAACCCTTCAAGTTCGACTGATTTGAGGGAAAAGAGAATAAATCAGAGGGGATCCATACATGTATTTCTCTCACACTTTCTCTCTGACCCTCCCTCTTGATAATTCATAATACAAAGTTATATTAATATGACACAAACAATTAAAGAAAATCCATTTAATAATAAATAGTAGCGAGCCTTGAATAAAGATTGATGATATATAAATTACAATAATAATAATATAAATTATAATAATAATAATAACAGTAATAATTATAAATGTGAAATGAATAAATAAAAAATATTTCAATTTTCAATTGATTTAATCAAAATACTATACATATTTCTTTTTTTTTAATTAAATTTAATTTAATTATGATATTATTTTGCTTTGAAATAATATATTAATTAAAAATATGAAATAAAAAATAAAAATGAGGCCTTTTTTATAAATTTAGGTATTACGTTATTTATTATGGACATTAATAGATAATATTGTTTATTATATCAAATATAATTTTTTTCTAGTAATATTTTGGGGCCAGAACGAATTAGGTATGAATATTTTTTTAATTAAAGAGAATTTATATTTATTCTCTCCAACAGGTGAGCAAGATATTATTTTCTTATTTTATGGTTTATTCTTTAAAACTTTTTATAATCACTGCTCGTTTTCCAATAAAATAAAATAAAAGTAAAAAAAAAATAAATTTTAATATGTCATTAATTAAAGTAGTGAACTACAAAAATAATACATTCTATTGTATTGTACATTCTATTGTCAACTGTGAGATATGACACCGGAATTAATTAGACGGATTGTGAGTCTATATTTCCCTTCTGTATTTGGACAGTTTACCCTCTGACCGACAGGTTATTGAAAACTCCCCTTTGAAAAGTAAAAATTAATTTCCTTCCCCGTCTCCTCGTCTTCCAGGAAATTACAAGATGTTGACGAAACAGAAAGATAAACCATAATGAAATCAGCTCGAGTTTTATTATTTTTATAAGTATTATTTGAAAGAATTTAATAAATATAATTAGACAGATATAGAGAATAATATGATATTCGGATATTTATTGAATTTAAATGAGATCATTTATCATTATGTAAAATATTTAAAAACGATGGAAAAAATAATAAAAAGTATTTTCATCTTTTTTGATGCGTTGAAAGCGTATATGAGGACAATTCACAAAGTAGGTTACGTTTTGGAATTAAGACAAAACTAATACAGGAAAATGTTTTTTATTATATACATTTGAAAGAGCAACTAAAATACTATTTTTCTACATAAGGGAATTTTGTAAATAAAACCACATATTGATATTTGTTATTGTAAATTTATTCAAAAATTATAAATAAGAACAGCCACCAAAGCTTTAATAATTTAATATTTTTCTACATAATCGCCAAAAAAGTTGAGATATTTATCGTAGCGATGAACGAGCTTCGAAATTCCTTCCTTATAGAAATCCGCCGCCTGAGTTTTTTGAGAGAATGTGTGTGCCCCCACTCCATAAACTGCAATTTTGACTCACACGTCACGTGTTTCACCCATTCCCGTTACGATTCGACCAAGGAATTAATCACCCTGGTACTCGTAGGCCTCCAAAAATGACAAAAAGGCTGTGATGGTCTGTCAGAAGCTTTGGTTCCAACCTGGCACAAAACTTATGGTAGCCTAACTTTTGAGAAACAATTTCGTACAATAAAGTGCGTGATATTTGCGGAATACTGAAGGAAAGTTCGGTGGATTTCTATGAGTAATGAATTTCAAAGCTCGTTCATCGCTACGATAAATGTTTCAACTTTTTTGGCGATTATGTAGAAAAATAATAATTTAGTTGCTCTTTCAAATGTATATAATAAAAAAAAATTTCCTGTACTAGTTTTGTCTTAATTCCAAAACGTACCTACTTTGTGAATTGCCATCGTATTTCATTTTTGAATATCTAATTTTTAATTTTATTTTATTTTTCAACTCCCTTAAAGAGTAAATAATTATTATCACATCTGAGTGACTGATTGTATTTTATAATACAGTTAATAATATATTTCATTAAATATTTCTGTTTTTTTTTTCGCCTTGTTTCTTTTAATGGTTAAACTAATTACATTTACATTACAAGTCGTGAAGTAAATAAATTGGTATAATAAATTTACGACTATGTATTGTAACTTGATTTTAATTTATTTGAAAAATTTAATTAAGTAAATTTTGAATTTGTATATACGTACATAATTTCTAATTAATTTTTATACTTTTCATTTTTGTATTCAATTTATATTTTTTTGATATTTTAAATATTATTTAAATAAGCAAAAAAATTTTATTCAAGGGTATAAATTAGTAATGGTAGTTAGTAAAAGAAAGGAAGAAGGGGCGCTTTTTGGTGAACGCACAGATACAAAGAAGAGTTAATCGACTAAATGAATTAAAACTGAAATAAAAAAATAATTCACTTCCATATTGCACTGATAAAAATGATGAAATCAATTTTCCTCTAACAACAAACGTCAACAAAATTTATTATTGAATCAAATGGAGGATTGTAATTAATATTAAAATTTATAAAAGGCCTTTTCATTTAAAAATGAATCTATTTATTATTAAAATGAAATGCTAATCATTTTTAACGTGTTAATAATTTAAATATTAATCACATAATACTTTATTAATATAATATAAAAAAATATTGACAATTTGATATCATTTATAATAAGGGGTAAGTTTTAGTAGTTAGAAAATTAGTTTCAAAATCACTAAAGAATTTCTTTGGAGAGTTAAAATTAAATACAACCCCTTTATAGACTTTTTCTATTTAATATTTCAAAAAATTAAAAATAAGTAGATTTTTATTTATAAAGTAATTTTATGTTATAAAAAATGGACATAAATTATTTAATTTTAATATATAGTAAAAATTTAAAAGAATATATACATATAATTTTAAAAATATTAAATGCACCTCCTTAATTATGTAGTACAAAGTTTTAATATACAATTTACACTGTGTTGACCCGTGTTGATAATTTATATATAAAAATTTCTAAGACTTTAAATTTATAATAGTTTTGTAAATATAAAATAATAGATCTCAATTTTTATGATTACATAAAAAAAAATATAATCTTTTATATATTTTATTAGTTAGGGGCTTAAAAAAAGAATCATCCAACAGGGATTTAAAATTAAAATAAATGAATCACAATTCGCAAGAGGATATAAAAAACAAACAATTCCCAATAGAGACGTTCATTTTACACAATAACATTTTATTATCCAAACATTTAATCTCAATAACAAGCGATTAAATACTAAATAGGAAAAAAGAGTATATGATCAAAATTTAATAGGCTAATCAAAAATTAAAATATCGATAATTATTCAAAGATATTATGAATATTAATATTAAATATATTTATGGTTATTTGGAATAGAAAATTAAATAAATCTAGGTGTTATGTCTATTAAAATGCTCATAGAAACTCGAAGTAAATAGTAATTTGTAAATATTTAAAACAAATTTTGATTTTAATGAAGATTAAGTGAAGGAAAAGTACTGAAACTCATTTGATGAATAAAAACAGAATACAGATTATCCTTGATAGAATCAAAGAATTTAGCCTTTTTATTCCATCATATAAACCACAAGACTAGACTAGAGAGAAATGCATTTTCATTTGTGGTTATAATTTCTGTACAGAGATTGAGCCGTGTGACTTTATTCTTTGAAGTTTTGTAAATATTATAAATATAATTTATGAAAATTAAATAATTAACCTTTATAGAAAAGCAACAAGAGTTTAATATTAATATTCTAGTATCAAAAATATAGATAATTGTCCTTTAATAATAAAATTAAAATAATTTGTAACTCTTGTATTCTTATCAAAAAATTAGTAAAAAAGTATTGGTTGTGTTGGGAGAAGGGGAAAAACTTTCCCCGGGACGTCACCAACGGCCTGGTACCAAGATAGACTGGGGATCGGGGATCTGCTGACCAGGGATACGTTTTACAACTCAGGGTGTCAAAAAGGAAATAGAGTGAGGAGGCCAACGATCCCTTGACCTCAATTTCAATTCCCAGATAAATATATATATATATACATATATATAGTGTGTTTTCTCTAGCTGGGGTTTATGGAACGGAGTCAACCCAGCCTCAGGGATCAAAATTGAGAAAGCTACTTGATAGCGTCTCCAATCAAGAAAATCAAGATAAAAGCTTATAGGACCCGTTCTACTGATCATGGGACATATAATTCATATAACCGACTTGATAGGCGTTGTCCTTGCGTAGAACGTACAAAAGTCAGAGGTTATATATATATAGTATGCATATTATATATTATAATTGATATTTAGGTATAAATAGTCTAGGAAAGTATTTTTTTAGAATAGTTCGCTTATCTAGTTTTATGAAAATTAATGTTAATTCAACTCCATCAATCATCCATAAAAATTTAGAATGCCAAATGGATTATTGAAATCCATCATCTTTTGAATATTGTTAGGCAAAATAGAAATTGGTGACTGACTGTACTATCAGTCGATTAATTTGATTGTTAAGTTTGAATAAGCAAATGATCATCAATGCAAAGTCAACAACCTGTATAAAGGATAAATATATAGTATACCTATAGCTTGTTGAAAACAGTTAATATTCGATATACTATCTCAACAAGAGAAAGAAGATTAAATAGAACGATAAATTCGTTTTGAAATGAAACTTGGACCATTCCTCTCCAAACTGTTTCTTTATGAGTAATAAAATTTTTAATTTAAACATTTGAGAAAACAATAGACTCCTATGTTAACGTCTCATTTCATATTTTATCTGGATTTTCATTTGGGAAATAAAATCTTTTAATAGATATTTTATTTACCTCATCATTCTTCTAGATTTCTTCATATTTTTATGATTTGATTTTTTCTTTACTATCTTCGGTTCTAGTAATTACATTAGGGATCGCCAGAGATAGTATTGCGATGTCAAGATTTTGATGTTTTTATACGTTTTAAAGGTCCCTGAGTCATTTTCATTAAGGTTGAGAAAAATATCTCTGTGTGTGTGTATGTGTACCACGTTTTCATTTTTTTTTTCCTCTAAACTGGTTGTAAAAATAAAGATAAAGTTTGATAGCTTTTCACATGATTAAAAATTGTATAAAACTGCTATATATAGAATTTCAGCTTGATTGAATCTCTGAAAGTATCGGAATTAAATTTTTAAATTTTTTAACACGTTGGCTGCCAATCACGCACCAGCATGTGTATTGGTGTCATCAACAAAGAGCCATACATCTACCCTGAACTAAAATTCTCACTACTTTCTTTACCCATTCTAGCCACCTATATATATATATATATATATATATATATATTTAATAATTCTCCCTGAATATTCCTAAAAAAATTGTTTTATATTTATTCCCAAAAAAAAAACATTTATATTTAAAAAAGTTAAAAAATGTTTATTAAAAATTTAAACATTATTAATTTAGTGTTTTAAGAATTAAGAAATGTGGAATTATCTAATTTTGAATTATAACAAATGAATATTATTAGAGAAATATTGCTTTCATATGAAAAATAAAATTAAAATATTTATCCATTCAAAATTAAAATTTCAAGAGCACCTCAGTTTCCAATTATACTAATATTATTAATTTTCATCCTTCAATTAGAAATTACCCATTTTAATGTTGTTTTTCATTCACTCAAAGAGCATAGAGATGTTTCACAGTGGGAATAATCAAATATCCTGGAGATAATCTAATCGAAATTTTTGCGTTGTCAAATATATCAAATTAAATTGAAACTATTAGGATATAGCGAATAGGGGAATTTATTATTTATTATTTTTTATTTCTTTATATTTTTTTTTCTAAACTAAAATTTATTTATTCTTAATAATTATTAACATAAAAAATAAAACTATAAAAAATTTGTATATCTAAAAACTTTCATTTTACTATCTCACCAGAGATAATATTGCTATCTCGAAAATTTTTGATATTTCAAGTTTTTATACCTTTTGAAGGCCCCTGAGTCATTTTCACTAAGGTTGAGAAAAATGTCTGTGTGTGCGTATGTGTGTATGTTGACAAGATTACGCAAAAAGGGTTTGAACTAGAATAATGAAATTTGATACATGGGCATTATTCAAAATTTGTAGTTTTCTATTAACTTTTGATAAATGTAGCTCATCCGGAAGAGGGTCATTACCTACCACGTTTTCATTTTTTTTCTCCTAAAATGACCTTAAAAATAAAGTTATATGGTTGATAGTTTTTCACATGATTAAAAATTATATAAAACTGTTATATATAGAATTTCAGCTTGATTGAATTGCTGAAAACACCGGTATGAATTTTTTTAACACGTTGACTACAAATCACCACTCAGCACGTGCCGAGGTGCCATTAACAAAGAGCCAAAAACGAGCTGTTTAAATAAATATTTTTATTAATTTTAATTAACTAAATTTAATTTAAATATAATATATGTTAATTAATCCAATTCAAATTTGTGAGATAGTCGAGTGGAGACAGTCCAGATTTTTTTTTTAAATGAATGAAAATTGTAAAATATTGAATTAAGAATCTCAAATCAAGTAAAAATAAAAATAATGATATTTTAAAATAAAATTGTTTATCTTAAATAGCATCACATTTAAAATTATTGAATTTGGAATATACACGAAAAATTATTTCTAAAATTTGTAAGTAAAAGGTCATTTATTTCTCTTTTGAAATCATATCATATCATAATTATATGACGATCTGGTTATATATATCCGCTCTATATATATAATAAATTTTTGTAAGTTATAAAATTTATATAAAAAATAAAAGTAATTTCTTATTCAAATTTTTGTTTTTTTCAAAGTCATATCTACCTTATATTTTGTCTGTGGTATAAGGCAAACAAAAGATTATATATTTTGAAAATATGTAAATTAGTTAATTATAAATGCATAAATATCGTAATACATTTTAAATAATAGAACTGTTAAACTGTTTTCATCTAATGTTAATGAACAACTTCATCTTTTATTCCTTCTTTATAAAGATGTGAGAATGATAGTTATATAGAAAAAAAATTAAAGGTACTTTATTGGAAACTATTTAAATACTTTTTTTGTAACGTTCCAGGCATATATAACTATATATCTTAATTACTGAATTTCAGTTATGAACACATTTTTTTTTATCACGTTTTTCTTAGCTTGCTTTCTTGTTTATCTGTTCGGATCAAATCTTGCAATCGAAATTTCGACCACTTCCAGTCATCCAATCGCTCTGAAACTTTTCAGAGTTATGTATTCTGGATGACAATACAATAAAATAACACATTCGTAGCTTGCAAGTGATTAATTAGAGCATAATTAATGAATATTTGTATTTTGTTAACTTAAAAAGGAGAAACAATAATAATACAACAAAAGGCCCTTTCCAAAACTTACCTTTCTCAATACATAATACAAAAGAAGAAAACAACAAAAGGGACTTTGTCAAAACATTAAAAATAAATAATACAGATGTCCATAGTCCGCTTGTTTAAAAAAATATTCAAGAGTTGATTCTAGTATGTATTAAATATATTCAATATATTAAATATTAAATATATTATTTTTGATCTAAACGAATAGAGAATGGATTTTACATAAAATTTGTAATCATTTCACAAATTAATAATATAATAAATGACACATTGTGAATTGACGATAAAAATAAATATATTTCATTAGATCTTATTTTATTATACTAGCAAAAATTGTATAAATATATTTTTAATTTTCTTTCGAAATTAATTAAAAAATTTTAAAATATTTTAAATATAAAAAATATTGATACAATATCTAATACAAAAACGAGGCGGGATGCAAATATAATACATTAATTAATAATAATAATCAAAATATTAAAATCCGTTTAAATAAGAAGTTTGAAAAAATGTTCAGGTCGCTCCCCTCCAACTAAATGACAGTCCTGATCGTATGTTCCATGCTGCGAATTAAATTTGGATTAAGCATCATAAATTCTAAAATAATAATTAAATAAATTTCAAATAACGATTAGATATTTATTAAATGAATTACTAATAAATAATATTCAATCTAATGAAATAAAGAATCTCTATATATTATATACACGGTAAATGTATTAGAAAAAATAAAAAGCCATTTTTTTTTTATGAAGAATTTTGATTTTTTTAAATTATAATTTCTGACTTTTGATTGATTACATTTAAAATCATTTTAAAGTTATAATTTCGTCTTTACAAAGAGAGATAAAAAATTAATAAAATCAAAATATTGAAAAAATATAATAGGGAGGTAGAAAAAAGGTTCAAACTCCCCTCTTCTTATTTTTACTTAACGGGTCTTCTGATTGGTTGCCTGTTTCGACACACCTTTTTTCGACTTAAACGCCACCCTCAATTTCCTTCAGCTATCATTTGCTCTCTGCATCTCACCAAGTCATCATTAGCACTCTTGCTAACTGAGTGTATTTTACCACGTTTTTCTTAGCTTGCTTTCTTGTTTGTTTGTTTGTTTATTTATCTGTTCGGGTCAAATCTTGCAATCGAAATTTCGACCACTTCCAGTCATCCAATCGCTCTGAAACTTTTCAGAGTTATGTATTCTGGATGACAATACAATAAAATAACACATTCGTAGCTTGCAAGTGTTTAATTAGAGCATAATTAATGAATATAATTTTGTATGGGAAAATCAAAACAAAAAGTGTAAATATTTAAATTTGAAAAAAACCGTTAAAAACCCGTTAAAAGAATAATATAATATGTATAATATTTAAAATGTAAATAAATTTGAAAGAAGGTATATTAATGTTTTGTACTGTAATTTAGAAAACAAAATTTAAATTTATGAGTTTTAGGCAATAAAGAATTAAAATATGACAAATTTAAAAATTTCTCTTTATAATTCAATTTAAATTTATTACTTTCAGGATAATAGTATTTCATGACTATTAAAGTCAATCAAAAAACTTAAAAGTAGTATAGGTCAAGTGAAATCGATTGCAATATATGAAGACTAAAAAGTAGAAAATAATACTTTATATAAAAAAAAAACTTTTTTAAAAAACCACGTTTTTAACGCACTAAAAAGAAGAAAATAATTTTTCTGAAACCCCATAGGTACTGACATTACAAACAAGAGATATGATTTGAAGAAAATTTTCTATAACGTAAAACGTGGGGCGCAACTATGGCTAAAATATTCTGTATCGTATAAAAATTTATAAATAAATGTTATTAGGTACAAATTAATAGGATAAATGAATTCATATTTTAATTAGCTTCAAAAAGTAAAGCTTATAACTTATCGAAATTTTTAAAAGAGGTAAATTTAATTTATGAAAAGATTACCTTTAGATTACTAATAATATTCACTTTTAAAAAATTCTGATAAAAAATGACATCCTAACAATATTCTGGTAAATAATATAAGAAATTTAACTTGAAGAAATCTAAAACTAAATTTTGCTACTGCAAAACTTCTAGCAAATATTTAATATTTATGTTAATAAAATTTCTAAAGTGTAAATTGAAGATGTTTATTTAATATTAAGGAATTAATTTTCCAAAAAAAATTTACATTAATAAAAGTATTCTGTTGGATTACTAATAATATTCCCTTTTACAAAAAGTCTGGTAAAAAATATAAAACTTAAAATATAAATCCATGGATATTGAAATAAATTAATCAAAGAAATTATATTGCATTTAAAAAATTTATTATTATTTGCGCCCCACGTTTTACGTTATAGAAAATTTTCTTCAAATCATATCTCTTGTTTGTAATGTCAGTACCTATGGGGTTTCAGAAAAATTATTTTCTTCTTTTTAGTGCGTTAAAAACGTGGTTTTTTAAAAAAGTTTTTTTTTTATATAAAGTATTATTTTGTGCTGTGCTCACCATTTTGCGAAACTCTGTTTTTGGAATTCAAGGGAGACTTTTAAATGTATACTGCCGTTGAAAGCTTTAATTTAAATTTTTAATCATATTAATTCTTTTACTTACTATATATATATATATACAAAAGTAAAACTAATAATAATTAATTGATAAATTATATTAAATTTTCCAACATCCATTATAGAAAGAAAGATATTATTGACTATATAAGAGTATATATATAAATATATAATATGATTTAATGTACGTTATTAAATAAAGTACATTTTGAAATGTAATTTGGTTGTCCTAATTGAATTAGATTTTGTAATATTTCCTCTATTGATATGTGAAATACCCGGTTAATAACTTGTTAATGATGAAATCATTTTATTTTACGCTTATTTTCAATTATCTTTTGACAAATTAAGTGGAAATGATCGAATATTGTATTTTGCCTACGGTTTTCGTTTTGTTCCACTATGGCTTGAATTAATTACAGAGACTTTATGAGGTTGTCGTTTAAAATTTCAATTTAAAATTGCTAATCATTTTCAAGTTTATTATGTAATATACGTGTATCAAAAGAATATTTACATATTTGAAAAAAATCTATTGAAATTAAATAAATTAAACGAAATTTTTAAAAATCTACAAAGTTACTGAAATTTCCATATATGAATAAATTAATCAAGAAATAAGAAATGTATTATTAAACGAAGCGAGAGAGGAGGGATATATTGAAGACCTGTTTAACATTTTCCCGCCGGCATGTACCACCGGTGGCTCATGCCGCCACATAAAATAAATAGACAAATTATGGATCCGGCGGGAACGTGTTAAAAATAGAATCTTTTTCTCATTTAATAAATTCTTTTAATTTTTTGAAAACTAAACGTTATTTTTAAAGATTGTTAATCGAAATTTGATATTGAAGGAATGCAAATCACTAATTATTGATAAGAAAAAAGGTTCAATACTTAGTAAATATTTCTTTTTATCTTAATATGCAATACTTGGAAAAAAACATAAAAGTTTATCAAATTTGGAGGCTCAATCAGAGATTAAAACTACATATATAAAGATAAAAATTAATATTGTTGTGTAACTTATTAATTATTAACGATTTATTATTTGGGAAAGGAAGAAAATAGAGATGTAATTAGAAAAATAGAAAAAATCAGCTAAAAATACTAAAAAAAAATATTTTAAACTATTCTATTGTAAAATTAAATAATTTTTAATTGAAAAAAATAAAATTTAAAATGTGCTGCCATTTACATAGAACCTTTTTTGAGTACAATTATTCACAACAATACTAATTAAAAGATTTTCAAGATAATAATTAAGTATTTATGTTGTATTTTCCCTCTTTACATTTTGGTAGTGAACTTGACAAATCTTTATAATCTGATTTTCTTCTATTCATATTTCATGCATCTGGTGGGTGATCTTTTGTACTGCCCGACCATTGTCCTTTAATAATTATAATTAATAGCAACAAAACAATTGGAATGTCAAAAATTTTAAAATACTTTCATAACAACCATCTGATCTAAGCTGAACTTATTACTTGATTTTATATTTTGAAAAAATAAAAAAAGTCGGATAATAATTTACTTTTATTTCCAATTAAAACATTTTTATATTAAAGTCTTTTCAAATTTTCTATTTATTATGATAAAAACTAAAGAAAAATTATTATTTTAGATTTTTATTAATATTTTTTTTCTTAATATTACTTCGAAATATCTTATTTCTTTTTTGAAAAATAAACTGGATCCGGATTAGATTTATCGCCCTTAAAATCAACTGCCTGATAGGGAACACCTTTATTTTATTTTATATCTAAAGTTTTTATATATTTTTTTCACGTTATAATTTACAACTTTAGGAATATATATATATATATGAATTTTATTGATTTTCATTGATTTGTTATTTAATCTTTATTAATTAAACATTTTAAAAAAAAAATTATAATATATGAAAAATAATTATTCATAGGCAAATTACATGCCCGAGTGGTCACAATAATGTTAATTTCTTCACAGGCCCTCGTCCGAAAAAAAATTATATTTATAAATTTTATATATATTTACTTCTTATAATAAGTATTTATTTATTATTACCCTATTGGGCCTGCACCCTTTCTCTCTATGTTGTAGATTGTTTTGTAATCGTGGAAAGACATTAATGAATAAATTGGATTAACTTAATTAGAATAGAAATATTGAATTTTTTTTTTATAATATGCCCCCTGATATTAAATCAAAATCTTACAAATCGTAATTTGCAGCCTTTTTCCTGTTCTTATATATAATGTATATAATCGAAACAGACAGATAAACATAAATTTAATGAATTAATATATTAACAACATAGATCAGTGATTCTCAACCAATGTGCCGCGGCACTTTTACAAATGTAAAGTTCAAATTAAGAAAAAGTAGTAATTTATTTTATATGTATGTAAAAAAAAAGCTAAAAATGTTTTTGTGAATAGACTTTTATCCTCAATTTTATTAATATGGTTCTAATCAGGCTCATTTTCTATTTTTCAATATGGCTCTTAGTATCACCCACTCCTCATTTATTTCAGAAATGTGCCCGACTATTGAAAAAGGTTGCCGGCCCCTGATTATTATCGTAAAGTATATTACACAGTCTATTATAGGTAAGTAAATAACTTTTACAATTATCTTTTTCTTTGTATGCCGCCAAAGTTTTAAACAGTTTAAAGTGTGCCACGGTAAAATAAGTTGACCTGTGGCCAGGTCCGAACCGACCGACGGTTTGAAATAAATTAATTTCCAGCTACAGAAACAATTTCAAATAATTTTAATATATCTATTAATGTAATAAAAAACAGATATGGATATAACATAAATATTTTTAATTTTATTTTATTTATAATATATAGCTGAAGTAGCCGGCGTTGCCGGCGTTACCCGAGGCTGTGACGTCATGAAGGGCTGGGTGACGTCATATAATTTTAAATTAAGAAAAACATAATGAAGATGATTTTTCCCGAGGATAAAACCAATACATTCGTGGTGATATGTAAAAAAATCTCCTTATGTGAAATTAGGTGCGAAAATAACCCTTTCCTTCTTATCGTCGATCGCTAATACTACCACTTCCGGTTTCCGGATTTGCACCAAAAGTTGATCAATTCATCCCACTGATGCATTAAGTAAATATACCAAATTTCATCAAAATCCGTTAAGCCGTTCAGGCTGTACACATCTATACGGACGGACAGACGGACAGACGGACGGACAGACATCATGCTAAAAATACTTTTTTCTGTTAAGAAAATGTATGATTCGTGGAGATATGTAAAAATCTCCACATGTGAAATTTGGTGTGAAAACAATACCTCCCTTACTATCATCGGTCGGTAAAAAAGGTTGAGAATCACTGATATAGATAAAGATATATTAATTATTTATTCATTTGAATTGATAATTGTTTATGAACTATTTCTAATTCTTATCATAGTATTATATTACCTAAACAATACCTCCCTTACTATCGTCGGTCGGTAAAAATCTTTCTTAAAAAGTTTTAAAAAATCAAAAAATATTAAATTTTTTATATTTTATATACTATAATGAAAAATAGATCATTTTAGATCATAAAAGAATATCAATTATTAAAATTTTTGTTTAATGATAAAAAAAATACTAATAATAATAATCCCAAAATATATAAATTTCTTTGTGTATTTTTTTAATAGATTCATTATTTTAAAGAAAAATGAGTTGCCTTCTTTTGCTTTTTCTTATGAAAATCACAAAAGGACGGAGAATTAATGAAATGCAAATGCGACTGAGACATTTATCTTTCTAAAATCTGTCATCTTGAAGTTAATTAATATTTCATTTTGTTAACTTGGGCTTTACAGGAACCTCCTTTAGCAAGCCTGAATCTCCTAAATGTCGACTAACATAAATTCCTTTTATACATATATTTCTAAATAATTAATTCTATTTGACTCGCTTTCATTTCATCCACTATCCGCTCTATCTCACGGGTTAAGAATAACCTAGACGAGAGGCAAGTGGTAGTCAGCCATATGGATTCACTTTCATCGCTCATCAGTCTTGTTCTGGAAAATTTGACTTTTCATTGAAGAAGATAATAATTTGGTAAATTGTTCAGATGTACTTCTTAATTTATTCTATTAATTATTCTCTTAGATTATCGGAATTAAATTTTTAAGAGAAAAAGAGGAAAGAAATTGATTTAATAGATTACTAAATTAGCCTTAAATCCAAGAGTGATTACATTCTTTTTTCATTATAGATATTATTATCTTCAATTTAATTTTTTATTATTATATACATACTTTTTGCAGGTTATTCAAATTTATGACTAATTGATTTTACAAAGTAAAATTTAAAAAAAAATATATAAAATTTAATAGAGATAGTTTTTAATTAAAAATATACTTGTGAAATTTCAAAATGATGAATTTTATGTTAATGCGCATTTCAATTAATACGATAACGTAATTATTAAAATGCGCATAAAACAAAAAATTAATCATATTGAAATTTGAAAAAGTTTAAAAATTAGAAAAATTATTCTTTTTAAATTTGATAAGTTTTAAGTATACACCCAGTATGGACCCAGTTAACTTCCGAAATATAATCGATTATTACATTCTATATATATTTGGGAATTGAAACCGACAAGGGTGTTTCGACCTCCTCACTCCACTTCCTATACCTGGTTGTAAAATGCAACCGAGGGGTAGCGGAAACGCCGCGGGTCTCTCATCATGATCATGCTTGATACAGGGCCTTTGGTGACGTCCAGGAGAAAGTCTCTCACCCCTTCTCCCGCAACAACCGATGCTAGGTAGGGGCGGGATTAAGATATAAATTGAAATGCGAACTCCCGCAGGGGATGCTAGTTAGATGCTTGATTCTTTGATCGCTTGGCTATGATGATGAGAGAGTATATGTATTTTTATTTGTAAATATACCATTTTATAGAAAAGCCCAAACAAGAAGTTTTCCTGTTGCTCTATTGAGAAAATTTACCCTAGACACCAATCCAACCCTTTCCACATTGCTATATATATACATTATTTCATTATATAATAATATGAGAAAATGATAAAGAGAGACATTTTCAGTGATAAGAAAAAAAATAATTTATTAGAAGTATAATATTAAATAATAAATTATAAAATATTTAAAAAATTAAAAGATAATCATTTTTATAAACTCATGATATTTTTTGATTAAATCTTTTAGAAATAATTTTTAATGTTATTTATATTATTATGTATGTTTTTATTATATATATATATATATTATATTTCTTTTTTAAATTAAAATATATTCTTTAGATATTGTTGAAATAGTACTAAGAAAAAGAAAACTGGAATATTTCCATGGTTGGATACAATTTGAGGTGACAAGCAAAGCAATTTCGTTTTGTTCGCTCTTTATCCATTTGGATCTCATCCAAAGTTGGACCCTTCTTCGATTGGTCGCGGCTTCAGTTTTACCTCCCTCATCTCTGAACTCTCCCTACCATAATTTTACTCATATCTTTCATTCTTTTCCAACAACCAACATTCATATTATTTTGTAATATTGCATTGAAAAATTTCAAATGACCATTATTGAGTTCCCATTTTTCTTTTCACATAAATATATTACCATTACAATTTATATAAAAAATAGGTAAGTTTATTTCATTATAAGTTTTATTTTTTTTTTTTTTTTAGATCAAACATTTTGTCCGATCAACAGGTTTTTATCTTTTAAGCTCTTCCAAATTGATAACTTGATCTGTAGAAGAATAAAAAAAAATATTGATCCCATATTCTATACTGTTTGTTCGGTCAAATGTAAAAAATAAATGGCACAATGTAGTGGAAAACTACTATTTTCATTTTATCTTCATCAATACTAAAAATTCTAAATCAAAGAAGAAAGATTATTTATAGAAGAATAAATAAAATAATATTTAAAATTTTAGATTTTTAAACATTTAAATATATTATTAATTTACATGATTAAAAATAAAATATATTATTGTTGTTACGAAAATAAGTAAAGAAATGAGAAGAAAATGGAGAGAATACACAATTTCAAATAAAAACTTTATTTTCAAAATTCTTCCAATGCAATTTAATTTAAATTTTATTTCTTTGAATATTTATACATTTTCTTTTCTTAAAATATTATTTAAAAATGCAATATCTGTAGAAAAAATAATTCCTTTACTTATATTATTTATTATTTATATATGGATAAACTGGTATATCTTATCTTATTATGCTAGCTAAAATTGTATATATCTATCTATCTATCTATATTTCTATATATAGCCATTGGTTCTCAAAAACCGCTCTAACGATTTTTTTCAAATTCACACTAGATATAGTATTTATAAAGAAAAATTGAGTTTTATTGATCACATCTCTTGAAACATACAGCTTCATTATTTATTTCTTAATTAAAAATTATATATGGGTGTGACGTCATTTGGAATTTTACTCCCGTCTTTTTTTAAAGGATATTGTATTAATATTTTTTTTATATTTAAAATATTTTAAAATAAAATAAATTTCGAAATAAAATTAAAAATATTTATTTTTAATAAAATATATATATATATATTTATTAATCTCTCTCAAAAAAAAAATAACAACAAAATAAAAAATGGTTTGGTATTTGGTGTCGGAAGATGGTAAAAAGATAATTTTTTTTTTTTTTTTTAATCTATTATTTTTTAATAAATTACTATTTTATATTTATTTATTCATTGTTCTTTTATTAAATTTAATATTTATTAATATTATTTATTATTAATTTATATATCGATGACATATGACATTGATATTGAAATTTGACTCCCGCCTTTTTTTAAAAGATATTGTATTAATATTTTTTTATATTTAAAATATTTTAAAATTGTTTATTTAATTTCGAAATAAAATTAAAAATATATATTTTAATAATATTTTATAATTATAAATTACGATATATATTTATCATTCTTCCAATAAAAAAAAAATATTCATGCACTTAGAAACATTTTTTATTATTTTCACACCAAATTTCACATGAGGAGATTTTTTTATATATCATCACGAATCATGCACTTTGTATTGGTTTTATCCTCGGGAAAATCATATTTATTAGTTTTTTCTTGATTTAAAATTATATGACGTCATCCAGCCATTCATGACGTCACAGCGAGTTCCTACTTATATATTATAAATTAAATAAAATAAAATTAAAAATATTTATGTTATATGCCTATCTGTTTTTTATTACATTAATAGATATATTAAAATTATTTGAAATTGTTTCTGTAGCTGGAAATTAATTTATTTCAAACCGTCGGTCGGTTCGGACCCGGTCACAGGTCAACTTATTTTTATAAAAAAGCGGACTTGCAAGGCTTTATAAATTTATTTTGAAGGATAAATTTAGGATAAAACCAGTGCAGCAAACAGTTATGTTTTTTTCCATGTTGGATTTATATCCAAATAAATAATTTTTCACTTAACTGAAAATTACTTTAATGTAATTAACCAATCTAAAAGAAACGAATAATGTTTTATGTAATGTTTTAATAATATTTTATAATTATAAATTACGGTATATATTTATCATTCTTCCAATAAAAAAAAATATTCATGCACTTAGAAACATACCTAATAATACATATTTATATATTTATGTATTATTGAGGACCCCAAGTTCCATAAAATTGTTTGTTTGTATTATTGAGGACCCCAGTTCAATTCATTTTAATCAGATTGATGCAATGATGCAACATTTAATAATTGTAATAAATAATTAAAGAATTGTATATTAATATTTTTTAAAGGGTCGAGCGACAGCTCGGTATCCCAGGTATTAATATTACCAGCCAAACCCAATAATAATGAATCATTTTTTTTAACTTAAGTACCGAGCCGAGGCTCGGGGTCCCGGTACTGAAAATTCTTCTTCTAAAACATTGATTCCCAAAGTGGGCGCTACCGCCCCCTCGTGGGCGATGGAGCGATCCATGGGAGGCGGTGATTTACACAGATGCATTTAGGGACAATTACTTGTATATTACTTTTCTATTCTGAGATCAATAAATAGATACACAAATTCAATGTTTCTAATTTACACCTTTATTTATAAGTACCGGGACCCCGAGCCTCGGCTCGGTACTTAAGTTAAAAAAAATGATTCATTATTATTGGATTTGGCTGGTAATATTAATACCTGGGACACCGAGCTCTCGCTCTACCCTTTAAAAAATATTGATACACAATTCTTTAATTATTTATTACAATTATTAAATGTTACACATTTGCATCAATCTGATTAAAATTAATGAACTTGTGCTCCTCAATAATACATAAATATATAATATATAGGTACATATATTTTTTTTCTATAGTGTTTTTTTGAAAAACTGTTTAGCGCCCCAAGTGGTTATAAAACAAACTAAAGACAAAAAAACGTGCTTTGCAGCTTTTCGGAATTAAAAAAGCAAAATTGGCAGTCGTGGGACTGGCCGACAGAAGTGAAAACTTCTGCGTAAGAAATTTTAAAACAGACGAAATTCGCGCTATTTCACGAGAAAGATGAATTTCATATGCATGTATATATATATAACTTATATATTATTTTAAACATATATTTTAAACAAATTTGTAACTTATATTTATATATATATAAATACACAACTTTGTTTAAAATATTGCAATACGAACTGTTTTATAATTCTTATCTCTAACATAAAATATATATTTATTATGTGAAGTTCATTTCGTATAATTTTGATTATATATGTATATATGAAATGAACTTTACATAATAAATATATATTTATATGTTAGAGATAATTTATAAAACAGTTCTAATGACAATTCAAATTTCGCGCTCTGTTATAAGAAATTTGAAAGCAGACGTAATGTGCTAGCTTCATGGTGTTGGTCACGATCACGCGAGTTCTATACTTTTTCCCCATCCCGCAAAAGTGCTCAACGCCGCTAAAGAAGTTTTCACTTCAAAAATTATTTAATATTTGGAAATATATCTGACTTATAGAAAAAATGAATATTAATTAAAGAAAGAAATAGTTTTTAAAATATCCTGAATAATATGTAACAATTTTCAAGATAGAAATTTATTACAATATTACAATTATTAACTGTTGCATCATTGCATCAATCTGATTAAAATGAATGGAACTTCGGGTACTCAATAATAATAAATAAAATAATATTAATAAATATATTAAATAATATTTTATTGAAAAAATATTAAAAATTATAAAACTATCTAAAACTTAATTAATAAAAGAACAATGAATAAATAAATATAGAATAGTAATTTATTAAAAAGTAAACAATAGATAAAAAGAAAAAAAAATAACAAAATCATTATTTTCATTTTTAAATAACGATTCACCCGGCGAGTTTCGAACCGACGAAATCCACTCGTTAAAACATCAGTCCAACCGCTGGACTATATGTATTTAGATAAAAAATTGTCATTTTTTTACTGTCTTAGCAGGCAGTATTAAAAATTTTGACGTTTTCCATATATAATTTTCAATTAAGAAATTAATAATGAAGCTGTATGTTTCAAGAGATATCATCAATAAAACTTAATTTTTCTTTATAAATACTATATCTAGTGTGAATTTGAAAAAAATCGTTAGAGCGGTTTTTGAGAACCAATATATATAGATAAATACATATATACAATTTTAGCTAGCATAATAAGATAAGATATTTTGCAAAAGGTACATTTATCTTTCTGTTTAATTGTTATTAAAATTAAAAAAAAGTTAATTTCCAAGAGGGCGCTTAGTAAATTATTTTCTGGAAAGGGGGCGCTTGGCTAAATAAGTTTGGGAACCACTTTTCTAAAATATAATCTGAGATATTGGCGTTCATGGCTAACAATTCCGAAATCTCCTAACTAATAAATATAATAATAATAATAATATATAATAATAATAATAATAAAATATTATTATACTATTTATGATGTCTTTTTAAATATATTAAGCAAAAATAATCTTTATAGGTTAAGAAATGAAGAAAAGTTTTGATTGAATAGTTCTAAATAAAATTATATATTTATAAAAAAACAACATCAAATGGAACTTAAATAAGATTGATTGATTGGGTCCTTTGAGGATAAACCTTAAATTTAAATTCAAATTGAAGTGAAATGTTTTTTTTTTTTTGTGGAATCAATTTCAATAACGTATAGGTATATATTTGTTATATGATAAATTAATGTGTTTATATGTATATATATATATATATATATATATAGGGGTATATTATTAATTTTTGTTTAAATATAATTTAGATAACATAAATAATGAAGTTAGTTATTTTTTTATATTTTTTATAAATATATTTATATATAAATTTTATAATTAATTCAGAAATATTTATCAATTTTATGTTATTTTCATTAATATGCAAATTTATTTGATTAATAATTCAAAATATATTTTTACATTTTCTCAATTCAAATAATTTAGTAGATTCAATTCGAGATGGAAACGCAGTTGACAAGCCGGATGGGTGTCGTTTAAATGCATGGAACTTGGGATAGTTTCAATTCTACATTCATTCTAAGTGAAAATAATATATATATATATATATATATATATATATACATTCATTTGATTATCCCTATTCTTTCTCTCCTCGTTATTTGTATACACATTCCGTATGGTATAATGATTATTTGAAATAAATAATCTAAAGAAATTTCCTTCAGTCGACATTTGAAAAGCAATGTGTTTTTTTTTTGTTTCATTTATTGATCGAGGTGGAACTTAAGATGAAGATGAAGATGAAGTTGAATATAGTTGGGTACGTTTTCACCTGGAGACGGTAAAATCAGTTCCTGAAAACTTTTTCATTAAATTTTTGTTTTCTATTTATTTTTATATAGTCTCATTAATTTTTAAAATAAATAATACTTGATATAGTTTTTTTTTTAAATATATTTTCACAAAAATATATGTTTCATATATAAAATATAAAAATATATATTTATAGAATTGCCCCCTCCCCCAGGTATTAGGGAGGATTGCATACCTTCTACATGAAAGATGTAGATATAAATGGCCTATGTAGATATATTATTATATGCACTAATATAAGTTTTATAAACCCGATAGTCTTGCTTATTAAAATATAATATTTAAAAAGGTTGTTAAAAAAAATTATCTAAAAAATCCACCAAATTGTTGAAATGATGTAAAAAATAATTTAAGGGTATGGAAACCTTGAATGGTGAATAGCCGATGGCTGGGTATATATTTTTAAAAAAAGTTCTTTTTTAAATAATAATAAAGCATAGTCGTACATGAAAGGAAGTTGATGTCCGTTAATTTTCATTTTGGACTTTCTATCGATTGTTTCTATTCTTTTGAAATTTTTTTCTTTTCAATTGCATATTGAATTGAATATCAGATTGTGAATGCATGTTAAATGAGCAGTTCTATTTTATCCAGCTGTATTGAAAATTCACTACGTTTTGTTATCAGTTATAGGTTTTACTTTTATTTCACGTTCGAGGTTACTTGTTACAAGTGTTTAATTGAAATACTTAAAGTTTTGCAATTTTTTAATAATAAATGTCTCCTTTATTAATTATTTGTTTATCTATCTTATGTATGGATATTAACAATTTGATTTTCAATCACAACTTATTTCGTTTTCTATAAAATATGTTTAAACTTCCGAAATATATACAAAATTTTTTAGTGTTTAGGTTTTTTAAGTCAATTCTTTTACATAAACCTACCATAAACTTGATTTTAAATAAATTATTTTAAAAATTTTAAAATTTTATTTGTAGTCATATTTGAATAGACAAATTAAGCAAAAATAAAAATTGACCATTTTTTTTATACTATACCTTTTAAATTATTCATTTTGTTTATTATTTATGTTTATATTTATTAGTATACGTATACAATAATTCTTTTTATATTTACATAGATTATTATTAAAGTTGTTCTTTCTATTGATGAACTACAGTTTTAAGTAAAAAATAAAATAGTCATATATTAGTAGTTAGTTTCAATAAGATCTCACTACGTTCATTTTCTAAATGCTTACCATATTAATCTCATCCTTATATCTTTTCGATAATAAGATTTTTCTTCCAAAAAAGATTTTTATCATTATTCAAGAAAGAAACCTGGAAAATCTCATTTCGCGCTAAAACTGATTTAATTAAATGAAAAAAAATATATAAATTGAATTATAGGCGAGTAATTTAAAAATATTATTTATAGGTATATATATTTATATCGTTTAATTTTTATAAAAAATCAGTATATTTGTTTATGTGTTAGGGAGAGAACAAGAGAGCAATATGGAGTCGATACAAAACTTCCGGAAATGAATTTATATATTCAAATTACTCCGAATAATAAAAATTATTGTATTTTATAAAATTTACTTTATTATTATATTATATTAATTATATATATATATATATATATATATATATATATTTAATTATTTTTTTCAATTACTTTAAAAATCGATACTTATTGAAAAAAATATAAAAAACTATTAAGAATGTACTAAATTTGTAGTTTTAAAAAAGTTTCCCAGCCCACAATAGTTACTAACAACTTTATTGAATCCACAAGATCCGATTTAATCAACGATATTTGATTCCTAAGTGCCCATTAAAAGAAGATATAAAATACTTATCTATAGAATTATATTGGGAATTTCAATTGAAAATAATTAGATTAGTAAAGGAATCTATTTTATTGCAACCAGAAAACAATTAAATTGAAAATACTTAGAGAAAGTAAAAATGGCACGGTATTCGAAATAAAAATCTTTCTTTTTTTTATTATTCTGAGAATAATTTAAGTGCAACGTTTACATTATTTCAATGAAATTTGAAAAACTCTTCTATTTATTAAATTAGATTTTTTTTTAATTTAGAAAATGAGATTTATTTAATAATTTAATTATTTTAATATAATATTTAATAATAATGAAAATCTCTTATTTTGTTTTTATAAATATCAATATACGATATTATTCTTGAATGATAGATTCAAGATTTAACCTTGTATCAGATTATATAAACAAATTTTGAAAGTCAGACAATTGATGAAGTTGAATCAATAAAAATAATTTCTAATAAAAAGTATAATAGATTTTGAAAGAATCATCATGCTGATTGTTTGACTTCACTCTGCTTTAAATATAAATCCTTGAAATTCATGGATGCATGACATTTGTGTTGGAGATATATAAATAAATGAATTATTAATGATATGTTTAACCTTTCTGTTTGATAATCATTTAAATTCACGGTACATATTCCTATCTAGTTAGATATCTTTTCTTCTATCGTCTGCCTTGCTTTCTCTCTATCAAAAATGTCAATTTAGAAATTTTCGAACAAAAAAAATAGCTATCTTCATTAATATATGGAATGGTGAATAATAAAATGACCATTTATTGTTAAATATTGAAATCGCTTTGATAAATATTGATAGTGATATTTTGGAAAGGTTTATGGACGATCATGCAGATTAAAATTGACTTTTCATTGACGTTTAAAAAAAAAGAGAATTTGAGATCAAGGGTTGATGATTAGTATGGATTTATGCAAATGGAGACTTAGACAAGAATGGATTTTTTGTTTGTTGATTTTGTTAAAATAACAACCAAAAGGTGGTGAATAGCTTATGAGAATAAACAAGAGTAAACAATTAACAAAAGAACTGACTCTGGCTTGCTCATTAAAACAATCGATAGAATTTTGGAGAGGTTCCTTCCTACCTGCAGTTGGCTCCGTTCTGGCAGATGTGTCGTTCCGGTTTACACAGGGGCCCCATTCCGCAATGTTTGCCACTAAATCCAGGAAGACAAGCGCACTCGAAACGCCTGTCAACAAAGGAAAATACGAAATTACTCAAATCGAATTTGTTAGGTAATGAGAAAATTTGATTAATGTGCATTTTTAGGATGAATAAATTCATTTTAAGGAAATTTACGGTCATTTATTATTAATATTTAATAAATTTTAAAATAATACATACAATTACTATTTTTATTATATTCTTATCATAAGTAAGTATATTATATATTCTATTTGGGGAGAGAATAAATATGGATTCCAGTTATACTCATAAAATATGGTCACTTAACTTAGTTTAGAAATGGTTTTTTTGTAAATTAGTCAGTCAATTAGCCATTACTTTCAGAAATATTTACATCACAAAACATGTTTTCACATATCCCTCTAGTTTAGGGGTTCTTAAACTTGTGTTGAATACTTGAACAAAAATCTTTTTACAAACCACTTGCCAACACGATATTAAAATATAATTTCTGGCTCAATAATCTCATAAACAAGAAGATATTCTGTTAAATGTTCACCAGAAAAGATATTTTTTATAAATTATTAATATAATTAACTACTCATTTTATTAAATTTTATAAAGATAGGGGAAAAAGTATAAAATAAATTTAGTTTATTGTGGTGTTTCTCATCCTTAAGTTAATTAATTTTATTAAATAAAATTTTCTCTTGGATATTCTCGCCCCTACCCCCCCCCCCCCATAATGTAACACACAGGTTGATAACTTCTGAATTAGTAAATAATCTAAAGTAATGTATATTCTATCAAATTTATAAATTGTATATTTAATAAATTTCCTAAAAAAATATCTAGATGATATTTATTTAATATTAATTTATAGATAATATAAATATTTAAATATATTATATAAATTAATTATTTTAAAAAAATGTTATAATCATGATTAATAAACATTTTTAGTGTAAGATACAAAAACTTAAATGAATTTAAAATAAATTTAAATTTCAGAGATTACGGAATCTTATGGCAAAATTGCTTAAAATTAATCATAGTATTATGCAATAACATATTTGTCAAAAAAATATTCATGTACCATTATATATAGGTTTAATTAAAATATTAAATGTTTTTTTTTATCTATAAAAAAAATTAAAAAATATAGGTAATTAAAAATATAGAGAGAAAAAGTTAATTATTGTAAATGAAATTAACATGAGTAATGATATATAATAAATGTATACAAATTAATTTTTTGTCATGTTAAAGAATTTATTGAATAATTTAATTATTCAATTCAATCAACATATTTTTTTACAAAAATTTTTAATGTATATTTACAATGAAACATTAATTAAATTTAATACTACTGAAATGAAATTAGAAATATTAAATGATGAAAGTTTATCACATCACTTTATTTTAGGTATATTATATATATATAACAAATTAATGTTATGATATTGTCTTAATAACTCAAATATTTTTATATAATTAAAAATATATAAAATTCAAAATTTAAAAAAAAAAATTATAAAAACCATTCAATATTTTCAAAAATAATATTCTTTAACTACAAAGATGAAGAATGATTTATTCACTTGAATAAAAAATAAAAATATAAAGAAATATATAAATAATGTATATGGAGATATATATATATATATATATTATATGTTAGTATATTTAGCCTGGTTGCATAAGAAATGAAAAATATAAAAAGATATAGCATTATAAATAATAATATAAAATAAATAAATAAATAAAAAATTCAAAAATATTTATACTATTATGATCTACCAGAAAGAAGAATTATTTTGGATAGAGATGATATACAACAAAATTCCAACGTCTCATATTACATTTGTGAATATTTGCGCAAATTGTTTCGTAATTTTTTTTTTTTAATAATATATAATATCGCTAGTCATGCATATTTTTTCCTATTATAATATCAAAAAAAGAAAGAGACAGAGAGAGAATTTCGTTTGGAATTTAAGAGATCTCTCCTGGGAATAATTTTCAATTCGATGCGCGCCATTGAGGGTGAAATGGGCTGAGCGTCAAGAGAGCAACGAATTCTATGAAAAACCGAGAAGAGTGAAGGTGTTGGAATGGGTTTGGGGGTGGTTGGTGGAGAATTAAAAGAAGACGATCAGAAAGGAGCTTGAAGCTTATTGTTAGTTATATATTTTTAATTTTTTTTTTTTTACTAAATATATATATAAATAAATATATAATTATATTTATATAATTTATTTTATTTCTTTTAGAATAAATAGAAAAAATAAATAAATTGTAACTGAAAAATAAAACTATAACATTATTTAGCCATTCACATACTTATTTATTTATTTTCTAAATTGCATACATTTTTTGAAATAAAACATTTAAATAATTACTATCAAATATGAAACGAGAATTAAATTATGATATAATTCAATTGATTTGTGAAGAGAGAGAGAGATGAAACAATAAAATAATAATATTGGTACGTACATATGGATAATGCAGTGATTCTCAACCTTTTTTTTACCGCGGCACACTTTTAAGCGTTTAAAAATTTGGCGGCACACAAAGTAAAAGATAAGTGCAAAGATTATTTACTTAACTATAATAGACTGTGTAATATTGTTTATGATAATATTCAGTGGCCGGCAACCTTTTTCAATAGTCGGGCACATTTCTGAAATAATCGTTAAACAGGGGTGGGTGATACTAAGAACCATATTAAAAAAATTGAGGAAAAAAAGTCGAAAATGTTTAAAAGCCTATTCACAAAAACATTTTAGCTTTTTACATACATATAAAATGAATAAGTACATTTTCTTAATTTGAACTTTACATTTGTAAAATTTGGCTGCACAAAAGTGGTTGAGAATCACTGGGATGGTGCCTTATATTCCAAATAATAATCATACTTATAAATACAGTGGTACCTCGACATACGAGTGCCCCAACATACGAGTGTTTTGAGATACGAGCCGCCAACCGACCGATATTTTGCTTTGAGATACGAGCAAGATTTGAGATACGAGCACCCCGTGACTATGCACACGGCACCAATTTGCCCCCGCATTTCTAATTTTAAGAAGCTGTACACAAAGCACATGTTCCGCAAATGCTTTGAAGTGACGGATAGTACAAACCTGACCCTTCGAGAGTTTTGGAAAGACCATTTTAACATAGTGACATGTCTAAGAATTATTGATCAGGCCTGGCTGGGTGTCACAAAAAGAACATTAATTTCTGCATGGAAAAAGCTATGGCCTGACGCTGTAACTGAAAGGATCATTGCAGAATCTGAATCTCAAGTGTCAGAAATAGAAGAGATTGTTTCTTTGGGAAAATCTTTGGGTCTAGAAGTAGATGAAAATGATGTAAACGAACTCGTCGAGTAACATTTTGAGGAGCTTACAACTGAAGAGTTACAAAACCTACAAACACAGAATGATGTTGTGACCCAAGAAAACACAGTTTCTGAAGAGGCGCCAGAAACAGAAAATGTTATCTCTTCAAAAGAAATTAAAGAGATCCTAGGAATGTGGGAGAAAATTGTTGAATTTGTAAATAAAAACCACCCCGAAAAGGTTGCAATTGGTCGGGCTTCGGAATTATTTAACGAAACCTGTCTCAATCATTTTCGAAATACCCTGAAGGGGAGGAAAAAACAAACTTCCTTAGACAATTTTGTAAAACGCTTTGCAGAACAAGATGAGCAAGGAGGCTAAAAAAGCAAAGACAAGCGATGATATTTAAGTTTTTTTTTAAATTCTTCTTATTTTTATTTATTTAAATGTTCCCATTATTTTTGTTGTTTTTAAATAAATGTTCCTTCTCGTAAAGACATTTGTTTGATTCAAAATAGCATACAAAAAACAAAACTAAGGTGATTTTTGGGGACTGGAACGGATTAAAAGCTTTTCTATTAGTTTTAATGGCGCGAAGTGCTTTGAGATACGAACAATTTGAGATACGAGCAAGGTCTTGGAACGAATTAAGCTCGTATGTCGAGGTACCACTGTATTATATTCAAATTAGAATAATATAATATATATTATAGGATTTCAAAACTTTTATTTGAATACATATTATATTATATATATGCATAAATTAAAAGTGGTTTGCATAATATAATTTATTGAGAGTACTAATATAGAAAAATACATAAAATGTTATTTTATTTTATTAATTTGGTTTTATTTATTTTATTTTGAAAATTAGAAAATTGGAATGAATAATCTAATAACAAATTATAAATTCAAATTAAGATGAAAAAAAAATACATTCGTTTATTTGTTTTTAACATTAAGCCAATAATATTTGGATTTTATATTTGTTTTATTACAATCACTGTTTGATTTGAGGAATTTATTTATCATAGAGATTGTATTCAATTTTGTAAATAAAATACAAATGATATATAAAACGAATAAAAAAATAATAATTATATTACTAAAATAAATTTATTAATTAAACGAGTTATTGGCTATTGTGAGAATCAGTTTCAAATAAGGAAATGACTATCAAACACATTATATATGTATAAAATAGTTGATATTCTCTCATTATTAATAAAACTACCAAAATTCAATTATAAGAGATTACATTCTTCCTTCTATTTTTCAGTAAACGTGATAAACTAAAGTAAAAAAAAAATTTTAATTAAATTTTCTCAAAATGGTATGAACAAAAATTTCATAGGTAAATTTAATTATTCTGTTACTTGTTGAAAATATTAGAAAATTTCAACTAATACTTGCTTTTCACTATCTCGCCAGAGATAAGATAGTATTGCGATCACGAAAATTTTTGATGTTAGGATTTTGATGTTTTTATACGTTTTGAAGGTTCCTGAATCATTTTCACTAAGGTTGAGAAAAATGTCCCTCTCTCTGTGTGTGTGTATGTATGTAGACAAGATTATGCAAAAACGGTTTGAGCTAGAATAATGAAATTTGGTATACGGGCATTATTCAAAATTCATAGTTTTCTATCAATTTTTGAGAGATGTAGCTCAACCGGAAGAGGGTCATTACCTACCACGTTTTGATTTTTTTTCATCTAAAGTGACCGTATATGTTAGATAGTTATTCACATGATTAAAAATTGTATAAAACTGCTATATATAGAATTTCAGCTTGATTGAATTGCTGAAAGTACCGGAATTAATTTTTTTTAACACGTTGACTACAAATCACCCCTCAGCAGGTGCCGTGGTACCATTAACAAAGAGCCAAACACGAGCTGGTTTAATAAATATTTTTATTAATTTTAATTAATTAAATTTAATTTAAATATAATATATGTTAATTAATCCAATTTAAATTAGTCGATAATCAATAGTCGACTGGAGACCCTCCAGCTTATTATATTTATAGTTTAAAAAATAATTTAATTAAAAAATATTTAATATATTTTATATTTGTTTGAACTCAAGTATTTAGAATAATAATTTTTATAATAATTATTATTTTGCCAAATGTATTATATGGATGTGAACAGTATTTACTATGCAATATATATATATAGATAGATATATATATGATAAATATACGTTCAGAATATTTAAAAAATAAAATAATTTGTTTGGCTCTTTGTTGATGTTACCACGTCACGTGTTGGCGCGTGATTACTGTTAAAAAATAAATTCCGGTACTTAAAGCGATTCAATCAAGCTGAAATTCTATTTATAGCAGTTTTATACAATTTTTAATCATGTGAATACTATCAAACATTTATCTTTATTTTTACGTTCACTTTAGAGGAAAAAAATCTAAACGTTGTAGGTAATGACCCTCTTCCGGTTGAGCTACATTTCTCAAAAGTTGATGAAAAACTACGAATTTTGAATAATGCTCATGTACCAAATTTCATTATTCTAGCTCAAACCGTTTTTTGCGTAATCTTGTCTACTTACATACACACACACACAGAGAGGGACATTTTTCTTAACCTTAGTGAAAATGATTCAGGAACCTTCAAAACGTATAAAAACATAAAAATCCTAACATCAAAAATTTTCGTGATCGCAATGCTATCTTATCTCTGGCGTGATAGTAAAAACGAGAAAATAATTTTTAAAAAACATTTTTTATATTTCAAAACATAATTTTATTAAAACAAAATAATATTTTATGATTAAAAATAATATTTAATCCATAATTTCCTCGAAAATAAAAATAATAAATGAATAATTAAAATCAAAACAAAAATAAGAATATTGAAATTTAATCGATGAGATGTGAGTGAAAAATAAAATGTGTAAGGGGTATTTCGAAAATCAAAAATTTTAAGAGGGAATCTCTCTTTTTTGTTCATAATATTATTATTAATTTCTTTACTTTGTCGCCAATATTGACGGTTACTCCAAGTAGGGTCAATGAGCAAATGAAAACAACTATATTATTGGCTGTTTTTCTAAAAACGAGTGACATATCAAATCAATGGGAAAAAGGGACAACCACCGTCCTAAAAAGACGAGTCCTGAATGATAGATCTGCCCGAGAGTGTAAACAATTCTTTCTAATCGAAATAGGAGGAGGAGAAGAAGGAATATATCTTGGCTAAACGAAAATAGGCTAGTTTTCCATTATATTTCCCCTCAGTTCCTGAAATTATCTTAGGATAATTTCCCTTCCCGTATTATTGTATAATTAATATAATTATATTCCTAGTGTACATATTTCTTTTGTAAATACCGTGCATTTTGATATTAAGAAATTTAGAAAAATTAGCTGGCGCTCAAAAGATTTTCTTTCTATTTTCACCTTCCCTTTCCCATTATAAGGACAGGCTAAACAACACACCCCCTCCAAATTAATGCATCCAACAACAACTCGTTGACAACATCTCGTCGCCTTACTCCTGGAATTTTTTTTTAATTTAACTCCTAATTTATTGATCTATTCCAATTTTTTTGCTTTTCTAATAACTCCGAAGGACATTAAGCGAAATTAGTTTAAATTCTTTAAGTTATTTTATAAAATTATATAAATCATATATAAAAAATAATAAACATGAATCAATAATTATAATGTTCATTTGTAAGATAACACAGCAGGATTTCTATTATTTTTATTATTATTATATTTATCATTTTAACTAAAATAAAATAAAATGAAATATGAAATGAGTTGAATCTTGGTAAACCATTCAATTGAAAAGTATCTTTTTAGAGTTTTTAAATATTCTCTGTGGAAAAACGTTGCATGTGGTTTTTGAAATCAGCTCGTTGGTATGATTTTGTTGTCCCGGTGAGAGCTTCCAAAGAGGGCGACGTGTGGTGAATTGCACTTGAGAATTGTCCCCAAGTGATAGACCTTGCGCCTCTATTTTTCAATTTGAAAATAGAATATGTGATCAGGCAAATAAACGGGGAACGATTAGAAAGATTTATAGGCTATAACTCGATGAAGGACGACAAGAATAAATGGATGGGGTCCCTATACACCCTATATACTATGTACAACATTCCACAGCTTATATAGGTCAACGGGGTTGCAAAATAAATGGAGTACGAATTGAAAACTTTTAACTAGAAACGGGAATAAATAGTTTGTGGTTAAATGTTACCAAAACTCCTCCTCAAAAGAGTATATCAACATTACCAGTCAAACACTATAAACTAAATTCAAATTATATATAAATAATTTAAAAAATTAGTGAAATTTTGTTTTTTTAAATAACTAAATCTTCTGGACTACATTTTGTCTTATTTTTAATAGAATAGAGAATAAAGAAATTTTAATTAGTTCTATAAAGATAACTAATAATAAGATTATTTTATTGATATAAGAGATGAATTCTCTGATTTTGATGAAACTTCGCCAGTAGATTTCTTGTTTAGTTCTAAAAAAACTTTTCTTAGGCAATATAGGAGGGTCTCGTCTAGATTTCGAGATAAAAATGATTAATTTTAACATTACTTATACATCCATTGGACATACAGCGGCTTAGGTGAAGCCCTCTAGTGGCCAAATCATTAAAACACAAATATGTGTGTCCAATGAATGTATATGAATTAAACAAGGAATCCTCTGGTGAATTATCACCAAAATCCGAGAGGTGACCCGTTCCCTGAACAAGTTTCTTTTTAGGAATCGGTTTGATTTTTTTTTTTTCTCTTTAAAATGATCTTGTTAATTTTGATTTTGTAGTATTAAAATTGTTACCAAAGTATCAATCTGAAATTGAAAAAAAATTTCAAAAAATCAAATTTGAAAAAAAAAATTAATTATCTTTGTTTATTTTCTAACTAACATTATATTGATATACAAATGAAAGCAAAAAATAATTATATAAAAAATATTTTTTATTATAATTAAATAACATGATGAAATAGAATACATATTTAATGAGGTTTATTATATATATATATATATATATATATATACATAAAAAAAAATATGATAATTACTAATTAATTACACCTGCATAAAATATGTATGAAATTAATTGAAATTTAAAGTAGAAATGTGATAGTTCCATTATAATATTATATTATTTCAAGAATTAACATTTCTATTCCTATGTTTATATATGAATATAAATAACACTAGATTGATAAAGTGAAATGAAACCATTTGCCAGTTAATTAATTATTATTTACCATAATAGTTTAATAAATGGTAATGATTAATTTGTTCAACAAATTCAACCATACTGCCAATGTTAATAGTGATTATAAATGAACATAGTGGATATATATAATATACTTAATAGTATATACAACATATATTAAGTTGGAATTTATTTTAGTATGTGTTAGTGAATAGCTTTATTTAAATATTACTTAATACTTAATATATAGAAATATAATGAGCAAATAGCAGGTATTTAATGGGTAAATAAACGATAAATTTAAGCTCCTAGTAAGTTTTTATTCATAAAATTTCATAAATCCTCATTACTAATCTATTTTTATTCCATATAATACTATATCATCCCTTGCTTTGTTGGATTTCATTGAAGAATTTAATGGCATAAGAAATGTGAAGTACCTTTACAAAATATTTAATGAATAAAAAATAAAAATAAATAAAAAAATAATTTGAGCAAACGAGAAAAGCAGTAAAAACAGAAAATAATCAGTGAATCAAAATAAAAATAAAAAAAAAATTAAATAGCCTATATCATACGTGAATTAATAGGATTCAGGTAAAAAAAATTAAAAAAACGGTTCAACACATTGTTTTCAAATTTTCACATACAATTTTTTTTACTGTTTAATTTAGTAGAATTTTTATTTAAATAAGTATTTTTTATAATTTCAATTTTTTGTAATATTTTTATTAATTTATATTTATTTTATTCTCGTCTTGTCTATATAATTTAAAGATTTTTTTTTATTTTTGGAATCACTCTTCATGGTTAAAACCACGAGATTATTAAATGGCCTTGGATTCGATATATGAAATTTTTCAATATGAATCTATAACTTTTATATGTAGATCACTTTCTCCATTTCTCCCTTTTTTCTAAAATGGTTCAACATTGTTTTCAAATTTTCACATACAATTTAACAGTAAATTCAATGTCATTCCCATTTATTTTTTTTATTAAAAAAAAAACAGTCCCCTCGTGAATCGGAAAAGACGAGTCGTTTTCAGTTGCGCATCGAGAGACTTGGAAGAGACGTGCCCAGGGGAAGTTGTCATATTTATTTACATAAGAACGGGTGGAAAATGATCCACGACGTCGCCACTCCCTTTATAATGTAGTTGATCTTTAAAACTAGATAATCATAAAGAAAATTAAATTTCTCATTATGAAAGCAACCGACCGTACAAGAAAATATATAATTTTTAAAACAAAACAATATTTTTCTTTCACTTTTTACTATCTCAATTTTATATTCAAAATTCGTAGTTTTCTATCAACTTTTGAGAAATGTAGCTCTTTCGGAAGGGGGTCACCTACCACGTTTTGATTTTTTTTTCCTCTAAAGTGACCGTAAAAATAAAGATATATGTTTGAAAATTTTTGACATGAAAAAAAGAATTAATTAAAAAAATTTGTATAAAACTGCTATTGTTATAGAATTTCAGCTTGATTGAATCATTGAAAGTACTGAAACTAATTTTTTAACACTGCAAATCACGCGCTGGTTTAATAAATATTATTTATTAATTTTAATTTATAATTTGATTAATTAAATTTAATTTAAATATAATATATATTATTTAATCCAATTCAAATTGCGAGATAGTCGAGTGGATACACTCCACCTTATTATAATAGAGATTTCATTTCCTTATAAATATTTAAATCGTATTATGTAAAAATATTTTTAACAATTTTAATTTTATTGATTTTTTGAAAATTGTCATCTATTCTATTAAAATTAATTAGATAATAATAATTTATAGGATTTACAATAAAGGGATGGTTGGAATAATAAAATAATAAAGATTAATTAGATTGATTAAAATTTAAATTAAATGTATCAAGATTCAACATTTCAATTCACTCGGAGCGAAATTGAACAAATGGATAGGGGTCTGTTCTTAACATTTCATTGGTTTTAATAAAATAATGTTAAATGAAATGAAATGTGTGTATCCAGATTCAACATTTCAATTCACTTAGAGTAAAAGTGAAAGAAGTTTCATTTGCATTTAATTAGAAAATTTCAAAAAAGTAAAAATTATTAAAATACTTATAATAAAAAATTATATATTTATCAGTGATTCTCAACCACTGTGCCGCCGCAATATGGTAAACTTTTACACTTTTCTTTACTTTGTGTGCCGACAAATTTTTAAACCGTTAAAAGTGTGCCGCGGTAAAAAAAAAGGTTGAGAATCACTGCTCTATAACATAATTTAATATGAGAAATAATGAAAATCAATCAAAATATAATGTAGTGTGAAGAGTTAGATTGGTCAAGGGCTAAGAAAATTATAAACTACATTAGAGGAGAAATTATTAATAAATAATAAAATCGAAAATAGAAAATTGGATTAATTGAAAAGAGATTATATATATATTAGATATATAATTCCTGAATGCCTTAAATGTAAGGAAGGTTCTTTCCAGATTATTTTATTGCTCTCTAGAAAAAAAAATATATTATATAATAAATTTGAATGAAAATATAGACAGAAATGAAATGTTGAAATGGTATGTTTAGAAAAAATTATGTAGTGTCTGTTCTGTTTTGATCGATACACCTACAATCATTTTAAGACTTTTTCATTTTTCATCTTTTTGATAATTAAAGCTAACTTCAGATCACTATTCTATCTATCCTGCACACACTAGCCAGCTCCTTCAGTCTGTAGACTTATCAGTATTTAAGCTACCATCTAACATTTTTAAATAATTATATTTCAATAATATTAATAATAAATAATATAACAATAAATAAAGAAAAAGTCCTCTCCTTCTTAATTTCCTTGATTAACCAACCAATAGTGTAAAGCGCATGGCTAGCTACTGTCCTTTACCAAGCTATTATATTTTTAATATCCAAAAACCTGTGTTTCACTCAAAAAGTCACAGACTTATTGACCTGCCTTTGTAACATATATAGGGAAATATCTCGCCCTTTATTCCTCTTTGCGGGAAAGTGCACGCTCGAAAAAATTTGGTTTAATGATTAATTTTGTTTCTATAAAAAAAAAAAATAGAAAAATTATTTTAAAACAATATCAATTAATAAAACAACAATAAATAAATTTATGTAAACTTTACAAATTACTACATAAAAATTATTTGTCTCTCTTTTTACTATCTCGCCAGAGATAGTATTGCGATCATGAAAATTTTCGATGTTGAGATTTTGATGTTTTTATACGTTTTGAAGGTTCCTGAATCATTTTCACTAAGGTTGAGAAAAATGTCTGTGTGTGTGTATGTGTGTGTGTATGTGTGTATGTGTGTATGTGTGTATGTATGTAGGCAAGATTACGCAAAAACGGTTTGAGCTAGAATGATGAAATTTGGTACATGGACATTATTCAAAATTCATAGTTTTCTATCAACTTTTGAGAAATGTAGCTCAACCGGAAGAGGGTCATTACCTACAACGTTTTGATTTTTTTTCCTCTAAAGTGACCGTAAAAATAAAGATATATGTTTGATAATTTTTCACATGATTAATAATTATATAAAACTGCTATATATAGAATTTCAGCTTGATTGATTCGCTGAAATTACCAGAATTAATTTTTTAACACTGAAAATCTCACGCGTCAACACGTGACGTGGTGCCATCAACAAAAAGCCAAACATGCGCTGGTTTAATATTTATTATTTATTATTTATAATTTATAATTAATTAAATTTAATTTAAATATAATATATTATGTTATTTAATCCAATTCAAATTGCGAGATAGTCGAGTGGAGACACTCCAGCTAATTTATATGAGAAATTCAATGATGTTTCATGTACGAAACTTCATAACAAACAAACAAAAACATTAACCATTAACTATATGATAAACGGTAAAGAAAAATAAAACTTAAAATTAAATAAAGTTTAATTAAAAGTTTTTTTTTTTTAATACGTATATTTAGTATTCTAGAGTTGTATTCTGTTATATATATATATATATATATATATTTATTTTATTTTTTTACTCTTCTTTCATTTGAATATATAAAATAGGAAACAACTTTTGTTCTTTTGTTTTAACATTGAATTATAAAAATAAATAAATAAAAAAAAAAAAAAACTTAAGACATTGAACATATTTCTTTCGTTTGAATTTATCCAACTTGTAAAATAATGGAGGCATAATTTTTGCAAAATTGATTAAAAAAAAATAAAAAAACACACACTATTATTAAATAAATCAGACTAAATTTCATAAATAAGAGTAGATTAAATATTTGTTATTTGAATATTTTTCTCCAATTGAAAGATTATCGTATTCTAAATAAAAATGTTAGTTTATTTATAATGAAAATTAGTCATAATATGTAATAAATTTAACAAATTACTTCAACTTTACATCTTAGATATTGGAATTTCAATTCACTATTTTTCTACATCAATAATGTTTGGAGGAAATTTATTCATATTTGATCAGAGGAAAAAACTAAAAACTTCGATATTAATAATGATTAAAAAGTCCAGTATATATGAGTGTAATAAACGAATGATTAGTTAGACATGTTTAACTTTTTGAAATATTCAAAATTCGAAATAGTTTAAAACAAGTGTGCGAACAATAATACTAATTTTATTGAATGAAGTATGTAAAATGTGTAATTAGACAAATTGGAGAGAAATCGAATTCTCCGAATTTGGTTATTAGAATTATAAAATCGAGGAGGAAGGAAAACTTAATGCAAATGGGAATAGTAAACGCGAAGTGGTGATAATATAAAATCTGAAATGAGAGAAAATGGAAGAATGATGATGGTGATTCAAGCTGGGGTACCCTGGAAGAATGTAAATGCTAAGGCCAACAAATGTCATGTTCTTCAGATATATATTGCAGTTACATATAAAAGTGTTCACTTTTGGGAGAGAAATAATTAGTTAATAATAAATAGTAAAAGAATTACAATGTGAAACTTCATGAACACAAACAAAGATTTAATTAAAAATAATAATTTATTATTTATTTTATTTTTTTTAAAATATTAATTGTAGAAAACAAGGAAAAGAATTTATAAAATAAAACAAGTATAAATTAATAAACAAAAAAAAAAATAATAAATAATTAAATGATGTTTATTTTTTTAAATTGTATTTCTTTTTCTTATTATACTTATATTTTATTAATGTTCCACGTCGAAATGACCAAACAATAGCAATGAATAATAGCCTGAGGGAGAAGTGTGGATTTATTTTTATTTTTTCATATTCATTATTTTTTTGCCTTAATATTTTCTACATTGATACACAGCCCAGCTGGGTAATAATATATGAAAGAAACGGAAATGTCCCGCAATTACAGCAAAGGCTTGTAGATTTACTAACTGGCAGTCTGCCGAGATTGAAACTTTACTACAAAGGCAACAAAATACCTATCCTAGACTTGAAAATATCTAGAAAAAAAATTCCAAAATCAAAATAGATGAGATTTCCTTTTATTCTTTTAGGGTCTTATCTCCAATGGGAGATTAACAATAATAATAAATAAATTTTAATTAAATAATAATAATAATAATAATAATAATATATCGAAAAATAAGAAATGTTTAAACAAAAAATATTTCATGGAGCATCATGCAATTTGTTAAATATAAAAAAGAAAAATGAAAAATTTAATAAATAATGAAAATAAATACACAATTTTGAGATCAGGTAAGACGCCATAGGGTGGGAGACTAGCGTCACTGACTCACATTCTCGTGATCCCGGGTTCAAGTCCCGGGCCTGGCAAGGGAATTTCTCTAGCTGGGGTCTAGGGGACGGAGTCAACCCAGCTTCCGGGATACTTGATAAAAAGTAGCGCCTCCGTTCAAGAAAATCAAGGTAAAGGTTGATAGGACCCGTTCTATTCTATTATCAAAGGGAATGAAAATTAAAAAATATAAAACATTTATTTTATCGATGTATTATATGGGTGTGATGGTCTATGAACTTGGAAGACGAGAGTAAATTTAGGGTATTTTGAAATAGGATTCTTTGGAGAATTTTTGGTTCAAAGAAAGATGAGATCATCAGGAAATGAGGGTGCCTACAATAGGACTCGTAGCTAGAATGGGAGAGGAAAGAATGACGAAGGGTCTTTTTGTGTTCGATTCGGATACATCGAGTTGGAAAACCAAGAAGCTGACAATGCAGAAAGCGACGTAAGAGATGGGAGAAAATACAAGTTTGATGGAAGTAGCTCAGGATAAGGACTTTTGGAGAAATGTGGATGTTGCGGCCAAAAAATTTAGAGTACCGTAAAGCCACAGAGATAGATAAAAGAGAAAGATGTTATATATATATATATATATATTTATATATTGTTAACAAACTGATTGTATTAATAACAATTGTTGAAATATTTTAATATGTCATTTAAAAAAATGTTTATTAAAAAAACACTTAAAAAAATTATTCAATTAACTGATATAGATGTTTACATCAGATGTAATTTAGAAGAAGAAATCTTGTAAAAGAAAGTGGCCTTTTTTTAAATCAAAATTTAAAAAAAAAATGTCTATTATAATTTTAATCAATCCTAGAATGAAATTAAACGCTGTGTAAATAGTGGCGATAACATTACAAACCTTATCAATTATTGGAAATAAGCTTGCAGATATTGCCGATACTTGGTTTCACAGTTTAATTTTAAAAAATGACTACAGAAAACAAATATAATTTCAACATGAAGTGATTTAATTTTTTTTTTGTTTTTGTTTTATTTGTTTATTTATTTGTGTTGTTTATGTTTTTGTTAACGATGATCTCATCCTACGGACAAACCAAAAAAGGGGAAAGGGTCTTAAAAATGTAAATATTTTCGTTTCAATTACTCTACTGAATGATACTGATGAGGATAAATAAAGATATATTATTATTATTATTATTAATTCTGTTTAATCTCTACTTCACATTTCTATTACACTCCCACACTAATATTCATGAAAAAGCAAACCTTAAAATTGATCCAAATTAATTATGAAATTAATCTATACTTTCTAACACAATAAACTATAATAGAAATTAATTATAGAAAACATTTCTGATAACTATATTTTTTTTTGACAATGTTAGTGGTATAAGCACAATATTGCATATAATTTTTATCCTAATATTTAATTATTTAATCTGATAGTTAAATTAATTGAAACAAGATAGCTACTTATTTTTCGATTAATTATTTAATTCCACCTTCTCAAATGAAGATTGATTGTAATAGAAATTTTCTTTGCAATTTTAGCATACGTTTACTGTTTCCTTAGATCAAGGATAGAATTAAATAAACAAAGAGTAAATGACTGGCGAGATAAAGAGCTGGCATCCAGCCTCACCCTCCATCGAAACTCCAATGGCGCCATGATTAATGGATGTCGACAAAAACGAGGAGGTTTTACTTGAAAACTTATTCCATACTATATTTACTTCCTTCGTGAAGAAAATTCCATATAAATTAAGAGAATGACATTCTAAGTGAATTTCTATATACGAGTAAATGTCATGGATTGTGGCAGTTTTATTAACATAACCCAACTTTGGAATAAGATATTTTGTTGTTTTAAATAACTACAAAATATAAAGAGTCTAGTCTTTATATAATTATCAAAATAACAAAAAAAAAATTCAAAATTGTTCAAAAATCTATTGTAACTCAATAATAAAGTCTCTCCTAATATCTACAATAATAATTGACAATAGTATTGATTTGTTATTAAAGATGTTATCTGTTGGTTAATTCTAACTTAGTGATTGATGGTTGATCTACTTGTTTTTACAAGACAGAATGGCCTTATACGACCTGTGCAGCCAGCTAGTCTCTATATATGGTAAATACGTGCATTAATTAAACTCGAAACCAAACTAAGAACAACATAAGTTTTGCGTTTTTTGCTGCTTTAGATCAATGAGAATTGAATGAGATAATACTACTATTACTACTACTACTACTATAGTAGTTCTACTACTACTACTACTACTACAGACCTATACTATAAACCTATATTGTTTGATAGTGATGTATATTAAATGAAAAATATTTACAAATTTCGCAATGCGCCAATTTCAATATTGTATTAATTTTAATAAAATAATATACTTTTAGAATATTTTATTTATTTGTTTTTTATTTGAACTCCAAAGTTCAAGTTTTGGGTCAATCGAGAGGTTTAATGACTCTCTGCTTGAATATCGAAAATGGAAATCAATACTCAACATCTCCACGCAAGATTTTTGATACTGTTTGCTGACTTTATTTTACAATATAAAATTGGAATCTTTAATGAAAAGAAAAAAAAAATTATTTTCAAATGATTTATTTCATCCAATAAAATATAAAATCATTTCTTATAGAGATTGAAAATTGAACTTAGATAAATATAATTATGATTTAATTTATTTTTTTATAAAAAAAAAAAAAAAAATTAAGAGCTATGAAGTTAGAGAAATATTTTTATAAGAGTTTTCGCGAATTATTTTAAAGTTAAATTCAATTTAATAATCTATGTATATAAAAAAAGGTTTTTGTCTGCACATTGCTCAGAATTTAAAAATTTTTGCATATCTTAGCGTTTCATGACCTCTAGAATCCAAAAGTGACTTTAGAATTTTTCATGTCTGTCTGTCCGGAAAATAACTATTTTATAGACTCAGAATTGGCTGAACCGATTTCTATGAAATTACATCACAATATTCCTATATCCCTTAGAGTAACATAGGCTATAAATTTTATATCAAATCAATAACCACAGAAATTATTTTTTTAAAGTTTATATATGTTTCAATTATTAATTACAACTATATGATAAGTGAAAAAATGATAAAATTAAAATATGATTTTTTGAAAATTGGTATTAAATTCAGAAAAAAATACTGATATATTGAATATAATAGACTATTCGAATATAATTAGAAACTCTTTCTCTCCCTCTATTTTAAATTTAAAAAAACGTAGTGTTAAGAAATTAAGATGCCTTATACAACATGGATGGGTAAAGGAGGCAATTTATAATTTTCTTCTAATTCAGATTTAGGACAAATCGGACAACATTATATCAAATCTCGCTAAGAACATTCAATATTCCTGTACACAAATTATTCAGAGTCTTGGCTAAGCGTATGACTCACAATTAGTTTAAATTTAAATTTATATAAATTAACTAAGTGAAATTTTTTATTTGTTTAAATTTTATTATAATGAATCAAAAAAAAATTAAATATATAGATCACATGATTAATAGAATCAAGAAACTTGAGAGAAAATAAGTGTTGGATGGAGGTCGGACATGACAGAAACTGTAAGCGAAATCTTCATGTTGCGACAAATAATTTTCAAATCCCCTTGCACCACAGAATTAGATAAGTTTCTTTTAAGGGAGGAAATTAACTATGATCTAAAAAAATTAATAAATGAATTTAATAATAACAAAACAAATAAATCAATTAGTTTAAATTAATACTATAAACGAATGTATATATTGTTAATTTATCTATAGTTTTATAACGGTAATTATGTTAATTTTATTTTATAAATTGTCTCAAGTCTTTAACTTTGCATTTTCTCAAATTTCATTATAATTAAAAATATTCAATAATAATCTAGCAATGAAAATAAAATATCAAAATGAAATGATCAGGAAATATACTCTATTTCACTATTATAACATATACAATACTTACGAACCATAGGCGGAGGAAATATTAGGAGATTACATAAATGTATATTTAGCAATACATAATGGTATAACATTTAAGAATTACGAATTTTTCTATTTCTTATATTCAAATTTAAATTCAGCATAGAAATTCTATTTAACTGAAATATTTTATAAATTAACTCATCAGATGTTTTTTTGTGTGTAATTATAAAAAAGATAGCATGCAAATATATATATTAGTTCAATAGCTCTTGCTTGAAATCAAAATAAGAAAAACAAGTAAATATATTGGGAGTTGTCGCGAGATATATACAATAGAATATAGAATACGAGTAATATATAATATATATAACGTAACGCCTACGCTGTTTAGCTAATAGAAGCTTCCGAGCTTTAAAATTATTTCCAAATTTATATAATTAATTCATTCTAATAAAATATCTGCCTTTATAATCAGTTGTATTTTTTTTAATGCAGATTAAAAATACTTTGAAACTGTTGTTAATCAATGTATCACATATTAATTTTTCGTTATTATAACTTTTAATGTAATAATAATATTTAGATATATTTCAAAGACACATAATAAAATTCTTGTTTAATAAATGAAAGTATTAAAAACTGACCTTTTCTATTATCTATAATTAAAAGAGAATGTTAAAATGATTTCTATTTAAATTTCAATTGATTTTTGATTTTGATAATCATGTAGAATTCTCAGAAAATAATTGATATTGAAAGAATAAATATTTATCAGAATTTATTATTTTTTTAGATAAATTAAACAGTAAATTACAAGATAAAAGAAAGAAAGAAAATAAATTAGCCCTGCCGTTTGGGCGTCTCTAGAATAAATGTCACCTCAAATTGAAAATAAAAAAATTATATTTACTTAGATGAGTAATAATATCCAAATATATATTAAAAAAATCAACTCATATTGAATAGAAAATATTAAAAAATATTAATAATAATAATAAATAAATATATATATATATATATATATAGGGTACGATATATAATATATCATATTATATTAAATGACATGAGAAAAATGAAATAGAAATGAGATTAATTAGAAGAAAAGAAGATATATACATTTTCAAATTATAATAAAATGTGTAAATAATTTTAAATTAAATTTTGAGTAATGTGCAGATATATCACGTTAAATATATGTATATAAATATATATTAATAAATAAAATATCATTCATAATATGATTATGAAATAAATAACAAATATGATATTTTTCTATTAAAATAATTATTAAAAAAAATCAGTAAATCATTTGAGACTTTATTACAATGATGGTAGAGGTGATGTTAATTGATCGCTTTATATTGGTGAATTATGATAATTTCAATAGAAAATACACTTACGCTTTTGATATAGTAGAGAGAGAAAGACCGTCAACGCCGCCCGCCTGGTTTGAGTTGGCATGCGCACTCACACAACGAAATCGACTGACTGACTGAGCATTCATTCGACTAGGAGGGGCCCCTGGCATTTAGGCAACTAGCAATACAAGGCACCCAATTTAAACTTGAAATATTTAAATAGTATACTCTATTATTAATTATTAATCGTATTAATTCTGCAACTAATATTTCCATAAAAATTTTTAATAAGCATGCAAAAATTTTAAAATAAATTTATATATTTGAATTTTCTAATATAAGAAACGAATGGTTATCAATTTTAATGGAATTTAGAAAAAAAATAAACAAATAAAAATTGTAAAAGAAACGATTGGAAAATAAAATATGAATTATAGTATAATATCAAGATAATATCAAGATGATAGATATATCATATATATTAGGTTTTTTTGGAATATTGTTTTGATATTTTGAAACAAAATGGATGAAAACCTTTTACTTCTTTCAACCAAATACTATGTACCATTCGGGGGTACAGGGGGAGGAGCCCCCGTTTAGGTGTGAAGAGCGCCTTCGGTTAAAATTAAAATAAAAAGTAAAAAAGAAGTTTTCCTTATGATAAGAAAAGTAAAATAAATTCAATCATATTATTATTATTTTAGAATAGTTAAATAAATATTTCAATTTGTTTATATAAATAGAATCAAATAATATTAAAAAGCTTTTACCATCTTCTTTTTTGTATATGTTTATTTTATATGTTTATTCTAAATTAACAGATTATTTATTTTTTTTATTTATTTATTATATAGATATAGTAAGATGTAGTAATAATTTAGGTTACCCAAAACTAAAATGAATTTTTGATCTAAGTAGTGTTAGTCTTTGATTAAAAATTGTTATATACCTACCCTTTAATAGTTTTATTCTCCTATATATTTACCGAATATTCACAAAAAAACATTTCCTAACAGAAACTCTTCAAAGGTGTATTTCTGTTCAATCTCGCATTCGAATTTTTCATAGAAGTTATCATAAAATTATACACACTAGTTTATCTAAAGTTTTAAATAAATAAAATATACTTTTTTCATAAGATAAATTTGTTAAGTTAAAATATATTTTATCAAAATAAAAATAAATTCTAAACAACTTATGAGAGTCAAAACAGAAAGAGAAAATTGAGGAGAAATGTAGTGAAGGGGTAATTGAATTGGATTCAGTAAGAAGTGAGTAAGTAAAAAAAAAAGTTTTTTCCAGACTGTCTAACACTTTTTTTTAAAAATTAAAAGTTGATATATATATATATATATAGAAAATAAAAAATAAATTTATTAAATTATTTATTTTTCACATTATTATATTTTAATTTTTAATAAATTAAAATTTAAATTGTTTATACTTATTTTATGTATATCTATATAATAGATTTGTTAGACATTTTTTCCCCTTCACTTATATCTAATAATTTATATATCAATATACGATATAACTAGAAAACAGTAAATACGTATGTATTTTATGATTGAATTGTTTTCTTTTTATTTAATTATTCAAGCAAACATTATTAATTCATTTTGACCTTCGTTAATATTTTTAGTTATCTATAATAATCACAATAATACTGAAAATAATAAATTTAATCGAAAGCATTTTTTGAATATATTTTAATAAATTTTGAAAACTATGAAAATTAATAATTCATTCATTCTCTCCAATTTAACTTCTCAACACCAATCAAACTATGTATATGAAGATAAAAAAAGATACATAAGATAGTAGTCAACATAACTTTTAGAAAAAGTATTATTAGAAGCTCATGAATATATGGCTACCAATTTCAAAATGTATAATTGGTATGTGAATAAATGAAAAATGAGTTTGAATGTTAATACATTTTGTTAGTTTTTATTTGAAAATATCATTTTTCATTAAAATTGAATTTATTTCATTTTTTTGAATTCAAGTAATACTGTTTATTTTTAAAGTAACTTGATAATTTTAACAATTATCAAAATTTAACTATAATATCTTTACATTCTTTACGAGGGCTACTATTTCTGTATTGAGAATTGACCAGACTGATATTGGATATTGACAGGTCGCATAACCTTTTGACTGCGAGCAAAATTTGTGTCATTTATAGCAAGTTGAATATTTCATCTCTGCCAAAATATGGAATTAACTAGTAAAACTCAAGAATAATGCATCTATCAACTAAATCTAAATTTTGGCGATGAAGCATCAGCCCCTGAATATCGTTGGTAATCTGAATTCAAACGTAGTATTTCGCTCACAGACGAAGTTAATGAAGGTCGTCCAAATAAGACGTTGTGCCAGAAAATATTGATGCTGTGCAAAAACTAATAGAAGAAGATTGTTATGTGACATATCAAGAAATCGAAAGATGTTTTAGGGATTAGTATGACTAGCATTTTGCACGAACATTTGGGTGTTCAGAAGCTCTGTGGTCCACATTTGTTGAATGATACTCAAAAAATTGCTCGTGTCGATTGATGATGTATCAGTTTAATTTTTTTTTTAGAATATTTACAATTTTTTTTAAATAATATCTCTAGAAATGGATTTTATTTTATATTTTTTTAAATGGTTATTTCTAATATTCATTAGGTGTGTTTTAATTTTCCAATTTGTTTTTATTTTAGTCAACAAACCCTGTAAATTTTATTTAATTAATTTAAAACATATACAGAATAAATATATTAATATACCAAATAGGTATGCTGCCTAAAATGAGTTTAAATTCTGATTATCAAAAATAATAAAAAAATATTTTAATAAATAAATAACATAACAATTTTTTAATATTTACTTTAATTTATCCAATATTGAATTCTCTAATCAAACAAACATATTTCGAAAAATTAAAAAGTTTGATTAAAAAAATATTTATTTTTTTTTTTGTTTTAGTTATGGAAGACAACCAATCATTCTTGAAAGGCGAACTGATACAAGATGAACTATTGCCACATGGATACAGTTATTCAGTGTGGCATTGCCCATTAACTTTTAATTTATTGTTGTTATCTTTCAACCCGAATTTCAACAGAAAGCGATTTTTTTCGTATAAAAAAAATTGTCAGATCTTAAATTATTTGAATGTATTTGAACTTGAGACCTTTATAGTGTAAGCAATATATATTTATCTATATAAATTTATTGTGATTTTAGAAAACTTGAAAGAATTATGAATAGTACAATTTTTCTAAAAACGTTGCCAAATTAATAACAAAAAAAAAAGAAAGAGATTTAGAGTAAGGTGGGAGACAAAGAACCGCAGTCTCTGAGAATGTTTTTGACCTTTCTAAGAAAGATAAACATCACCTGAAAGCCTGATATTTTAACCATACTTATTGATTTTATTAGTTTCCAAATCGGTATCATAAGTGTAGTAAATAAAATCTTCATTTAAACAAAATTTTGCACCTGCGGACCTTTGCCCCAGATATGCTAGCTACAAGGAATACCACTCTAACACTAGTTGAAAGGTACGAAAACTAATGAAAACAAAGGAAATATTGGGAAAAAACACCTGTGATTGTATGTTTGAATAGAACAATACGAGTCACAGACAAAAAGGTTCCCTTGCACTTGGAAATAATGAAAATCGAAAGGGAAAAGTTGATAATATTAAATAAAATAATATACTGAATTAAATTATTATTAAAAAAAATTATCATCAGCGATATTTTATATAAAAATATGTAAAATATGGAAAATGATGATTGGATAACGCTATCGGAGTTCGTTAAAGAAAATTGGAAGGGACCCGGCAAAATATTTATCCAAAATGATTGAAAAAAATTCTACCCAAGCAACTCATCTTGATTAATGCTATAATGTAGTTCCATAAGAGAGGCTCCACTTGTTAACTCTAAGACAGTTGAACAAAGAATGAGGACGAAGGCACCATTTTATACCCTCCGCTGAATTATAAAATTAGGAGTGGGAGTGTTATTCAAAAATGTCAACCACTGAAAGTTCTCTTTGTCGAAAGTTACATAATTAATGATCATCTTTTATAATATTGAAATCACATAAAAGTTACTAAATAGTTATTAATTACAAATTATAGATAATTAATTTTTTAACAAAAAATATATATAAACCCAAAAATTCAAAATTTACCAAAAAAAAAAAAAAATGTTTGTGCTATGTGCGAACTCTTGTCTACTGTTCAAATAAATCTAAATATAAAATTATTAATTAATTTTTGATGAACCTTACGATATCTAGTTTTTTTATTAATCACATACGTAGATTAAAAATTGTTTTCAACTTCTAAGTTTGTTCTCAAATAAAAGCTTGTATTTTTATTTTTTTTTTAATTACAATTTTATTAGCATTTTGCTGAATATTACCTTTTTCTAATTGTTGTTGCTTTATTGAATCTCAAAGTTAATGCAATTTTTCGTATTGAAAGGCCTTATTTAGTTTAATTTCTATGCATATGAGAGTATAGATCCGGCGTAAAAGGGCTCATTTATGCTTTACTATTGTATGATTTATATCAAGAAAAATAAGGTAGCAAATATTAGAAACTTGACTATCAATGTTGGACAAAGATCCATTGCGAATTTTTACCCCATTTTAGTATCTTCACCAAAGTACCACAGAAAATTGTTACTGTTTACTTTAGACACATGAAAAAGGTTTTAAAATATTTAATTAAGAGTAACAGCTTTCAATCAAGGACATTAAACAGTTAGAAAAATGTATTCTAGTACAGCGGTCGCCAAACTTTTTGACACCACGGACCAGTTAATTCATAATTTAAATCCCGCGGACCACTAATAGGATTTTTTAAGTGTTAAATATATTTATAAATAAAAATTGTAATCAAAGAACACATAAAATGTACCTAGTTAATAAAATGAAACTATTATCACGTATTGTTATGAATTGAATCATGTTTTAATGCATCTTAAAACATAACTTAACATGATGAGTAAGTATATTCCACATTTTTCTGCGGACCAGCGAAATTTTTTCGCGGACCACCACTTTGGCAACCTTCTAGTACATGTTACAATCACAACAAAATCCATAAATATTACCTAAATAGAATGTGACAAAAACATAAATTATTTCATTGTATTCAAATGGCTTCCAACATGCTAATGAATTTCGATGCATTCTTTATTCTTGTTGTTACCAACCTAACTAGTTATTTAGAACTAAGGCTTGGAAGTGCGGACCTTTGCCCCACTTTACTCTATATATAAAAATAATATTTCTTCGGTACAATTGGATTATAAAAAGTGAAAATATTAAATAACAAAGCATATTTTCCTTAATAATTATTATATACTATTTATAATTAACTCTAGTTATAAATTTTAATTCAATCATGTAATTTTTCTAATATATACATATAATATGTAAGTATATATACATTTTAATCATACTATTTATATATTTGTGATCTTCAAAATCTTTCCAACAATATTTTTTTTTTCAAATTTAAAGAAACTCTCTGTAATATTATTTTTTAATTATTTTTAGTAAAAGAAGTTTACCACATTCTCTAAACTAATATTATATTTAAATGAAATCAGACTATAAAAACTTTTAGCACTGATATAATTTTTTATTTTTGTAACCAATTAAAATCAAATATTATATATTTATTATAACAATAATTTCATTGACATTATTAATTAACATATCATAACCAATATCATTCTAAATCAAAATTTACCTTTATCTAAAATAACTTGCAATCCCCTTTGTAATTATTATAAATTTAGATGTTACCTTTTGACCCTTTTTAGTCAATTAGATTTATAAAAGAGCAAATGATATAAAAATCATCTAGCATCCCAGTATTTGTTTTTTTTTTATATCTTAAAGCTTTACTCTGATATGAATGTGTTTTTTTTTTGAAAATCCTCTCTACATTTTGATTATATCTATCTGCCTCATACAATAATAAATTGCAGCTTTCAGAGAATATAAAAGCATATATTAAAGATTAAAATAAAATGTTTTATATGTCTGGATGATTGAATATCTGTAGTTATTTATTGATTTTTAAAACAAATATTTTAAATTTCTTTTTATTATGATCTGAGACGAATGAACAAACAGAAATATGAAAATTCATGTTTCAAGGTCCTAAAAATTTGGAATTTTCAATTTTGGTTTTAAAAAAAAATTGTCATTAATATATATATATTTTAAAAAAATTGTTATATATTTATGTAAAATATAAGTTAAAAAAATACATCGTAGTGGAAATAATAAATCTTTAAAATGAAATTTTTCTAAAGATTTTACAAATTGAAATTATCTCTAGACATCTTAATAGTATAATTAATCCTAGGTAATTAATTGTACTTACGAATAATCTGCAGCCGCATAACAATGTCCGACGAGAGAGCAAGTGACCAGATTACATGTTTGCGGGACAATCGGTTCGGAGCGTGTTGTGATTTCATATGTGATATTGAACCCGTAGACGTCGAGGAAGTGATCCATCACGCGAATATGATTGCCCTCGAGGTGATCAAGCGCAAAGTCGATCACGAGAAATGTACTATACGAACGAATCCAAGTAGTTCGTGTCACATTTCGATCTGTCACCTGAAATCACACAATAAATCAATTAAGTTTTTTTTTTATTTATTCTCAAAAAATGAAATTTTATATTTTGTTTAGAATTTATTATTCTATTGCTGTAAGTAGTTTTAGTACAAACTATGTACAATGACGGAAAAAAGAGAACAACTTTCCCAACAACATTAATAAATATATCATTATAATTAAAGAAATTCATTTTTAATAACATTAAAACATAAAACTGTCAATCACTTAAAATTATATAAATTGGTATTAAAAATTAATTTCTTTAATTACACAGGCCAACAAAAAATTTTTTTTGAAAACTTTTTTCACGTTAATAGGTGATGTTTATAGATTTTTTTGAGCTGAATCCAAATCTGGCCTTGGTTTTTTTTGTATCACGCACAGTTTTTGAGCAATCTGTTTTTTAATGATATAGTATAAAACCACTTTAGTATATAAGGAAATTAATGAAACGCTATGTTAAATCATAAGCATGGTTTGTATTTACAGTTTAAAACAGTGACCGAATGTGTGTGTGTGTGCCATTATAGGTTTTTATTGATATTACAGGTTTCACTTGTCAGCTGGAATTGGTTTATACTTCCGTTCTCTTTTTTCTTTGAAGCTTCTTATGTAGCTTTTTCTTCGATGTGTTGCTTGCTGAACTTCACGGTGAAGTGACCAACAATAGTCCCCCATCATGTTGGTCCTCCAGCGGCCCTGGTAGCGTTTTTCCATCACTTTAATGTCTTGGTGAAAACGTTCGCTTTGCTCCTCGCTAACATCTCCCAAATTGTCTGGGAAGTAATCAAGGTGGCTATTCAAAAAGTGAACTTTCAGGCTCATCAAACATCCTAAATTTTTAAACTTCTTTAACATGTTAGCTACAATAGAAACATGTTCTGGATCTTTTTTATTCCCCAAGAATTTTGTAACGACTTGCTTGAATGATATCCATGCTTCTTTCTCATTTACGGTCATTGTGGATTCAAAGTTAACGTCAAACATCATTTTTCTAATGTCAGGTCCGACAAAGACGCCTTCTTTTAGTTTAGCTTCTGAAAGGTGTGGAAACTTTTGGCTGAGATACTTAAAACACGGTCATCTTTAGGCAGAGCCTTAACAAACTGTTTCATGAGTCCTAATTTTATATGTAGAGGTGGTAGGAGCACGTTTTTTGGATCTACAAGGTTTCTGCGTAGAATGTTCTTCTCACCTGGGTTTAAGGACTTCCTCACAGGCCAGTTCTTTCTGCTTATACTTATAAATATTATAATACTATAAATCTGTTTAAATTCTTTAAATATTGCTAAACGCAAAAATCTCGAAAAAAATGCATTTAACTATAAAATGTGAAGAAATGGTAGGTGATTCAGTTTTTTAAGCATCATATTTGGACTCAGCAACCTAAAAAACATAATAATAAGGTATATTCATTAAAAAAATTTTTTCATCGTTGGCCTGTGTTATGATTCATATATTTATTAATGTTGTTGAGAAAGGCGCAGCTCCTAGCTAGATTAGTGTTCTCGTTTTTCCGTCACTATACCACTTCATTTTTTTATAATAATATACATAATAAATAAAGTTAAAATAAAGTACAAATTATAAACAAGGATATATTGTCTAATCTCTACTAATTAATAGTGTTTTCCAACCTGTGGGGGCGCTAATGTATTAGAACCAATGTTTTTTTCTAAAATCTATAATAATCTATAACAGGGGTCGGTAACCTGGTTTCGATTTTTTTTCCAATTTTTTCAATATGGTTCTAAAATAAAAGAGGTAAACTGTTTTTTTCAATAAGGCTTTTGAACATTTTCTATTTTTTTTTTTTTTCAATTTTTTCAATATGGTTACTATATTATGTGAGTATTTATGAAATTAGATTATTACAAAAATTAAGGGGGGCGCAAGAATTTTTTTTTAAAAAAGGGGGTTTAGAAAGGACTGAATTAATGAGAGACTAAAAGAGGAAGGGAGCCTGGACAAGGGCTTGTATGATCAGTTATTATAAGAAATTATAAATGAAGAATGTGAATTCATTATACACTTTTACTTAACTCACTCTGTCCGGATGTTTGTCCGCGGCATTTTATAATCGATATTTCAACAACTTCCCGTCATTCAATCAACTTGAAATTTTGCATACGCGCTTGCTCCTGCTAATAATATACGAATCAATTAAAAAATCCACTGAATTATTTATCTATTAGTGGTAATTAATTAATTAAACTTTCATGTGCGGAATATGGAATAGTTCACTATTTCAATCATAGATGGCGATAGCAGTTCTAGAAGCGCTTAATACGACTAAAAAGTATAAAATAAATTTAAGTAAAAAGAAATCTTTTTAAAAAATACACTTTACTTAAAATTGCACTAAAAAGTAAAAAATAAAATCACTTTAAAGTGTGTGCGCTCAAATTATAATAATACCGTAAAACATTTGCTTCCATTTGGTGTTATTATAATTTGAGCGCACACACTTTAAAGTGATTTTATTTTTTACTTTTTAGTGCAATTTTAAGTAAAGTGTATTTTTTAAAAAGATTTCTTTTTACTTAAATTTATTTTATATTTATAAAAGAAAAAATTAAAGTAAATTTGAAAAAAAAAATTTCTTCATTGAAGAAAAAAATTATATTAGTTTATTCTTACTATTATTATATTCATTAATCTTTAAAGTTAAATTAAATAATATTTAATGATTATATCTTCAATTTGGTTATTGAAAATTTTAAATATATTGTAAAAATATATTTTATTTTTTTAGCCCTCTCTTTATAATTAAACATTTATTAAAATTTTTCAATCAGTATATTTTTTTCCTTTACTTTTTTTTATTTGCCATTAGCTCTATTTATATTATACATTTATATTGAAACAATATAGAGTATTTTTATATTTTTAATAAATTAAATATGTTTAACACACATTTTTTGTTAAAATAATATTTTTCAAACTCAAAATAAATTTTTATTTGAATTTTGTTATGTTGGTATTGATTGCCTGGTTATTTTGAAAATTCAACAGAAAATGCATTCGATCGAATATTTAATTTTTTCACTTTATTAAATAAAATGACATATTTAATATTCATAAATATTATAGTATTATATAAGAGTTATGGGATTTAAAATCAAAAGAAGTTGAAAAGTTATGTTATTGTATTTTATTTTTAATATTTTCACTAAAACTGGAATACCATGCGGATCTGTACTAATAATTAATAATAATAATAATAATAATAATAATCTTTATTTTCAAAGAATAATTCATTTTATATAGAAATATATACAATTAATATAAGATATAATCATGGCCATTGGCCTTGTGATGATTTGCTCTTACACTATACAATATCTCGTACAATTGATTGATGAATGATTACAATTACAATTTCAACTTTTAATAATTCACCCCATTAACAATCTAAAATTTAAATTAAAGAATAAAATATTTAAAATTAAATTTGCCTATTTAATATAAAAACGATATATAAACATATAAAGAGAAGAATATTTGATGATTAATAAGATAAAATAAATATTACTAATTCTCAATATGATTAAATTAAATTAGATGAATTATAAGTGAATATATATATATATATATATCGAAATTTACATAAAATAAAATGACATAGATCAACTCCAATGAAAGAAAAAAATTAAATCACCAAATTTCGAAGCATTAAAAAAAAAGATAAAATTTGAAAAATGAAATAGACCATAAGTTCAAAACAAAAAAAAAGATAAAGAATACAATAAGAAAGGAGAGACGCATAAAATGCCAAACAAAATAAACGAAAAAGTACCGAAAAAAATCAAAAAAACAAATAAACCACATAAAAAAAAGATATTTAAAATAATCATTACAAAATTTAAAAAAATCGATTCAAGATATAACGATCAATAGTTTAAACTAGATTTATTAATATTTCATTTGATTAAAAGAAAAAAATCTAATCTAATAAATAAATCGTAAAAACATATACATGGTAGGAATATATATATTTTTTTTTCCCGCAAACTCTAGGGAGATACGTGAAAACACGATTTCGAATTATTAGTATGGATCCGAAACTTTCCTTAACGTAAAGGTTCGGCGTGGAAAGGAGAGAAGAAAAAAAAGTGAATAAATAATGCACCTAAAGCAAGAGCGAAAATTGGATTCAAGTGGATATGTAATGTAGTTCAATATTTGCAAATTTGAAAGTGAGTTTATTACCAAGGCTGACTTTCCAATTGGGTAATTAATAAGGAGATCGTTTAACTTTCTTCAACTGTTTTAAACTAAAGGATCATTTAATTAATTGTCTGCTGAATGAGTTTATGTGTTGATGGTAGAGGGGGGAGCTTATAAAATGGAAAGAGAGAGGGGAGGTGTTAGAGAACAGGAGGGAAAAGAAAGGAGATTCTAACAAATACTAGCAGCGCTTCAATGACAATATCAAGAAACTGAAATGAATTAGTCTAATGGGTGTCTTCTTTGTTTATGTTTCGGGATCTTTTCACCAACTTTTGTGCCATTTTGAACTCTATTATGATTGAGCGCTTTTCATTAATATTATTCGGTATTCACTCTCAGGAATTTCAATGAATGCAATTATTATTATTATTATTATTATTTTTAAGAATTTCTAAGTAACTCAGTCTGTTTGTACTTTTCCTATTATTCTAAGAATATAATAGAATGGAAATGAGAAAATATTTTGATTTTCTCATCATAAAGTTTGTAAAACAATTTAATTTTTGAGAAATTGAAAAATTTCTTATTATACGAGGGCAATTCACAAAGTAAGTTACGTTTTGGAATTAAGACAAAACTAGTACAGGAAAATGTTTTTTATTATATACATTTTAAAGAGCAACTAAAATATTATTTTTATACATAATCGCCGAAAAAGTTGAGACATTTATCGTAGCGATGAACGAGCTTCGAAATTCCTTCCTCATAGAAATCCGCCACCTGAGTGTTGAGCCAGTCAGTTACCATAACCGAACTTTCCTTCAGTTTTCAGCAAATTTCACGCACTTTATTGTACGAAATTGTTTCTCAAAAATTACGCTACCATAAGTTTTGTGCCAAGTGGGTTCCAAAGCTTCTGACAGACCATCACAAGGGTCAGCGAATGGCTGCCTCTTTGTCATTTTTGGAGTACCACAGTGATTCATTCCTTGATCAAATCGAGACGAGATTTGGGTGAAAAACGTGAAGTGTGAGACAAAATTGCAGTCTATGGAGTGGGGCCACTCACATTCTCCCTTGGCTAAACACTCAGGCGGCGGATTTCTATGAGGAAGGAATTTCGAAGCTCGTTCATCGCTACAAAAATATCTCAACTTTTTTGGTGATTATGTAGAAAAATAGTATTTTAGTTGCTCTTTCAAATGTATATAATAAAAAAACATTTTCCTGTACTAGTTTTGTCTTAATTCCAAAACTTAACCTACTTTGAGAATTGCCCTCGTATATAATTACTTAAATCTTACAATATAAATAATAATGATAATTCATTAAAACATTAATAATATATGTACACTTTTTTATTTTAATTTATTTACTAAATGACAATTTATCAAAAAAATAAAAATTATAATAATAATAATAAATTAAAAAATAAATAATATTTATTATTTGTGATATTTAATTTTAATCAAAAGTTAATATTAAAAAAAAAACAATTAAAACTCTGTTTAAAAGTTAAAAAGTATACTATTAATTATATTTTTTTCGAATATTTGTTGGCAATTGAAAAATGTCATTGAATAAAAATGAAAAAATAAAAATCTTGCTTTCTAATATAATAGTAGTGAGACAGAAAGACGAATTAGAAATAAAATTATAACAAATCACGTCATAAAAGGTAGAAGAATTTAACAATTAGAGCAATGTATTTTATACTCATCCCAACTAATTCATGGACAAATGCCAAATGATTTTAAATAATTTTTATTAATAGTCATTAGAGGACCCCCTGACATAAGGCAACCGGCACCACTGAGTTTTAATTTTACATTTGAATACATATAAGGTTTCAAATATTATATAGATATATATTATATATAATATTTATTATCCAATCGGCCTTTTCTCTTCTAGAGAACTCTCTACGTTATATTAAATATTTTATTTCATTTCATTTTCATCATTCAGTTACTAATATACTAAGACAAATACGAAATACAATTATTTCTCATATAATTTCAAAATCTAAATCAATATAAATAAGCTGGAGTGTCTCCCCTCGACTATCTCGCAATTTGGATTGGATTAAATAACATATATTATATTTAAATTAAATTTAATTAATTATGAATTATAAATTAAAATTAATAAATAATATTAATAAACCAGAGCGTGTTTGGCTCTTTGTTGATGGCTCCACGTCACGTGGTTTGGAATGTTAAAAAATTAATTCCGGTACTTTCATCAATTCAATCAAGCTGAAATTCTATATATAGGAGTTTTATACAATTTTTAATCATGTGAAAAACTATCAAACATATATCTTTATTTTTACGGTCACTTTAGAGGAAAAAAAATTAAAACGTTGTAAGTATGACTCTCTTCCGGTTGAGCTACATTTCTCAAAAGGTGATAGAAAACTAGATATTTTGAATAATGCCCGTATACCAATTTTCATTATTCTAGCTCAAACCGTTTTTGCGCAATCTTGTCTACATACACACACACATACACACATACTCATTTTTCTCAACCTTAGTGAAAATGACTCAGGGACCTTCAAAACGTATAAAAACATCAAAATCTCGACATCGAAAATTTTCATGATCGCAATAATATATCTGGCTAGATAGTAAAAATAATAAATTAATGTTAGATTTTAAGTATTAAGAAAAACTATATCATTATTGAAAATTAATTTTAAAAAAAGAAAATCTTTCTAATAAAATTATTTCATTTGATTTTCAAAATTTATTAAATATTATTTGTATAAATTTAATTGTTTTAATTATTTCTTATCATAGTATATAATTAATGAAAATTGTGTGTTCTCACTAATTCCTTTTGACTTCTAGCTAATTCAATTCTTTTGAAATATATATATATATATATATATATATATATATGATATAATTCATTAACTTGTTAACAATTTCAATAGAAGAATAAAATATACAATTGACATTCCAGACGTTTTTATCCAATAAAAAAAATAGCGGAAAAAAAAGTTAAAAGGGTTGTGAAGGAAGAATGAGAAGGAAAGGAAAAATGGCGTAGAGTCAAAAGCATTTCCGGAATTATGATAGATATGTCATCATATCTCATCTCCGATTTGGCAATGGCTCCTCAAGAACATTTATCAGAGTAGTTTATGTCCTGATAGTAGCCGGCATAAATATACTCTCTTCCAAAAGACAAAAGAAAAATTAGCTGGAGTGTCTCCACTCGACTATCTCGCAATTTGAATTGGATTAAATAACATAATATATTATATTTAAATTAAATTTAATTAATTATAAATTATAAATAATAAATATTAAACCAGCGCATGTTTGGCTTTTTATTGATGGCACCATGGCACGTGTTGGCGCGTGAGATTTGCAGTGTTAAAAAATTAATTCTGGTACTTTCAGCAATTCAATCAAGCTGAAATTCTATATATAGCAGTTTTATACAATTATTAATCATGTGAAAAATTATCAAACATATATTTTTATTTTTACGGTCACTTTAGAGGAAAAAAAATCAAAACGTTGTAGGTAATGACCCTCTTCCGGTTGAGCTACATTTCTCAAAAGTTGATAGAAAACTATGAATTTTGAATAATGTCCATGTACCAAATTTCATCATTCTAGCTCAAACCGTTTTTGCGTAATCTTGTCTACATACATACATACACACACACACACACACACACACACACACACACACAGACAGACAGACATTTTTCTCAACCTTATTGAAAATGATTCAGGAACCTTCAAAACGTATAAAAACATCAAAATCTCAACATCGAAAATTTTCGTGATCGCAATACTATCTCTGGCGAGATAGTAAAAATTATAATTTATATATATATAAGAGGAATGTACAAATATCAATGTTAATTCACACAATTTTTATTTTTTTATTTTCTTTTCTTTAATTAGCTCTTTAAAAAATAAGCAAAATAAGAAGAATTTTTAGTCTTGAAACACTTTCCCTTTTATATATTATATTTTTCAATTGGATTTTACAGTTCATTTTTCTTTACTATATATTTATATACTGCATACAGATTTAGGCCGATATTCGTATATATATACGTGAAAGGTAAAAGAGGCGGATTATAAGTCAATATAGCTTTATAGAATATATATTGTATGGTAGGATAACTTTTTCAAGATTTACACAATATTACCCTATAAATTATATTTTTTATAAAACTAAATTCATATATTTTTTTATTCCAAAGGATGGCTAACTGATACCATAAAGCATATACTTAAATAAAACTATATCTTATTGAAATTTGAAGTCAAAATAATAAAAGAATTCAAAAAAGGTAACGATTATGTTTTAAAACAAACAAAAAAAGAGTCAAAAGATATTATTTATATTTAATTTATTTAAACAAATTAATTTATTATATTATTGTTATCATTTCAGTAGTGTATAATAATATAATCCTATAATCTATAAAGCCTTGAAATGTTTTATTTATATTAATACTATAAAATATATTACGAGCAAATAAATGTTTAGGCAGATTATAAAGAATATAAATTTCTCAATAAAATGTTTTTATTGAATCTATTTTTTTTTTCTATAAATTTCGAATTTTACCTGTTGCTTGGATTAGATGTATAATCTTTCATATGTTTACAAAAAAAAAAAAATAATAAAACAACTTATTTTCCCTTTAGCGCAGTTTTGCTTCAATTCACCAAATATTTGACCTTGTTTTAACCTAATAGCGGATTTTTTTTTATATTTCTTTACAAAATTCCGTCATTTATGGGGTTGGCTTCTCATTGGCTCTATGCCAAATTGCCTTCGACTACGCCATGTCGAAAATAAATCAAAACTGAAAATAAATAAGCGAACGCAGGAGATAAAGGGGAAAGGGTGGTGTTTTTTATGACCAAGCTAATGACAAATGAAGATTTTCTACTTTTCTAAAGTATTAATTAACATTTAATATTTACTATTAAAAAATAAATAAAATAAAATAAATTTCTTTAAAATACCTTTAAATGCCTCAACTAAATAATAATAATAATAATAATAAATAATAATTTGAATTATTTAAATTTAGATTTTTAAAACCCTTTAATAATAAAAAAAGTTACTAATTAAAATGAATTTAATCACAATCCCCTTTAAAGAAGGTAAATACTACACCTATAAATCATTAATTAACGCTATTTTCTTAAAAATTGTATTCAATAAAATTAATTTTACAGCGACAAATTAACTTAACGAAGAAGAATAAAACAGACAATTAATTAAGGATGTAAGTTAACTGAAGCAAGTAATTCTAAATTTTATTTTACTTTCTACTTGTAAGATAGTTATACTTACGTATTGTATATCAAGCTAATAAAGTAAATTTATTGGAATGAAGTGATGAATTTACATAGTAGTATTTTATTAGAAAATAAAATACTCCAAATATATATACCTATATAAAAAAAATCGAAGGATCCTAAAACTAATTACTATTTCAATTAAAATTATTTTACCTAAATGATTTAACTCAATATTTATTAATCATATTTAATTCAATTTAAATATTTTTCAAAATTTAATACTTTATTTGATTTTTATTAATCATAAATTGTTATATAAAAATAGATAACAAAATGTTGATAAGAAATTTAATTGAATACGTGACATGGCATTGATTTAATTTTTTTCATAATTTTATAAGGCGGTAGATTGATTGAGGATTGCATTCTATTTCTCTATGATTATAATTAATATTTCAAAAAAGATTCACTATGATTCTCAATGATACAATCATCTATCTATCTATCTCTGTGGCTCTACGGAACTCGAAAGTTCTTGGCCGCAGCATCCACATTCCTCCAAGTGTCCTTATCCTTAGCCACAAGCGTCCAATTTCTACCCTCTCTCATCTCTCTCACCTACCTTCTTACACTGCGTGCTTGGTCTTCCAATTTACGTTTCCCAATCAGTCAATAATACAATAATAGAAAAATTGTTATTGTTATTATTATTATCCGATTTGAGCACACTTTCTCAGCATAAATGCTGGAATTATTCACCTATCCCTTAGATGGTGTGAGATTAGGCTCGGACTGTGTGGAAAGAGACTTCACCCTGGCCCTCACAGTTCTGTTCTTGTTTTTATTAATGTATATTCACTTCAATTAAATAATTTGAGACTAGGCATTCAAGAATTTTCTGACAATATGGCAGCTTTGTAAAATTATCGCTTTTTGTCCTTCTTTTAAGATGTTAATCGGGAGCTCGAGCTTATCCAAGTTCTTCTGGAAATTTTTGACTATACCTTCTACAGAAATTACAAAAGAATATATTTCCACCTTGTCTAGTTTCCATATATTCTTTATCTCTAAGGAAAGGTTTTCATATTTAGTCACTTTAGTACTCTCGGTCTTCCTTATATTTTCAGAAAGCGGCACTGCTATATGTCTATTATAATCAACTGTTTTATCTGTGAATATTGGTCGATCCCAATATAACACTGCCTCTGCAGATTCAAGTACAGGGCTGGGATTGTATTTTTAATAAGGTGGTGTATTACTTTGGGCAAGCAGTTGATATTTAAAACCCATTTGCTGATGTAAGATCTTTGCCAGCTGATTATGTCTTTGTAGATAGTAGGTCTCACTTATTGATCGACATCCAGCTAATATGTGTTCTATGGTTTCGCCTGTCTTACAGCATTTTCTGCACACATCGCGGACATCCAGTTGCATGCAATGTTTTTCAAAGTTTTTTGTTTTTATTATCCGATCTTGTATTGCAATTATAAAGCCTTCAGTCTCTGGATAAAGTTGACCGTTTTTAAGCCATAACAGGGATGAAGACTTTTCCACATGAGGATTTTCTAACAAGTTCGGATATTTTCCATGAATCACTTTTTCCTTCCATTTCTTTATTTTGTCTTGGGGTGTTAAACTTATGTCATTTCTTAATTGATTATCAAATAGATTTAAAGGAGTTAGAGCTTTATTTATTTTTATTGTTGAGATCATTGTCGGATCTTTAGACAAAAGTAGTGTATTCTTCATTTTCTTTTCTACCTCACGGCACAATTCGTAAATATTAATTAACCCTCTACCTCCTTCGTTCCTTGGTATGTATTATTATTATTATTATTTACACTTTCAGAGACTCTACACTAGTGATTCTCAACCTGGGCGATATCGACAACTTAAAGGGGGCGATTATTTGACTACTTGCTTTTGGGGGCGAAATCATTTCCAACTGTAAAAAAAAGGTAAGATGATTTTGAGATCAGGCTTTTTAACATTTCCGCTTTTTAATATGACTAAAAAAAAAGGTAAGATGATTTTGCGATTAGGTTCTGAAACTCGATTTTTCAATAGGGCTCTAAGAATCCACAAGTGTACCTACCTTATATTAGGGATTATGATGCAATTTTTATCTTTTAAAATTTATAGGAGGGCGAATTATGAAGCCGGCCTTACGAAGGGGGCGTTTGGTCCAAAAAGGTTGAGGAACACTATTTTACACCATTTTGAATTTTTGTTTTACAAATTAAATCTTTTCCAAATATCATAATAATTATTTTTAAAATTCCTGGAGATCTCTAATATTCCCCACCCTGCCGGCATGCGAATTGTTTATCATTTGTTTGTAGACTATGTAGGATTATTAGTTTACAAATCTCAAGTTTAGATCAAATATCGGAATTGAAATAGTTTAATTTAATTTAAAATATTTCAATAAATATTGCCAAATCTCAATTAGGAACATGTTGTAAACAATTTAAACATTGTACTAATACAATATATCGTTGTTGATAAAACATTCAATTCTATTTTCTCTTTAATAATTGCAATCCTCGAAAAAAAAACTTTTAATTTCGACAAGTTCATCTAAAATTAAATAAATAAATAAATAAAGCAATATAAATGATTTATTTTGTTCATACAAAAAGTCAATATTTTAGTGTGAATGCCTGCCTGCATGGCTATTTAAATCAATTCTCTTCTGAAATAATAATGTCGACGTTATTTCTATAGTAAATAAATTGCATCATTAAATTATTTTAATGAGATTTTTTATTATATTAAATGTTTAAACTTTGTATTTAATAAATGGTAAAGCTTTAATTTGTGATATCTATGATAAAAGTAATTAACATTAATTACATAATCTTAATGGAGTAATTGAGGCACTCGCAGGAATATTCTATTGTCTATTATATATTCCATATCTAGCTTTATTAATATACATATATATATATATCTTTAATTAATTGTTATCTATTTTATTTTAGTTTTAATAAACGTACTTGCCTGAGCAAATAGTGATAGCATAAATGTTCACGCATTACAATATATTTTCCATTTTTTATATGTAATATATCATTATAATATAAGTATATACATTATATAAATTGCGGAAAAGGGGGTAATAAAAACTGAGAAATGGTAATAGATAATTTTTATTTAATAAACGCACTTATTCCGCCTATAGAATCAACAGTAAAGATACAAATGATTGCTATTATAATATATTTAAGTAAATAGGGATTCAGTAAAATAAACAATATACGAGGGTGGGGTGAAAAGTTTCCGGCCTGACCAAGAAAAACGATGTTTTTAAATTTTTTTTTTGCTTTATTTTTTAACATAATACATCCATCCATCAACACTAATACATTTCTCATAACGGTATTCTAATTTAGTTAAGTAATTAATTAATTTAATTTAAGTCTCATCAACAATGAATCGACATGAATCGACGCAAAAATTCGTTTGGATTACGCCTACAGCGCCAAATAGTCGGTAGAAACGGTTTTTCGAAGCAGTTTTTGGTTTAACGTTAGCAGTCGTGTTATCCACATTGCACACACTTTCCATGTTCAAATGGTTGTGCAAAATATTTCGCACACGTTCAGATGACATCGTTCAGGTCTCAGCGATCTTGAATGTTGAAAAATAAAGCAAAAAAAAATTTTAAAATATCGTTTTTCTTGGTCAGGAAGGAAACTTTTCACCCCACCCTCGTATAAATACTTAACTATATATTATAATGAACTTAAATTTAATATTATATGTATATAAAGAGAAATAAAAAAATTTCATCAAAATCCCTTCAGCCGTTCAGGACAGACGGACGGACGGACGGACAGACATCATGCTAAAAATACTTTTTTCTGTTAAGAAAATGCATGATTCGTGGAGATATGTAAAATTCTCCACATGTGAAATTTGGTGTGAAAAAAATGTGTTGTTAAGGTTTTTCCGAGGAATTTATTTATTTATTAAATATCTTTATTAGTTATTACTAATTATTATTATTATTGAATTATGCTCTTCATAATATTATAATAACAGTGGAATGGGTAATGTCAGATGAAATTAAGTGGGTGAAGGGCTTACTTTGTGGATGAGTGCGCCCTTGACTTTCATGCTGCGGTCATAGTACTGGTACTCGGTAAAGGTAAGTCCTTGCGTCACGTACAATTGAGTGAGATAGACAATAATGGTTGGCTGCATCGTATAGTTGGTGGCTGTTTGGGCATCGATGACCCACCGGCAACGGAATGGCATTTTAAATGGCCCGGGGAAGTTGGGAGTCTTGATGATCCCCCTGGGCTCTGTCAAGATAATTTCACATTCGAGTGGCTCGTCAGCATTAAGCGTCCGTAACTGGAGATCGGGCACAGGTGGCGGTGGGAGTGGGTGGAGAATCAGCACGTCGTCTAGATGGTCATCAGCAGCCCCTAGGCTCAACAACACCACGAGCACCAGCGAACACCAACGGCGGGCGCTGACCATGGCAGCGGGCGTCATCCCTGCAACGACCACGATCTCCTGGAGACACGCAGCCTCCGTGATCCGGAGATCATTGCGACTCTCACCTGGAACAAAGATACACACATCCACATCCCCGTTATTAAACTCAACAAAAATATTTCTCTATTATAATTTTCATTGATTTAGAACAAAAACCAAACCCACGTTGTAATGAAATTTGATATTTTGAAAAAAAAAAAAAAAAAAATTCAAATAAATGTGAGAGAAATGATTTTTTTACAATTATGATTTTAATGTTTATTGATATATTTTTTAACACGTTCCCGCCGGCTTCATAATTTATTTTATGTGACGACATAAGCCACCGGTGGTACATGCCGACGGGAACGTGTTAAAAAATGATTTAAAAAAACGTTTTAATATCCAAATAAATATATATATTTTTGTTTGCTTAAATTTCCTTGTCAATCTATATGGGTAGGAGAATTTAATTATATTATATTTATATAATATAGTAGTAGGTATTTTTAATAAACTCTATACCTCTATAATTAAAATTTACAAGCATTTTTAAAGCATTTAATTAAAAATCACGGCCTAATTGATTATAACCTAGTTATTGTCAATTAAGGAAGTATATTTATTTTTAAATATCCCATGATAATAGCTTTACTGTGTAATTAAAATATGCTTTTATATATGTAATATAAATTTTACAAAGTAATAATTAAATTTATATCACTGGACATTTAAAAAAATATAAATAAAAATTATTTTTAATTAAAAAAGATTCAGTATTTTGTTCTAAAATAAAAATTAATTAAAAGAAATAAGTGACATTTTTTTATCAGTCTCAGGACATTATGTTTATGGTAAGAAATTGAATTATTTAATCACCATCCAAATTTTTATATTATATTTATATTATGAATTTTGTTAAATTATTTTTTTTATAAATTAATCTTCAATAAAATCTTTTACAGGGGGGTATTTTAACATTCTATATCTTATCTTATTATACTAGCAACAATTGTATGTTAGTATTATTATTATTATTATTGATATTTGCAGGTATATCAGCACTGTTTTAAAGAAAATTTGAACTTAAAACTAAAATAAATAAATAATTTAAATAATTGAACAACCTAAATAAATAATTAAATATTATGTGATACATTTTATATTTTGTCGAATAATCGGATTTTTTTTAAAAAAAGTGAAAAAATCCTCATATTTGGAGGGGGGAGGGGTTGGACTTATAAGTAAATATTTCAATTATTTATTTTCAAGTTTATGGTTTTTTCTATACTTTTTATAAATTATAAATTAAAGATATGATTTATATTAATTCTTCCACCATATAATACGCACCAGTTTGTTGTCTATTGTATTTATATATTTTGAGATATTTTATCCTAAGGATTTTTTGAAAATTCGCATAATAGATAATTTTTATAAAGAAAAGTCGATTTGTATTGGTTTCAGCCTCGGGAAAAATCATCTTTGTTAGTTTTTCTTATCTAAAAAATAATTTCAAAGATAAAATGAAGTTGCCTTAATATCGGATTAATTATTTTTTTATATTTAAAATATTTTAAAATGTTTAATTTGTTTGAATTTCATTTCGAAATAAAATTAAAAATATCTATTTTAATAATATTTTATAATTAAATTACGATATATATTTATCATTCTTCCACCCATAAAAAAAATTATTCATGAACTTAGCAACATAATAATATAATACATATGAATAATTATATATGAAGAAACTTTAAATATTATTTCTTTTATTTAAGAGAAATTGAATGAACATCGGTTAGCTTTTAATAAATTTTCAATGTTATATAATCTTTTATACTAAAAGATTTCTGGGGTTTGTAAGTAACAAATTGATTGATATTTTCTATGTACAAATACGGCTTGGTAGTTTAAAATTTATATATTAATCTAAAATTTTCATATGTCTTGCAAACATTGTAAGTATAAATTATTTATCTGTGTTTCTATCTTGAAATTTTAACATATTTTTTATGATATTTTAAAAATAATTTCAATTTATTAATTAATATTCATATAAAATGATATCTTATTCCAAATAAATTGTTGAATAACTCTGATCTTATAATATTAAATTATTTTAATGAAAGTGACAACTTTTTCAATAAACTATATTAAATAATTTAAATGATATTTGATTATTATAAATAAAAAGAAAAAAAATATATTTGAATAATTTTGTTTGTTAATTGCCAGAATTAATATTGATAATTTTATAATCATTGTGTTGAACATGTATGAATAAATGGATAGGATCTCTGAACCGAGGAAATATATAGTCTCAAATGAACAGCGCACAGCTTTTAATAAATTCTTATAAAATAATTTATACATATATTAAAACAAAGAAATTGATTGATAGTTTTTATGTATAAATAGAGACAAAAGTGAGATTATAAGATAAGAATAGTAAAAAAGAGGATTATCATTATAAACTCCCCAACGAATTTATTAATATTATCAGCCAAACCCGTTAATAAGGAATATTTTTTTTAATGACCGAGCGGCTGTACTCCTTATAATATTACCTATTAAAAAGTATATAAAGGTTTACATTATGTCGAATAATTAAAAGTAATAAATGTCATTAAATATATACATTTTATAGAAAAAGATATTATATAATAAATTTTATCAATTTTAATAAAGTAAGAAGAAGATATGAATAATTCAGAAAGAAAACGTTTCTTAATTTGCTATTAAAAAGAGATTATAACATTTTATCTTTAGCCATAATAATATCCGGTTTATTTATTAAATAAATCGTATTAGAAAAATTAATCCAATATGACTTGTTGAAACGAAACAGATCTCTCTCGTGTTTTTCATCTTCTCGAAATCGAATAACTTTTAATCCTATATAATCCAAGTTTACAAATTGTTACAACCATTGAATTATTCAAGATCCTCTTGTCCCCACTTCTCTTTCTTTTCTTTTTTGAAATGTCAGATCAAGATTTAAAATATTTCAATTTTTATAATAATTTATAGTTCCTTCAAAAATATTAATAATTGTTTAGAAATCATGAATAATAGTTCATAATAATTATAAATATCATATATTGTTTTGTATTTGTCTTTGTTTTTTGTTAGAAGGATTAAATAAATTCTACCTAGCTCATATTTAGTGTTGAAAATTACAATAATTATAAAGTAAAAACTGGAAATCACATATAAAAAACAATTTAACTTTCGAAAATTGTTGGTTTTTCTGATTTTGAGACAAATTATACGTGTTCTTTATTTAATACTATAAATTTTCAAATTGTCATAATGTGAAAAATTTTATTTTATTTAATTTAAGAAGTGGTTTTTATTAAAACCGGACGTTCCTTAATTATTATACAAGATAAATGTTTAAATAACTTTAATGTCAATAGAATAGTTTTTAATTAATAGTTATTATTTATTTTTTTTAGAAATTTGAAAATATTATCATTTCATTCCAGAGTTATTAACTATGCATTTTTTCTGCATTTCAAGTTGCTTTATACATAATTTAAATTTCAAATCATTCAAATGGAATATTTAGATTTAGACTAATACATTAAAAATGTATTAAATAGAAAATAAATGAATAAATCGAGATAACGCAGAACATTAAAATAGATAAATTATTAATATTTTTTATACTTAACACTTGATGTGCAATGAAAAATAATAGATATAGGTATAATATATGCCTATATCAAATGTGAAAAAGGACTTGTTTTATCAAAATGTAATGAATAAATTATAATAATAAAATTACTGATAGTTATATATAAAAGATTCATTTTAATATACATTTAAAGGCATTGATTTGTTTTTATACGTTTTTAATTGGTACATTAAAATTTTAATGAATTATTTTGTCATATAAAAGTCGTAGAGATTCACTTTCAAAAACGTTTAATATTTTAATGAGATTAAATGGGATAATAAGTCTTTAAAAATTATGAATTGGATATGAATTATCTCTAATGAATTAGAGATAATTAATTTTTGAAATATTTAAAAAAAAAATTCATTAAAATTTTAGAAATAAATAGGATTTATTTTGAATTAAGTTCTTTATTAAAGACATCATGCTTTTATTAATATAATTTAAGATTAAGAAAAATATTTAATTATTGTAAAAAATAATTTTTTAAAAAAATAATTCCAATTTTCTTAATAACTTAAAATATATAATTTATAGTAATTAATTAAGAATTGTGTGTGTGGAAAATAATTAAAATAAATAAAATTGTATGAATTTCATTAAGAAAAGTTTAGTGAATGATAACGAGAGGGTTTTCCATAATTATATTAAGATATGTTCGTTAATTTATCTATTCTAATCAAATATAACTTATTTTAAGTTAAATTCAATTCAAAACTTCTTTAAACTTATGATTCTAACTCCTATTTAATGTATTTATACCAATTAATTACTTATGATTAGTATATAACTTAACTTCTTCCTTCTATGTAATAAGTTTTATGTTAGATTAATTGCAATTTTGAAATTTAAAATGAAAATTCTATTACTATCATTTAGAATGATAATGACTATTTTAATACTCATTTATTCTTTTGTTTCATATTGTTTGTCTATTATTTTATTACATTATAAATAACAATATACTCATATTAATATTAAAATTATTATACTTGAATATTTTAAATAATATAATATAATAAATTAATTGCTTTTGCAAATTTGCTTTTGCAAATTTATTTATTATTGATGTTTTATTTTAATGAATACTTTTATAATGTTTAAATAAATATAATAACCTATATATATATATATAGTTCACCTGTGGCCAGACACAGAACCGACCGACGGGTTGAAATAAATTAATTTCCAGCTACAGAAACAATTTCAAATAATTTAAATGTATCTATAATATTAATGCAATAAAAAACAGATATGGATATAACATAAATATTTTTGATTTTATTTTATTTATAATATATATGTAAGATTAGGCTGTGACGTCATGAATGGCTGGATGACATCATATAATTTTAATTAAGAAAAAACTAATAGAAAATGATTTTTCACGAGGATAAAACCAATACAAAGTGCATGATTCGTGGAGATATATAAAAATCTCCTCATGTGAAATTTGGTGTGAAAACAATACCTCCTATACTATCGTCGGTAGTTAAAAAGGGGAGATAAATATCTATTTAAATAAGTTATATTTGAAGATTACTAAAAATATTTTTAAAATTAATAAAATATAAATTATTTTTAGGTTTGTGAGAATTTTTAATATAGTTAGTTTTTTATAATAGGAAATTAATTAAAAATTTATTATATATTGAAGGGAAATTAAATTTTTGGATTTTTTTTTAAGTTTATTGAATTTATAAAATGTGAAATTTTGAAACAATTAAATTGATTGTATCTTGTATCAATAAGCATTTAATTATAAGTTATTAAAATTATTATCGAATCGTTATAAATATTATATTTAATATCATTTAAGTATGATTTAATTTTATTTTTTCCAAAGGATCAATAATAATTTCTGGGTTCAATTAATAGGTAGTTAATTAAAAGAAATTAATTTTCAATATATTTTTTATTATCGAGTGATTAAGGGTTGATTTTAGCCGAAATCAGCTCTGCGTATGAATGCACTGCGCTGAGTGTGTATGAGTGCTCACTTGCCTACTGAGGCCGGACGAAGGAGCAGGAAAGCGAAGGGGGCTCGGGGTAGAGGAAGGGTGCGCGCGCATTCAAAAACAGAATTATTTGCAAATTCATGAAATAATTATAATTATTTATTAAATTTGATTTTAATCTTTTAATTGAACTTTAAGGTACGTTTTACACATATTAAAATTTTTTTTTGCTTATTTTTAAAAACTATTTTGTTCCAAATATTTAAAAACTTCATCTTTATCCATAGACCATTAATAAATTGGATATTATAACATCACACTGACATATGATAATAAAAAAATCAATCTGATTTATATATATATAAATTTTATATAATTAATTTTAATTTCAGAAAAAATATTTTTAATTCTAAATTAAAATTTATTTATTCTTTAATAAATATTTTTTTTGGATTTTTCTAAACAGAATATTTACAAAATAGATGAAAACAGATAAATCATCCTTTAAGAATATTAATAATAATTAAAATTAAAAAAAAAATTATAAATATATAGGTAAGAAGTTCATTAATGAAATTATCATATTTTGAAAAAAAAACAAAAAACAAGGAGGTGGCGTATTAATGTAAATGGTTCAATTTAAATTTAAAATTGTTTGCCGAATGTGATATAATTTTATAATTTAATGTAAATATATTTCATAATTATAAATATTATTAACCGACCGACGGTTTGAAGTAAATTAATTTCAAATAATTTTAATATATTTATTAATGCAATAAAAAACAGATATGGATATAACATTTTATATTTTTAATTTTATTTTATTTATAATATATAAGTAAGAGCCGACTGTGACGTCATGAAGTGCTGGGTGACGTCATATAATTTTAAATTAATAAAAAACTAATAAAGATGATTTTTCTCGAGGATAAAATCGATACAAAGTGAATGATTCGTGGTGATATGTAAAAAATCTCATGTGAAAAATTTGGTGTTAAAATAACCCTTCCCTTCCTATTGTCGATCGCTAATACTACCACTTCCGGTTTCCGGATTTGCACCAAAAGTTGATTAATTCATCCCACTGATGCATTAAGTAAATATACTAAATTTCATCAAAATCCGTTGAGCCGTTCAGGCTGTACACATCTATACAGACGGACGGACAGACATCATGCTATTTTTAATACTTTTTTCTGTTAAGAAAATGCATGATTCGTGGAGATATGTAAAAATCTCCACATGTGAAATTTGGTGTGAAAACAATACCTCCCTTACTATCGTCGGTCGGTAAAAAAGAAGTAATAATGGTATATACTTGTCTAAAGAGAGAGAACAATTTCTAATATAAATTTCAACGATTAAAGAATTTCTGATAGAATTACAAGATGAAAAAAAATATCAATTACAGCACCAAATACATTACATATTTAAAATCCTGATATAATGAGAGGCTGCTTAACATAGTTTATTTTTTCAATGTTGAAATATATAAAATATACAGAAAACAAAGGATTAGTGAAAAACACAATTCGACCAATTTTTCTGCACAAATATATTGAGAAACATTGACAAAATTATAATAAAACAAAAATTTAATTTAGAAAAAGAAAGGTTTTCAAAATGGTGTAACAACAGAAATGCGCATCAACCAAAATAAAATTATCAATAAACTTGAAAGTAAGAAATTAACATAAAAGTTCAGAGATAAAAGAAAAATTAATTCAGGATAATGAATCGATGAAGAGCTCTTAATTCAAAGGATTTTATTTGTTATTCTTACTTACGTTTATTAAATAATTTAATTAGATATAATATAAGTTTTATCTTATGATGATTCATTTACCTTTATTACATGTACATTAATAATTCTTCAAAAAAGTATATTTATTATTTGATTAATTATTTCACAACTGCAAATGAATTAACACTTCACTACAAAAAATCTACTTTTCTCCACCCCTTTCACTTTCTCTTCTTTGTCATTCGATCTCTTTCTCTCATTCTGATCTTCACTCAAAAACTGAGCGCTCAGTTTAGCAATTAACTCAGTCCCAGCTGCTTTCAAACAAAATATAATCTCGGGGATGGAATTCGTCCTCCTCTCGGCTGACTTTCATTAAACGCATCTCATCCATTATATATATATATATATATATATATATATATATAAGATATATAAATATCAGAGAGAGAGAGGAAAAAGTAAGAAATATGTATAAAAAGATGAATATGTAATGTTAAAAGAAATTTAATCAAGAATTGGCCAAAAACCAACCTAACGTAGTGTTCTCTGTATCGAATATTTATTAATCCCCTAATGAGTTGAATTTTGTCAATTTTAAAACAAATTGATGAAATCTTATTATTAGATATATGATAAAGTATTTTAATCAAATGCTGCGTTTTTTTTTGTGTTTAATTATTCAATTAGGCTTTTTTATTATCATAGAATATATTTCAATTTCAATAATTTATTTTAAAAAAATTTTTTAGATATAAAAATAGAATTGCCAACTCAATTTAATTACTTATATTGTAGAAAAGTTTTTATTTATCTAAAATGTGAAATTAAGTTGTGAAAATAAGCTTTTGATGTTAGTGTAACAACCGAAATGCTCATAAAGCAAATATATTAATTAATTTGTAACTTTATTGAGTGTTAAAGTATTACAATTTATTCTTATTAAGGTTAGTTATATATCTGACTGCTGCCAGTTATAAATACCGACTCGCTAGTTATATTATGATAACCGACTATGCCAATTATGTCTTAACCTTACCCGCTGGGATGGTGGGTAATTAGAAGGTAGAATAAAAGACAATATTTGATTCAAGAAAGAAAAATATACTTATTTGTGAACTAGATTAAGTTACAATCAAAAATGAGTATCGAGGAATCACTAAAACGTCTCTACTGCATTCTGTCTAATTCTATCTAACTCTAACTCAATACTCTAACAACAATTACATTTTGTCTGAACTCAGACTAACTCTACACTATGACTACATTTTGTCTGATTGTCCCTGACTCTAACACAGAACTGCCCTTTCTGTCTCCGCAACAGCTTATTTATAATAATTTAAGCTAAGAGGTAGGTGGTGGGGAGGAGTTAGTTTCAGGGGCGTGAATTACGTTTGAGGGACATTCGAAGAGAAATTATTCCTTCTTGCCAAAGGACACAAGTTTCCATTTATTACATATGTGAATTTCTAAACAATTCGACACAGGTATGAATTGTTTTTATTAATGTTAACTTTTTCCAAATTTCTTTGGTAATATTTTATACAGAGGATCCTTGGTTTGGCTCAGTTTGGCTTCACAATTAAAACAGGCCCAAGTCTGTGAAATCGAATTTTAAGACTAAAGGTTGATTGACAGTTAATGAGTTATGTCAATTTTTCTATTTCATATATTCTTATTGTTAAGCACATTCGAGATAATATGTAAATGAATGTGTGCAAACATGTCTGTTTAAAATTTTACAATTACATTTTTAAATAATTAAGAAATATATTTCTAAAAAAAAAATAGATCTTTATAATAGCAATTAGTAAATAAAATATTAAATTATTATAGGAATTTATAATAATCTATTTTTATAATCTTTTAATATTAATTTTCAATTTGAAAATTTTGTATTTCTTTTATTCATAAATACGTAATAATAATAATAATAATAATTAATAATTTTTATGAGTATAATCGTAATTAAAAAAGAAAATTAAAAATTTTAAAAATTTTACGCGATTACAGCTGTGATGTAAAACATTGAAAGAGAAGAGAATTTTGTGCAAGTTACCACTTGAGATCACCCTCATTATTAGATTAAGACATATCACTCAAATGTTCAAATGGATTTAATTGTGGAGAATCGAGTGTGGAGTGAGGAAATGACAACAGTTGCTCCTCATAAAATCATTGCTAAGATTGTCAGTTGGAAATGACATTAAAAGTTCAAACAGATGTTGATCCAATTTCAATGACCATTCTAGATTTCGACAAGAGAACATATTTAATTATAATTTTATCTATTAAAAAAATATAATATTATATATGTCATTCATAATTGATTTTGATAATTCAACAAAAAAAAAGTATTATGAATTTAATCTTATATCTAATCTCTAATCTATCTATATGTCATATTTATATTATATATTTATATTTTTTTCTAGTTTCAATATATTATAAACTTAATATACATTTATTATTATTTATTCTTTCTTCAAATAACATTTTATTCATGAAAAGAAAGGATAAAGCATAGGCGAAGAAAGAGAGAGAGAGTCAAAGTAAAAAGGAGGTGAAAAGAAGAAAGGATGGAAAAGAAACGCCTTCTTCCATTTGATATACTTAGTTTTTTTTTATTTTTTTTGAATTCTAAGTGATATTCTTTTCTCTTTTTTAGGGCTTAAATGTATCCTGGTTGTTTAATGGCCCATTGTTGTGTGTTGTTGTTAGTAGTGCAGTAGAGGGTGAGAGAGGGAGAGTTAAGTTCTACATAGCCAGCATATACCTTTGCCAAACAGTGAATATAACCAACTCTTGATGCAAATCAATAGAACCATGAATGAGCAAGTAATACGACCCTTACATCCCGATTATTTATGATATGACACAGAGAAAGAAGATTATTTGAAAATATATTATTATTGATATCTAGTGATTTTTTTTTAAACGGTCTGTTCTTTAAAAAAAATAATTCAAGATAACTTAATTAGGTTAAACAAAAATTCTTATTATAAAATAAAATTTATCTTTATTATCTAGAATACACGAGAATTTTAATTAACAATCTAAATTTCTCTCAAAATATTAACTCAGTAACTAAACTAGAACATGTGACACAGTAAGCAATATAGAAATGTTTTTTTGCGAGGGGAGTAGAGGTTTATAAAACAAAATTCAGATTTCTTTCCTTTATAATATTTCATCTTTAAATCATTGTATTATAAATCATTTCAATTATATAGGTTAGATAATTTTATCTCTAATTTATGAATATGATAAGACAAGAAGGTGGTTGAAGAGAGATTGTTGATCTGATAATAGAAGATGGATGCTGATAAGAGTAATTTAAGACCATCACAGATTAATTAAATTATATATATAAAAAAAACCTCTGACTTTTGTACATCCTACGCAAGGACAACGCCTATCAAGTCGATTGTATCAATTAGGTGTAGTATGATCAGTAGAACCTTTATCTTGATTTTCTTGATCGGAGGCGCTATCAAGTAGCTTTCTCAATTTTGATCCCGGAGATTGGATTGACTCTGTCCCATAGATCCCAGTTAGGGAAATTCCCTTGCCAGGCCGGGGACTTGAACCCTGGACCACGAAAATGTGAGGTAGCTTCACTACTTTCCACCCTGTGGTGCCCTTATTAAATTATATATATATATATAAACATAGATCCACCAAGATGGGCATTACAATATTTCCTTAATAATAAACAATAACTCAACACAAAATATACAAATCCCCTACAGCTGTTTCATAAACACTATTTGTATTAATATATGTGTTTATATTATGTAAAATTTATATAATATATAGATATATATTAGTCAGGTATATGTTTAGGTTATATATTCGATATTCATATAAGTGAAGTGAAAATTAATTTATCCATAATTTGCATTTCAGATTTATTTGAACAAACTAGTTAAAAGTTAAATTACGAAAGTAAATTGGCAAACTCGAGGCTTAACGAAAGAAATAGATTTGCTAATTTTAAGAACAAACTTTAAAACTATTTATTTCTTATTCTTTTTTTTTTCTTTTTTATATGTAAATATTAATTATCTATATGAATAATATTACTAATATAATATAAATATTAACGCTGAAAATAATTAATTTAAGGAATATTATATATTATATATATTTAGAATAATAATAGAATAATAAAAGAATTTCAAAAGAAAATAATATTTAATTATATCATTATTTTAGAATAATTTAAAAAAAATAGATAAAAATGTAATAATTATTTATATAAGTTATAAGCAGATCTCAATATAAAGTTTTTGATTTTAATATTTAATATATAATTATAGATTATAATTACATTTTTTAATTAATAAAAATATAAGTGAATAAATTAATTTTATTTAGATTATAATAAATTATTTTTAATTTTTAAATTCTAGTTTAAATTCAAATTCTTTGATCTCATATTCAATAAAATATGAAAATATGTTATAAATTTCATTGTAGCATTATTATTTTTTTAATAAATCAAGGAATCTTTGAATATATATACTCCTTTGTGTAAGAATAAAACTCAAAGAAATTAATCAAAGGGCAATTTTAAATAACTTTTTAACTTCTAACTTCTAAAAGGAAAAGAATATAAAACAAAGTTTAACTGAATGGATCCTACTTCTATTGTTTTTTTTTTATTCATGCAAATGTCATTAAAGTTAGAAGGAAAAAATTCCAGAAAAATAAGGGACTTATTTCAATGATTCTGGAATTTAGGCAATTCTCTTATTTATTAATTGGAAGAGTTTAAAGGAGATCTCCCAATTGCTTTCAGATGATGAATGCGAGTTTGGGCAAATACTCCAATTTTATAGGGTCGTTGAATTGAGTAGATTTTATAGTCCAGTGTGTGTGAGTGGGAGAGAAATTATTTTCCAATGTCGGAACCGAGCTCTAATGGATAAATGATATTTACATAACAATTGAAAAATGGATTTATTTATTTTCTCCTCCTAATGAAATTTGTTTGTATAATAGAGGGAAAAAAAAATTAAAAAACAAGAAGAATGATCGTTAGATATTAAATCATTTTATATATATATATATATCCTATATATCGTTTGTATAAAGAAATTTAAATGTATATGAATTCATTTAATATTTAGCTTTAGATTAACAGTTTTGTTTTAGTACTTATTTAGTACAAAAAAAAATAATTATATTGTGAAATTTATTTTTTTTTTTCATATTTTAATTAAGATTAAAAAAGTAAATAATAAATTTAATGAATTATCAGCATCTGGACACATCATGAATATGATTTTTATTATTAAAATACAGATTAATGAAATATTTCTGTTTAATAACTTTTTATTTAATCATTATTCTATTCTAAGGCTATAAAAAAAATCAACATCATGAAATTATTTTATAATTAACAATTTTATTTTTTTTACCTTGAAGAATCAAATAAAAAAATAAAATAAATATCTTGAGTGAAATCAATTATTTTATTTGAACAAGATTTTTAAATGAAAGATAAAATTAGCATAGGTTGGAGGGGTTGAAGGGACGAGGTGAGGATTATTCATTCGTTTAGGAGATCGAAGTGGCAAAAAAGTAAATTAAATCGTGATAATCTTTTCAAAGAAGGAAAAAAAGGAAAAATGAAACAAATGCAATCAATTATTAGTATCAATGAAGCATAGAAATAAAAGTAAAGTGAAATATTTTTTTTTATTTTTAAAGACAAGGATTAAAAATAATTTATGGATAGGGGGACAAAATTTGAGAAATGAAGCTCTCTGCTTAAAATCTGATAAATAAAGTTTTTAGTTGGAATATTTTATCATAAAAATAATTTTAAAAAATTATATAATAATGAATTATCAATTATTCATTAAAAAATTTTTTTTTTTTTTGTATTTAAGTATAGGTAATCAGAATCTAACTCAAAATTTTTTCTGTCGCCTCCGGCTAAAGGTGAATTAATAATAAAAAAAAAATTAATTATAAAATTATATTGTAATTATTATATTAAATTGAGAAAAATATTTTTTAAAAAAAAACAATATAAAAACTTTCTATTCAATTTTAAAATTAAAAAAAAAATTATATAATTTTTATAATATAATAATTTTATAAAATAAAATCAATGAAAAAAAATCTCTATTAAATTTAAGTTCGATTGCAATACATTTGGTTAAAGGTCTTTGGGTAAATTAAAGTATAAGTGATGTATTATATGTTCAATGAGGGAAAAAGAAAAGTTCAATGTTATTCAGAAGAATCTTTTTGTACAAGCAATTTAAAGAGAAGTATTCAAAAGTAAATGTAGGTGAAAGAGTCTATGGAAAGTGAATATCTTTAGATAAACTTAATATAATGATGTATACATATATATAAACTTAATGTAAGAAAATATAAGTTATACCATTTATATATATATATATATATATATATATATATATATATATATATAAATTTTTCTTGGATGAAATTAGATAGAAATATAATGTGTAGACTAATTAATTTTTTATAGAAACAAAAGTGACAAATTTCTGTTTTATTTTTATATCAGTGAAATGTTTTTAGAACTATTCTTCATTAATTTTCACCACTATCCGTGAATAAAAACAAAATTTTTAAATATAAAATAAATATTTTATGAAAAATCCATCACTTGTCAAAATAATAAAAATATATGTAATGAATTACATTTACATATTTTTGAGATGGATAATATTTTCTTTAAAAAAGTGCTTATTATAATATCATATGATTTTTTAAAACAAAATTATTTAGAATCCATCCCCTTTATAGAAAAGACTTAAAAGACTAGACTTAAAATTAATAAAATGATAATAAATTATTAATATTCCTAGGACATCAAAACCCCTAGAAGATCCAAGTGAGCACATATACGAGGTGTGTCTAAAAAGTTCGGAGAATGGTATGATAAAAACATAAAAAGAGAATGTTAATTGTAAATACCTTTATTAACCTTCAAAATACTCTCCACTAGCCACAACCCACTTCTGACAAAGTTCGTATAACGCTTGAAAACTGTTGGAGAAGTATTGATGTGGAATCGTTCTCAGAGTAGCCGTCACAACGTTGAGGCCGGCAATTCACAAGCAGGACACGAGAAAACACTACTTTCTCTATCTTTGCTAATACCCAATTCTTCGGCTATTAGTCGCAGAGTCAATCGCCGATCTTTTGTTAGCATCTCTCGTACCTGTTCAGTGTTTTCTGGTGTCCTGCATGTGGATTGCCGGCCTGATCGTTGTGACAGCTACTCTGAGAACGATTCCACATCAATACTTCTCCAACAGTTTTCAAGCGTTATACGAACAATACAATTAACATTCTCTTTTTATGTTTTTATCATACCATTCACTTAACTTTTTAGACACACCTCGTATATATATGTATATATATTAAAACCATTTAATGATAATTATATTATTTCAATAAAAGGTGAATTTTCCATTATATAAAATCCATTTAAATACATACATGTTTGTCTATTATATAAATTATCAATCAAAATTTATTTATATTGTATAAATAATTATTTTGCATCACTTTGAGCAAGAACCAATCTATTATTTAATATTTATTATTCCCTGATAAATTTATTTTCAATTATATATTTCTTTCTTTTTGTAAAAAAAAAGAACGGTTCGTATTGGATATTATCAAGATAAAAGAGATGATTTGTCTTTTGAACGGCATTAAAATGAAAACCAGTAATTGACATGCATTTAACCCTTTTTAGACATTTTCCATCCAATTAATTAAATGGTAAAAAGCATTTGAATGGAATTTAATTTATATATACATATATATATATATAGAGATAGATAGATAGAGAGAGAGAGAGAGAGAAAGAGAGAGAAAGATTTATATATAAAATTTAAATTAAATAAATTAATCAAGAAATAAACCAGTTTTCATTTATTCTCTATAATTAAAATAGAGCTAGTAAATTTTATTTTAAAATTATTTCTTTAGTATATACATTTTATTTCATGTTAAGATCTAATTTGACTAACTGTTGACTTTTGGAGGTTTTGCACTTTTGGTCCCTTCTTACAAATCTAGATTCTTTTCGGTAGGTACTCCCTTAAAGAAAGAAAAAATACCTCTATCTAAAAGAGAGTGTTAAAGTGGATGGCGTTCCATGTCTCATCCAAATCTTGATACTAAACTTAGGATAAATTGCTAGGATCAGGCCGTTTAGATCAAAGAAATAAAGAAGTGGAGCGGCAGTTGAACCCCTGCCAGAACCAATTCGGCAACCAGTCGACCTATTCGGGCGCATTCCAAATAAATCAATTCGAAAATGTATCGAACATTTTAAATTATTTTATCTTTTTTTTTACACAAACATATTTTTTCATTTCATATTATTTAAAAAAAACATTGTCCCTTTTATATACTCTCATGTTCTTTTAATATATTATTAATATATTTGAATATATGTATAATATGAATATAATATACATATATTTTTGAAATCATATAATAATTAATTTACGAATGTAATTAAAAAGAGAAATAATTTAATTGTGATTCGAAATTAATTATGAGGAGTCAGTAGGATACTCAAATGACTTTCTGATAGCCTTTTGAATTGAAGTTTGAGAGTAAATAGGTTCATATAATCTAAAGCAGTTAATCACAATATACATAGTATATAATAATAAAAACATATTTAAAACTTTTCTGACCATTTACGAATTAGAAAAACAATCGAGAATAAAGCTGGTCAAATAAAGTTATTCACACAATTTACTACCACAAAATCAGAGATTTTGGAACGATTTTTTTCTCCTTTCTTTTGTTTAATCCTAGGGGAGAACGCATTTTACATTTTTTTTATTTTATTTATAATCTAATTAGAAAGCATTCTAGTAAAAAAATTATTCTAAAATCAACTTTTTTTTAATAAACTTTAGTCAAAATTTAATTAAGGTTTTTTTGCTTCACTCAATCAGTATTTTATCTTACAACAAGCTTTGTTAAAGAAATTAGAATCATCTATTATTGTCTGGGTTGGTCACTTTTAAAGAGTGATAAGTGAGAAGGGATTTCTTAGTCATCTATCATTCATAATTCTTCTCGGAAATTAAATTGAATAAGATAAAAAGTTGTTTTTTTTTTTTTTTTGTTTTAATGAAAATAAAAATTAACAAAATATTCTTCTACTACATGAGAAAAGATTTTAAAAACATAAAAGATACTTTTAATTTAATTCCTGTCCATATGTAATATAATATGTTATAACAAATATAAATAAATTTATTTATTTTTGATCACCACGGAGAAGACTGGATTAACTTTTTTATGGTTTGTGAAAATACGAAATTAAAAAGAAGCCAAATATAATACCTCCTTTATCCATTTAAAATTAAAAATGTTATTATAATTATTTAAATTATATATTTTAAGATAATGAAGATAATTAAAGCCATAGTTTTAGATATTGTACAAAGTTTAGATCCAATCTTAATCCTAGATAAATCTCCTTCTTGTTTTAATCCTCTAAAACTCGTTTCAATCGACAGAGAGTTTTACTTTAAAATCCTTTTCTATTTATTTTTAGTAATATGCTTCTTAATAAATATAAAATTAAGCAGAAATAAATTATATGAGTTATGAATATGAAGTTAAATTCAATTTATTATTATTACATGTAATTATGTCATTTTGTCAATTATTAATATTTTATAGATACATATATACTTAATAGTTATTGCAATGCTTCTATATCTCGTTTTAATAAATAAAAACTTGAAAGAAAATAATCCAGATTGTATTATTTAAAAATATGCGTTTATGTACAATATTAAAGCGATATGTAGTTAAATAATTTATTTTGTCGTATATTGGAGACTTAGTATGGGTTGGGTTATTAAAAAAAATTGATCTTTATTTTAATTGGTATCACTCTGTTTATTATTAATAGAAAATAGTTGGGTGATAAGGGAAGAGGTAAATTTGAATTCATTCAGATTAAAATAAAATATTAAATTATAATAAAATTAATATTTAATAATTAATTAAATTAATACTATTAAAATAAGTATCATGAGAAATTATTACTTATATTACTTATTTAACTATAAAATAAAGTGCATTTGTTTTAATATTATTGATATATCAAATTTTATATTATTTATCAATTGCAAATTATAAAAAGTCAACCACTTAGCTGATAATGTTACTAGTATAGAGTTTAATGTAAGGCGAGACAAGTGATGATTCTCAGGACAATTTCTTCCATACACACAACTACTGGGTCCGAGATGTATGATCCTGGCACTGTCGTATCACTTATCTGACTCTATCCACTCTATGCTGAAGAATGACTTACATCCTTGTTTCTATCCAACAGGAAAACTCCTACCCCTTCTTATTAGCCCTTGGCTATTGTTCCAATAATTTATGAGCTTTGAAAATAGTCGAATTATGACAATAGATCTCATTCATCAAAATATCCCATTTCAATTACATTGTCTATGTTTTAGGTATTTGTCCTAATTCCCTCTTAAAAAGCATTTTTATGCTTATATATATATATATATGGAATCTTAAACATTTCGAGAAATAACATTTTTATCTTATCCTTTATTACCAAAAATATATAATTTTTCCTTTTCTTTTCTTTGTTTCAAAGCTTTTTTTCATCAAAGAAGTTAGAAGAAAAGTTTCAATTTAAGAACATCAGAACCATTCGTAAAACAAATTATTGTTTTGGACATCAATTTGTTAGATTTAAATATCATCTATATTTCATTGAGAAATAATTGTCGTTTGGATGAATTCCAACTCTTATTGATTTTTGGAGGGAAAAAGTTTCGAACTAGTTCACAACGTCTCGATTTATATGGAAGAAAAAAAAAATTAACACTTACCAGAGAATCAAGAGAATTGGGTGAGGTTGAGTGTCACAAACGAAAAAAAAAAATCTGAAACAAAAGGAAGAAAAATAATATTAATTTATTTATGTTTTTTTTTTATATATGAAAATTAGTGGGGAATTTTCATAATATTTATGATTGGAGATGGGTTAAATAGAGTAGAAATGAGGAAAGTATAAAAAAGTTATAGTAGTTTAATAAAATTATAGATAACTATGTGAAATCATGGACAAATAAATTTACACAAGATATACATTATTTTTTAAATTTAATTTAGATAGATAATTTTCACTTGTTATAATTAACTTCTAGAGAATATATAAGTAATTGTTTTCTGCAAATATTTTTTTTTTACAAAATAAGATATTAACATAACAAAAATGAAAATTCTGGTAATATTTGTATAAATTCATTCTCCTGCTGCTTATTCTCTTGGGATATTATTTAATTTTCTCAAATATTCTAAGCTATTGTGCATTTATGTTGGTTGTTTTAGGTTGGAAAATATTTTGACTCATTCAGCTCTTTGCGCGACCGTTTCTTTCTCCACACTTATTCGCCTTGTTGTTTTCCTCTATAGATGTTCTCTTATTTTCAGGCTAAATTAACTAGAATCCCGAATATACTTTTGGCAGATTTTTTTTTATTGTGTCTAATAAACAAATATAAAATTATTCCAAAAAACAATTATCATCATCTATTTAGATAATTATCTAATGTTGTCTTAATTTTTTAAAAATCACTTCTTAAAATTTTTTAAATTAATAATTGAAAAAATATTATCTTTGAAGAATGATTTTAAAAAATTAAAGCATACAAATATATAAAATTATATATATAATATAATATAAAAATTATAATATTAACATTTTGTAAATATTATAACTAATTAAGTATTTTAATAACAATATTATTAATTAGATTTGTTAAACAAAATTAGTTTTTTTTTAAATAAAATAAATTAAAATTAAAGGCTTTTTATACGTTCCAGTATATTAAAGATAGATTTTATTGAAATATCCAAAGCTATAAAATTACCTAAATAAAAATACTATTGAAACTATGTACATAGTTTGCATGGTAATCATTTTTAATTAACGATACAAATTTTAATTAATTAAATTTTTATTACTTTTTATTTAAATTAAATTCTATTTACTATATATATATCATTTTTAATGAAAACTGATACTTAAAATTTATTGTATTTAATTGAGATAAAAGCTTTAAATATGATTTAATAAGTAGAAATATGGACCGTTTAGTTTGAAAGTGGTACAAGTCCATTTTTGAAAAAAAATTAGATATCTCGTAAATCATGATTAATTTTATGTAATTTTTTTATGTAGTAGTCCATGTTTAATTTCTTAAATAATTCCCATGTTTTGTACAACTTAAATTTGGTCGGTAAATGAAATAGCATAATCATCGATATCGAAGGGGTTTAAGTTCAATTGACTTACAGAAAGCCTAACCTTAGCCAACATTATCTCTGAAAATCTTATATTACAAGCGAAATAAGTATGTTTTAATCGAGGGTTTTCACAATTTCCACGATAATAAAGTTAATATGTATGTAAATTTATTTTACATGAAATTAAACGAGAGAATTTCGATTTAACAAAAAATTTTCAAAATGCGATTAAAAAACAGATAAAAAATAACAATAATGACAAACAGGTCAATTGTGCAAATATGTTGGTTGTGGTTTCTTAAAAGTGACCCATATACTATTTTATATAAAACATCGATGAAGGACCCCGAATTTAAAACTATAAATTTATAACCTACATATCCTGTAAGACTGTTAAAATTTGAATAAAATCACCCTGGTTCCTTTGTACCAAAATGCCAAGCCTATTACTTACAAAAAATATAAAAAGAATCAAGCAGTTATTACCTACCATATATACTACTGGGGATTCATGAATATTTCATATCTTATTTTGACAATGTTATTAACGTCTAAAATTAAATTTTATGTCATGTCATGTGTATCTATAAACAAAAATAGATTAAAATAAAGTATATTTCAAGTGATATTTGATTTTTGAAAATTGAAAATAAACGATTATTAAAAATGTCTAATTTTGAAAGTGGTGTAAGTCCATTAAACAGCCAATAAATATGTATTATTGTAGTCTAATATGCGCAAAACAAATCTATATAATCTAATTAAATATTGTTCAAACAATAGAAACCTTTCTATTCATATAATTTTCCTACATTTTTTAATTAACAGGAATGGTAACCTCTAATTATCCCGAAACAAGAGAAAATGGACTTACACCACCATCAAAATAAACGGTCCATATATTCAAATATATTTAAAAAGGTTTAAATTGACAAATGCATATTCTTTTTCAGTTATAAATAACAAAATAACTCTGACTCACAATTTGAAGATTTAAGATATTTTAATAAATGTAACGAACCCGAATTTTTAATTGTTAATGGGTAGAGAGTATAGAAAATTAGGGAAATCGTTTTTCTTCTTTTAATACACATTAACAAAAAAATAAGTGTTGACAATTAAATGAATTAAGATTTTTACCCTATTTCTGAATACTATTCTCCTTTTTTTAAGATTACAGATTAACGTGTAATTTTAATTATAAGCTAATAATATAGATATAAATTCATTAATTCAACCATTCATATCTTAAAAATTGCATATATTTATTTATAATAAAATTATTTTTATTATATTGTAGGTTTAATAGAAATTATTTTAAATTATTTGATATTATAACTTCAAGAAGTATTTTATTTAAAGCTATTGAAAAAGAAGTAACATTTAAATATGTTTTTTTTAAATTTTTAAAAATATCTAAAGATTTATAATAGAATATTATTATAGTGTAGTTATAAGCAAAACAAAATAATAATACTTTATCAAATATTTTAGACAAAATACGTATTTCAATACAATATGTATTTGTATATTGTTAATTCTATTTTCGTTTTAAAGATTAGTTTAAATAAAATAAGTATAAAACAAAATAGACAAATTTGAAATTTCACCAATTGTCTAAATTTAATTAAAAATTATTAATTATTTTTTTGTTGCCCGTCGTCGGATGCCTAAATGATACACGTCAAAAAGATAAACCAAACTTTTCGTCATTTTCTTTATATAAGCCATTCGTAATTCTGAGGAAGTCAAATTAAAATAAATAATCAATATAATATAAATATTAATTAGAAATTATATTCCATCAATATTATATATTTTTACAAAAAAAAAAGAAAAATTTGAACCTAACAAACGGCTTTTCTAAAAAATATTATATCGCTTGGGAGATAGAGGTGGTGAAATAGGATAGGGTCTTTAAGCAGGTGGTAAAGTATTAGTTATTTAAGTTATTATTAAATAGTAGAAGTTACTTTAGTAACTATTTATGATGGAAAATGGAATTATTAAATCGTCTAACTAAACAATTTCATTTTACTTATTTATTTAGTAATTTAATACTGAATTTGTTTTTCAATAGAAAATATCGTATTTTTTAGATGATAAAATTTCCACATAAGCATTTGTTTTATTTAATGTGCGTTGATGTTCAATTTTAATTACAAATTCGTTTCGGGGTCGAAAAATCCAATTAGTTTTTTGTTATTTGAGCAATGTTGCATTAATCGTTTTATAACAAGGGACCTAAATAGGGTTCATAATTTATTCGGGGCCTTTTGAACTTGGAAACAAATCTTACCGGAAGAGAGAAAGAGAGAGGATATGGTTTGGAGGAAGAGACTCAGGACAAAGTAAACTTGGCCGAAAATTTATTGCCATATCATCTAACACGGCGTATCGTATAACACGATCGCTGCCTCCCTTGAATAAATTACATTCGAAAATTATTATGAAAATGTGCAACTTGGAAAATAAAAATAAATCGAAATTAAGATTCTTGCTTTGGATAACGAAAGAATAAGAATGGGACGCCTGGGAAGATAATTTTCTTCTAATTTCCTTTCTCTACTTCTTTTTTCTAGTCGATTTCCTTCTCATTTGTATATTTTGTTTCCAACCTCGTTTCACCTCCCACCTTCTTGCACACTTTTACTCTTACCTTACATTTAATAATTTTAAATTCATACTCGAATATTAATTAAGTTTAAATCAAAAACTTTCCTACTCTCTTTGTATTACTTACTATTATTTCACTTGATTTCATCATTAATAAATAAAATATATAATATAAGAGGTGTGTTCAAAAGAAAAGGTGAATTTTGAATTACTTCGAAAAGTATTTATTTATTTATCGATATCCATTTTGTCCGCTTCAAAGTAATTCCCCTCAGATATAATGCACTTATACCAGTGCTTCTTTCAATCATCGAAGCACTTCGTTCTTCAATTCCGACTTTATCTCATCAATTGTGCCAAACCGCTTGATTTTCATTGGTCTTTTCAGATTTGGGAATAGGAAAAAGTCGCAGTGAGCTAAATCTGGTGAATACGTTGTTGTTTTTGGCCAAAAAATCACGAAAAAATAATGATGTGTGAGCTAGTCAAGCTAGTGCATTATTATGATGCAGAATCTATAATTTGTTTTTCCATAATTTCGATCGTTTGAGCCGTATTGCTTCACGCAAACGTTGCATAACCTTGTAGTATTCCTTATTAACAGTACGATTCGTTAGCAAGAACTCATGATGCACCACGTCTGTAATCGAAGAAAACAGTGAGCAAAACTTTAATATTTGATCGAACTTGGCGTGCTTTTTTCGGCGCGCTTGCACCACTTATAAACAATTTTTTGAGATAAAGTAGATTCGCCGAATGCCACAGTCAACATATTAAGTGTGTTGGAGCACTTTATTTCATTTTTAACGTAAAATTTAATACAGATGCTTTCATCCATTTTTTTAAGTAAAAAATTGAAGAACATACAAAAACGTGGCTAACTTCTTCACGTGTCAAAAACAAACTACTAATCCAAAATGGCTGATACTGTCAACATATGAGAAACATATGTGTAATAAAAAAAAATCGATAATCGAATGTATACAGCCCGCAAAAATTCAAAATTCACCTTTTCTTTTGAACAGATCTCGTATATAAAAACTTATAGATAATTTAATTGAAATTTATTTATTCACATTTATTAGCTAATCCCGGTTTTTTAAAATGATTTATTGATTTCTACTTTTAATTGTTTGTTTTTTATTTGTATAAATTTAAACTTGATACCTCCTACTAGTAACCAGCTCAGATCCAGGTACTGCTTCGAATAAACTTCAAGAAAAACTTGACACCATCCAAAATTGGTTTCATAGGTGGAGGATTCATGTAAACGAGACCAAATCGAATCACATCACTTTCACAAATAGAAAAATCATATGTCCATCCGTTTACCTAAATTCCCAAATCATTCCCCAAATTAACTCTGTGAAGTATCTTGGACTGTATCTTGATTCGAAAATAAACTGGAAAATTCACATAGACAAAAAGATGAATGAATTAAACATCAAATATAAAAAAATGTATTGGCTGTTGGGAAAAAACTCACAACTTACACTTAAAACAAAAGTACTGCTTTACAAGTCAATGCTTAAGCCAATCTGGCAATACTCATGTCAAATCTGGAGAACTGCCAGTGAGTCCAATATAAATAAAATACAAAGAGTGCAATCCAAAATACTTAGATGCATAGTAAATGCACCTTGGTCTCAAATGACCTTCTCGTCCCGCCAGTCAGAGAAGTGATCCATCAGTCATTCATCAAACATATTAAAAAACTTGAAAATCATCCAAATGTATCAGCGATTGCTCTCCTAGACAACAGTGAAGTCTACAGGAGACTTAAGAAGACCCATGTTCTCGATATTGAGGAGCGTGCTGTATCAAAAAACTGGAGGGTGAAACTAAAATAGGGACGTTGTCGATGGCCGACTTTCTCTTCAAGTGAAGTGTGAATGTGAGAATGAATGAATGAATATATGAGTGTCTGAGTGTGAGAGGGTATGTAAATAAATTATTATCAAATTTACTTATAGCTCCAAAACTGAGCTGATTGTAAATAAAATAAAGGAAAAAAAAATTCCAACGACTTCTTATCGGTCATTTATTTGCATTATTAGAGTTAATTTTTAGTAATTATTATTATTATTGTTATTGTTATTATTATAGTTATTAGTAATTGAAAATTAAAAAAAAAACAATTTAAAATTTATAAATTAGTATTACTATAATAATAATGGATTACGATAACTAATTTTATATGCTAATAGGTTTAATTATATATTATTAATTAAATTATATATTTTGAAATTTATTATTGATAATTATATTTTATATTCAATTAAAAATTTAAATTATATAAAATGTTAAATAGAGTTATTTATTAAAAAATTAGTTTCTTTTTTATTAAAAAAAGAGACTTTATATGAATGGAATTAAAGTAAAAAATTAGCTGGAGTGTCTCCACTCGACTATCTCGCAATTTGAATTGGATTAAATAACATAATATATTATATTTAAATTAAATTTAATTAATTATAAATTATAAATAATAAATAATAAATATTAAACCAGCGCATGTTTGGCTTTTTGTTGATGGCACCACGTCACGTGTTGACGCGTGAGATTTTCAGTGTTAAAAAATTAATTCTGGTAATTTCAGCGAATCAATCAAGCTGAAATTCTATATATAGCAGTTTTATATAATTATTAATCATGTGAAAAATTATCAAACATATATCTTTATTTTTACGGTCACTTTAGAGGAAAAAAAATCAAAACGTTGTAGGTAATGACCCTCTTCCGGTTGAGCTACATTTCTCAAAAGTTGATAGAAAACTATGAATTTTGAATAATGTCCATGTACCAAATTTCATCATTCTAGCTCAAACCGTTTTTGCGTAATCTTGCCTACATACATACACACATACACACATACACACATACACACACACATACACACACACAGACATTTTTCTCAACCTTAGTGAAAATGATTCAGGAACCTTCAAAACGTATAAAAACATCAAAATCTCAACATCGAAAATTTTCATGATCGCAATACTATCTCTGGCGAGATAGTAATAAGTAGTAAAAATAAAATAAATAAGAAATACAGAGAAGTTTGAGCCAAGAAATTTTGGCAAGAAAACAACTCTTTTTTATCTATTCTACTCCAACTCTTCCCATATCTATAGATATTTCATGAAATAGAAATAGAAAAAAATACTTAATAAGGGGCTTGAAATTTAAAAAATAATTGGTTTTCTCACTTTGCTAAGCAGTCATTGTATGCAATTATTTAAAAAAGAAAAAAAATGAGCAACAATTTGTAATAAGTAAATCAATGAAAACTCACTGACCTCATTACATCTTCAATTGAAACTTTTTATTTAAATCGAATATAAAAATATCATTTGAAAATAAAACACTAATATTTTTGAATTTGAATAAATTTATGAAAAATAATGATTATAAAAAAAAACATCAATAATTGTTTTACTTTCTTTTATTTAAGTAAATTTTGATTTTTGATTTTATATGATAAAAAGCTTAACAATTCTGCAAATTCAAAACATTCGTATCTTTCAGTTAAAATGAATTTTTAATTTATCTATTTATCACATTATATATATATTTCAAGTAGACTATGTGGCTTGAATATTTTATCGAATGCCAAATACTTTTACGATTCTTTTTACTTTTTAAAATGTTCATTCTTTCTAAGTTGAATTTTACGCTTTCAGAACAATATTACTGTCCAAAACAACTTTAAATATTTAAAAACGTAGAATGGGTTCAGAAATAGAATAAATGTTAGAGAAATATTATATTTGTTGCTATTATACATTAGGATATTGATGACCATATTTAATTTAAAAAAAAAATATTAGATAGGGTTATTTTAAATGAGAGAAGAGGAGCTAGAAAACATAAATATTTTAAATATTAAAATTAAAATTTTTCACTTTATTTCAAGCTGAACACAATTTAATTGAATATCAATCTTTTTATTCTATCTATCTCTGTGGCTCTACGGAACTCGAAAGTTCTTGACCGCAGCAACCACACCGCTCCAAGTATTCCTATTCTGAGCCACAACCTTCCAGTCTCTATCCTCTTCCATCTCTCTCATGTCCTTTCCCACATTATCTACCCCACGTGGTCTTCCAAATGGACGTTTCCCACTCGGTCTCCCCACCAATATATTTTTCGCCATCTATCTTCTTCCAATCTAACCACGTGACCTGCCCAACGTAGCCTTCTCGATTTTATAATTCTAACTATATCTGGAGATGCATAGAGGTCATGCAATTCCTCGATATGAAGTCTCTGCCATTCCCCGGTGACCTCATCTTTCTTTGGCCCATAAATGCTTCCTATAGAATCCTATTCTCAAATACTCTAAATCTACTCTCGTCACCTAAGGTCATAGACCATGCCTCACACCAAAATAATACAACCAGTAAAATTATTGTTTTATATATTTTAATTTTTATCCCCTTTGATAATAATTTTGACGCGATAAGCCCCTTTATTGCATGATAACAGGCGTTTCCCGATTGTAACCTCGCTTTATACTCATCTCGAATATTATTATCTTTCGTTATCACAGAACCTAAGTATTTAAATTTTTCTACATTTTCAAATTCTATATCTTGTATGTTAAGATTTTGTGAGTTAATACTATTCCTCTCTGTTACTAAATACTTTGTCTTATCATTATTAATTTCCAGTCCCACCTCTTTTCCTGTTTCAATTAATTTTTCTACGCTATCTATCAATATTTTTATTATTATATTATATTATTTTTTATAAAAATTTGAATGAAGACTACTTCAAAAAATTCCCATCATCTTATTTGAGTAATAATAACGAGAAATGGTATATATAGTCATATTTTCAAAGAGGATTATGTTCCTTTCTCTCACTTTCTATTTTTCAATGAAATTTTATCGAGTATGAAGCGAGCGATAAGCGTTGACTATGTATTTCATTCTTGCCCTTTCTATTTCAACACGCATCCTCGATTGTACGATGTAGACTCCTGGTTATTTGGCTATTATACCAGCTTAATTATATCGCTTTCCTATCATAATAATCATTATATCCATCGTTAAGATCCTACAAGTGATAACCGAGATATTATTGGTATGTATGAAAAAAAAATGGTCATTATAAATTATCTAAAGAATATTTATTTGAAATGAATTAGTGAAGTGATCAGAGAATTAATTTAGCTGTCATTAACAGATCAACGAAAAAATGGTGGGTGGGTGAAAAGACAGACAGTGAGTGATATTATCTGTTATCAGAAAGAAGAGGTGAATTTCACAAATTGGAATTGAAAAAGAGAGGGATCGGTGCTGGAGAAAACAAATTAGTGAAAACTGCAAGTAATTTCACTGATGGTCGTGGATGCCACTGAGCCGGAGACTACTACTACTACTAAGAAGGGAGGGGGTGAAAGTTCTATGATCGTCCATTTAATTTCTATAGAACAACATTCTAAACAAATTTCTCTTTTTATAAATATTTGCATTCATCAAATGAACTAATTTATTTTAAAATTACAAATGATAAATGATTTGAAAGTTAAAAAAAAAAATAAATATGAGAGAAAATAAATTATATAGGTATATTCCTATAATCAAAAATGATTGAAATATGGAATAAAACAAAAATGATATGGATTTGAAATAATTATTATCTATTGAAATGAAAAAAAATATACCTACATTGAATTTAATTATAAATTTTAGTTTGAAATTTCAAATGCTGCAGATGAAATCAACATCGCTATTAATTTTGAACCAATTACTGAATATTATAATTATTAAGATATTCACTATAAAATTAATTCAATTTTTATAATATCAATAAATGTTTTGTTTATTTAAAAGAAATTTAAAATTATATTCTATTTAGGTTTTTTTATAATGATGAGATTTAACAAAATGGACTATATAAAAACGTTTTCTAAAATAATAAAATATAAATTTTAGCCAAATGATCCAAATTTATAAAAAACCAAAATCAAGTTAGGGGGTCGACCAAAACCGAAAAACATGGCAAGGGGTCTACGACACAAAAAAGTTTGGGAACCTGTCATAAACTGACTCACTGGAGAAATAATTATAATAATTATAATACTAAAAGAATATGTTTAATAGCTTTGAAATATATGAAAATATTATTATTATTTATTATATGACATTATTATTAAGACAATACGAGAGTGGGGTGAAAAGTTTCCAGCATGACCAAAAAAAACGATGTTTTGAAATTTTTTTTTTTTTTTTCTTCATTTTTCAACATAATCTCCATCAACACTAATACATTTCTCATAATTTGTTCTAATTTGGTTAATTAATTTAATTTAATTTAAGTCCCATCAACAGTTAATGAATCAACCCAAAAATTCGTTTGGATTACGCCTACACTGCCAAATTGTTGGTAGAAAAGTTTTTTCGAAGCAGTTTTTGGTCTAACTTTAGTAAACGCTGCACCCACGTTGCACACAACTTTTCATGTTTAAATGGTTGTGAAAAATATTTCGCACACGTTCAGCTGACATCGTACAGGCCTCAGCTATCTTGAAATAAAGTAAAAAAAAAAAAAAAAAAATTTAAAAACATCGTTTTTCTTGGTCAGGCCGGAAACTTTTCACCCCACCCTCGTAATTTGAAAGTTAATTAATTTGCTGTTTTGAATTGAGTCGAATTATTTCATATTGATAGGCTAAGAACAATAGATAAATAATATCTGATGAGTAGATGGAAATGAATAGAGAATTATCCTATGAACCACAAGAAAATCATTCTCATAGATGGCCAATACTTGATTAATCAAATCGTTTGAATGATTCACAAAAGCAGCAGCACCGATGAAGAATTTAATTAGCAAGATAATATAGTGATTTAATCAATAATGGTTTTAAATGAATAATTTATCTCAATTAACCAATAATGAAACAATCAATGAATAACTAAATATTTAATATTTAGCTACCTGATGCAACTACAAAGAATTTTTTTTGGATAAATAATTGATATTAGTTATTATTTTAGTTAGATAAATTAATATATAAATTTATTTTAATTAAAATTAGAATTATATATTATTTATTATATTTTTAGTGATATATTTCAATCTTAAACTTGTTTGTTCTAATAAATAAAAAAAAAATTGTAAATAGATATAAAATTAAAATTAAATAAGAATATTATTTTTTTAGACAAAATATGATTTCATTTATTTATTTTAATATTTTACCACTTTTTATATTAACATCCAGTATTTTAGTAAACAGAAATGCTGGATGTTGACAATAAATTTTCTCAATATGTGAGATTGATTTTAAAATTTTTAAGACCCAATTAAACAAGAGTTGAGAAGAAATGCCTTGAAAGTATAAAAAAGTTCAAAATTATTCCAGGAACAAAAACAGTTTTCACAACCACCCGCTGCACCTGTGATTCTCAACCTTTTTTTCCGCGACACACTTTTAACGGTTTAAAAATTTGGCGGCACACAAAGAAAAAGATAAATGTAAAAGTTATTTATTTATTTATCTGAGCCTGGTCGCCAAAACATTTTACCTTTTTTGAATCATATTGAAAAAAAGTCGGAAATGTTTAAGAGCCTGATCGCAAAAACATTTCACCTTTTTTATTACATATATATAAAATAAATAAGTACTTTTTCTTAATTTGAACTTTACATTTGTAAAATTTGGCGGCACATTTTGAAAATCTCGCGGCACACAAAAGTGCCGCGGCACAGTGGTTGAAAGTCACAGCTACAAAATTGGTATTTGGTAACCATACTGATTTCTTATCTATCAGTGACGTCACGATTTTTTCTTTTATAATGATCTAATAGCGCTGATCTAAACAAAAATAGTTTTCATGTGTAAAAAAATAAACATTTTTAATTTATATAATTTTGATTTAATCCTTTGATTAAATAAAATATTTTTTTTTTAGAATTTAACAAAAAAGAAAAAAAATCTCAGCAAAGTTCGAAACAATTTTTTTTTCTTGCTATATAATAATATTTAATGAACGATCATTTAAGGAATAATATTATTTTATATGGGAAAAGTTAAACTGTGATAAATCAATATTATCTAATATTGTTTTAAACATCTTTTTAACATTTTTTTTAATCAAACGCACAAATACATCAAGAGATAAATAATTGTCGAAAACAAATAAATTGAACAGAATGCAACATCTCGGTTGAATACGAGATTTAGCAACTTTTGAATTGGAACCGGTAGAGGGAAAAAAAGAATGAAGAAAGGAGAGATGCTTTATATTGAAAGTTTTTATTAAAGGGTTGTCCTTGCGCGATTTTTCAAGACGTCTGGTCTTTTCTATACCTGTTACACTACGCCAACAATCACATTTCAACTTTTCGATAATCTGATTAAACAAGGTGTAACTTTTATCACAAAGAATGCGTTTATTTTATTTTGCATTGGATTCTTGTATTCCAAGCACACTATTCAATTCACATTACTTAAAAGTTTTTATTATATATAGAGCTTTAGAAATTTAAAAATAAATAAATAAATAAATTGAATTCTTATTTATAAAAAGAAAAATGTTTTTTTATTTGGTCAGGAAATAATTTAAATTAATTTAAATGTATGTATATACGTTATATATATATACTAGCTGCTCAGAGCTCCTTCGTCGCTCTTCACATCTAGACGGGGGCTCCGCCCCCTGTACCCCCGAGTGGTACATAGTATTTGGTTGAAAGTAGTAAAAGGTTTTCATCCATTTTGTTTCAAACAATGTATAACATAAAACATTCATTTCTTATTGTGTGATTATTTAAAATATATTTTAATTTATTTAGTAAATTAATTATATATATTATTATTGAATATGTTATATCTATCTACTCGAAAGTTCTTGGCAGCTACAACCACATTTCTCCCGGTGACCTCATCTTTCTATGGCCAATAAATGCTGGAAAGAATAATCTGAATCTACTCTCATCTCCCAGGGTCATAGACCATGCGTGGCTCAACGGTACTCGATAGTCCTTGGCAGCTACAACCACATTTCTCCAAGTGTCCTTATCCTGAACCTCTGTTCCATCTCTCGTACGTCATTCCCTCATCTTTCTTTGGCCCATAAATGCTGGGGAGAATCCTATATTCTCAAATACTCTGAATCCACTCTCATCTCCTAAGATCATAGACCATGTCTCACACTCATATAATACAACAGACAAAATAATTGTTTTATATATTTTAATTTTCATTCCCTTTTATAATAATTTTGATGAGATAAGCCTCTTTACTGCATGATAACAGGCGTGTCCCGATTGCAACTTCGATTTAAATTCTTCTCAAATATTATTATCCTTCGTAATTACATTCAATTTTTCTACATATTCAAATTCTACATTTTGTATGTTAATACTGCTCCTGTTTGTTTCTAAATATATTTATTTATCATTATTAATTTCAAACCTCATCTCTTTTCCTACCTCCATTAATTTTTCCTCGCTATCTGTAATTGCAATTGCCGAATCTCCTATTATATTTAAGTCGTCTGGGTAACCTAATATTTTACAATTGATTTCCACATCTTACTCTTTCTTTACTACCTTCAAGATAAATTTTAAGATCAAAATTTGAAAAAGTTTATCCGGATCTATTGAGTCATGCGTGGGTTTTACTAAAGTCTACAAATAATTAGTGAACAGAATTATTGAATTCGCGGTTTTTTTAATATCTATCATAATGAAAATATCTTAATTAATGTTGATCGATTTGGTCTGAACCCGCAATGATATCGTCTAATATTTGCTCCGCCTATAGTTTATAAGTATTGTATATGTTATAATAGAGTATAATATTTCTTGATCATTTCATTTTGATATTTTAATTTCATTGCTTGATTTTTATTGAATATTTTTAATTATAATAAAATTTGAGAAAATGCAAAGTTAGAGACTTGAGACAATTTATAAAAATTAATTTATAAAAATTAACGGTATAAAAGTATTGATAAAACTAAAGATAAATTAACAATATATACATTCATTAATAGTATTAATTTAAATTAATGGATTTATTTGATTTTTTATTATTAAGTTCATTTATTAATTTTTTTTAGATCATAGTTAATTCCCTCCCTTAAAATAAAAGAAGTATTCAAATATAGAAAGAATTAATACAAAATAATTTAAGTTAAATATGATTTAAATATTTTATTATATTAATTAAAATGAGAACTTTTTTAGAATAAAAAGTTAAATATTATAATAATTCTTTGATTGGGAATTTCTTTTTTGTTTGTTTCTATAACAGCAAAAAAATAAACAAATTACATACATACATACATACATACATACATACATACATACAAACACTCTCCTTTATATATATAGATAGATACATATATAGGTATATAACATGTAATTATACATGTTATGATAATTTTTGAAATTTATAAGTCAAACCCCTAATTATAAAAAGTAAAATTAAACTTAAAATTTCATCCTTAATAAGAATAATTTTCTTTTAGAAACACTCAGTAAAATTTAAAAGTAGTAAACATATTTGCTTTTTATGCACTTTTCGATAGTTACGTCATCAGAGAAAGTTGAAAAGAAGAAAGCTTTACAGAGACAATTGTTATATGGAATTATTTATATAATGTATGAATTTAGGTTTAGAATAATAAAGTTTTTCAAAAAAATGCGCATAAAGCAAATTCCTAAATTAATTAAATTAAAACTTCTTAATGAGAAATCATAATAATTTTTCTTTTTTATATTGTTTATTGGGTGATTTTTTAAATTTCATTAAAAATAATTACATGATTTACTAATCAATCTATATAATCAAAGTAATTGTAGAAAAATGTACTTTGGTTCTTTGTAAATTGATTCTATATTTTACAAATTTAAATTATTGATAAAATTCAATATTAAAAATACTGAGAAGCTGGTATTTATCTTAAATTCATTCAATTCAAGCCAGTAATCTCCGTTCAAAGCTAACGTAATGTGCTTATCTATATCTTCTCAAAAGTCCATTTACTTGAATAAATGGCATCCTCTATTTAATAATTCAATCGTAATTTTATTTTATTTTTTGTTTATATGAATAAAAGTTTTAAATCATTCATTTAATTAAGTTAAAAGTTAAATTGATTTGAAAGAATTCATTAAAAATATTAAAATACTTTATCAATTTCTCCATTTCCTTCCGAATTTTTTTTTTTTTCATATTTTTATGAATTCAATTTTTTTTTAAAGAATCATTAATATGTATCATATTATACGTTGACCAGTATAATTTTATACTGCAAATTTAAATTAATTTAAAGACTTTGATATTTTAAGAAGGTATTTTTTTCAATGGATTTAATGAGATGTGATTTAATATACATACATATAATATTAGAAAAAATTACATTTATTTCCTATTTTATTTATAAAGGGAGGTTCTACAGCTTTGCCCTTTTCATCAAAGAGCCAGGCAGCATTTTGTCAATTTTTACTTGAATCCGTTCGAAATAAATAAATGTATTTAGTGCATTGAAACCAATGGACACTCCAAGTTTAGCCGGAAGGTATTTATTTTCTGGTGTTTCTTTGGTGTACTCAGCGATCTGGTGTTTAATGTCGGGTGTCATTTAATCGTTTGTTAACAGCCACTGCTTGGCAAGGTGGTATGAGCCAACTACTTCAGAGTGGTGGGAGGTAATTATTCATGGTAGTGCTGAGTGGAGGGTACGTTGAGTCGGTGGGTTGTGCACCCCGTGGACCCCGGGTTCATTGGGCTGGTGCTCTGGACCAGCGCCAGCCTCGATCGACCCTCCGCCCTGCCGGGGGCTGCAGTCACCCCCTTTACTCACGATGACCAGCCACGAGACCGCATTACGCGGGTTAGAGACCTCACATTCCCTCCCTCTACTTCATAGATATCTACCAATTCCATTCATATATAATATACTTATTCATATAAAAATAAATTCATTAGTTAAAGACAATTCCAATCATATATCTGATAAATAAATAAATAAAACTATTAAAAATTCAATCTACATTACTACATTATTATATTATTATTAGATTAGTAGAATGTACTTCAAAAAAAAAAAATTAAATTTATTTATTTATTTATAAATATTCATCATTATTTTTCCCAGGTCAGTTATAATTGTCAAAATTCATAATAATTTTTAAAACTAAAAAAAAATGAACTATAATAGTATATGATAAACCTATCTTGAAAAAAAAACAATCGATTATTTTCCATTGAATTGATTAATCTTTCATTCATCAAATGTCCATAAATGTCAAAAGCACTTTCATTAATAACTGACTTTGTACGTTAGATATTTTATAATACTCAATTTAAGACAATGTTAATAAAATGAAAAAAAATATACCTATAATTTGTTATAGAAGTTACAAGTAGTGAATGTATTATGTACTTTTTTATATAATAAATTAAAGAATGATTCAAAATTATTGATTTACCTACTTGTTATAGGAATGTAAAAATTTTATAATTTTTAACCGTACCTTTTCATTTTTACTTTAAATAGAATAAATATATTATGAATAAATCTTTTGACTATTAAATCTGTCAGAGATTTCGGCTAACCAATGGAAAATTCGTTTTGCTGATTTAAGCGTTATATTCTTTTTTTCCTTATTTAAATCCTTTTTTCATATATTATATACTTTATGAATGTAATATACTAATACCTATTACTTAAAATGGTAACATTTTCCCTCATGAAAGATATGATTCATTTTTCAGATTTATTATATATTTAGTTTATAATTTGCTTGTGGCGATATACTGTACAATGGTTACTAATATTTTTATTCTCCATTAATTAAATTCAATAATATACCTTTTCTTGTTTTTATGCATCCACTAGTATTATCTACCTTAATTCGAGTCTAAAATCACATAATCATATAATAATACAATATCTCTTCCATTATAATCCATAATATTATTCGTATTCACTCTCATATGCGTCATATTATGCTATTAAATATTTATTTATAGGAATGCAAATGGATTTTGTTCAAATTCTGTTCATCTAAAACACTCACTATGCAGAAAGCTGTGGGAATTTAATGGATATATAATAGATTGCTTTCAATCCCTGGTTCAACTTAGATTGTGAATTTAGTTCATAATATCAATTAAAATTCACAGAATAGATCTACTTATGAATATTATTTAAATTAACTTTAGCTTAATCTGTGAAATTGATTTTAATTAATTTTAGTTTAATTTTATTTATAATTGATAAAATTTAATTTAATATACTTTCATTTATAATATATTTTATTTAAATAAATATAAAAAATAAAGGATGAATAAAACTATAGCTCAATGTCTCGATAACTTATTATAATCTATCTATATATATATAAAAGGCAATGTCTGTGTGTCTGTCTGTGTTATTGTTTTGTGTTTTGTACATATATATATGTAAAATAAAGAACAAACAGAAATAAGAAAATAAATTTTAATTAATATTATTTATAAAAAAAAATAATGTTCATAAACTTAGAATATTAATTATTTAATTAATTAAAATCTACTTAAATAAATGCAAAGAGCCACAAATATATTAGTAAATATATAAATAATAATATGAAATACTCAATAAATCTTACTTATTATACTAGGAAAATTTGTTGTTGATTAAATTAAAATATATTTTCCAAGAAAACAAATATATGTCTTATCTACTTATACTGATTGAAACAAAATGGATGAAAACCTTTTACATACAGACTTTCAACCAAATACTATGTATCACTCGGGGGTACAGGGGGCGGACCCCCCGTCTAGGTGTGAAGAGCGCCTGGAAGGCGCTCGGAGCAGCTAGTAATAAATAAATTATTAATAATTATTCAAATATCTATATGATACACAAAAATATGAAAAATTAATGTCGTTGGAAATAAAAGATCGACCTAACCAGATCAATCAAAATTAAATAAGTTGACCTGTGGCCAGGTCCGAACTGACCGACGGTTTGAAGTAAATTAATTTCCAGCTACAGAAACAATTTCAAATAATTTTAATATATCTATTAATGTAATAAAAACAGATATAGATATAACATAAATATTTTTAATTTTATTTTATTTATAATATATAAGAGATGGTTGTGACGTCATGAAGTGCTGGGTGACGTCATATAATTTTAAATTAAGAAAAAACTAATGAAGATGATTTTTCTCGAGGATAAAATCAATACAAAGTGCATAACACGTGGAGATATGTCCTCACGTGAAATTTGATATTGAAAATAACCCTTCCCTCTTCCTCTCTTCGATCGCTAATACTACCACTTCAGGTTTCCAGATTTGCACCAAAAGTTAATCAATTCATCATACTGATGCATTAAGTAAATATACCGAATTTCATCAAAATCCGTTGAGCCGTTCAAGCTGTACACATCTATACGGACGGACAGACAGACATCATGCTAAAAATACTTTTTTCTGTTAAGAAAATGCTTGATTCGTGAAGATATGTAAAAATCTCAACATGTGAAATTTGGCGTGAAAACAATACCTCCCTTACTATCGTCGGTCGTTAAAAAAAGAGCTGGAGTTAATTAGTGAGGTCTATTAATAATTAAATTATAATTTTATTAGAACCCTCACTTACACTAGGAAAGGTAGAACGTCTTTCTGACTATTGTGTTCGCACTTACACACCAACACCGAGGGACTAATAATTCAAATTATCAAGTTAATAATAGCCCCTGATATCAAGGCAACCCACAGTACTCGCTTCCAAATTAAAATTTTTAAATCTAGCTAATATACTATATATTTTTTAATAATATAATTAATGTTCTCATAGTAAATAAATTAATATTGTTTTGTTTTGATATTATAAGGATTATTTTATTGTATTATATATATATATTCAACTAAAGCTATTTAAAATTTAAATTTAATGAGCAATGATGTAAATATTTTGATGTATCAATAAATACAACTAATTAATACTTTAGAGAAAATATATTAATAGGAGAAGCACACAGTAAATGGATTAAATTGTTTAAATATTTATAATAATATAAAAATCATTCCATAATGCGGGTAAATATGAAAAAGTAATCTTTTAAACTAACTAATAATATATTTATTTGAAATTGAAATTGAAAATGATATGAAAAATTTTAATCAAATTATTAAATAAAATTAATACCTTTAATACTAATCAATATTCAAAATTATTAAATAGAAATAAATGTTTTTTTAATCATTCAAAAATTAATATAAATCGTTACAAATGATATGGGATATGTTTAACATTTATCAATTTCCCCCAATTGAATGATTAAATTTAAGCTGAAGAATAACTATTTAAAATCGATGGTCAAATTTCAACAGAAATTTGTAATTTACCTCATAAAAAATTAATCACGTCCATCCACTGATACTTTCAGTTATATTTTAAAATATTATATTTAATCTTTTCAAATATATATAAATATATATTTAAATTTTTAATCGGATAACAATATTATAGATTCAATAATTTTAATATTGTTTAATATTATTTTATATATATTTTATATATATATATATATATTATGCATGTGTAGGTATATACATAGTATACTTACTTTTTTTTATTATAACATTTTTATATATATATTATTAATTATTATATCATCAAAAATATTAAGTTTAATTAATTTTTTTTTTCAATTAGATAATTACAAATTATAAAATAAAATAAAAAAAAATTCTAGTTGGGTTTGAAATTGATTGAATTCAATGGATACATTTATTGGTCGTTTTATTGGAATTGAAGGGTACGGATAGCAAACTCAAGTAGGTGGTATATATAAATAAAAATTGAATATCTGTTGAGGTGAGCAATCAAATAGAAAGGAGAGCGAGGAGGCGGCCGAATGGTCGCCCTAGGAACGATTGGGTTGCCTGTATCTCAACATCCAGGAATGGGGAAAAATCGATTGAGTGGTTTTCTCAAGAAATTGGCACCTGATGACTGGGAGCTGACGCCGGCGATATTGCTGATGACAGCTGACCAGAATATTTGACCCTCCTTTGCTATTGAATAGAAGACGGTGGATTAAAATTGCGATGGGAGGTAAACGTGTGGAAGCCAAGACGAAAAGAAGCTGTAAAAGAAAAATCCTTCTGTGAAATTCAGTCAGCCTAGCGATACTCTCATACATTCCATAGAAGTGATGACTACCAAATGGCTTTTCTTCTTTTACTATTTAATCCTCGCCTCTTGGAACTCTCATTTTCTCATACACTAAAAAACGGAAATGTGATAAAATATGAAAAGTTTTAACTTTTAATAAATCATGATTTAGATTAAATAATTTTTGATTAAAATAATAAAATATGTTTGAATTAAAAGAAATTAATTAATTAAAATATATATATAAATAATATAAAATAATGATAAATCAGGCCTGGCCAACTCAAATTACTCCATGGGCCTCTTTGATTAGGAGCAATGCTACAGAGGCCGCATTTTAGGGAAACGAATTTAAATTTTACAATTTTTATCAAAAAACACTTTTAATACTTTCTTGATGCTTAATGTTTAATGTTTTTATTTATTATTTTTCGGCTACTTTTTTTTAAATAAAAATAATAATAACAATTTAAAATAAAAAAAATATATTCTCTAATAATTACTATTATTTCTAACTTTTTTCTTCCTAATTATGGAATCAAACATCATTATAGTTATTATTAATCAATACACATCTAGTTTAAATTGTTTATGAATTAGGATGAAATTTGTTTAAAAAATTAACAACCACCATAATTTCATTCTATCAAATTGTATGTATAATTGTGAGGGGTTAAATAAACTTCAAATCATAGATTAAATCATATAAAATAAAATATAATACTTTTAATATTACTTTTATGGTAAAAATTCAATAAAGATTCATTGAATTGAAATATTCTATTTTTGTTTTTGATAAAATAAAATTTTCAAACAAATCCTTTTTATCGAAAATTTCAATCAAAATAGAATAAGAAAAAGCTAATTTTAATTAAAGTAACATTTTATAATAGAGATTAATATGTTTTTTTTTAATATCACTGAAATATGAAATTTCAGTTCAGTCATTAAAATATTCTATTGTAAAATATTTAAAATTTTACATATTATATATTTACCGACCGACGATAGTAAGGGAGGTATTGTTTTCACACCAAATTTCACATGTGGAGATTTTTACATATCTTCACGAATCATACATTTTCTTAACAGAAAAAAGTATTTTTAGCATGATGTCTGTCCGTCCGTCTGTCCGTCCGTATAGATGTGTACAGCCTGAACGGCTTAACGGATTTTGATGAAATTTGGTATATTTACTTAATGCATCAGTGGGATGAATTGATCAACTTTTGGTGCAATTCCGGAAACCGGAAGTGGTAGTATTAGCGATCGACGATAAGAAGGGAAGGGTTATTTTCGCACCAAATTTCACATAAGGAGAATTTTTTACATATCACCACGAATGTATTGGTTTTATCCTCGGGAAAAATCATCTTCATTATGTTTTTCTTAATTTAAAATTATATGACGTCACCCAGCCCTTCATGACGTCACAGCCTCGGGTAACGCCGGCAACGACGGCTACCTCAGCTATATATTATAAATAAAATGAAATTAAAAATATTTATGTTATATGCCTATCTGTTTTTTATTACATTAATAGATATATTAAAATTATTTGAAATTGTTTCTGTAGCTGGAAATTAATTTATTTCAAACCGTCGGTCGGTTCGGACCTGGCCACAGGTCAACTTATTTTATATTATATATATATATGATATTTAGAATATGATCTTGATAGTTTGATTTATATAGACAGGTGTTTTTAATGTAGAACGCATCAAATGGAATTAAATTTGTTTTCATTATATATTTTATATAAACAATATCCAGGAGTGGCTTAAAGTAGCAAACATAATATTATAAGCATTGCCTGGAGCGCTTTATACAACGGTGAAATGAATATTAAAAATTATAAAAAAAATAAGTAAAAAAAAAAAAATTAAAATAAAATTGAAAATATGCAAATTTAAATATTAAAATGTTTGCTTCTTTGGTGCTATACAATGCTCTAACTTTTATAATATATTATACATGCTTTAATTTTATGATATTCTAATTTACAATATATATATATATTTCACAACCCATTTAATTTCCTTTTAAATTATTTTCTCTTTTTCTAATTTTCAGTTTTGGATAATAATACTGATTGCTATACCTAATTTAATAATATTTATATTTGATTTTATAATATTTTGTTTTTTCATAATATCATAATACTATATATATATATATATATATATATATATATATATACTACATATTTGTATTCAAGAATCAATTGAGGATTAAAAATCGAAAATACTTTTTACGATATTAATAATCATTGGAATTTTTTCGGAATTCATTTGAGAAATAATTTATTAGAGTTTGAATGTATAAAATTGGTATTCTTAATTAGAACTGGAAATAAACTTTACTTTTTTTTGTCATTCTAAAATTACTTTTATAGAAGGAAGGAGAATAATTGAGTACAATATTAAAATTAAACCACTGGTGGAATTTGATTTGAAATAAAATGAAATAGATGCTTATAGATATAAAGTGGAAATTAAAAATTGAACACTTTCAGCAATTTTATTATTTATCGCCCATTCCTACAGCTATCTCTAACCAACATTCTACCATTTACTTCAAATTAAACCTTGAAAAACAAATGAAAAAGAAATATAATATATTATATTATATTTTATTAAATTTTAAAATATTATCGATATCTATTTTACTAATAAATGCTGTTAAAACCACACCTTTAATGGTTCATATATACATTTGATATGTGATAAAAAGAATATTAAAAAATAAGATAATAATTTAATTAAATGATGAAATATCATTAAAGGATTAAAAAAGATGCTAATATTATTATTACTATTATCTATAGCAGTGATTCTCAACCACTGTGCCGCGACACTTTAGTATGCCGCGAGATTATGAGGCTCTTAAACATTTCCGACTTTTTTCCTAATTTTTTTTTTTTTAAACAAAAGGTAAACCGTTTTTGGGACCACTTTTTTCAATATGGTGAACTTATCTTTTTCTTTGTGCGCCGAAAATTTTTAAACCGTTAAGTGTGTGCCGCGGTAAAAAAAAATGGATGAGAATCACTGAACTATAGTATAGGATTATTTCATCCAGAAGTTAATGTGGGAGAATAGTATTATCAAATGATTTTTATTATTTTATGATTTAGAACAGGGGTTAGCAGACTTTTTTAGGAAAGGGCCATGTATAAAAATTTTCAATAGCTGGGGGCCAGACATGTTAGAATCTTTATTTTACTGTCCTAACGAAGAATCTAATAAACTTTTGTTACTATAAATTTTTTATTATATATACAAAATATGTATTAATAATAACATATATGTATAATATATATGTTAGGGTAAATGTACTTTTACCATTGAATGTGTTCATATCTCAAAAAGCTAGGAGAAAGTGAACAGAATATAATGTATATATACATTTCTCAGCAAATGTGTACTCTCATGTTTTGGTAAATGTATACTCTGCCTTCATATTATAAGGAAAGTTGGAATACAAATAAATTGAAAATATTGTAAAAAATAACATTATATTTAATAGAATATATATTATTTTAACATACTTTTCTTTGGTATAAAAGTTAAATTTTATAATAAAGGAACATATACCTAGAAATTACGTAATGGACCAAATGTTTTTTATTTGAACAAAAGAATTGCTATTATGACGAATAAGTTACAAGTCAATAAATATTGGATCAATTTTTATTCTTATTATAATTATATTTCAATAATTATTTTATTTTTAAATAGTTTTATAGGAAATTATTTAAAATATTATTAGTATTTCAATCAAGGATTCATAATATATTTTTTTATTTTTTTATTATTAGCATATAGAAACTTTATAGAGAATATATTCAAAGAAAAGAATTGCAAGAACAGCAAGTACTATGACTTTGAATGGAAGTAACCGGGCGGAATAAGTGGTATTTTTATTGAACTGTAAAAACTTAATATGGATTGTTGATTGAATGAAAATAATTGGTCAGAATATTTCAAATCATCTAGAAATCTTCACAGAAATATTATACATGAGTATAGTTCTAGAGTAGTGATTCTCAACCTGGGCGATCGACATCTTAAACGATTTTGGGGGACGATAAGTTATTTTTGGGGGGCGAAATCATTTTCAACTCTAAAAAACAGGTAAGATGATTTTGCGAACAGGCTTAAACATTTCCGCTTTTTTTTCAATAAGGTTCTAAAAAAAGGGTCAGATGATTTTGCGATCAGGTTCTGAAATTCGATTTTTCAATATGGCTCTAAGTATCACCAAGTATATTAGGGATTATCATCCAATTTTTATCTGTTAAAATTTATAGGGGGGCTAATTATGAAGCCGGCCTTACGAAGTGGGCGTTTGGTCCAAAAAGGTTGAGAAAGGCTATTCTAGAGCAGTGTTTCCCAACCTTTTCATATTCGCGGCACACTGCCGAGAATGAGCATATTTCTGCGACACACCAAAAATTAAGAGGAAGTATATAATTAGGACTTTAGTCATGTTACAGCCTGCCACCGCTTCAAAAATGTTTCCTAATATAATACCTTCTTAGAGATAAACAGAGTAATTCCACAACTATATATTTTTTTAAACGTTTTATTAACATTTTATAGAAATGTTTGGGACCACTGTTCTAGATTAATATTTTTATTTAATTGTCTTTTATAACTTAATATTTCTTTGGAGAATTGACAAGATTAACTAATTTATCATAATTAATAAAAAGAATTTTGATTATTAATAATTTTAAAATCTCATTTGTGTATTGGATATAAATGAATGAATGAATTTTTGATCTTGGATTTTTTTTATATCTAACTGTTTGAGTTGATTAATTTTAGAATCCATAAATTGATCCTCTTACATATGAATATATACTAAGATAATTTCAAATATTTCATTTTTTATACTCTTGTTTTGATATATAGCCCTTGAGTTTCTTGTGAAATTGAATAAAATATGCTGATTGCATTTAGTGATGGAATATCATTTTTTTTTAACCCGGAAACGGAAATTGAATGGCAAATCTAATCGCGAAATTGCCTGGCCTCTTCTATACAAGAAATGTATTGTTATGAATTACAATTTATCCAGAGAGATTCTTGATATAGAACCTATATTGAGGCTGATGTCCCTATTAAAAGATATCAGGCCATAGCAATAAAGCTTGCTATCAGTTTACGCTATAAATAAATAAATAAATTTAACTTCACTACCGTCCAATGTCCTTTTTTTATTGACATTTTATTTTTCATATTTCAAACGAGTGGTTCGATTTGACCATCGCCTAAATTAATTATCCGTATTTAAATCCCTTTTAGTGCATGTTGACGCCTATTTTTTCTCTCATTCATTCATTCAGCATATAAAATGGTATTTACTAGCTGAATTTTTCACTTTTATTAGTTTTTCTTTATAGTTATATATTCAGAGAAAAGCATCATTCACAATAGAAATGTATTTTTATTTATTTGTTTTTTCTGTAGAGAATGTGTATATTTTACTCATTTAAATAAAACTCAGCTTTATAATAATAATAATCATTTGTCTTCAATCGATTGAAATTATAATTAATTTAAATTCTGAATTTAATTATTTTTCATTGAATCATCATCGAAAAAAATATTTACAAGCATTTCTTAAACATATTCTTAAAAATATATAGTAAAATGTATATTTGAATATATTTGATTTTTTTAAAAGAATTTTAAAAACGATTTAATTTTAAAAAATCTCGAGTGTCTCCACTTTACTATCTCGCAAATTTGAATTGGATTAATTAATATATATTATATTTAAATTAAATTTAATTAATTATAAATTAAAATTAATAAATATATATTATACCAGCGCATTTTTGGCTCTATGTTGGTGGAACCACGTCACGGGCTGGCGCGCGATTTGCAGTCGTGTTAAATAAGTTGACCTGTGGCCAGGTCCGAACCGACCCTCTGTTTGAAATAAATTAATTTCCAGCTACAGAAACAATTTCAAATAATTTTAATATATCTATTAATGTAATAAAAAACAGATATGGATACATAAATAATAAATATAAACATTTTTAATTTTATTTTATTTATAATATATATGCAAGACCAGGCTGTGACGTCATGAATGGCTGGATGACGTCATATAATTTTAAATCAAGAAAAAACTAATAAATATGATTTTTCTCGAGGATAAAACCAATACAAATTCGTGGTGATATATAAAAAAATCTCCTTTGGTGTGAAAATAACCCTTTCCTTCCTATCGTCGATCGCTAATACTACCACTTCCGGTTTCCGGAATTGCACCAAAAGTTGATCAATTCATCCCACTGATGCATTAAGTAAATATACCAAATTTCATCAAAATCGGTTGAGCCGTTTAGGCTGTACACATCTATACGGACGGACGGACGGACAGACGGACAGACAGACGGACGGACAGACATCATGCTAAAAATACTTTTTTCTGTTAAGAAAATGCATGATTCGTGGAGATATGTAAAAATCTCCACATGTGAAATTTGGTGTGAAAACAATACCTCCCTTACTATCGTCGGTCGGTAAAAATTAATTCCGGTACTTTCAGCAATTCAATCAAGCTGAAATTCTATATATATAGCAGTTTTATACAATTTTTTATCATGTGAAAAACTATCAAATATATATCTTTATTTTTACGGTCACTTTAATAAAAATGAAAACATGGAGGTAATGACCCTCTCCCGGATGAGCTACATTTCTCAAAAGTTGATAGAAAACTACGAGTTTTGAATAATGCCAGTGTAGCAAATTTCATTATTCTAGTTCAAACCGTTTTTGCTTAATCTTGTCTACCCCCCCCCCCCTCCACACACACAACACAGAGAGACAGACATTTTTCTCAACCTTAGTGAAAGTGATTCAGTCAGGAACCTTCAAAATATATAAAAACATCAAAATCTCGACATTGAAAATTTTCGTGATCGCAATACTATCTCTGGTTAAAATAAACAAACAAAAAATTATTTTGTATTTATTGATTTTAAATTATTTTTGAAATATTTTTCTCAATTTTTCTAAATTAAACATTTTCTCAAAACAAATATGTTCATTAATTTTAATTTCTTATCTTAATTGATTGTTGAAAAACATAAAGGTAATCTTTTAGTAATTACAGGTAAAAGCTTATTAAACTATTTATATTCTTATTATCATAAAATTAATGGAATATATTTTTAATTGTTTTCTTCCTAAGTTTGCCATCTTTGTATGGAAGGGTGTTGTGCATGAACGTGGAGAACTCGCAACGAGTTGTTCATATTTTTTGTGGTGATAAATTGCTAAGCTGTTGCGTGGCCAATTTAATTGAGGTGGAGTTAATTGAATGAGCTCGCCCAGAGAGTGTTTAATTATTAATATTCCATTTTCTGCTTTGTTCCAATTTTCGACTTGATGTTTTTTTTTTCTAAAATTAACACTCTTAATAAAACATTGTGTTAGATAGAGAATAAAATAATTACCAAACACCAAAAGGGTAGCAATTCAAATGTACCAGCTGATGCAAAACATTCCTCTAATTATAAGTGCCATTTTGTTTTTGTTTTTTTTTTTTTCTTTTTGTTTTTAATGAATTTTAGTTTTGTCTAAAGATAATATTCGTGTTTTTAAATTTTTTTCTTTTTCTTTATGAGAGATTTTATTTGATGCTCTGTTATATTACGACACCGGATTTCGTTTCTAGAGAATCCAGATGCGCCCAAAAAAAGAAGAAAAAGTAGAAAAGAAAAAGAAATATTATCCAACTTGTTTGTATATAGATAAAATTTATCTAATCTGCCTAAAGAAAGGACAAAGAATAGTTGGATAAATAAATATTGCAAATAAGATGCGAAAAAGAAAAAGCTGAAATCTTATTATTTAAATTCATTGTTGAGATAATTTTAAAGTATATCTATATTAAAGAGTATATCTAATATATATGGGGAGAAGGGGGAAGATTTTGTTAATAACAATTTTTAACAAAAAATAAAATAAAATATTCATTTTTTTTTTAAATTCACCAGGTGTTTTTTCTAACTGCCAAATATTTTCAACTAAAGAAAGCAAATACACTTTGTCAACATTGTTTGTTACTATCTCGCCAGAGATAGTATTGCGATCACGAAAATTTTCGATGTCGAGATTTTGATGTTGTTATATGTTTTAAAGGTCCCTGAGGCATTTTCACTAAGGTTGAGAAAAATGTGTGTGTGTGTATATATATGTATGTGGGTCTGTAGACAAGATTACGCAAAACGGTTTGAGCTAGAATAATGCAATTTGGTACACGGGCATCATTCAAAATTTGTAGTTTTCTATCAACTTTTGAGAAATGTAGCTCATCCGGGAGAGGGTCATTACCTTTCAAGTTTTCATTTTTTTCCCTCTAAATTGACAGTAAAAATAAAGATGTATGTTTGTTAGTTTTTCATATGATTAAAAATTGTATAAAACTGCTATATTTAGAATTTCAGCTTGATTGGATTGCTGAAAGTACCGGAATTAATTTTTTTAAATTTTTTAACACGTTGACTGCCAATCACGCGCCAGCTCGTGACGTGGTGGCATCAATAAAGAGCCAAACATGCACTGATTTAATAAATATTATTTATTAATTTTAATTTATAATTTATAATTAATTAAATTTAATTTAAATATAATATATATTAATTAATCCAATTCAAATTTGCGAGACAGTCGAGTAGTAGACAAAATCGCTGGATGTTGACAATAAATTTTCTAAATATGTGAGACTGATTTTTAATATTTTTAAGACCCAATTAAACAACAGTTTAGAAGAAATGCCTTGAAAGTATAAAATAGTTCAAAATTATTCCAGAAACAAAAACAGTTTTCACAATCATCCGCTACACAATTGGTAACCATGCTAATTTCTCAGATTTTTTCTTTTATAATGATCTAATAGCGCTGATCTAAACAAAAATAGTTTTCATGTGTAAAAAAATAAACATTTTTAATTTATATAATTTTGATTTAATCCTTTGATTAAAAAAAAATATTTTTTTTTTTAGAATTTAACAAAAAAGAAAAAAAATCTCAGCAAAGTTCGAAACAATTTTTTTTTCTTGCTATATAATAATATTTAATGAACGATCATTTAAGGAATAATATTATTTTATATGGGAAAAGTTAAACAGTAATAAATCAATATTATCTAATATTGTTTTAAATATCTTTTTAACATTTTTGTTAATCAAACACACAAATACAAACACTGCAAATCTCGCGCCTGCACGTGACGTGGTGCCATCAACAAAGAGCCAAACACTTGCTGGTTTAATAAATATTTATTTATTTTAATTTATAATTTATAATTAATTTTATTTTTAATTTAGATATAATATATGTTATTTAATCCAATTCAAATTGCGAGATAGTCGAGTGGAGACAATCCAGATATTTTTTACTAAAAAACCTACATATTAATGTACTTTTCAACAATATAATAGAAAATAAAAAGTAACAATAAATTTTTCATTTCGAATTCTATCTGAGATAAAAAGTCAAATTTAGAATTTCTATTCTGCAATTTTTATCAGGGCTTCGAACCGTTATTTTTTTCGTTTCGGTTTTCGTTCCGGTTCAATAAAAAAAAAATATCAGTTCGGTTCCGGTTTTCGTTCCAGCAAAAATAACGGTTTTTTTCGGTTTTCGGTTTTCGGTTCAGCTCCGATTAATTAATTTTAAAGACCTTTTATTTGTATTAGAAATTTAGGACGGGGTATGCCGAGTCTGCCATAAATATATAAAAATATTTCTTGCTACCACCCTAAATCATACTACGTGAATTGATACAATATAATATAAATAATAATAATTAATTAAAGGTATAATAATTAGAAGTATATAATATAAGATGTTAATATAATTTATTAAACGAAACAAATAAGTATGAATATTTTTTTACATCCTTCTACTTTCAAACACTCAACAAACGAAACAAATTCGTATATTTAATGTTAAAGTATACAGGATTCTTGGATATATTTACTTATAATTATAACTAGAATTATAAAAGATGAAAAATATACCTCTAATTATTAAAATATCTTCTAATATATTTTCATTTAAACTATTTCTATTGTCTCGTAAAATAAACTTTAAACCAGAGAAAGCTCTTTCAACACTAACTTGTGTTGCAGTATCTCCTAAAACCACCATTACAATTTTGTTAAAATGAGGATATGTATTTTTATTTTCCTCCCAAAATTCTAAAATAAGTTTTTTACTGTCTAATCTTCGTACTTGGTCAAAGGTATTCAATATTTGTTTAAATTTATTTAATAATTTTATTTATATTTATGAATCATTTTCTTTATATCAATACATAACCCTGTAACAAATGGAATAAATAATTTAAAAAATTAATACTATCATTAAATCAAAATATCAGTATTAAACAAACGATGAAAACATTAAATTCTGTATTGCGACTACGAGACGCTGCCAATACAACCGAAGGGAGAGTATGACTAGGACACTAATTTTTGAAACAAAGTTTTTAGCGACACCATGCAGTGCGAGGCATAACTAATTGAAAAAAATTCGGGCTTGGGTGTTGCCAAAACACCTCTTCTGGCAACTCTGGATTGAACACGTACTGAACTGAAATAAACCGATATTATTTTTTTCGGTTCAGCTCCGGTTTTCGTTCCGACAAAAATACCGGTTTTTTTCGGTTTTCGGTTTTCGGTTCAGTTCCGGTTCGAAGCCCTGATTTTTATTATATAAAAATCTTAAAATAATATGATTAATCATTAGCTATTATAACAATCTTTTATTTGAGAAGAAATCAATTTTGAATAAAATTGCCCTAACATCTATATAATATTGATTTTGCAATAAAAATAAAATAAACTAAAAATTTGTTTTTAATATCTAAAATAAATTTTATTAATTTTGAAAATAGTGTATATGATTGCATATTTTAATAATAAAAAATGTTATTTCTTATGAAATACTACTTTAGATGAGTTATATGAATAAAACTTTCCAGCCATTTTTGCAATAAAAAAAACAACAACTTTTGATTCACATAAATTTAGAATAAATTTTTTCATGTCTTTTGTATGTCATTATAATTTAAAAGATTATTTTAATGTGTTTTCTTTCATGTCAAAATTAAAAATAGAATTTTCGTAAATTAAATTATCCTAAAACAAAATTCAAAAAATAAAGTGACATTCTATTTTCTTGAAGTGAATTTCTTTAAAGAAATAAATTAAATATTCGTAAATTAACTTAAACTTTTTACAAAATTATTAATTGAGAATAAATTGTATGTATAGGTAAAAATTATATCTTTTTACCGACCGACGATAGTAAGGGAGGTATTGTTTTTTCTACTTGAAATTTATGATTTTGTGCTATTATAATGGAAGTATTGATATACAAAATATTAAGAATGTTGCTAAAGATGAATTTAATTAAATGATGTTTTCCAAATAACATCTCATGAATATTAAAGGTTAACTTGAAAGTAAAACCATTCTAAGGGATACTTTATTGAATACATAGTAACCTTTCTCCCCTCCTCCTCACCACATGTGTGCTTATAAACTCATTAGGAAAATACCATTTTATAAATAAATAAATTCTAACATTAAAAAAGAATAAATTCATTTTCATTATCAGACAATAAAAATCTAAAAAAGATTTTATTTTATCTATTTCTGTGGCTCTTTAAAATTTGAAAGTTCTCCGACCCAGCAACTACATTTCTCTAAACGTCCCAATTTTCGTCCAAATTCAATTCTCTCCCAATTCCCTGACGTTCCTCTTTACAATATCTTACCAATTGGTCACTTCCCAATTCTTTTCCCCATAAACAAGTTTCAAGTCAGTCTTTTCTCTCCCATCGCAACTTTTTCGATTTTATGGCCCAAAGTATGTTTAGAGATGGAAAAGGTCATCTAATTCGTTTTAAAGCAATTTCTGCCATTCAATCCTCCCTTCTATATCTAGTCTATATCTATATGCTACGAAAAACTCTATAAAATTTTTCTAATACTTTGAATAACTCTTTTTATTAAATGAAATCCTAACTGTATAAAATATTTCTTTTTTATCAATAAATTAAGTAATAAAATTTCTCAGGACTCAAATCATAATCTCATCTAATGAAAATGGATTGATTGGCTTGACATAGTATAAATTTTTTTTATTGACTGATAACAATTTATTAAAATGTTGTAATAAAATTTTTTGATTTATAATTTATCGTTTACTTTTTGGATTGAGTATCGGTAAAAAGAAAAAAAAAAGACTTGACAGATTGTCAGAGAGATGGTGATTAATAATATAAAATAATCATTATTTTGTTACTTATCAAAAAGTTTATCGTTTTCTTCTTTAATTTCATAAAACTTACAACTTAATATAAACAAATTGATTGCGATTATGATATAAAAAGAGTCTTCACTATGATTATATATTTAATCATAAATTATAATTTTTATAAAACTCAATTATTCAGACTTTTTAGATATTAGTATCTTCTTAAGATGCCGTCTCCCTTTCGGAGTTTGGCTATCATCATGACTAGGATAGCCTTAGCCCAGCCATGACGATTTTTCTTGGGAATGTTAATGCGGTGGTTTCCCGTTGCCTTCCGCATTTGTAGAACCAGGAACTGACAGTTCCTATAGCCGGAGGCAGCTGATGTTAAATTGAATTTTATTAGAAAAATTTGTTCTTATTTGGAATCGAAAGCCGACTTCTTGTGTAGAAAATTGTTACGCTACAATCTCGGCTAGCTGCCTCCTAGATTTTAGTATATTTACTGTATCAATGAAATAACTAATTATTTTTTTAATTCTTACAAAATTTACTATCACTAGAAAGATATAAATTAATTTTTATAAATTTTATAAAACAATTTTTGAATGTTGTTTTCTTTAAATAATCAAATTTATATATATAAAAAAATCTAATTTATTATTGACGTTCTTTATTTATTTTCTTATGGATTATGATTGAACAAAATGGCTTCAATTTTCTACTAAATCCCTGATCCTTTAATAAATTCAATTAAATTTGTTATAATCCGAGTCCTGAAGATTACTTCGATTGGGAAGAGGGAAAAAACGCTTCCCATCACGAAAATCCTACTCAAGGCTGAGTTGAAAGTTCATAAAAACTCATCAATGCCCGTATTCATTACTTTTAAGAAGATTATTTCATTGATCCTAATTCTCTGTTCCGTTAAAGCATTATAACGCCTGAAAAACATTTCAGATCTCTCAGGTTGATTACTTACAAAGTTCCCCCAAACTCCAAAATAATGTTCAATTGTAATTTTATATTTAATTATTATTTTTTATTTAATTTTTATTTTTATTTTTAATTCTTTATTATAATATTATATTAAAATAAAATAAACTACAATTTTATCAATTAAATTTAACTCTTAAAAATATACTTAATTATGTATTTTAATGTGATTTAAATTTTTAAATTATTTTTGATATTATACAATATGATATTATAATATATTTAAAAAAAAATTAATTAATTAATTAGTTTAAATAAATTATTTTAATTATTATAAAACATTACCAAAATTTTGGTTATTCTAAACAGATAAATTATATAATCAAAGAATTCTTAATAAAATTTAAGTTGGAATTTTTCAAGAATGAAAAACTTTTATTACTTAAAATTTTTATATTATAAAGATTTTTTACCTTTTACTGATCTGAAAAGAATGTTTTAACCACTCGAGTTAGTTAGTTGCTTCGTTACACTTTTGAATGTTCACATTTCCTTGCACACTTGCTCCTATATTTCATTCCATTAAGGGGGGCTTTATGATATTAGTACATAAGCTCAAAATATATTAAACTAGAACGAATAATGTAAATGATAATATGTCCTTATGTTTAAATTAAAAAAAATGTATTATAAATTCATCAATTTAAAAATTTTTAAATATATGAAACCTTTATTTATATATTCTTGATTGAATATAAAAATAATTTATTTTTATATTCGTTGTTTTTGATTTTAATTTATTTATACCTGTTTAATTATTAATCAATTCTGACCCGAATTTCAATGAGCCCTTTTGGCATACAAACACATAAACTGATTTAATTTCATAATTTTAAAGAATTTATATTAAAAAAAAATGAGATTTTTTTATGAGTATTAATTTAATTAAATATTTGAAAAATATAAATTAATTATTCGGTTGATTTTTTTATAATTTCAATTTAGAATACTTTTTCATGTGAATATGTGTGTATATTTACATATAAATATAACAATTTATTTATAACTATAATTTTAGGGAGATTTTTTATATTAATATTATATTATATTAATTCTCACCTAAAAATAGAATAAATTAATTTAAATAAATATTTTTTCAATTTAACTGCTGTGTCGTAAATTTTAATATAACTAATATTTATATTTTATTATTAAAGGCCACTTTAGGATACCGACCCCATGACCTTAAATAATTTAGCGGTATTTTTTTGTTTAACACAAACTCAAGTAAAAATATCAATATTTTTTTTTATTTGTGTTTAATTTAATCTAATTTAATGGATTATTACTGATTTTATTATTGATAAAACTAAATATGTTTACACAACTATTTAGATAACTATTTGTCTCTTATCTCTGGGACTTTACGAAACTCGAAAGTTCTTGGCAGCAGTAACCACAATTATCCAAATGTCCTGAACCACTCCAATCCATCTCCTATTTTTTTCCATCTCTCTTACGTCCCTACCTACATTGTCCACCCCATCCTTGTTGTTCCAACTGGTCGCTTCTCAATCTGTTTTTAAAAGTGTTTCCCCTCTTATTGTTGCCCTGTGTCCTGTGTCCATAGCAATCTTCTCGATTTTATTAGTCTAACTAAATCTGGAGATGCATGGAGATGATGCAATTTCTCGAGTTACCCGATTGCAGCCTCACACCCATATAATACAACCGGGAAACTAATTGTTTTATATATTTTAATTTTGATCCCCTTTGACGAGATAAGTCCATTTACTGCATGATAACAGGTGATACCCAATTTCAGCCTAAATTTAAAATTCTTCTCAAACATTATTATCCTTTGTGACTACAGAACTTAAATATTTAAATTTTTTTATATTTTCAAATTCTACGTTAAGACTTTGTGTGATAGTGATATTCTTTTCTTTTTCTAAATATTTTGTCTTCTTTATTTTAACGTCTTTTCCTGCGTCGATTAATTTTTCTACTCCATCTTTGTCATAATATCTCCTATCATATTTAAGTCGTCTGCGTAACCTAATAATTGAATTTTTTTTTTGCATAATTAGATTTCCTTCGATTTTTACCCAATTTGTCTAATCTCGTATTCTAATACTAAATTAAATAGAATTGATGATAAAGCGTTTCCTTGTTTTAACCTATTCCGAATTTCGAAAGTTTCTAATAATCGATTCCCGCAATTTGCTCTTCCTTTTCTTCCTCCAAGACAAATCCGAATCATACGTACAATTTTTTTCAAAATTCCCATTAAAATTAAAAAGTTTTCCCTGATCTAATGAGTCATACGCTCCTACTAAAGTCTACGAATAGTTAATAATTCACGTTTTTTTCTAGCAACTGTCTTAGTGATGTTGATCTGCCTTGATATTCTCCTAATATTTCCTCTGCATAAAATAATATTCGAGAGAATCTTATATGATGTTGGCAAAAGGCAAATCTCCCTGTAGTTATTGCAGTCCATTCTATTTCTTTTATTTTAAAGTGGAATGATGTTTGCCCCTGTCATTCTAATGGGATCTTTTTTTTACTACAGTTTGAAAGGAATAACTTGTGCATACACTCTACTAAAGGTAAAGGTTTCGCACTATATTTAATTATTTCTGCAGGTATCCCATCTATTCCCAGTCCTTTATATTAGAGTCAAATTAAAAAAATTTCCCTTGAGTACTAAAATGGTTATAATACCATAAATATATATTTTTAATTAATTATTACATTAATATTCTTCATTTGTATCTCTAATGATTATAAATTAGGTATTTATAAATGTACAGAGAAAAAAAAACTATTATAGAATATTTTTGCTAAATTTCTCTGTAAACAATTTAAGAAGAGTTTTGATTATATAAAAATCATTTGAATGGTTGAATAAAAAAAAAATTGTAAAAATAAAAATGAATGGTCATAACGAGAAAAAAACGTATAAAGTATTAGTTCCGGCAATGGAATAAAATTTTCAATTAGCTGGGATGTTATCAAGTTATCCGGCCTCATAAAAGGGTTTGTTAATTTTGCCTGTGATAATCAATGATTCAAACAGAGACGAGATTCAATCACAACCAACACAAACCCTTTGCAAGCTGACAGATACTACCGATTTCAGCTCTATTTCTCGATTTTACATACAATTTGATTTATCCGTGTGTTTATATGTGTTTACACATATATCTCTACATATGAATAATATATTGATCATCCTTTGACGAACTATATGCATGTATGTTATTTTCTAAATATAATTGATAATCCTTCCAAAATATTGTAGGATTGTATATTTTTCTAAAATACTTTACGATTTAGTATTTAATTTATATGAATAATTAAATCGAATAGAATCTATTATTATTTTATCATTTTTAAAAGCCTTTTCTATATAATTTAAATAAACTTATATTAGAAACAATTTTACTACTATATTTTAATTCTATATAAATGATTTATTATTAATTTTTTTACTTAATTATCAATTTAATTTTTAATTTACCCTATAAATAGGTAAGAAAAAACAATTTATAAATTAAAGAGATTACAGACTTTATTTTATATTTGTTTTTAATTTAAAAAATCATCAATAAGCTAAAACCCCCTTTTATTATTTACCTCTCTTAAAATTAATTTAAGTTTATATACATTTCTGTGGATGTGTGGATTTTCCTCCCCTTACTCACCCGAACAAAGAGCTTAAGGTTGCCTCTACAGTCCATTCTTTTCTCTAAATTTAATGAAGAAAAATATTGAAAATACTGTTAGTTTGTTTTGTTTTAATTTTTTTTTTTTATTTCTTCTAAATAAATTTGATAAAAAAAAATGTAATAACTTAAACAAACATTAAGAATATTAATTAAATATATTTCTTTTATAGAGTTATTTTCAAATTATTTTTTGTAGATACAAAAATAACGAAACAAGATTCAGTAAAAATTTTATTAAAATTACTTATCCAAAAAAAAGCGGAGATTATTGAATAATAAAAAACACATCTAAACTAATAAATACTCATTTATTAATTTGTTTGGAACAATCAATGTCATTTTCTCTATTCAGGAGTAAAATTACAATCGTAAATTGATGATGATAATAATGGATGAACATCCCTAATGGGAATGGACTCTTTTCGTTAGGGTTGTTCAGTAACATTTTAAAGGCCTTTTTTTTATCACCCTTCATAAATTTGTTATATTTTTTTCTTTTCTTTCATTCCTTTCTTTTTTTTTTTTTTGTATGGGAATAATTTTATTATCAAGAAATTTACGACTTGACGCAGCAGCTCTCATCAAATGCGACTAAAAAACACACAAAACATTCAGAACGTTGTTGAAAAGATGAAGAAACGGACGAATCAGCGGAAATCATTTTTCCAGCAATTTCAGCATTTTATTATTAGAATACAAATATTTCAATGTTTATTATAATTTCTCCGTTCAGTTTTTGCATAGAGTTATTTTATTAGGCTGCTGTTTTTTGTTCTTGTTTTGTCTATATAAGTATATATATATGTATTTTTTTTTTGGCTTCTGGCCGATGAAAAAAAGGAAACGATCATTGATTGGTTTCGTCATTAAGAAAGAGATTTAGAATGTAATCCCCAGTGGATCGATTAGGCTTGATTTAAAGACAAAAACCCTAAATTCGATTTCTATATTAATTCAAAAAAAGGAGGAATATTTAGAAAAATTTAGAAAATAAATAAATAAAATGAGAGAAATAATTTATAATGAATATTATATATATGATATATTAAACTCATCAATAATTTTGAGCAGTTTCATATATTGACCACGAACTTTTAAATCTCAAAACTCTTAATTTAAGATGTTTTGTCTGCTTCTCATTTTGAATAATAATTTATGGAAAAATATGGGGCATTCACTCATGCAATGGATAGGAATTTCGGACTCATCAAACAAATAATGAAAACCAAAAAAAAAGTCTTTTTAACAATTCCATTATATTTTAAGTATTTTAACAATTTAATCAAAATATATACTAAGTTAGCCTGAAATTTTGAAATATTGCTATTATTATCATTAATACATATTTTATTTTAAAGGAATAATAATAAATATTATTTTTTTCTTTTGTAAAAAATTGAGTTTAGTAACTTTGCATTTGATTCTTGAAAAGTTTTTTCTTATGAATTACTCATTCACTGTTGTAATGTTTATTTGTTTCAATGTCTACAGATGATTTTTACAGAAAAAATTATACCTAACTTAAAAGTTAACAAGCTCTGAATCAATAATTCTTTTGGACACTACTCGATACTTTCTAATAGACCGTATTGTAGGTATATACAAGTATTTTATATATATATATACCTTTTTATAAAAATAATGAAATAATAAAATATATTTTGACAATAAACAATAAATGTAGTTAGGCCAGATGTGATTGATTAATTTTCATGTTAGGGCATGATGAAGAGTGAGTGGGAGATACGAGATGATGATGCGTGAAGAGATACGTTTTTTTGCTGACACGTTCAAAATGAATGTGTAAAATGAAAATTGCTTCTTTTCATAGCCCACTTTCAGATGATGACAGTGAAAATAAGAAAAAATACAATGTCAAAAATAAATTTTGGTAATATAAAATATTACACTGAGAGTTTGGAACATCAAATGCCTACCTGTAATATTGTTATAAAAAAAATATCGATTTATTCATTAGTAAAACTGTAAATGATATTCTATTTGAAAGTAATTTCCCTCACTAATAAAAAAAAGTAAAATAAAATAAAAATTATTTTAAAAAATTAAGTTATAAAATAATAACATAATGAGACCATGATTCTAAAATCTTAACCATTATAACTTGTACCTTGGTAACTCCGACAATAGAACAAGAACCTCAACAAGAATAGATAGAGGAATAAACATATGCTTCAGAGTTTTACCGTTTGATCGGAATTTTGTTCACAAAATTTTTTCTACACACACACACACATACGTCAACGGGAAAACCACTTTTTGGAATCGGAATGATTTGAAAAGTGGAAATCGTTAAATACTCTATATTGATAGTCTCTCTCAATCGGACTTACAATACCTTTACTTTCGAAAAACTTAGACATTTTTTTTCGATTTTAAATTTACAAATTTCGCCTTTATTTAACCTAAAAAAATACAAAAATACTTAGTCGACATTCTGCTAACTAAATTAATCGACTGCGTGACACTAGCATTAAGGCAAACGTCCAATGAAAATAGAATAACATCTCGGGTGAAAGCAATTTCGAAAACATCACATTATCACGCCATCCTTGCAGAATTTCCTGAAATAACATGTCCAGGATTTGAAAAATTCAACTCAACACCATAATTAAACAACCCTTGGACCGCCTGTATCTTGTCGAACCGTAATGCGTTCAGATGGATTCTTTATCGTCAGATCAGGGGTGTCAATTTGAAGCATATCAGTTTCAAGAATAGATGGATTGATCGCTAAAAATAGCTCTCATGTGTTGCTCCTGGGCAACCCCTCTTCCACTGGTTATGCTTGGCCTAAGAACAACTTTCAAAAAAGACATAAATTCGTCCGCTGCAGAATTAGTCTTTAGCGAACAACTATAAGAATATCCAGAGGAATTCATCACACACCTTCAGCAACTGATATTCCAGTTTTCCTATGTCATCTTAAGAACATTATAGAAAACGTAAGGCCAACAACTATAGCGCACCATACTAACAAGAAAATCTTTATATTCAAAGACTTGGTAATCATTTACATGACGATACAATTCGAGACGAATTACAACCGCCCTTATCCTGTAATCAATGGGGACAACAAAACGAAAACGCACAGAATAAACTTTCGACCGCTTCAAACCGGCCTATATGCTCGCTGAAGATCAAGCGGACCCACCAATCCTATTAAAGTCGAGTAAATAGTAGCAGACGAGCGGAGACATCGCCAGAAGCAGATACACCCACTCTGGGCGCAGGTATCGGTTACCAAAACACTTGAGATCGGAGAAACGGTCTAGGAAGGGGTTAGATGGAGAAGCTCGACCAATCGCGCGCTAGCTTATTATAACCAAAAACGAAGAGATTATGGCAAATGAAAATAATAAAAGCAGGACAACTGGCTGCACGCATCAGTTATCATTCAACCATTATAATAGTAACTTTTAATTAAAGAAAACCTGCAATGAAATATTGTGTAAACCTATACATTTCCTACAAATCATTTCAAAAATAATAATTTTTTTGAATATTTGGGTATTCAATATTTTTCAACTTCTCTCATATAGGATATAGAATGTTGTTGATTTTACAACTATCAGATATCAATTTAGCTCTTAAAAACATTTTATTTTTATTTTTACATTAAAAAGTGAGATCATATTTTATAGGATTTTAAATAATATATATAAATATATATATATATATTATACTGTTATTAAATTGAATTCTGAATAATAATTTTCAATTAAGCACACGTGTTTTGGAAGTTTAATTTTACATTCCCTACTCTTTCTTGGATAAAAACGCTATAAAACAGAGATAAAAAATAAATAAATATATTTAAATAAATATTTCTTTGACAAAGATATATCTTATTTAAAATTCAAATATACATTTAACCACCTTTGGATTGATTAAAATCCGATTATTTTATTAAAAATAAATCTAAAATGACATTTCGTTAATAATAAATTTTCAATTAAAACTAAATTCTAATGTTTGGGAATGCCAAATAAAAAACAAAAACAAAATTAAAAAATAACGCATTTACATAAATTATCCATTATCATTAGCTTTCGTGTTGCATTTTTTTTAAAATAATTATTTATTTATAAAAAGGAAAATTTGATAATCAAATTTTATTTCATCATATAAATTATTATAATTCATTTATATTCTGTGACTTATTCTTTTACTTAACATTTATACAATAAATTAAACGTTAAAAAACAATTAATAATCTAGAAGAAGATTTAAAGAAATTATCTGGTCTTGTTAAATAATTAAATTTCCAATTAAATTGTATTTTTTTATTTTTTATTTTGAAAGAGAAAAATAAAAAAACTGCTTTAATTAGTTTGATAATGATGCTTTTTTTTATTTAAATTTTAAAAGTAGGATTGTCTTAATATAAGAAAATATTTAAGTGTGTGTTTAATGTCGAAAAAAATTTACATAATAAAAAATCTAAAAGATGAAAGTCGTCAGTAATATTGAAAAGAGTAAAAGAAGTATGATTGATCTAAACAAAGGAAAAATTTTCTATAAACCTTGCATTATTCTAACAATTTTTTCATTAACACGATTGATTAATATATATTATTTAACTAAAGAGATCAATATAAAAAAGTCCCCTGTTACATAATGCTAGAGTGACCATATTTTGGAAACACCAAACCTGGACATTTTACCTTTTTTTTAGAAGTGTTTAAATTGAAAAAATGTTGAGAAAAAGTACGAAATGTCCTAAATATTAAAAAAAAAAATAAGTTGACCTGTGGCCAGGTCCGAACCGACCGACGGTTTGAAATAAATTAATTTCCAGCTACAGAAACAATTTCAAATAATTTTCATATATCTATTAATGTAATAAAAAACAGATAGGCATATAACATAAATATTTTTAATTTCATTTTATTTATAATATATTTGTAAGACCAGGCTGACGTCATGAATGGCTGGATGACGTCATATAATTTTAAATTAAGAAAATAACTAATAAAGATGATTTTTCTCGAATATAAAACCAATGCAAAGTGCATGATTCGTGATGATATGTAAAAAATCTCCTCATGTCAAATTTGGTGTGAAAATAACCCTTTCCTTACTATCGTCGATCGCTAATACTACCACTTCCGGTTTCCGGATTGGCACCAAAAGTTGATCAATTCATCCCACTGATGCATTAAGTAAATATACCAAATTTCACCAAAATCCGTTGAGCCGTTCAGGCTGTACACATCTATACGGACGGACGGACGGACGGACAGACAGACATCATGCTAAAAATACTTTTTTCTGTTAAGAAAATGCATGATTCGTGGAGATATGTAAAAATCTCCACATGTGAAATTTGGTGTGAAAACAATACCACCCTTACTATCGTCGGTCGGTAAAAAACGGGACAATAGGATGTCCGGGACGCCGGGACAGAGCACCTAAAAATGGGACGTTTGGTCACCCTATGTACTTGAAATATTCACATTATATGCTAAAAAAAACAAATTTTAATATGCAAAGGAGCATTTTAAATTTTACTCAATCAAAACCACTACCATCGAGTGGTAAATCAAAGGACTTGTGCTAGTTTACACATAATACATAGCAAATAAGTTATATATCAAACTATTAAACAATTATATTTATTTACAAACCTACTTGATTTGAAGTTTAATTCATATGAATGTTTGTAAATAGATATTTTAAAAATTAACAATATGTAGTTATTTTGGAAATTATTCGGTAAATGTTTAATTATTTCTATTAACTTGTTTCAATTGAAATGTCAGATACAAATAATATTTACTAACAGGCGAAATAAATACTCGTTAAATAGTAATATATATTTATAAAATAGTAAATTATATTATTTTCCCTATAACTAATAAATATGTACACTTTACAAAATTCAACAATTTAATATAAAGTTTAGTTTTTTGTTTAGTTTATTTTTAAATATTCAAAGTAAATATTCAGTAAAAGTGGTTTATTCTTGAATCCATTAAAAACTTTTTCAAAAAGAAAACTTGCTTTCTGCTTATAAATGTCAAAGTTTGAAGGAAAAAATTTTCAACTACTATGTGCTTTAAAAGTTTTATTTTGTATATAATATTTTTTTTATTTATTTATTTTTTTTAATGTTTCAAAAATCAAAAAAGTCGGTAAGTTATACGCTATTGAAAGTATGTACCTAAATAAAAACTAGATTCAGCTAATCTAAATAATACAGTTTAAATAAGAAAAAATTCGGGAGTGTCCTCCCCTAGACTTTCCCGCATATAAATAGGTAATTAGGTTATTATTATTATGTTTTAACAACAATAAAAATAAACAAACTAATTAATTTAAATTATAAAGTAAAATGGTTTAACACTATTATATATATTTATAATTTACACCTAACGCTACTTGTATAGGTAAAATGTCACTTCCGGTAGTCAGATCATGATGAAATTTGGTATCTCAATTTTTTTCATATTTTTAAATCTATATACAAAATATGAAGCAAATATCTCGGAGCAAACTGGTACTTTACTTGAAAGGTAAACGCAACCAGTGTAGGTAAAGTACCACTTCCGGTTAACCGATTTTTACCAAATTTTGATAGAAATCTACAAACTGTGAATAATATCGGTGTACCAAATTTCGAAGTCCTAGCTTGATTAGTTTTTGAGTAAATTTGCTTACAGACATTACATTCATACATACATACATACATACATACATACACACACACAGACATAATTCGAATAAGCGGGAGTGTCCTCCCCTAGACTTTCCCGCATATAAATAGGTATAAAGAGTTGTGAATGAATATTTAGAATGTAATAAAGTGCTACTTCCGGTTAACTGATATTTTAAATGTAAAAAAAAAAGATATGGATATAATATAAATATTTTTAATTTTATTTTATTTATAATATATAAGGGCTGGCTGTGACGTCATGAAGTGCTGGGTGACGTCATATAATTTTAAATTAAGAAAAAACTAATGAAGATGATTTTTCTTGAGGATAAAACCAATACAAAGTGCATAACACGTGGAGATATGCCTTCACGTGAAATTTGATATGAAAATAACCCTTCACTTCCTCTCTTCGATCGGCAATACTAGCACTTCCGGTTTCCGGATTTGCACCAAAAGTTGATCCATTCATCATACTGATGCATTAAGTAAATATACCAAATTTCATCAAAATCCGTTTTGCCGTTCAAGCTGTACACATCTCTACGGACACACAGCGGACGGACGGACAGACATCATGCTAAAAATACTTTTTTCTGTTAAGAAAATGCATGATTCGTGGAGATATGTACCTAAAAATATCCACAGGTGAAATTTGGTGTGAAAACAATACCTCCCTTACTATCGTCGGTCGGTAAAAAGGAAACGCTACTTGTATAGGTAAAATGTCACTTCCGGTAGTCAGATCATTATGAAATTTGGTATCTGAATTTTTTTCATATTTTTAAATCTATATACAAAATATGAAGCAAATATTTCGAAGCAAACTGGTACTTTACTTGAAAGGTAAACACAACCATTGTAGGTAAAGTACCACTTCCGGTTAACCGATTTTGACGAAATTTTGATAGAAATCTACAAACTGTGAATAATATCGGTGTACCAAATTTCGAAGTCCTAGCTTGATTAGTTTTTGAGTAAATTTGCTTACAGACATTACATACCTACATACATACACACACACAGACATAATTCCAAAAATGGTATTTTCCGACTCAGGGAGGTCTAAAACGTCAAGATCTATCAAAATCTCGAAGTCGAAATTTTTGACGATTCCAATACTTCCCTTATACGAAGTATGCGGGAAAGTAAAAATGGTATTTTCCGACTCAGGGGGGTCTAAAACGTCAAGATCTATCGAAATCTCGAAGTCGAAATTTTTGACGATTCCAATACTTCCCTTATACGAAGTATGCGGGAAAGTAAAAAGCATAGATTCCATGGGCCTAATCAAAATTGATAAAATAAAAAAAAAAGTAATTATTAATAAGTAATTAGATATTTTTTTAATTTCTATTAAAAAAAACATCAAATATTTGTATTAATCCATTTTTAATGTAAATTTAATTTTTAAAAAAATAAATTAAAATTCTAAAAATTAATTTATTGTTTGTATTTTATTATTAAAATATTATATTCCACGAATATATTCGAATTATATAGAAATATGCAAGTGGATAATTGATAATACTACAGGCTGCTTATATATATATGATATAATTTTATTACATTTAGCCCAAAGGGATTAATTTTAAATAAAACACAAAATGTCGTGTCATTATATTATGAATAAATATATATAACAATAATAAATATCAAACTCAAATACACCATAGCTGTATATATATTATAATAATAATCTTCATCATCATAATTTTTCTATTAGTTTATTAAAAAAAGATAATTATTAATAAAAGAAATAAGGAGATGATTTCATATTTAAGCATACAGTCGTTGGCCCCCTTAAGCAATTCCTAGCAGTCTTTAACGCATATCTGGGCAAATTGCGGAACAATCTATGTCAAATTAGGTTTTCAGAACATAGAATATGATATGATACATTTTGATGAATAAAAAAAATCATTTTCTCATGATATTTTCAATAAACACGCAAAAATCCTAAAAAATACATTTATTGGCCCCCAGTTATAGTTATTGGCCTAGGTATTCTATAGTGATTATATAACCATACAACAAACGATTATATAACCATTATTAATAGACCAATTTCTAAAATAGAAATCTCTTATTATTTGTGTTTTAGTGATAGGGGGCCAATGATTGTCTCGGGGCCAACGACTGTATACTTTACCCTATAGAATTTCCTACTTTTAAGAAATCATTTTAAATTATTTTATTTCTAAATATATTAAAAAAATTAATTAATTTACTGAAGTTAATACAATGATATATTTGTAAAATTAATAATTTCATTTATTTTTATATTCATTGGTTTCTATTTATATAAAAATAGTTTTATAAGTCAATAGTTTGTTTTTGAAGTATAATATATTTATTTTCTAGTAAAAAGTCTTCTATATTTTTGAAAGTCATCAAACAAGATGTTTATTTCTGTGATAACCTCTTTATTTGACCCTCATGTTTCTGTTCACGGTTTCAAAACAAGATAAAATATTATTCGAAAAAAGAATGAGCCTCGCCAAAACCTCTTTCGAAGTGATCACACTTAGTGGCACTTAGAGTGTTGAATGTCAGCAATTGCTAAAGTCAATGCATTTCATCTACAAATGATCTTGTGATAACCATCCTTGTATTCCTCTTATATGAAGTAATCAAAAGAAAAACAATTTTTTTTTTATTCAATCTATGAAATTTGCATCCAAGCATTGAACCATTAACAATTGAATTTCAAATTATGTAGAAAAAAATTAATTATTTATTTGAATATTATTATTTAATTATTTGTATATTATTAACAAACACTATAGTTTTCTTATTAGTATTATTTATACCATTTATTTACAATTAGTATCGATTTAGAAATTTTATAATTAATATATAAACAATATTTGAATGTGTGAATATGAAAAAGAATAAATTACACCTGAACAATTATAATTTAAGGAATGATTCTGTTTCTGTTTTATTTTACATTTTATGAAAATAAAGAATCTTATTATATTATTATTGTTATTATTATTATAGATTATTTTAATATTTAAATTTTCATATAATGAAATTTATGCACTTTTCCATAAATAATATTAATGTGACTTGTAAAATTATTTATTAGATTTAGTTGTACAATAAAGACTAATTATTTTAGAATAAGTAAAAATGTTGTTTGTATATACTTTTATATGTGTAACAAATTAAATTTATTCGATGTTTGTTCGTTGTTTTGTTTTTATTTGTACCGTTTAATTTATCTTATTCACCTATTGGGAAAGAGAAAGGGAATAACGTCGGGAGAGTAAATTGGCATTTGGCCTACAGGTTGTCACATGGCATTTGAAATCCTCTCCAATGGGACATGAATTCCACTAAGTTATCACTTAGGCACTAAAGCGGAAATTTGCTCTAATCATTTCAACCTTTTCTAACTCTCTCTCTCTCTTTCTCACCCCCACCCTTCCTTCATATAAACAAACAGAGATCTAGAAATGATGGATGAGGAAGAAGATATTATTTAGCTTAAAGTATAAATCAAAAATTTTAATTTAATTAATTATAAATAGACAATACTAAAGTGGCTCTCAGCTTAAAGGAATTGATTTGAATCTGATAAAGTTTAAACTATTCAATTGAAATTCAAAAGTGAGAAGAGAAAAGTTTCTTTTTCTTTATGTGTTATGTTTGCTTTACAATTATCTCAAACTTTCTCACTTTTCTAGAGTCGGGAATGATGGTCTTCTATTACTACACCTTTCTAGTAATTACACGCCATCGTCATTTAACATGATTTCTTCTAAATGACTTTTTCATTTAATAAATAATAATAATCTTCTTTCAAAGGCTTCTTCTTTAAAAATTCTCAACCTCAAGATTCTCTATTTCATATTCCACAATCCAATCATAAAAGAAATTACTATTGTATTATTCAGAATCAATAATGGAGCTTCAGGAATTTCCATATTTATTTTAAAGATTTTGTTTTAGGAATCCTAAATTATTTTGATTTTATAATATTCCATTTTTAGTAAAATTGAAATAAAGTGACATTTTTGGACACCACTGCTAGATAAACTATCAAATATGGTCCGATCAAATATAGTCCCATTTGCTAGAAGACAGAATTTTTTTTTCAAAAAAATTTAATTAATTAATGCTTATAAAATATTTTTTTTAAATTATAACCTGTTATTTTAATGATTTAAAAAAGTGAATTTTTTTTTTCAATATGCTTTGTTCACAGAATAGGGTGGTTCGTCATGATTTTTATTTTATTTTCTGTTAAAGTGAAATATTATATAAAGTAAATAACGAAAAAAATATATGATTTATAATTTTTGCCATTATTTAATAAAGAGATACGATTAGTATATAGTGTGATTAGTTTAAAAACAACCTTCCACTCTTGTGGCTGTTTAAACACAAATAATACTTCATTTGAGAAGTTTTACAAATTGATACATTTATATATATATATTATTAAAAAAAGATTTATATTTATTATATTAATTATCATATCTTCAAACGGGCGAGAAACAAATTTTAATTATAAAATTTGTTTTAATATAAGTAATTGATATCTTGTTTATCTATCGAGATTATTCTCTGACGAAATGACGTCAATCAATCTCTGTTTGATCGTATAATAATATACACAATTTTGATTAATTAATATCTAATTACTTACTATTAGAATAATTTCCAAGGATCTAATGATATTTTAAAATTGGAAAAAATCTCTCAAAGTATTACGCTTATGTGAATTATTAGTGCCCCTTAACATTAGGCAATCAGCTAGAATAACATTTTACAAATGTTAATTAACTTCGATAATTAAATTAATTTTAGTAAATTAAAAGAAAATTATTTCATTTTCATAGATATTCATTAAAATTTTATGTTTATTTAAAATAAGCTGGAGTGTCTCCACTCGACTATCTTGCAATTTGAGAATTGGATTAAATAATATAATATATTATATTTAAATTAAATTTAATTAATTAAATTATAAATTAAAATTAATAAATAAAATTTATTAAACCAGCACATGTTTGGCTCTTTATTGATGGGACCACGTCACGTGTTGGCGCGTGAGTTTTGCAGTGTTAAAAAATTAATTCTAGTACTTTCAGCGATTCAATCAAGCTGAAATTCTATATATAGCAGTTTTATAGAATTTTTAATGATGTGAAAAACTATCAAACATATATCTTTATTTTTACGGTCACATTAGAGGAAAAAAATGAAAACGTTGTAGGTAATGACCCTCTTCCGGCTGAGTTACATTTCTCAAAAGTTGATAGAAATGCCCATACACCAAATTTCATTATTCTAGCTCAAACCGTTTTTGCGTAATCTTGTCTACATACACACACAAACACACACAGAGAGAGAGAGAGACATTTTCTCAACTTTAGTGAAAATGACTCAGGGACCTTCAAAATGTATAAAAACATCAAAATCTCGACATCGAAAATTTTCGTGATCGCAATACTATCTCTGGCGAGATAGTAACGAACAATGTTGGCAAAGTGTATTTGCTTTCTTTAGTTGAAAATATTTGGCAGTTAGACACCTGGTGAATTTAATAAAAAAAAGAAAAAGAAAAAGAAAATTCTCATAAAATTAACCTTTTTTTACATAATCAACCTTTTAATACATAAAATACATATATTCCGTGATTGTTTAACTTCTCTATAAATAATTTATTTCACAATTTGTTGAATCAAAAGAAAAAAAATAGAATACATTTTTTTATGAATGAAATTTTAACAATTTGATGATATCTTATTCCGGCACAAATGAGTTAGTGGTATTGTAAGTTTTAATTACCCTAATTTTTATAAAATTCATTTTAGATTTTTTTATATACAATTACTTTCTATAGGGGAGGTCAAAAAAAAATAATTGAATTAAACTTGAATAGTTTTTTTTTCATCAATTGTCATCGTTTTGTACAAAAGCTCTGTTCTAACCAATCGAAATGAGAGAAATGTGGGGATCTCTGAATAAAAATTCAATTCATTCGGATATGATTGAAAATTTTCAAGTGGAGCATTGTATTGATAATAAATAGGTATATAATAATAATATCTAATTTTTTTTTTCGATTAAGTGATCTCTTGATAATGAATCATTAGACAGATGTTAAACAGTTTTATAATTACTTAAAAAACATAATTTCATAAAAAATTAACATTTACAAAATTCTATTAAAATAATATTCAATATATATATTATAGATAGAGGGAATCTACTGAAAAAGATAGATTACATCTTAATAGTATAAAGAAGAACAATTGGAGAAATTCGTTTAATATTATATCATCATTCACTGATCTAATCAAATTAAATCTTATACAAGACAATTTTTTTTAAAAAAGTACTTTGAGTTATTATAAGAATTCTATAAGAAGACAATGTGCAATAATGTCAACGGAGTGGAAAGGCTTAATTATTCCTAGGACCTACAGTATAATGGCATTTGCAGATTGTAATTGTAATTGATAAAATTATCAGGGGAATAATTAAGTTAACAGAGAATGTCATTAACCAAATAAGTGATTAGATGATTGAAGTGGAACTGTCCTTATTTACCCCAAAGGAAACACAAATACTATTATATCAAACATATGAACCAAGAAAATACAATACAACGGTAGTGATATGATTAAGTATATAAAGTTAAGAAGATTACAACTAAATCAGACAGAATAGTCATAAAATTATAATATAAAAGTAAAATAAATGTACCGAAAACAGTGGTTTAAACTTTAAACGACTTTGCATTGTTTCAGAGGGCCTTAACGGTTTTTAGGAGCTTAGTAAGTTCAACTACTCTCCCTGATCATACTAGGGCAGGTCAATAAGTCCGTGACTTTAAATTTCCTGTCTCTTAAATGAAATGGTAACACTGCTCCTGTGAGCAGGTAACTATCAGCAGACTCCTGTCGAAATTTGAACCAGTTGGGTCTTTTAGTTTTTGTTTGATATCAGACTTATTAATAGCAGACTACCTTGTGATTTGGGAAGATAGTGGAAAATAGTGAATTTCCATGAAAATCCTTGAATTGGGATATGAATTGCTCCCTCAACCGCCCCAATTTCTTGTTTGCAACCTGAAGAAATAGCTCGGTCGAAAAAGTTTTGACTCCAAAGATTAAATCATCTCACAAACAAATCGATTTTGATGTTCTCGACAAATCTTATTTTTTTTTTTTTTTTTTTTTTTTTGAATGGATAAAAAAATTGGAGAAACGATAAACAAAGCTAAAGGAGACTACGTTGATAAATAAAATAATTTTTTATCCAAAAATCGGTGTTTCATTCAAAAACTCACGGACTTATGACCTTCCTCACGTATTATTATAAATAAAATGAAATTGTATTGATTCATGAAATTAGTTACAGTTTATAAATATTATTAGTCAATATTTACTCAATTTCTTTAAATAATTAAAAAATTTAATAAAATTTATTGTAGTAGATTTAAAAGATTCCAAAATGAATGAATTAATTCATTTAAAAAGAATAAAAATTAAAATTTAACTTTATTATCTGAAATTTGCATTTACTATCTTTTTTATTTAATCATCATATTTATTTTTATAAAAAATAAAATAATTTAATTTGTTTCAGTCTTTCTAGTTAAATTACGAGTATCTATTTTCTATTAGATCTTTAAAAAAAAAGAAAAAAATTGCTTTATTCCATTTTTTTATATTTGTTTGTTACAGTTTAAGGAAAAGTGTCAAGTTTCCCTTGAAAAATATTCTCTGATTGAAAAATTCAATTTCAAATTTATCATTCATTTTTTTTTCTTATGTTAAGAATATATTAATAATTGAATTTTAGAATAGATTTATTCTATTCAAATAATAATTTTGCTTTAGAAAATCATTCTTTTCGTCTTCTCTCGAGTTTCCACTTTTTCAGTCATGGCTCGATTGCAACATAATCAGCTCACTCAAGGGTCTAAGTCCTTGAGGTGTTTATACGCCCATAAACCATAAATTCAATCTAAATCTCACAATAAACTTAAATCCGAAAATCCACAGATTCACATTTAAAATCATTTATTGAGCAATAAAATCACAAATATATATATATTCTTCTGTACATTATTTAATATTAATAGAAGAATATCTTCTAGATTATCGAAAATTTAAAAATAAAAAAAAATAAAGAAATTTATTGGGTTGTGTTTGATCTCACTAAACAGATATGTTAATACAGAGAAGGTATCAATAACTTAAATGATAAATATGTGGGTGGTTATAACTAAAACATTATATCTAAATAAATTTATTATGAAAAATAAAAAAAAAAATAATTTCTCAATTGAAAAATATATTTTTTATTTTATTCAAATATCTATTCATCTATTGCAACGATTTATATGTCGTTTTTATAATGCACTAAGAAGGTTAACTTGGAATTTATTTAGAGTATAAGTCGCCAAAGTGGTCTATATAGACCCTCAGTGGTCTGTTTAACAAAACCAGGGGTCAAATAAATATTAAGGTATTAAAATTTCAACATTAATATATTTCTCATCAAACTATTGTTACACAATATACTATTACTTTAAGAAATGTTTAAAAACATAAATTAATATTATAAATAAATTAATGTACAAACACAGTCCCTAATAGAGAGTTATTTTAAAAAACAGAAAATTACTTTTATTGGGGTCGATGGAGAGGTCGAAGATAAGATAAAAGTTTGGCGTCCCATAATTTAGAGCAGTGATTCTCAACCACTGTGCCCCGGCACTTTAGTGTGATGTGAGATTATGAGGCTCTTAAACATTTTCAATTTTTTCAATTTGGTTCTAAAAAAAAGGTAAAACATTTTTGGAACTAGGCTCTTAAACATTTCCGACTTTCTAAATTTTTTCAATATGGTTCTAAAATAAAAAAAAGGTAAACCGTTTTTAGGACCACTTTTTTTCAATATGGTAAATTTTTAGGCTTGTCTTTTTCTTTGTGTACCGCCAAATTTTTAAACCGTTAAAAGTGTGCCGCGGTAAAAAAGGTTGGGAATCACTGATTTAGAGTAATGAAAAAAATGATATTTTTAATAATATATTATATTTATTTTAATTTTATGACATTAATATTAGTATTAAATGAAACAAAAAATCGTTTTTCGTTTTTTACCGACCGACGATAGTAAGGGAGGTATTGTTTCTTTTAATGGTAGATAATGTTTTATTTTTTTTTAAATTTATAGGCCATTGAAGAAGGATGCTATTGATATTCGAAACGTTAATCAAAAGAAAATAATGTTTATTGATTTTTATTTCACCTCCATTTTTTTGTAAAAGAATCAATTAATTTTTTCTTTTCTTTTAATGTTTATAAAAAATAACCACTATTTTGATAAAAGAAATATATTTTATTCTTTAAATAATCTACGAGTATGTAGGTTTATACATGATACATTTTTTTCTTAAATCTCTTCCATATATATTCGAGCGATTTCATTGAAAATCTAATCTTTTGACTTTTGAGGATAAAAACTAAAATATTTAATATTTATAGAGATAAAATAACTTTCAATTTTATATACGAGATTAAATTGTTAAACTTAAAAATATATTATTAATCTTATTAATTGATCGAATAATAAACTATTTTTTAAAGTTAATAAATATTAATTATATTATTTATACTAATTTGAAACAGAGTTGGAAGAGAAATTGACGTATAAAATTATATAACTAAATTGATAATATACAATTCAAAATGAATGAACAACAGATTTGCAAGTATCGTGATGTTAATAATTTCAGGGGGAGCTTATAAAGTTTGTTTCTCAATTTTAGTAATAGTTATGCTCTTAAAAACACATGTTTAATAGTTATTAGAAACCTTTATAGGTAAAGGGTAAACTTAGATATTAAATAATTATAGTCCTGGATGAGTTTCTTATCCTTGTTAAATTTACTTTGGAATCTGATCGGACTAAGTTTCAAATCCTCTTTAAAATCATAGTTTAATGTTAAATGTGAAATTTATTCAAATCAAAATTTTATAATACATATTTTTAATATTACTCTTCATCACATGAACATAAAGCTTATTGAAAGTTTTGCTTTACAAATGTTTTATATTTAAAAAGAAAAAATATGTATGATTTAATATATAATTTTTGAATTTCTATTTATAGATTAACATAATTTATTATAAAAAAATATAAATATAAAAAAAAATGTTATAAAAAATAATGTTTTTCTCATGGACTAAAAAGAATAAAATATAAGCCTGACAGAGTTTATGGATGAATTGCTTCATATACAACTAAAAACGTTGGGTGCATTTAGTTTTTATTTTCTTTCTATTATATTTCTTTGCAATTAAATTCCTTTATAGAGCTATAATTATATTAAGTAAATATTATTGAAGTAATGTTTTAAAATATATTTATTACAATTATTATATTAATTAAAAATTTCTCTTTTAATGTTATAAATTATTCTGAATTTTTTTCAAAATGAAAACCAACTCAATATTTATCCGTCAGATGGCGTGAATTAAAATGAAAATTTTAAAGCATTTTATCTTTAATTACATTACAATTAATTAATTATAATTCAATTATATTTCTTCAATACCTTCTAGGGATACATTAAAATATCTATAAAAATTTTCAAAAATCTAGCACAATTTTAAGTTGGTGAAAAATCGATTTCAATTTGTCATAAGAGCGAAGAGACAGACAGACAGACATGAAGCGAAGTTGATAATAACTAAATATATACCATATTATAAGGTTTTTGTTAATTATTATATATATATATATATATATATATATATATATATATATATATATATTGATGAATAACATAATTTCATATATGGCACTAAATTATTAGAGCATTATATTTATCCATTTAATGTAAACAAAAACAAATCCAATGACAGCAAATAATCATAAAAAAATCTATGAATGTTTCATGAAATAATTTAGATTGACATAAAAAAATGTTTAGAAAACAAAATATTCAATGTGCATATATTATTTAAGAGAATATATTATATAACTATAAGAAAAATCTCCATTTCTCGAACTTGTGAAAAAAATAATTGATATTTATTTATTTATTTGTATATATAATAGAATCAAAATGAAAATTGTATTAATTAATATTATTATTTTATTTGTTTTTAATACTGCATCTTAATATCTATAGGTATTTAGATAATATTCCCCAACGGATATATCCCTGACGAAAATTTTTAGTCTCAGTAATATACCTCAAATTGTCCTTAACGTCCATCCAACTCCTATTCTCTCCCAACTCTATTATATCACTCTTTATATTGCCTGTCCACTGAATCATTGGTTTGTCCAAAAACAAGTTCCAAGACTAGCCTTTCTTACACATTCTAGCTATCTAGGTGTCTCACCCCAACCCCTTCGATTTTATCTCTCTAAAAATAGAATTAAGTATTAAAAATATTTTATATAATATTATTTTAAAAATAATTATCTATAATATTATTACAAAAAAAAAATAAAGTTTCTTTCTAATCTGAATAATAATTATTTTTTATTATATAAATCAATTAAAGTTATAATAACATCAACAACAATAATAATAAGCAAACTTTTAATAAAAGATATATCTTAAAAGAGATTTAGAATAAAAAAAATATTTAATAAAAATACACCACAATAGCAAAGAAAAAGTCATCCGAAATAAGTAACTATAATAAAAGAAGGGCATCCATTGGGGAAGCAGTAAAGGTCGGCAACCGGTTAAGGGCGATAGAATTTTATAAGATAGAAGGGAATGCTTTATTCAAAATAAGAGATGGTGTGGGATTTTGAGTGAGGCCATTGTTTCTCAACCTTGAAACAAGAAAATATAGAGATAGAGTTGCAATATAACTTAACTAACAAAAAATAAATAAATATAAATATATAAAAAAGGTAGTTTTTAAGAGCGTTGTTTAAATATAATATAGGAAAAGGTACTCACTTGAAGAATATATCTACCATTAAAATAAGAATAAATAAAGGTTGATCCTATAAATATGACTATATTATTATTATTATTAATAGAAAATACAAATTCATCTTTATTTGTCCATGCGACTTTTAAAGATGGTAGAAATAATCATAATTTTAATGTTCCATTCATTATGAACATTAATAGATAATAAATTCAAAATAAACCAAATGTACAATAATTTATTAGAATTTTATTTAAGTGAATAATGATAAAAATGTAACATATTCGTTCAAGAATATCAAGATAAAGATTGAGAGGACCCGTTGTACTGATCATAGAACACCTTTACCCTGCTTAGGCGGCAACCGGTTTGATAGATCTCATCCTTTCGTAAGATGTACAAAAGTCTAAGCTTTTATTATTAAAGTGAATAATTTTTATAATTATTTTTCATTCAAATATTGAATTTAAATATTTTTATTCAATTTTATTTATAATATAAATAAATAAATGAAGAAACATGGATAATCTTTGTCTTACTTTTTTTTGTCAATTAATTAATTTTAAATTAGAAATATAATAAATGTACTCTTCTTACCTTTTCAGATTTAAATGAAAGAAAAATAGAAGATTCATAGGAGAAAATTTAGAAATAAATACATCAATCTCACCTGAAACATAAAAAAAAATTTGTTTCATTAATTTATACGATATATTAAATAATTAAGTACTTAGAATAATATCAAGTAAATTATAGATAGGAAAGAATAGGATAAGAATAAGAAAGAATAAGAATGTTTAAAAATAAAAAAAAAACAAGGAAACAAATTTAGATATATAATTTATAATTTATATGTATATTTAAAAGATAAATATTTAAATTTGGAGGTGAACAATAAAGAAAGAATCGAAGAAAAAAAAATGATACTTATATAATGCAAGTATTTATATAAAGGATGAAATTTAAAATATAATTGACCATTTCCATTTTTAAATATTGACCCGGATAGGGCTTGAGGCAGGATGGTTGTTTTCGACATTCAAACAGGACTGATATTTTATCTATTGGATCGCTATGGAGAATGTGTTCAACGCTGGAAAGTGAAAGGGAAATGATTGATTTGATTTTGTTCCTACTATATTATCCATAATAATATTTGTGAAAGGGAGGGAAAAAAAGAAATTGAGATTGTGGTTTCATAGAGAGAGAGTGAGTGGGTTGTGGGAGAGGGAGGAGGTGAATAAGAGCAGAATCGACGAGGGTGGAGAAATGTTTGACATGAATATATTGGACCAGTTCAAATATTTTATATCCAATCCAAAAGACATATATTAGATGTAAATAAAAACAAATTAAATAAATATATTAAAATTAATCATCCGATTATTTATTATTATGAAATTTATATTTTCATATTTAAAATTCAAAATCCAATTGTAAAATCAATAAATAAAAAAATAAAGGAAAATTTTATTTAAAAATAATTCTAATATTTTTTTTTGTTAATTATATTATTTTAAAATCCAACGGATTAAGTAATAAATCAATTAAATAAAATTATTATTAAATTAATTGATTTCAATTCATGATATATATATATAGTAAAATACAAAAAGTGTACTTGCTGAAATAATTTGTTATTTTATCCGATTTTTTTTTTTTAATTTTCAATTCAGTTTTTGTTTGACACTTATGATCTTTGTTGACCTTAGTTCATTGAAATAAATCACAGAAGAAATAAAATGACTTTATTTTTTTAAATCTATTATTCATCGTTCATAGGGAAAAATATTTATTTATTGAAATCCCTATTAAAGTTGTGCCAATAAATTATTAATAACTTCAAGTATAACAAAAAAAAACTTGATTTTTTATTATATATTAAATTACATAGATATCTTTCTGATTTAAATTCATTCAAATTGATGTTCATTAAAAATACAATGACTACTTGATAAGACATTATTTTATATATATTCGTAATGTATGTATCAATATCGATTTGAATGACCTCTAGCAATGAATAAATAATATTTAAGAAATTGAAAAAAATGTATTTTTCCATACAATAAATGGTGATTTTCTGTGAAATTTATAAATAGGGAATTCATTTACAGTCATTTATGTATTTTAAGTCATGTTTGAGAATAAATAATAATATTTACCCATTGAAATTTGTTATTGAGATTACAGTCTTTAATTTTATTAAAAATTTAAATTTTTTCTTTTAACATTTTTATATTCTTTGAATGCTATAATATAATAAAAGTAATTTTAGAAAAACACTTTCTTCTAATCGAGAATCGAATTTATAAAGCACATGTCACAGATTTGTTATTGTTTTTTTTTTATTTTCTTGTCAAGAAACGAGTTACGAGGATGAAATCTTCGGAAACGATCCATCTTTGTTGGCTTGGATTCATTTCTGGAGGCCCAGAGAGACAACATCGATCAAACCAGTTGGATTAGAGTTGCAAATTAAATTCCAAAAGGGCACAAGAAACAACCACAAGCAACAACTAGAATGATTCAAATACCATCTTGGAAGATGGAATTTTGAGATACACTTTCAGACTCTTTCATATGAAACATAACCATTGGTGATTAGCTTTTGAAATGAATTCATTCTAATATTTATGGCAACTTTAATTAATTTATATATTTTATTTTTTATAAAACAAAAAATAAAAAGAAAAAAAAACTAAAAGATTGAATATATATTGAATTATCTAAATATTCTTTTTCTTTGAACTTTCAAAACATCAAAGATAAAATCAATTTTAAATTTTTATACTTTTGTAGAATTTGTTTCTATGTATATATTTACATTAATCATCATTTATATTTCATAAATTATTAAATATACCTATAATTATTATATATTATAATAATAATAATAATTTCAAGTTTTAATTGAAATCATTACTTTTAGTAATTTTTTTTTTCATTATATAAAATAAGTTATTTTACAATCTACAATAGAATTTACTAAACTGGATAGATTCTGGTTTCTTCAAATAACCTTTATGATTAATATAATATTAAATAGTAATTAAATTAAAAAAAACAATTATTATGTAATTATTATGATTTGTGTTGTATATTAATGTATAATACAAATTTTCTATTTTAAATTATTTATAAAGTATTATTCAAATAAGTGGAAAATTTTACTTTTTAAAAAAATAAAAATAAAATAGAAAAATAAAATGAAAATATAAATAAAAATAATTATTAATAATAAACTAATATAAAAGTACAAAGATAATTTGATTTGATTTATATACCTATTATACTTACAAAACAATTTCCAAAATACCATATGTTTAATTAATTCTATACTGATATTAAAAAAAAAATATATATTAATAATACAATTACAAATATTAGTTATTCATTTATGTATAAATTTCATATGACCGTGGGAGTTATCGCTTGAAATAATTAGAACAGGACATGTAATTTGACTTCATTAATAAATTAAATTAAATAAATTGATGTGAGGATCCATTATACATCTTTCACTTAAAACCACCCCTAGAATTTTCACAAACAAATTTTAGTTACCACATGTGAAAAAAAAAATAAAATATACAATACAATAAATATATCTATCTTTCTATCTCTGTGGCTCTATGGAACTCGAAAGCTCTTGGCCTCAGCAACCACACTTCTCCAAGAATCCCTATTCTGAGCCACAACCCACCAATCCCTACTATCTCCCATCTCTCTCACGTCCCTTCCCACATTATCCGCCCACCGCGTCCTTGGACTTCCCCATCAATATAATTTTAGCCATTATACAATTAATATAATAAATAATAAATAAAATTTATAATTTTAAAATATTTTATTTTAAAAATTTGTTTAAAATTCAAAGAAAATCATTTGTTTATATTTTGAAGTTTTGATTGTGGATGTTAATTTAAAGAATACTGTTATATCAGTCAGAAAAAAATAATGTAGAATCATTATATTCTTATAAGAGTTACATAGAATGAAAGAACATATAACATCTCAAGAAAATCTAATGGGGCCTTAGACATATTACGTTAATCTTCCTTCTATTTATTATTGATTTAAAATAAGAGGCAACGAATTAAAAATAAATAATAATATAATAAAATAATAATATTTATTATTATTATCCAGTTCTACATGACTGACGAATATAATAATAAAATGTAATAAATATAGTATTTTTATTTTATACATGAAAAAAAACAATTTTTTTGTTCAATAGTGGGATCGCCTGGTTTATATGTGAAATATTTCTTAAGATGTCAAATGGTTGCATACTTAGAAGGCGATTTAATTTTGCCAATTTTAATATCAAGAGGTAAATTTAAAACCAGATTTATATTATTTTATCCGAATGAATTTTGATTAAACTCGTAATTTATCTTTGAAGAGTTGACCAAGAATTATTTTCAATCATATTTGTCAATCTTACACAAACCATTTTCTATTTGAATTAATTCATATGCTCAGTCAGTAAAAGCTTTGAACCTTAGTAATATCAAAACAATTATTTTAAAATAATGTAAAACTTAATAAAAGAAAATCAACCATTTGGAAAATTTCATTATAAATGAAAACATCTCTTTAATAAATCAATGTTTTAATTAAATAAATAAATAACTATTATTTTTATTGTCTTTTACATAAATGATTAAATAACTATAAAAATGGATTGAATTTATAATAAAAATTCATTGTTTAATTAAAACAATATGTCAAATTTACATTAAAGAATGGATTTAAATATATAAAAAAAAATATAAATTGAATTTATTTATTTTTTGGTAAAAAGTACTGGAAAAAGGATTGAAATATGTGTATTGATTCTATCTAAATATGGATTCAATATTTGATAATGAAAAATGGTCAGGTGCAATGTCAATTGCTGTTCGTTAGTTAATGGCCAGCTGCTGACAGTCAAATGATTCAATTAAATAGAAGAGGAAGGGCGTTAGGGGTGATCGTTGCGATGATGGGAAGAGTAAACGACTTGCACGCCAAAGCGATGGATAACTTCCAAAGTGAATTGATGAAATGTGCATTAGAGCGTGACTACAAGTTAATTTTGCACGTGTCAACGGGACTCTGTTTGTCAACCGTTAACCTTTTATAGTATTAAAAAAAAATCTAGAAATATTCTATCAAGGCACATTTTATCAATGACTAGAATATTTTGTTGTTTTTTTTTTCACAAAAGATTCAATTAAACAGAAGAACAATATTTTTTATTTTATAATGTAAAAAAAAGAAAATAATTTTAATTTTTCAAAAACCAATTCTATTAATAGTATTATTATTAAATTATTAATATTATTTATAATTAATAAATTGTAATTTAAATCAAATATAAACAACATTAAAAATTTATAAATTCCTTAAATATTTATTTTTTTTAAGTGCGGTATTACCAACTTTTGTTTTTAAATCCAAGAATAGATAGAGAACAAGATTTATTAGATATTAAATAAAAATAAAATATGAAAAAGAATTATTTATTTATTTTCGTATGAAATATGTCTTTCATCAAATTCAAACTTTATTGAAACTTCCAAACAAACATAATAAATCTATTAAACTCCAAAATGGACCATTTGAATGTTTAATTATTGAGAATTTTAAGTGGTATCCCAAGTAGCTCTTTTACTTTTTTAGACTCATTAATGTGTTTTCAATTCCTTTTGATCTTTTAAAGAGGGTAGCCATATTTTTTTTATAGAATTTTTGTTGAGGTTTAATGAATCATTTAATAGAGAATTTGGTACACTTAATTTATTTATAAAATAAGCTGGAGTGTCTCCACTCGACTATCTCGCAATTTGAATTGGATTAAATAACATAATATATTATATTTAAATTAAATTTAATTAATTTTATAAATTATAAATAATAAATATTAAACCAGCGCATGTTTGGCTTTTCATTGATGGCACCATGGCACGTGTTGGTGCGTGAGATTTGCAGTGTTAAAAAATTAATTCTGGTACTTTCAGCGATTCAATCAAGCTGAAATTCTATATATAGCAGTTTTATACTATTATTAATCATGTGAAAAATTATCAAATATATATCTTTATTTTTACGGTCACTTTAGAGGAAAAAAAATCAAAACGTTGTAGGTAATGACCCTCTTCCGGTTGAGCTACATTTCTCAAAAGTTGATAGAAAACTATGAATTTTGAATAATGTCCATGTACCAAATTTCATCATTCTAGCTCAAACGGTTTTTGCGTAATCTTGTCTACATACATACACACACACATACACACACACACACACACAGACATTTTTCTCAACCTTAGTGAAAATGATTCAGGAACCTTCAAAACGTATAAAAACATCAAAATCTCAACATCGAAAATTTTCGTGATCGCAATACTATCTCTTACGAGATAGTAAAAATTATAATTTTAAAAATAATAAATATTATTTTGAATGTTTTTTTTTTTACATAATAGAAAAAGATTTAAGATAAGTACTTTAATTTAAAATAAATAAAGAAAGAAAGTATGAATTTTAGTAATCATGAAAAAAAAATTCATTCTAAATAGTACGAGGTATCCAATTGAAATAAATGTACCATATATCTGAATTATAAATGAAAATACAATTTTGGCTTCACCGAACCAAAAGTTTAGTTGTTCGTGATTTGAATTTTTTTTTTTATTAAAAAAAAATGTAATAATTTTATTGACGTGACAATAACTGAGTTTCAACCACCAACGTCTCAGTTACTAAACTGAATACCATTCTATTGCACGAGTTCCCAAAGCTACACTTGCTACCATGGTTTAAATTATTAAATTGAATGAAATTTTATTAAAATGATTGCGATAAAATATTTAAAATAAAGAATGTATATATATATATATATATATATATATATATATATATAGTGTTTAAAGTGAAAAACAGGTTATTTGAAGTGAAGTTTTTAAAGTGTGATAAAATATATGTTTTTCTTTTTAAGCATTAACGTTCCGCCCTTAAATGATAAAGTGTTAACAGTAGTGCAGTTATCTTCCCAACACATAAATTTCTATTAATTTTCAATCGCTGTTTTAAAGTGGTTTGTCCATGAAATTTAAAGAATGAGTTCTTTCTTAAAGTTATTTTTTATTTTTTATAAAATGTATAGAAATCGTTTTTAATTATTAAAAGTATAATGATGTATATATCTATCTATATATATATATTAATTGACTTATTTATTTAAGAATTAATTTGATTTAAGATGGTTGAGTGATACTCTTTGATAAAACACCAACAGGTAAAGGAGAGGGATTGCTTTACGAAGGAAACTTATGAGGCATTCAACGGGTCTTGATCAATTCTTCGTCAATAGACAGAGAGAGAGAGAGAGAGAGAGAAAGAGGGAAAGAGAGAGGAGTAAGATCGGTTCAAGTCAAAGCACTTTCGTTGGGTTTTATATCGAAACTAGAATAGGTCATAAAGAATCAATGTTGAGATTTTCTATAAATTGCTTCGTATAAAAGTAACCTTTGCAAGAAAAATGATATTTCAATTATTTTGCCAAATCAATAAAAAAAAAATCGCATGGCTTGTTTCCGAAAAAATAAAGAGAAACAGATTTTAATAAAAAAAAGAACAAAAAAAAATGATTTCCTTTTCTGTCTCAATGCAATCTACTTATAATTCTATTTATATTGTTTTCAGTTTTATGTAGGCTTTTGTATTTTCAAATTAATACTTTACCATTAACATTCATTCATATTTAACCCTTTCGAAAGTAGGCTTAATTAAACAAGTGATTGAAAATGATAAAATAATATTATATAAACTTTTTTTTCTGTTTGTTATGCCCCATCTACCTAATATTTAAATAATATTATTCGAGGAATATATACATAATTTATAATATCCATTCATTGATTGGAGCTTATCATTTTGTTTATAATAAATTTTTGGTTTTAAAAAATAAATTATTAGATAAAATGGTGAAATGGTAGTATTCCTATTATTATTTCTGAAAAAAAAACAATCAGAGATATAAATTAAAAAAAAAATTATTTTCTAAAAAAAAGTCAAAAACTGGTCCCCATCCACCTGATGAGTAATTACAGACCATTCATTAACTTTCTGAGACACTGACTAAAACAAAAAAAAACGAAACAAACAATTTTCATACTGAGATACGAAAGTCAAGAATTTTTCGAACATTAAGACTTAAACCACATGAAAAAGAAAGCCAAACTTTTTTTTAATCACCAAAAAAAAAGAAATCCAATATCTGTGACATTTAATTCGTGGTCAAATAATATGACATTCTTTGCGTTATTATTTATTGGTCGATTATCGATTGACGTCACCCAAATGAGAAAACGTTTAAAAAAAAACAAAGAGCTAAAATGAATTCATACGGTAATGAATGTTAAATGTCATGAACTAATAAGATTACCACCTCTTATGTTTACTAAGAATAAATAATTTATAATTATCATTAACAATCTTGATGAATGGGTGCATGAATGGACCCTCTCCTTGAGGCATAGGTACATACCTTTGAACTATATTGACCATAAATTTAATTAGTAAATTGGTTCGCTAAATCAATCAATTTTAACCACACCAATAGTTTAATACAGGGGTATTCAAAAAGAAAGGGCAGATTGCAAACATATATTTCTTCCAAGCTACAAAAGATGGCAACATGATTCTAACGTTAATGGATAGAGAAAAGTTCACAATTTATTATTAGTACGGATAAAAGTTCCAATCATGGCCGCAATTGTGTATTGGCGCTGTTGTTGGTTCTGGAATTATTTGTCGGTTGGTAGTCTATAGTGAAATGGCGGTGGTATCACACGAGAAGTCTTTTTGTGTTCTACAATTGGCAAAACTAGAATCCACTGTTGCAGTTCAGCATTTAACAACCACCGCGTTATAAGCATCGAAAATTTGTAGATGGTTGCATCTACAAAGGGAAAAGCAAGGAACATCCGTTTTGTCATTTGTCGTGTAACACACGGTCCTCATATTGAATGCATACCATAATTGTAAACTTTAAACTTTTCTCTATCCAATCATGATTCTATCTTTTGTAGTTTGGAATAAATAAATGTTTGAAATCTGGTCTTTTTCTTTTTGAATAACCTTGTATAATATTTAATTAATAAAATGAGAGAATGGACTAAAACAGACATTGATATCGATAAAAAATAATTAAATAAATTAATTAGAAAAATTTCCACTGTGAAAAGAGAGATTATTGAAATTATTATAAAAAAAACTCATTAAAAGCTAATTTAATCAAAATTATTTGTAAAAATCTATATTTATTTATTATATGTATCTCAGGGGTAAATCAACATGCTCATAATATAATTAATTTTATATTATATCTGGCAAAAATATTACGATTCTGTTTATAAATAACTTTTATCTATCTATATTTATTTATTTACATATTATAATTATTTATATTTATATTTATATATGAAAATATTAATTTGTAAATATATTATATGTTATATGAATAAAAATCAGTAGATTAATATATGTATGTATGAATATATATGTAAGTATATTTGTATGTGTATTTAGTATACGAATGGTATATTAGGCTTTTGTTTTTGTTTGTATTGTAATGATGCGCCAGATTACGCAAGAGGCGCGACGGTTACCATTACTTAAAAAAAAGATTTATAAAAATTAATATTTTATATGTATATATAAATATAAACAAAAAACAAAAAAAATTGAATCCCTTAACCTAACATATATGATGTTTTATACTTTATCAGTATTGACAGTGTTTTAGATTTTTAATATCCTTAGACAAATATTAATTTGTACTTTTCAATTATAAAATTATAATTAGTTTTTATTTTTATTTATTTTTTAATTATTTTTAATTAAATTTGCATTAAAACTATAATTTGATTTTCTTTTATCATTTTCTCTTTAAAATTTAATTGTTTTATATGTGTTTTTGAATATTTTTTATTTTCTTACTGTATTTATTTATTTATTGGGATTCTTAAACAAAATAAAAATATATATAATGAAATCTCAGAGAGAGAGAGAGAGCTACCAGGAAAAAAATACAAGGTTATTTTCTATTGATATTTCGGTCACATATTTGGTTTTGTTATTTTTTTTATTTGTATTCATATTTAAAATCGATAGTACGTTATAAGTACAATGTAAAGATATAGATTTAATTTAAAGAACAAGAATATTTAATTGAATGAGTATTTTAATTCGCGTTTTAATCTTCGCAATGATTAATTTTGGTGGTTGGCAAACTTTAAATGAATGGATTTATGTATAAGTTAAATTAAACAAGGAATTTATAACATATGTTATATACGAGGTAGGGTCAAAAAGTTCGCGGAATTGGTTATTAAAAATTTATTAAAAATATTTATAACATTCTTACATTATTTCCCTTCAAAATACTCTCCTCCTGCATCTACACATTTATTCCACCGTTCATATAATTGTTGGAAACACTCTTGAAAGCCGTTTTTTGAAAGTTCCTTCAGCCGCTCCGTCGCATTTTCAATCACCTCTGACGAATCAGCAAAACGATGTCCCTTCAATGCCATTTTTAACCTTGGAAACAGGTAGAATCTGCATCAGCCATTTCAATCAAGTCCCTGGACAGGGTCACTCTCATTTCCTTTTGCTCAGGGGATAACATTTTTGGAACAAAGTGCAAGCAAACACGATGCATGTTCAACTCATTATGAAGAATGCTGTGAACACTCCCATGTGAAATACCAACTTCAGAGGCAATATTATTGATGGTTGTTCGTCTGTCCGCACGCACAATTTGTCGAACGCGCTCAACATTGTCGTCTGTAGTGGAAGTGGAAGGCCGCCCAGTCCGAACGTCATCATCAATTGTTGTGCGACCGTCGCGAAAACGCTTATGCCACTCGTAATCTGCTGTTTTCTTCATCGCAGAATTTCCGTATCCTTTTTTTAGCATCTCAAGAGTCTCCGAGGGTGATTTCTCCAGCAACACACAGAATTTAATATTGCCACGCTGCTCTAATGACGACATTGCACAATCCGACGAAAGAAAGAAACTACGATCTACAATATTAAACACCGAACGCACGGAACCAACTACAACTGCCTGCTAACCTCAAAAGCACATTCACTACCAGTTATGCCAACCTTACAAACAAAAATTTCCCTTTCAGCTAAGAAATACTTGACTATAAGCGACCATTCCGCGAAATTTTTGACCCTACCTCGTATATATATATATATATATATATAGGGGGGAAGAACTTTAAATATAATAAAATTATTATTATTACAGTTGTGAATAATATATCAAAATATTCTTAAACAATTTTCTATAAAAATAAAAACCTATTTTTTTTTAAATCATTTGAATTTTGAAAGAAACCATTTCATATTAAAATAATATGTTGATATATGAAATGATAAATATTTAAAAATAAAATGAACGAGCGATTATTTATTTAATAATATGATATAAATTTTGAATTAAAAATTCAAAATTTGAAATATATTCATTAGACATCAGCTATTTATTATTTTAGTACTATATAATTATATTTTTCATAATATAATCTATAGGAAGATTCAACAGCTGCTTCTCGTTTTTTGAAGAAAAAAAAAATCACCGCCACTGAACGATTTAATTAATTTCTAGCCCCCTTGATATTGTTTTTTCTAATATAAACAGACATTTTAATATTCTCGGGGGAGTTAATTCATCTCCCTTTTCTTGTTGTTTTTCATCTTTCATCCGGTTAAGAATCATTTTTTTTAAATGCCGTATTAAATATTCTAATTAGCTAAATATATTAAAATGAAAAGAAAATGAGCAAAATTTTTAAAAAATGGTTATATATATTCATAAATTTGTTGTAGATGAAAGGGGGAAAAAAAGATGAATTGTTCATATGAACTTAACTTTTTTTTGGGTTTATATCTAAAGTTTATCTTTATTTTCTATCTGAGAAAGAAATGAATGGTGGGGATGTGGAAAAATGGTTTGAAGGGTGGCTTTTTGTTCTATAGCCAAACCGGGTGGGTCTCTTTTCTGATTAGACTTGGCATCAACGCTCCTTAACCACATCTCTTCTTGGAATTTAATGAAAATGTTTTGTAATTATGTAAAAGATAAACGGACAAACTTTGTAACTAAACTGTAGCACGTTCACTATCATAATCACATGCAAAAAACAGTCGGGTTAAACTACAAGACTTCATTTAATCTTTTTTTTTATATATATAATGAATTAATAATATAAACAAAAAAAAAAGTTTTATGTCACAAGATATTTTCGAATGGTTTCTATAAATGTACATATATACAAATACAGAAAAATAATTTACGTTTCATTAAATATAATTTAAAATAAGCTGGAGTGTCTCCAATCGACTATTTCGTAATATGAATTGGATTAAATAACATAATATATTATATTTAAATTAAATTTAATTAATTATAAATTAAAATTAATAAATAATATTTATTAAACCAGCGCATGTTTGGCTCTTTGATGATGGCACCACGTCACGTGTTGGCGCGTGGGATTTGCAATGTTAAAAAATTAATTCTGGAACTTACAGTGTTTCAATCAAGCTGAAATTCTATATATAGCAGTTTTATAAAATTTCTAATCATGTGAAAAACTATCAAACATATATCTTTCTTTTTAGGGCCACTTTAAAGGAAAAAAATCAAAACGTTGTATGTAATGACTCTCTTCCGGTTGAGCTATATTTCTCAATAGTTGAGAGAAAACTACGAATTTTGAATAATGCCCATATACCATTTAATTTACCTATTTCATGATTCTAGCTCAATCCGTTTTTGCGAAATCTTGTCTATATACATACAAAGTTACACACATACACACACACACACACACACACAGAGATATTTTTTTCTCTAACTTAGTGAAACTGTTTCAGACACCTTCAAAACGTATAAAAAGATCAAAATCTCGACATCGAAAATTTTCGTGATCGCAATACTATCTCTGGCGAGATAGTAAAAGATAAATTATTATTGTTTTTGATAAAATACTGAAGTTGATTGTTTTTATTAAATATTGAAATACTTATTTTAGAGAATAAAAGAAAAAATTTACATATCTATAAAATTTATTATTTCAATTAGAGATTCAATCAAATCAATTTGATAATTTAGTGGACAAAATAAAATTACCTAATAATAAAAAAATATTTACTTTAGATAATCTAAGTATTATTATCATTATTATTATTATTAATTTAAATAATTTAAGATTACGTATAGATTTTGATGAAAATAAATAGCATATAATTAATATTGAAAAAAATGATCCTAGAATAAAGATTCTAAAATAAATAAAAATTAATAAGCCGTTATACTCTCCACATTTATGAAAAGTTTTTTTTTTAATGTTGAATGTTGAAAATGTTATTTTTATGCAGTTCAATTAAATTTTTTATAATATGAAAAGATTTAAAAATAATATATTTATAGAAAAGAAAAAAAAGCGCATTTGAAATGATTCATTCATAAATGTATGTATGTATCATGAAAAAATTACCAAAAATAAATAAATAAATATTATATGGGATATTTTTATTTTAATACAAGTAATAACATAAAGGTATAATATTAATATAAACTGTGAATTGAAAAAAAATTTCAATGGATCATTTTTTTTTTTAAATATCAATTTTTTTTTTCATATAGCAAATGAGTATCTTTATTAATAAATAATGCATAAATTTAAATTGATTTATTTCTTCTTCTTCAAGTGCCTTGTCCGGTCTCCCTGACGTCGGCGATCACTCTGGCGAAAACGTCTCTATTTTCCGCCGTGCGGAACAGCTCTCCCACGCTCCTTATGCCGGTCCATTCCCTGATATTCCCTAACCAGGATTGGCGTCTTCTCCCGGGTCCACGTCGACCCTCAATTTTCCCTTTGAGGATTAATTGAAGGAGTTGATATTTATTACCTCTCAAGATGTGGCCGAGGTAAGAGATTTTCCGGCATTTGACAGTGTTGAGGAGTTCTCGCTGTGTGTTTGCTCTCCTCAAGACATCCCTGTTGGTAACTCTCTCGACCCAGGGAATTCGCAGCATTCGCCTGAGGATCCACATCTCAAAAGCCTCCAGGCGATTCATCGTACTGACCTTGAGTGTCCATGCTTCCACACCATATAAGAGAATGGACCAAACATAGCATTTGGCCATTCTCTGTCGTAATTTAAGATTTAGGTTGTCATCACAGAAGAAGGATCTCATTTTATTGAAGGTGGACCTCGCAGCCTCAATTCTGGACTTAATTTCGATATCCGGGTCTAGCTGGTCATTTATGATACAACCAAGATATTTAAAAGATCTTACTCGTTCAACTTGTTTGTTATCGAGGTGGAGGGAGGCGTTTCCATGTGGCTGGCGGCTAAAGACCATAAATTTTGTTTTGGCTATATTTATGTTTAAGCCCGCTTTAATTCCAATTTGAGAAATTTTATTTAGAAGTAGTTGAAGGTCTTCAATGTTTTCAGACAGGATCACAGTGTCGTCGGCATATTTAATTGTACTAATTGGTACGCCATTTACTTTCACCCCCATATCCAGTTCTTCCAAGGCCTCCTTAAAAATTCTGTCAGCATAGAGATTAAATAAAAGGGGAGAGAGAATGCATCCTTGACGGACTCCTCTCTGGATCTCAATTCCCGGTGTTGTGGATTTTCCTACTCTGATTACGGCATATTGCCTCCAGTACAGATTTTTTATAATCCTGATATCTTTTTCGTCCACTCCAGCATCGCACAGAAGTTCAATCAGTCTAGTGTGTTTTATTCTGTCAAAGGCTTTTTCGTAGTCAACAAAACATGCAAATACATTTTTGTGTTGGTCACGACATTTTTGAAGCAAAACATTGAAGCCAAATAATGCTTCTCTTGTACCGAAGGCGTTTCTGAATCCAAACTGCGAGTCATCTAAGTCTAACTCACATTTTAATCGGATGCGGGCGTGTATTATTCGAAGAAAGGTCTTTAACATGTGGCTCATAAGACTGATGAGGCGATAGTCACTGCAATTCTTAGGGTATTGTTTCTTTGGGATAGTAACAAATGTTGATTTCAGCCATTCCTCTGGAAGCACACCGCAGTTATAGATATTGTTAAATATTTTCAATACCAGGTCTATATTGTCTTCATTGATGAATTTGATTAATTCCATTGGGATTCCATCTGGTCCCGGCGCTTTCTTGTTCTTAGCAATTGAAATAGCGTGAATTAGCTCTGATTTTATTATTTTTGGTCCTTCAGGATCGCAATCATCAATTTCAACTTCCTCTCTGGAATCTTCAAAAAGTTTTGCTGCGTACAATTGCCAGGCTTTCATGAGTTCAGCTTCGTCCGTTACTAGTTTTTTGGCTTCATTTAGTATTGACATTGGTGGTCGACTCCTGAATTGTCCAGTTATTTCCTTTACCTTTACATGTATATTAAACATGTCATGTTTTGAGACTAATTCTTCTATTTCTTCACACCTTTCTGTCATCCAAATTTGTTTTGCTAATTTAATCCCTTTCCTTATTTTGAATTGCATCTTTTTATATTCCACGATGTTATTTTTGAGAAGTCTCCTTTCTTCCATCAAATCCAAAATCTCGTCCGTCATCCACGACCTCCTCTTCATTGTACGTGTTCTCCTCAAGTGAAGCGAACCAGTCTCCACCAAAGCATTTTTCAGCAGTGCCCACTGAGTATTTATATCGTCAAGATCGTCAATAGATATCCTCATTAATTTGCCATTGAGATCATCAATAACAGCATTCCTAACATCCTCAAATTGTAATCTTGATGTATCAATAATATTAACGTTGCAGTTTTTTCTTTTTACAGACTTCAACGCTAGACCCATGTCCGCAACCAAAGGGTTGTGATCTGAGCCTATGTCTGCACCAGGGTATGTTGTGACTCTTTTAACACAATTTCGGAAACGTCTGTTTATCAGAATGTAATCAATTTGGTTCCTACTTGGTTCTTGGTTGTCAATAGAGTCTCTGGGTGATTTCCATGTGTAAAGACGTCGCTTTGGAAGTTTAAATAGCGTATTAGTTACTACCATCTCTGTAGTTTGGCAGAAATCATAGAGCCGGTCTCCTCTCTCATTACACTCACCTAAGCCGAAATCGCCGACCAAATCCCCCCGTCTACCCTGACCGATTTTAGCATTAAAGTCTCCAAGTATCAAGTTTATGGTATTCTTCTTGAGAGAGTTTAGAGTGTTTTCTAAAGTGTTGTAGAATTTTTCCACTTCCTCATCGTATTTACTATCAGATGTAGGTGCGTAGACTTGTAAGATATTTATGTCAAATGGCTGTCCATGAATCTGTAGCAGCATCACTCTATCCGATATGGGCACAAAGTTCTTAACGTACCTCGTGAACTCCGAGTCAACTAGAATTCCGACACCGTTTCGATGAAACCTATCTCCACTCTCACTTCCTGAGTAATAGAGTGTTCCTCCTTCCTGAGAACAAACACCGACACCAGGCCATCTGAGTTCGCTGATTCCCATGAACTTAACTTTAAGTCTTCTCATTTCTTTGATAGCGTTGTTTAATTTTCCGGCCATGAAGAGACTTCTGACATTCCATGTACACACTCGCAATCTGGTTTTCACTATTCTGAGCCGGGAGATTCTTCGCACCCCTTGCCCATTTAAGGGCTGCCCGGGACTGGGGGCCATTTGTATTTTGTTTCTCGTCATAGTGAATTTCCTGGGGATGATTTATTTAATTTTTGTTATTAATTAAATTGAGTGTCTAATGAGTTTGGTAATTAATCATTTGAAAGTTGTATAATAATTGTTTTATTATTATTCTCAGTGATCAAATCAAGTTTATTTCAAATAAAATTATTTAATTTGATTATATAGGTATAGATTATATATTATATTTAAATATTTTAAAATTATTATAGAGTATAATTCAATCTAAATAGATAAATACATACCATGTATGTTGCATTGATTTTGAAGATACACACATTAATACACTAATTCATATGTAAATATATAGATTTAATATAAACACGAACCCGCGCGCGCGACGATGTTCATATAATAAATGCCACGACAAAACTAAACTTTTCTTTTCTAAAATAAAACATATAAAAATAATATTTTGGAAATAAACTTATTGATTATTTCTTTTCTTAATAAATTAAATTCACTTGAAAAAATTTATCAAATTTATTTCGTAGAAAATTTAAAATAAAAATGTTTTTTTTTCCATATTTTTATATATATTTTTATATTTATTATATAAAAATTTATCAAATTTATTTCATAGAAAATTTAAAATAAAAATGTTTTTTTTTCCATATTTTTATATATATTTTTATATTTATTATCTAATCTATCTATTAAATATCTATTGTAAAAATATATATATATTTATATTAAAGTTTATCTCTTTCATTCAAATTAATAAAGTATAATAATTATGTATTTTTAAAATATTGCAATAAAGATAAAATAGAGTGATAATTAAATATTCTTAAATTCTATTAGTTTTAAAATTATTATTATTATTATTATTAATATTAATGTTAATATTAAGATTCTAATGAAACTAAATAAATGTATATTATATATAATGATTACATTTTAAGAGATCAATAGAGTTAATATTGTATAATTATTATATATTATATTAAGTAATTATCTAATTAAAATTATTAAATTGAAATAATATATTATACATATTATATATAATTAGCTATTGAAATAAAGTTTGGAAATTTATACGATAAAAAAAAATTGTATTTGAACTAATTTAAAATGGAAATTCAAGATAATTTCATTGAAAAAGATTGGAATGGAGGGATTGGTTAACTGATAAAGTAACTGTATCGATGCATTGGCTTGCCATGTTCATTCAATGCCAATTGAAAATTGATTGAAATATATGGAAACAGTAATAGGGCCCAATAGTCAGTGGATGAAGGCAAACAGTTTTAAAAGCAAATCAAGCCCTATCAAATTATCATCAGCATAGATTATCATGTTCCACCACTTCATCTATGGTTGTGGAGGTGATTGGTTATCTGCTTCAACATCCTAATATAGATTGTGACATTTCACTTGATATATAAATAAATAAATGAATTATACGCTAATTCAGTTATTTTTATTTTTTCAATATACAATTGATCATTTTTACTCTCTCCAGAGATAGTATTGAGATCACGAAAATTTTCGATGTCGAGATTTTAATGTTTTTATACGTTTTGAAGGTTCCTGAATCATTTTCACTAAGGTTGAGAAAAATTTCTCTCTCTCTCTCTCTGTGTGTGTGTGTGTGTGTGTGTGTGTGTGTGTGTGTGAGTGTGTATGTAAACAAGATTACGCAAAAACGGTTTGAGCTAGAATCATGAAATAGGTAAATTAAATGGTGTATGGGCATTATTAAAAATTCGTAGTTTTCTATCAACTTTTGAGAAATGTAGCTCAACCGAAAGAGGGTCATTAGCTACAACGTTTTGATTTTTTTTCCTCTAAGTGACCGTAAAAATAAAGATATATGATTGAAAGTTTGTCACATGATTAAAAATTGTATAAAACTGCTATATATAGAATTTCAGCTGAAAGTAGCGGAATTAATTTTTTAACACTGCAAATCTCACGCGCCAACACTTTTACGTGGTGCCTTGAACAAAGAGCCAAACATGCGCTGGTTTAATAAATATTAGTTATTAATTTTAATTTATAATTAATTAAATTTAATTTAAATATAATATATTATATTATTTAATCCAATTCAAATTGCGAGATTGTCGAGTGGAGACACTCCAGCTTATTCATTTAAATCTTCTAAAGTTTCACGTTGAATATCATTTCTATCTTTAAAATTTCTATCCATTTCATAAAATGTCAAGCTTTTTTTTATTGACAAAGACAAAAAAAAAAAAATTTTATTAAAAAATAAAAAAAAAAAATAATCAAAAAATTAATTTATTCCTTTGAGCGAATAAAAGTTGTATAATACAAAGCATCATTAGCTAATTGTATATAATTAGAAACAGTAAATAATTTACATCGACTGAATGCAAAACTCACGAAAGCTCTAATTATAATTCATATACATAGAATTTAAACTTTATCATGGATGAATCAATAATGCATTTTCTTCATTAACCTTTACCAATTGTACTTTTTCATTAATTTGTTCATTAATTTAATAATAAATAATCGTTAACAATGAGATATATTGAATCTTCATGTAGTAACAATTCTATTATAAGGAAATAATAGTGTTTATTTAGGTGTTTAATAGGCTTGCACGATAGCAATAATAGTGCTGAACATTTGCATATTAAACAGGTAGTTTCAATATTAATAATTGCTATAATGAACTGTTGACTGAATGGGCAAATTATGACTATCAATTATGTATAATATCCTATCAATTGAATCAGCAAGAGAAATAATAAAACATGAAAATGTTATTTACTAACAGATGATTTTCTTTTTTTTTTTTATTTTATAAACAAAGAATTTAAAAAAATTCAAAGGTAATTTTTGGGAAAAAGATTTTATTATATTGTCTGTGATAAAATAAATTTTATCTGAAAATATTATTTATATTTTTGAAAAAACAGACACTTATTTATAATTTCTTTCTTTTCGCTTCTTTATAAATTGTTATATTATATTAATTTTTTACTATTCATTAATTTGTAAATTTTTAATGTTAATTTAACTTTATTTAAAGTCAAGTAAATTTTAGTTATGTATTTAGGTATACTCCTATTATAGGTATTTATGTTGTGTTAAAATAATAAACATAAAATAGAAACGAAATAGAATTAATAAAAAATTTATATTATATATTTATTAAAATATTTATATACTCGTACATATGCTAATATTTAATGAAATCATTATTTCCCTCAGGCTAGTTTTACTTGGAATACAAACAATTTTGTTTTGTTAACTGAGAATCATATACAAAATTATATTCAGAATAGTAGAATATGAAAAAATATAATTATCAATTGTTTTTAAAATTAGACAAATTGCATATTATTAATTTTAAATTATTATGAAAAAAAACATATTTTTATATATTTTTTGAAAATAGAAAAAAGGATGTATAATAACGAAAAAAGAATAAAAAAACCCTTACTTTTGTACATTTTACGAAAGGAGAGTAGCCTCGATCAAGTTGGTTGCGGACTAAATGGGGTAATGGTGTTTTTACCGACCGACGATAGTAAGGGAGGTATTGTTTTCACACCAAATTTCACATGTGGAGATTTTTACATATCTCCACGAATCATGCATTTTCTAAACAGAAAAAAGTATTTTTAGCATGATGTCTGTCCGTCCGTCTGTCCGTCCGTCCGTCTGTCCGTCCGTATAGATGTGTACAGCCTGAACGGCTCAACCGATTTTGATGAAATTTGGTATATTTACTTAATGCATCAGTGGGATGAATTGATCAACTTTTGGTGCAATTCCGGAAACCGGAAGTGGTAGTATTAGCGATCGACGATAGGAAGGAAAGGGTTATTTTCACACCAAAGGAGATTTTTTTATATATCACCACGAATCATGCTTTTTGTATTGGTTTTATCCTCGAAAAAAATCATATTTATTAGTTTTTTCTTGATTTAAAATTATATGACGTCATCCAGCCATGCATGACGTCACAGCCTGGTCTTGCATATATATTATAAATAAAATAAAATTAAAAATGTTTATATTTATTATTTATGTATCCATATCTGTTTTTTATTACATTAATAGATATATGAAAATTATTTGAAATTGTTTCTGTAGCTGGAAATTAATTTATTTCAAACCGTCGGTCGGTTCGGACCTGGACACAGGTCAACTTATTTGATCAGTAGAATCGGTCCTCTCAACCTTTATCTTAATATAGAAATAGTTCTAATTGAAAAATAATGTATTCAATAATTCTCTAACTTTTTCATGGAATAGGTTAGATAAACTTTACTTATTGTTAGATAAAGAAATTTACATTTTTTTATGTGTTAGACACAATTAGAATAAATAATTTTTTTTTTTTACAAATTTAATTATGATGAATAGATAATAAATTTAACCGTAGACAATAGTTGGAACATTTTAAAAAGTTATGAAAATTAAAATTAAACTTAATAATAATTAAAATTGTTGCAGTGAAATGCGCATAAAGGAAATATATCAATATACTTCTTTTTAATTAAAAATTGTTCTTATTAAATTTTATATTTTAAGTTTAAATTTAGTTTACAATTTTAATTGAAATTGACTAAATATTGTGTATTTTTATGAATATTTTTTTTCAATGACCACGTCCTGTGTAGACAATTTAATTTAAAAAAAAAGTTATTGAAACTTTTTTAGTATAAAAATGAAATTAATGAATGAAACAATATAGTAAAAAATATAATCCTTCTAAAGAATATATAACTATTATATATATATATAAGGTATTTGGTTCTTTTTCAAAAAAATAACCAAAGGTTTGGAAATATCTATTTAATTAAAAAAATGTCAACTTAATTGCTTTTAAAAGTGAATTTGAGGAGGGGGTGGAAATATTTACATTGGAAAAAGGTGAAGATGATTAAAAAACGAAGAATGTTAGGGTGGGGGAATATTTATTCGGCGGTTACAATAGACGGCTGATCGGGACTCATTCAGCCAACTGGGAACAATAACAAGCGTCGCGGGACGTGACTTTTAAATTAACTTCATAATACCATTCCATGTTTAGTTTGGAAGCAACTTTAAAACTGGTAAATTCTAAGCTCCGAGGAATTTTCATTAAAAGGAATTTTCTTCCTTGGACCAATGCTAAATATGCAAAGTAATTTTCATGAGGATTAAAAAAAATAAAATTAAATTACAAAAAAAAATGAATTGTTAGAAACATTCTAAGCAATTCCTCGATATTTACATGAACAACTTGTTACGACAATTGTCCGTTTTCAAAACTTAGTTAATATTAATAGAATATGTAGATAAGTAGATATAAAATAAAAGAAAGTACTTACATAATTTCGAATTCAAATAAACAAACAAAGAAATTATAAATTCACAAAAATTGTATTTTCTTTTTTTAAAATTATTTAAATTTGATGAATATAAATTGATTCTGTTTCATTTAATCAAAATTATTATAAATACTACGCAATTCATAAACGGTAAAAAAAGAGTCCCTGGTTAATTTATAGTTACATAGGTATATATTTTTTTATTTTTAATTAATATTTTAAAATGTATACTAAAAGCACAATCTTCCTACTAATATTTTAATAGATATTTTCGTTCTTATTTTTGTCTTGTTTGATTTTATATATTATATAAAACATTTTCATGTACTGTGTTTTAAAGTAAGTACATTTTTTGAGCAGTTGGATTATTGATACTTGTTTGTATTCTGGTCGTTTTCAAATTAAAAAAATGTCAAATTATGCGGAACATTAAGCTCTCGTTAGTAGGAAAGCCTCATTTAAAGTGTAAGTTTGATCTCAGAAAGTGGAGAAGACACATATAATTAAATTAATGATTGTGATTATTATTTTAAAAGATGGTGGTAGTTAAAAGTTAAATAGTTTGGGGCTGCTTGAAAATAATTGATTCTCTATAGTAAGTGGTCGGTAGACAAATTAAATTTAAGAAACTCTGTTAATAGGAATTCAATTATTATTATTATTGTTATTATTAATATCAATAAAACAATTATTTATTTGGACATTTTATTTACATAAAATTGGGCATTTAATTGATAAAAATCATTATTTTAAGAAAAATAAACATAACATAAAATAAATAAACTTCTTATAAATATATTTTCTATTGAAATAAAAAAAAGATGAAGTCTAAATATCATCGTTCTTGACTCACATCCTTGTTTTCTCTAAATGGGTAAAGCCTTCAGGTTCAAAATTGGGAAGTTACTTTAAATAAAAAGTACCGCTTCCTATCAAAAAAACAAAAAAATCTAGGTAAAGATTAAGAAAAATCTGTTGTACTGATCATACTAAACCTTTACCTTGCTTAGCCGGCAACCTAATAGGAGCTGATCTTTTATTTTATGTCATAAAGATAGAAGCAATAAAGCATTAAAAAATAATATTATCGTCCTGGCACTACAAAAATTCGAAAAACGTGGCCTTATCCAATTTTTAATCGAGTTTTTTTCATGTAAATTGTAATATTTTGATTGATAATTGAGTTAAGATGCCTTTTTCTCAAATAATATTAATATATGTTTATTTTTAATAATACGCTGAATGAATATAAAAAGATAGATATATCTTATAATTTGTTGCTTAAACTTTAGTTCTTTAGATATTCTCTCAGAAGAAACTTTTTCGATTTATAATTTTAATTTTAAATGACAAGATTATTAGTCATTATGTTATTCTTCAATGGTTTTTTTTTTTAACTATTTTCAGTTCAAAAATATTGACTAGACTTATATTTTATTTTAAAAACTTTCATACAAGTCTTAAGAAAAAAAAAACTCTTTAGGAAGTTTAAGGATTGTAATCAACAATTTGAAAACTGTTTATCTTCTATATGGGCATTATATATATGTATATATAAAGTGAAAAAGAAGAAATTGTTTTTGTTCAATTTAAATTAATATATTTAAATGCTAATTTATAAAAAACATAGTTAATTATAAAAATTGTTCTTATAGATATTTATAAATGTTAATCAAAAATCAAGTAATATAGAAAGTTAATCTTGAAATAAAAAAATGATTTTATTTTATAAATCGATCTGTTTCTAATGTGGATAAAATATATGAAATATTAAAATTTATTATTATTGAAATTATTTCAATAAGATAAAAAGCAGAAAAAAATAATCCATGATTAGAAAGGCATTATCGTTGAAAAGATCAAAGAAAAAAGTTTTTTTTTGAGGGTTGTTCATTCCAATATTTTATTCACTCCTTTTGAAGCTAATGGAGCATTCAAGTTAGAGTGAAAGAAATTGAGATTTATAATTCAAATACTACCCATAAAACTTTCGATCTTAATAAGCACAAAATTATACATTTAAAAATCAAAATTAATATTAATATATTAATATATTTATATATATTAATAGGGGAATGGTATTAAAACACCATAAATAAATATTTATACTATGTAGTTCAATAAGTTCGCGGAGTGAGAGGCACGTCCAAAAACTGCATCAACAGCGTAAATCATCGAAAAAATGAAAGATACAGTATTGGAAGACCCTCAATTGACTGAAAGAGAGATTTAACAGAGGCTTTAGGCATATCATTGGGCACAGTGAGCAATATTTTGAATGAACTTATTGAACAACCTATGATATTTTTACTGAAATGTATTAAAATTTATTAGAATAATCATTATTCACTCTTTAAGTTTCTTTGTAAATTGATTTTAACTGTAATTATAATTTAACCTATTTAGCATTTTTGTAATAGTTATAATGCTTTTTTTGTACCTCCTATTACTAAAGTGCTTTATGCTAGTCATAATTATTAATATATAAATATATACATAATATACCCTAAAATATCCACTAAAACAATACTTTTTCTTAAAAAATTTTTTTTCCCTTATCAATTACTTTAATTTTCATAAAATAATCACATATTGATTTCTATTAAATAAAAATGAATCGAAATTACCATTTATTGGAACATGACTCTGTTAGGATAATAACATTATCTGAAGAAGGGAGGAGCCAAAGGGAAATTGGAAGACGCCTAGAAATTATTCAATCAAGGGTTCAATCCAGATTTCTTCAAGGGTTTAGAGAGTCTGAAAATCATTCAAGAAGACCAGTTCAAGGCCTCCCAAGAAGTAGAAATCAGTGGGATGACCGATTTTTATTCATCTTGCTGCTCTAAGAAATCGCTTTTTCTCAAGCAACCAGATGAGTGGCACGTTGGAAAATGCTCGGTACACTAAAATTTCTGGTTCCACAGTAAGAAGACGTTTGCAAGAAGGCGGCTTGAAATAAAGGAGACCAGCAACAGGCCTTCTTTTAACCAGGGCTCATCGAATTTCGAGACTGAGATTTGCTCAACAATATGCAAATTTGACATTGGATGATTGGAGGCGAGTTTTGTTTTCAGATGAGTCTAAGTTTGCCCTCCACTCTCCTGATGGAAGGGAAAGAGTATGGACAAGACCAGCAGAAAGATATGCAGAGTGCAACATATCACCAAGAGTAAGTTTTGGGGGAGTTTCTATAATGGAATGGGAAGCGATAAATTTCGATGTTCGAACTTCACAGAGTAACTGGAGGTTCTCTGAATGCTGACAGGTACATAAGAGAAATCCTAGAGCAATATGTAATTGGAGAAAGATTTCATTTTTTACAACATAATACTTGTCCTGATACTGTTCATACAATAAAAGAATACTTGAAATCTATATCTGTTCTGTCATTTCCTGCAAGAAGTACTGACCTCAATCCTATGGAACATTTATGGGACATAATGGGCAGACGTCTAAGAAGGCGAAGTCAACCCAATTGGACACTTGGGGAATTTGAAAATGCATCAATTGAGGAATAGGCCAACATCTCCTAAGAAATAAAAAATTTAATTCAATCAATGCCAAAAAGAATCAAAGAAGTAATAAGAGCAAGAGGAGGAGAGTTACAAGTTATTACTAAACTGTTTTTTGATCAAAACATTTAATAGAATTAATTAAATTTCATTTTTTTAATTTCCTTCTTTATCACCAAATGTAAGTAATTTAGTTTTCGTTTTTTTTTTATTTATTAAAAGATAAAGATACTGTTATAAATTTGAGTATTTATTATTTTTTATTAAGTTTTATTAATTTAATATGAAATACAATACAAGTTTATTGGGCTTATTAGTAAAATTAATAGTGATGCGATAATTTTGCAAAGCAGTTTATATATTGAAATGATATTTCCAATAAGTCACTAGTTAAGTACTTATTTACTTAATATTAAGTATTTTTATGTTAATTTTTAGTATCTCTATCTCTTTTTATTTTTTTTATATTTCATATTATAATATTTTTATTCTTTAAGAATAAGAAATTTAATAGTTAACAGAGACTTAATTAATTAATTTATTAAGAGATGTTATTCTAATTGATTCTCTAACATAATATTGTACATCGTACCAAAAGATTTTTTGAGAAAATTAAAAGTAAGAAAGTAATTTTTATAATTATATTTATTAAGTCTCTTTTATTTATTATTTTATCATTACTATTCGTTTTATTTTATTTATTACCAGTAAGTCTAAGTTATGTTATTATGCACTAATATCATATTTATTAAAAGTTAATATTAACTAATTCTTATTAATATATTTTCTTACTTTCTTACTTTACTAAAAATTTTGTAATTATCTCCAGAAAATATAAATCTAATTTCAAATTTATATATTAAGAAATAAAAATGTGAAGAAATTAGAACTATTATTATTATTATTATTATTATTTAATTTTAGATAAAGTAACGTTTTTTATTCTACTCACTAAAATAGTACTTGACAATTATAATTTGTCAAAGAGGAAATAAATTTAATAGCAACAAAAGAGATAAAAAAAACATTAATTTTTGTAATATCATTATGATAAAGAAAGACAAACGTTTTAAGACATTCCGGCTGACGGAAGTGTCTCAAACGATTACAGAAAGCCAGTTTTAAAATGAATTATTAAAATATAAAGGAAAAAACCAACACAAATGGAAGAACTAAGTACAAAGTTATAAAATATTGAATCAATTTAGATTTTGTTTTATATATAACTTCTTATCTCTTCTCAAGGATCATTTTTTTTCTTAAAATAATTTTTTAAATACAACTCATTTTTTGTTTAAACAAATGAAAGAATTATCTATGTCAAGTAACAAATAGTTAAAAATAATTAAGTATATATAAGGTAGTGGCACCTATAGCGGACAGGGACTTAAAGCGGACACAAATGGAAAATTTTTACTTAAAATAAAAGTTATTTTAAATTTCTCTCCATTCCGTCTAATATTTCGAATAATTTACTCTTTCCAAAACATATTGGAGTGGTCAAGTTGGCTTCACTGAACAAATTGACAATTTTATGGAGAAACGAAAAATTTCATATTCATCTTCCACATATTTTTTGTGAATTCTTAGCAAATTTTTAAGGTTAGTCGTCATTGTAATTAAGCTTTTATATGTTCGTATTATGTTTTTAAATCTATATTATTAGTTTAAACTGACATTTATAGAATAAAGAAGCAAATTATAAAGTGTTATTGACAGAGTGACTTGTTGTTGATAAATTTAAAGTGGTGTTCGCTTTAGGTTCCAAATTTATATGGCTTTCCTGAAGCGGACACTTGCTGTCCGCTTCAGGTTTGTGTACGTATAAAATTAAATGTAACTTAGAGAAATATTCATTTGATGGCGTTTAATCTTAAAATTATAAAAAAATTCAATTCAGAACCTTAAGTTGCCACTAATGTCCGTTTCAGGTTCTAAACGTAGGCAGGTTCTACACGTGCCAATTATTTCCAGGAATCATTACGGAAATATTGCCCGACGGGATAAAAGTTAAGGCCATGATAAGGAGTGGCAGTTTATGGAAGTGGCCAGACAGAGATGTCGAACTCTTCTATTTGTGGGATGATGTTCTGGGCCACTTGGCCAAACCCACCCGCTTCAGCAGGCGAAGGGAATTATTTTCAGTGCCAGAACTTGAAAAACTGAAATAATTATTATAATAATGATTTTTAATTGATATTCTATTGTTTTATAATTGATTTAATTTAATAATAAAATATTGAAAATTAAATTTTTGATTTATTTACTGACGTTTATCTTAATGTTTGCTTTAGGTTCTTCAAATGTCCGCTTTAGGTTCCGTAAAAATTTTCACTGTCCGCCTTAGGTGCAAATGTAAAATTTTTTTAAAATTAAAAATTTAATATGAGGGATTAGCAAATAGTTAAGTAATTATTACTATCTTTAAGAATGATAAATGAATCTCAAATAAAACCATTAGTTTCTCTATTCACAATTGTGACTTCAATTCTAGGTACAAAAATGATGAAAAATGGGCTCTAATGTGTCCGCTATAGGTGCCATTACCTTATATAATAATAAATTATAAAATAAATAAATAATCTTTTTTTTATACACTTTTACTTAACTCACTCTGTCCGGTTGTACGCGGGTTGTCCGGTTGTACGTTGTCCGCGGCATTTTATAATCGATATTTCAACAACTTCCCGTCATTTAATCAACTTGAAATTTTGCATACGCGCTTGCTCCTGCTAATAATACACGAATCAATTGAAAAATCCACTGAATTATTTATCTATTAGTGGTAATTAATTAATTAAACTTTCATATGCGGAATATGGAATAGTTCACTATTTCAATCATAGATGGCGATAGCAGTTCTAGAGGCGCTGAATACGACTAAAAAGTATAAAATAAATTTAAGTAAAAAGAAATCTTTTTAAAAAATACACTTTACTTAAAATTGCACTAAAAAGTAAAAAATAGAATCACTTTAAAGAGTGTGCGCTCAAATTATAATAAGACCGTAAAACATTTAACACCGTAAAACATTTGCTTCCATTTGGTGTTATTATAATTTGAGCGCACACACACTTTAAAGTGATTTTATTTTTTACTTTTTAGTGCAATTTTAAGTAAAGTGTATTTTTTAAAAATATTTCTTTTTACTTAAATTTATTTTTTTTTTTGTGATTCGAACTTAAAAGGAATCAAAAATTACTCTGATTAGAATATCTTCAACGCCATTAGCGCTTTTATTCCGGCATTAGAATAGTAATAGTAAATTAAACGTGAGATAAGCAAAGACCGCCCTGGGAACTATATATTTTCCCAGGATTAAAAAAGGATATCCCACTTAATGAGATTTTTATATATATTATTCAAATAGAATGGGTGTGAACATATATTATGAAGGGGGAAATTAAGGATAGTAAGCAATTGGCCCGAGAGGCTAAGACTGAAGGGCCAAAGGGTAGCTCAGGTGGGTCTCCACTTCTTTAAGCTAATTCATTATTCAACGGATCCATAAACAAACAAATACAAAGACACATCACACCAGGGACCGCCCCATGGACCATTAAACTTAATACCATTTGAGTGCTTAACTTGTCCTATTAGCAGCCATTAACGTGAATTGTGCATTCGATGTATGAGTGCAAGGTCACTGGCACATTATTTGCTCTCTGAATGGGTGGAAAGAGGGAGGGGGTGGGGGTGGTAAAACATTCAATTACCACTTCTCAAGTGAAATATCATTAACTAAATATCCACATTTTGATTTTATGATTCAGTAAATAAATACTCTTAATATTGATACGATATCTTATGAACCAAGTTATAGTATATCATTATTTTCAAGTAAAAACTAATAAAAATTCTAGATGACATCTTGTATATAAATATTTTAAATAGTTTTAGAAATATTTGTAAATATTAATCAAGTAAAATGATGCCACGCATTCTGTGAGTCAACGCCGTTGACTAACATCCTCGTAATCCCGGGTCCAAATTTCGAGCCTAGCAAGATAATTTCTCTATTAAATTTTTTAAACTTACTTTAATTTCACAAAGAAAATTACATTTACTCAGAAACCGATTAAAGATTTTTTTGTCTTGGTGATTTTCTTAGGTTCTTCTGTATGTGATACAACATTAGTCTAATCATAAAAAAGAATATCTCTCTTTTCTGGACACTTTCATTGGCGACGACATACTTCTATCGACGAAATTGTGTGACACTCCTTTTTTTCTTTACTAAGGATAACGCCAGGGAAATACTTCCCCTCAACAGCAACATTGTTTCCTTGGATTTCCACAATGTCTACTAATAGGGAATACTTTCCTCTTTGGCTGATTCCATCTATGCACTTTCACTATACGAAACTTCAACACTGGAGTCGTGTTTGTTTGAGTCTGTGTAGCTTACACGTTTTTTTTTTTGCACTATAGGAATTTCTAATGTTTCTCTTTAACATTATTATTATTTCTTCTCTTACTCTTTCTTCATCAGAGTTTTTTTTCAGGTTTCGTCTTTTTTTCTTTTTTTTTTCTCTTCAAATGACATCATCCACTCTTTTGATGTAGTGGCATCTGGCGGCTCGTGGGCTCATAAAATACTTTCTGCAAAAACTGGACTTGTGAAGTGTTGAAGTTATTACCTCTGTGAGCACATTTGGTGAGTCCTCTTTGTTGAAACTGACATTGTCAGTATTTCCTAAAAATGAGCAGGACATTGAGGAAGGACCCGGTGTCTCATGATTATTAGGAAGAGTAAGTACAGATTTTTGTCCTATCTCGGATATCATGTTTGTTATGGTGGATTTGAGACATTTAATACTAATTTTTCTTCAAAAATGTGTTTTAAAAAATCCCAAAAACTACTATTAAAATTAGCATGTTTTTCTATAAACATATCACTTGAAATAAGAAAGATAGAAGAAATTTTTACATAGCCTTGGCTGTGTTCTACAGACTCCAATGCAAAGTGTACATTCTAGTTAACTTAAAAAAAATCTAGACTGTGTCAAATGAGGCAGACAGCAGGAAATGATGTCGCAGTAGATTTACCAATATTCATACAAAAATATTTTGTATTGGCCATGGTAATATTCCTATTTCCGCTTGAAAATGGCTCAGTATTTGGTACATTAGATTAACTACAACTACAAATGACAATTATTGGAATCTCCATCTTTCATTATCTTCATCGATGACTTAATTATCAGGTTTGGATCACACCTCAATACGTGATTCATGACTCATTTCACTCCCCAGTTCATTTAGACAATAAATATAGATTGAGTTATATCTTGACGAAAATCCATATCAATTTGGAAACTCATCCCATTTATAAGAAAATATTGTAATTACTTATAATGTATCTTATGATAATTCGGAATATATTTATAATAGTAATTGAATTAAAAAAATAAAAATAAAATTATTTTATTAGATAATGAATGTCTAAATTGAAATTTGAATAGTATTTTTTCAATTTTCAATATTCATACTATATACCTATATCCTATATAATTAATTAATTTTAAAAAAAATTAATTTAAAAATTAATAAATAATTCTTTCAACTCCAATGATCATATGATTTGTTTTTATTATTATCAAAAATTGGTGGAAAATAGGTTTGAAACGGGGAATTTACTTCAATAAAAATAAGCAAAAATTTTCTTTGAGATTTTATTTAATTAATTTTACGTAACCTATTCAATCAATTTCAAAGGGCTGATTGAAATTTAATGTTAAAGGGCGAGAGGTCATCAATCAGAAAATCTGATTTAATTAGCTTTATGAAGTCCTTACCTTGATCCAAATTAAAGGGTAAATAGATCGATTTCTCTCACCTGAAAAAAATAAATAAATAACTGTTAATAAAGATAATATCAATAAATAATTGAAATTAGAATATTACAAAGATGAAACAGGGGTGAAAGGGAAGAAAAGGTTATTACTTTCATTTTTTTTTTTTAATAAAAACTTGTGAAGAAAATGAATTATGAAATAATTATGTATTTACACAAAGATGTCTAAAACAAGTTTACATTCTTGAACTTGAATGTTGGTGATAATGATTATGATGACTACTTTATTCTACTCAAATTTCATTTATGTTCAACAAGTGAAGTTAATGCCATTTAATTAATGTTTATACACAGTTATGTCTAATATTTTCTAATAATTTATTATTTGTTTATTTGAAAAATAAGAAAATTTTTCGCTTTCTATATTTCTTGATATTTGAGATGACCTTCTATACTTAATCATTATAATTTTATTCTTGGTTATATTATTGTTAAAATTATTTTAAACTTTGAAGACAAATTTATCTAAATTAAAATTATTAATAATGTTTTATTACCATATACATACATTATTATTAATTTTATTATATTATGTTTATAATATCAAATAACAAGTGATGTATGTGTGTATATTAAGAGTTAAATATTTAGCGGTTATAGTGACCGGTCGGCCGACTCGTGTTCGAGGGATCGAACCTCGCTGAGTGCATCGAGATATAAATAAAAATAAAAATAATAAACAATAAACAATTCTGAGAAAGCTGACTAAATGGAGATATATTCCGAAAAAGTCAAAAAAAAAATATATTAACTTTAGAACGTTAACGACAAGTGCGCCTTCTATCGAACACTTGCATCAACATATTCATTGGCCAGGGATATTTCAGTATTTAGAAAGATATAGGTAGTATATGTAGATATACGTTAGTCATTTCCAGAACATCGGATATTGCCTACACACCATGATCAAAGTAAGAAATAGTTTGTCAATTCACGAACTTCCCTCTTAACATTTATAAAACCACTAAATTTTGGAAATATTGTATAAAAATTTTGTAAATATATCAAATAGAGATGATTTTATTATAAATTTAATATAATTTTGATTATATTTATTTTATTTGAAATCATTATTTTTTAAAAAAAGGTGTTTATAATTTTTTTCCTAGAGCTATAAAAGATATAATATATAATATATCAACTTTCTACAATAACTATCAAAGTATAATTAACTTATCTTTAACTAAATCATATAAGACCAAGTTTAATAAATGAATAGAGAAAGTTCAAGTTTTTTTTTATTTAAATTTGAAATAAAAAAAAAAAAAGTTCGAGTGAAGTTGACGTATTCAAAGGAAAGCAGAGATGTGTGTAGTGAGAGAAAGAGTTTTGTTTCACTTCAGTTTTTTTTCTTCAATCCCAGGAGAGTTTCCGAAAAGTACTCTCGAATCAGAGCAATTGGGTTAGGTTATAACTGCCTGGAGATTTAGAATAAAAAATACTCCCTAAAGAATAAACAATAATAGTATATTACGAAAAACTTTCTGAAAGAGAAAATTTGTCAAGCAGATAATAGAAAATTGATTAAAATAAAAACAAAAGAAAACAAAAATGAATGAAATTTCAAGTTTTCAAAAGGCCTAATTTTAAACAGTTTTAGAATCAACAAAAACAAATTGGAAAACGATGGGTGAGTTGACCCAGGACGCGGTTGGCGGACAATATACCTAATGGTAAATCTGAATAAATTTAAAAAGTATAGGTGGAGATATACGATATAAGATAATCGTTTATTGTTCAGGATAGTGATCATTAGAAAAGAAGTAATATAAACCCAAAAGTCAATTTCTACTTAAAACTACTAAAACTCTATTTAAAAAATTAAAAATTATTTGAAAATAAAATAAAAAATGTTATACTTCCACAAGATTCGATCCAAAGAAATGAAAATAATAAGAGAGCAATAAAAATTTTATTTTTTAAATATATAAAAAAATAATATTTATTTTTAAAATTTTGACTGAAAGAAATAACTACGGTGTTTATTATGTTATGAATCAATGAATTTATATTTTATCTCCAATTTCAATTATAAACAACAAGTTCATTTTCACTTTAACTCCGTAAACGAAGGGCTATCAATAGAAGAGAATGCTTTATTATTTGAATTTAAGGGAGAAAGGGAAAGAGAATGTTGAATTGAAACAGCCAATAAACGTTTTACGATCAAACAAAATTGAAGAGTTCATTAGTTTCTTTTAAAGATATAGTTTTCAATGGAAATTCAAAAATACTTTTACACCCTTTTAAATTCCCCCCCCCCACCGCCTATAAAAAGTACCCTCTGTTCTTCACTTATTTCCTATCCATATTTTAAATTTTATAAGCAAACAATTAATTTAATTTGAATTAAGTGATAGAAGGATGGTTTAATTAAAGTAGCGTTTCTCAACCTTTTTGAACCAAACGCTCACTTCGTAAGGCCGGCTTCATAATTCGCTCCCCTATAAATTTTAACAGATAAAAATTGCATGATAATCGCAAAATCATCTTACCCTTTTTTTAGAATTGAAAAAAAGCGGAAATGTCTAAAAGCCTGATCACAAAATCACCTTTTTTTAGAGTTGAATATGATTTCGCCCCCCAAAAGCGTATAGTCAAATAATCGCCCAGGTTGAGAATCACCAAATTAAAGATATATCGAGGAATAAAAATAAATAAAAATAATAATCTCATATCAGTAAAAGAAGATATATTAAAATAGGTAAATTACATAGAACATTTATAAAAGTCCTCAAAGATATTCACTATATATTTTCGTGATTAATGAATTAACCCCCTTATCTGTTTCCTCTCGAAAGTGATCTCTTATTTATTTTTTCGTTTATCATTGTGTTTGCCAGGGCAGTATGTCTGCTTTCTGTAAGATCATTATTTTTATTATTTGGTCTCTTATAATTAATCTTCAAGATACAACATAACATGCTAGTTAATTTTTAATAGAAAATAAAAATATACAATTTTTCAAAATTGATATATATTTTTTTAAAGTGTTTATTATATAATAATACTATAATTACTACATACAATATATAAATTCCTACTATAGATTATTATTAATGGTATATTAATAAGATTTTTGCAATTTTTAAAAAAATTGATTTCTTTGGAATTGAAGAATTTATAAAATATAAATTAATAACAATTTCTTAAATAAACCAAACACACACAAGGTTGAAAATATGGAGAGTTGTAGGAATGTGTTTGCTGCGACCAAGAAATTTGAAGCCTCTCAGGATAGATATTATGATAGGTATCCAACTTTTCTAAAACCAAATAATTTCAGCATTATCAAGAGACGTTTTTTAAAGATAAATATAAATTTATAAATAATGTTTTACCTTGTATCACTTAAAAGAGTCATATAAGTTTCTTTAGAATTAGTGATCACACACACAAACAGTAAAACGTTTATTTTATTCTTCAAGAAGAAAGAGGTAAGAAGAAGTAAAAAAACATATATAAAGTTTAATATCACAATAACCAAATTTTTTGTTACAATAGAAAAAATTACCAAATGTAAAATATATATGTTTTTTTTGAATAAAAAAAAATAGAAATAAATTTGGAAATAGGCCAAGATATGATTAATATTAAAATAATTTAAATTTTCAATGCAAACATGAAGTAGCAATCATTTTAAAATTGAAAAATGTTACTATTATCTGTAAGATAACGTCTATATATATATATATATATATATTATATTATATGTAACATGTGATGCTGAGAATGGTTAAATCGACACCCATTTTGAGGTTATAGCCTGGGATTTGTTGAATGGTTCAGGATTTTTCTTTCGGTATTCAAATAAAACTTTGAAAGATATTTTCATATGCATTCTTTAAAATGTGTATGTCTGTCATTTTCCAAGATATTTTATTCATATTTTAAAATATATATTACCTTATTATAAATTTTAAGAGATAATTTAATAAAAATTTATATAAAATAAAATTAATTTTATAGTAATATTTTATTTATTAAAAAAACAAAAAAAAAAAATTAAAATAAATATAATTAAATAAAATCTCGTTTATTGATTAATGTATAATACAAATATAACAAAATGTAGGATGTATATTTATACTTTAAAACTTATTGAAAACTCAATAAATATATTTAAATATTAAACTCTAATAAAAAAAAATATTAATTTGTTATAGCTTATTGAGAATTGAGAATGATAATAATATTATTTTATATATCTAGTATTGATTTTTCAAATAACCGAGAAAATAAAATTGACATGGATTGACAGATATTAAATCATGAAAGGTTTTTCTTTTAACTTTTTTACTAAATTAAAAACAAAACTAATTTTATATTTAATAAATAATATAATTTTTAAGTCAATAGAATAAGTGAATTAACTAAAATGATATTTATTGAACGAAAAGCTTTTAAAATCTATTAAACTTAAAAAAAAAACATTAAAATGTCTGCCAGTTATGCAATAAGCACTATAAGAACGACAATGAAAACCTAATTTAGTATCTTTCTCATATATTAGTTTTTCTTTCATTCAAATAATAACTATAAATTAAAAATTAAAGTAATTAAATTACATAAAATTAAATTTGTTGTTATTTAGCAAAATGTGTTTCTATATTATTATTATTATTATTATTCATATTTCATATTTATCCTTTAGGGAAATATTCACAAATATCGAATTTTTAATTAAAATTTTTTAATCAAATTAAATGTTACATATATTTTTTTTTGATATAATTTTTAGTCCAATCACGTTATTATTATAAATAGTTTAATTTGTTCTTGAATTTGGTTATTTATTTTTAAAAAAGTAGATAGTTTTTCTATTATTTATGAATAAAATTCTTAAACTATCACATCAACTTGTTTAATATTTAATTCTTTTCATTATCACATAATATCTTTAATAAATATTTTAAAAATAGAAATTTATATTTTACTTTAATAATGTATAAAAATGAAATGTGTTGGAAGTAGGCATTACTATTCAGAATTTTGTCCTGGAGGGTTAAAAATGCCTTGTTTTTTTTTTAATCTGGTCTTTGGGTATACTATCAGGGTTATAAAAACAATTCACAAAGGACTCCATGCGTAGATATAGACTATTTTCACGTTTTAAATCTTTTTTAGAACATTTAAATGATTTTAGAGTGCAGTATAAAAGTTGAATTTAGAATTGAATTGAATTCAAAAGATGGATGAAACGAAGGATATTTAAACTTTAAATCTAAAATATAATTTTTAAGAAAATAATAAACATGAATGCTTGTATATTAAAGTTAAAATAATATTTCAAGAAAAATAAAATAGAAGAGAATATAGGTTTATTATATTTAATATAAAAGAAATGTTTAAAGTCAATCCCTATTTGGGTTAACAAAGAAAAATATAATAATTTTATTAAATAATTACAATTAAGGTAAATATTTATAAACCTACATATTAGCATCACAATATTAAGTAGCAAAATAGAAAGCAAATTTTCTTTTCTATATATGCTGTTGGATTATTGAAGTGAAAAATATTTAAATACTTGCATTTTACCGGTTTAGTTATTGCCTGAACATTTCAATTTTCATTAAATACTGCTAAAAATCTATGTAAATTATTTTAAAAAATTTTGAAAATAAAATAAATTTATATTTTGACGAAATTCGATCCCAATGCATGCAATTTCTAAGTATACGTCCTATTCAACTTGACCATAACAATAAAAAATTCATATAAAAATTCATGTACTAAATATTTTATTGAAGAGATATTTTTCCTTCCATAAAAAACTAAAATTAATTAATGAATTAATATTTGAAAATACTGTATTAACATAATGTATCATTCACTACAAATTGATGAACCTTTTTTTGAACCTGGGTGGATGAATAAAAACTATTTTATTAATAATTGAAAATATAATATATATATTATATTTGTTTTCCTTTGTTATATAACTAATAGTAGGAAAACAAAAGAAAACAAAATGCTGTTATGAAGGAGAAAAGAAGAGCCTCTATTTGATAATTGAAAATGTTTAAGTGGTTGTTGTAAACCAACAAACACAAGTTTACTTTGGAGAGTAAGCGGCTTATCGAAGTCATAATATTTAAGCTGTAAACGGAATATTATATTGTATATTATATTATACTGATTAGAATTAAGTAAAAGATAATTAATAATAATTTAACTTGTCTTGTTATTATTTTATATATTACATTTAAAGAAAATAATTGATTAAAAATACCATAAATAATTTTTCTTGATTATTTAAAAGATCAATTATTTATTAATATGAATAAATACCTATAAAACTTGTAAGATTTAACCTTCTAAAATGATAATTTCACTGACCAGATGACATGCATTTATTTGTCAAATTTGGAAATTCAGATTTCCTATTATAAAATATTTATATGCATGAAACAATGAATAAATTAGAATTAAATTATATATAATATGATAGTTTCGAAAAGTTTGTTCTTATTACCATTAAACTTACAACAAATACATATACCTATATAAAATAATATTAATTATTAAAATCTTATTAGTTATTTAGAAATATCAAAAAGTTTAATCAAATTTATAAAATAAAAAAAAAAACATTCTCAAATAATTATAATCACCCTTTATTTTTTATAAACATAAAAGTTTAAAAATTTATCATTGTATAAAATCAAGTGGATTGTTTCTATTATTCATTCTGGAGTAGTATTTAGTAAATGCGTTTAAAAATTCCTTTTCAAGCTGAATGAACAGTCAATCTCCTCACTGACATTGACGGCCAGTCAACATTTCATAAAGTGTCAATGGTCCAACCTTTTTTTGATTTAATTCCATTTCTTGAAATACGACGAACAGAGAAAAATGAATTTTACTTGATACCTACACTTTCTGTTAACTTGGTTGTCGAAAAGGGTAGAGGAAATTCTGAAGTATATAAAGCAAGTTACAATTAATCACAGTCATTCTGATTCGAGGTGAATTGAATCGATTGTTTGATTGATCAAATAATTAATCACTTTTCTATTTATTAAAAAGAAAAAAAGAACGGAAATTTTAAATCTAGCTTTGTACGAATCCGTTGGAATGGATGCCTTATTGAGAAGAAAAAAAACTTCAAATGATTTAACAACCGAAATAGGAGAATACAAGAAGAATGACGTCACTAGTAGGCAAGAACTAGCCAGTTGTTTGATTACGTCTTAAAAATTTTAAAAATAAGAACTAAGTATTGAAAAAATTCATTTTCTCTTTATATTTCAAAAACGTATTGTCAAGCCAGATGCTACAATTTCGCCTACCAAAATACCGGATGAAAATATAAACAGTACTTTCTTTCTCATAAATACCCAAAGCAAATCTATCAATTGACTTCAATCAAACTTATCAATTAAAAATTATTTTTTACTAAAGTTTATATAATTAAGATTCATTTTAGTTTAAATATTTATAAAAATATCATTATATTAAAATGATTCAATGAGCGTTTATGGTATTTCTAGCAAAAACAACAAAATTTATTTTTATTAGTAAAAAATCTCTAAAAAAATAGTGAAAATAGTAAAAAAAAAAAAAACATATATTTTTAAAATTATTCAATAAAAATAAATAGATTAAATTTATAAAAAAAAGTTAATTTTAAATGAAAATAAATATATATATTATAATTGACTTATTGATATACATACGAGATTGAGAATAAATTGGTATAAAATTTTTTAAATTTTTTTAAATAATTGATAATAATCTTATATTCTAAAATATTTATATTGGAATTTAAAAAATATTAATCAATTTGGGGAAAAGACATTTTAATTTCTTTAAAAATTTTTTTTTTTTTTGGAAGTCGTTTATTGATTAGTAATTCTGATAAAGCTGTTAGTGTTGATAATCATGCTTTATCTCCGTTCACACAATACAACCCTTTGCTGTTCTCTCTTTTCAACGTTTTACAGTTTAAATAAAAAATGCGTTTCACTTTATCGACTGTTAATTTGTATACTCTTTTACAATGTTTGAACTCGATTAAACTCGAGATTCTTTCTATATAAGCTCAACTCCTTTCTCATCAACGAACTGTATTCTTCTATCCTTTCCTCTTCCCAATTCCAAACAGCTTTTATTTAATTTCTGACTTTGTCATTGTCGTTTAAATATTTAATTTATTTTAATTTAAAAATAGACAAGAGAATTATACTACATAAAAAATATTAATAGAACCAATTCTTAGTGCATTATTATTCCATTTATTTATTTTATAACCATTCTAGGGGGATGGTCAATTACAGGATCAAAATATGGTCAATTACTAAAACTTTAGATTTTAAGATGGTCATTTTAAATCTGTTTAGAAAAAATTGGAAAAAATATTTAAATATACATTAACCGCATATTTGTGTTATAGTGATAATTAAAAATATTTATACAATATTTTAGCACTTGTTTTGTTGCTTTTCTCACATTTGTTACGGAATAATAGTGTTTTTTTTGAAAATTTCTCTTAGGGCGGTCAACGACTGGTACGTTTACTCTAGATCTACTATACGAGTAATATATTTTCACTTTGATTTTCAAACAGATTAGATTGTTTGAGAAAATAAGTGTGTTTTTTTTTTTTTTTGATTAATTAAATAAAATATGTTTTTTATTTTAACTATTAATATTTTATTCTAAAAAATTAAAGAACACAAAATGAAATTAATATCAAACAAGATTTATTACTGTTTTATTTTATTAAATTTTATCTTTAATATTATAAATTTTCCACTTAAATTTTTCTCAATTTTTAGATATAAACCTAACATGATGAATATTTGATATCGTATGATATCTAGGTATAATTGATTTATGTGATGGTTAAAATTTATTTTAAAATTTTGCAAATTTCAGAGATAAATTCCTAGATTAGTTTACTTTTAATATTAAACTTATTAAAAATATATAAATTAAAAATAATAGTAATACTAATAATAATAATAATAAATCAGTAATAATAGTTAAATAATTATAGAAAAAATTGAAATTGATGATGAGAGCTTTCAGATTATAAACGTTTTTCTCTCTCTCTTCTACTCGTATATTCTTTATATGACCCTTTTTATGTACCATTTGGTTGAAAACTTTGTCTTACTTCAACAGTTAAAATACTTTTATTCTCTAGTATTTTTTTATTTTGTTTCTTTTTATTTGCTTCTTTTTAAAAGACTCATGAGATAATTATTAAATATAAATGTTATTGATTAAAAATCGATCCATTAAATTTAAACTAAAATTAAAGCATATTAATTGCATTCAAAATAATAATTAAATTAAATAAAAAAGTACAAATGTAAAAGAACAAATTTTTATTTTAAAATTCAAAAAAATGTTCAGGAGTTCCAATAAAGAGAAGATTTAATTGAATAACATAGAAGTACCACTTCTTTAATTAAAGAGATAATTTAGTTTAGTGTTTCCCAACCTTTTTTATGCCGTGTCCCACCCAGTCCCACCTAAGCCCTTCTAAAATTCTTATGCCCTTTATGTAACATGAACATAATTTTTTATATTAAAAAATTGAATTATTCAATTAAGAAACTTAAATGAGAGGTTGTAGGAAGAAATCACTAGTAAATTGTTAACGAAACACAGTAATTAAATTTTCAAAACATATAATGAAAAACTACAATTAAAATTCGAAATAATTATAAAAAAGATTTTTCTATAATAATTTAATATTTTAATTTATTGAGATCCTTGCGCTTGATGCACAGAGATTTTATGTTAGGTTCCAATTTGGTTTGCTTCAGTCTCAAGTCTCTCCGTTCTGTTATATCCAGATTTTTTTTTCTTTTTTTACCAATAAATCATTTACAGCACTTATTTAAATGGCTCAGAGGATAAAACTCGTATCGAGTCGATTTTCGAATTGCCCCCCTGTGCGGGGTGGGTCGTCGTATCATACCAAAATTCCCTCTGAGGTTGGGGCTCGAAATGAAATTTTATTTTATTTAATAATTAAGCAAATTAATTATACATTTAATAAAAAAGATAATCAATCAAAAAGATAAATAAATAAATAATAATAAATAATAAATGGATGAATTTTTTTTAATTCAACGTGAAAATAACACGTAAATAACCTTCTATAAAAGAGAAACCTAAACATACATATATAAGTTACAATCCTCCACCTGGATGGCTCAGTTCGGATAGGATTGAAAGGAGGAATGTATTGATGTTAAATGTTTGTTATCAAATTTATTTTATCTAATGGCTGGAGTATAGGAAACAGGGTTTAAAGTACAGTACAAAATTATTATTTATAATTTTCTTTAATTGCAATAATTATACCGTTGACATAATTTGTGTTACAATTATTTGCAATAAAGTATTTGTAGAAGCAAATATACGAATGGGGGATTGGGGAGTTGTTCGTTTTGATGTCTGGCTACATTAACATGTCGACCCTATTCGGGAGATTTGATAGACTTGACCGCTATGGTCTATCAGGAGGAGTGTGAACTCTGGCAGGTAGCCGTTGCCAGCATATCGCAATTTTCCACGATATCTGTTCACCTCTAGACGAGGAATTTCACCTCGGGACCACCAGACACTGTAGCACAGGACACGAACGGGGTTTAGAAGAGATTATGCGCCGATGAGATTGAGAGCGAGCCGTTTGTTGGTTTAACGACTAAATACTGGAAATTAGCCGGAGTTGAGGGTCAATTTGATGTTGATGAAACCGTGATCAAAGTGACGTGAACGCGGGATCGATGACGCTTCAACTAACTCGATTTGAGTGAGAAGTCGATATTTAAAGGGGTCCAAAGCATTAGTGTTAGTAATGCGTTTAGCCATGTGTGGGAAAGGCGTGAGAAAATATCTGACTTCGCATGGACCACATGGCCTCGTAGGAATGTCTAGGTTATCTCCCTGGGGGGAATTTGTTTATCTTATCGCTTAATGGGCTAACGGTCCAGATGGCTCGGGTGGACCGTGCGAAAGTTTATATTATCTGAGTGTTGGGGTATCTTTTGGAATCTATTCGAGATGTTGATAATATAATCTTATCTTATCTAGACTCGTTGCAGGCGCGCAAGGGAACGTACCTGTTTTATGTCATTAGGGATGACATAACTCCTCCCTTCTCAGAATGGAATTTCGGGGCTAGGGGGGGTTTCATTGCTTTCAACATACACTCTTTACATTTTGTTACTTCTTACATTCTCGTTACACTGTTACATATTCTTCAACCCTTACGCTTTCTTTAACTATTACATTTTCAATAATTTTCACTTTAACTTTTTTTTACTTTACTTTAACTATTTCACATTACTTTAACTTTTCACTCTTTCTTTAATTTTTTCATATTTTTATTAATTTTATTTTTCTTCAATTTTTTTCAATTTTAATTAACTTTTAACTTTTCTTTAATTTTATTAACATTTTATTAATTTTATTAATTTTATTAATTTTATTAAGTTCTTTTCTCTCTATTTCAATTCAATTTATTTATTTTTCATATTATTTTTATTGGAAATTAACAATGGTATTTCCTTGTTATTTTTGTTACAATATTTTTATTATTAATTTTACAATTATTCTTAATTTTATATATTCCTTCCTTTTTTTTTTATTTATTTATTTAAATTGTTGCAGGATAATAGGATTTTATTATTGTCGTTTACATTTAATATTACAATTTCTGTATTTGGAATTATTAAGTGGTTTATACAATTGACAATTTTCAAGTTTGTGATTTTGAATTAATATTTTAATACAATTGGAGATATAATCATGATTTATTTACAATAGAATATTTCATGTAACTAGAACCATGTATCAATTTTTGTTACCTTATTATTATCTGAAATAGCTAAATTTTGATAAGTTTCATTTATAATATAGTTTTTATTATTTATTAAAATTGGCAAAGGTGTGAATTGATAAATGTTTCTATTTGTTTGTTTATAATAATTTCTAAAATGATATTGATATAATTATTATGTAGTTTACAAAGTGTTTTCACAAATAAGTAAGTTTGCTAGAAATCATTGAATTTAATTGCTAATTAATTTGTTTCAATTATTAATTGATTAGTTCTTTTATGACTAAGCAAGTTGTCGATTTTGTCATTTTGAATTTTCATGTTGTGATTTAAAGATTGAAATATGATAAGGGTTCATTATAAAGGGGTTATATTTTTTTATTATATTTTTTTTTATTTATTGTTTTGTTTTCTTTTCGGTCTTTTAATATTTGAAATGTGGATTTTTTCGCCAGTTTGTGTGTTTTTTGGGACAATTTTAGCTGTTTTTAATTCCTTGTTTGTTTCTTTGAGTGTTTCGATTTTGAATTTATTTTTTGTTTTCTGACATTTTTGTTTATCTTTAACATGAATTTTTTCCGGTAATTCGGGGAGTTCTTCTCTGTTTGAATTTAATTTTGAAATTGTTTTTTCTTTATTCTTATTAATTTGTTGTCTTACTTGGTCAAAAATAAATTTAGTTTTCTCTTTGTGACTTTGATTATAATTTGAAATTACTTGATGAGTAATATCTACATTTTGCAAATTGTCGGTATCTAAATGTCCTGATAAAATTTCAAATGGGGTAAATTTTGTTGTTGAATGAATTGTGTTATTATACGCTATTAAACTATATTTTACTTTAGTTGAAATAGGTTCTGATTTAAATTCGTCGCGATTGTTATAAAGTCGAATGTGTTCAATTAATGTTGAATGGAATCTTTCGATATTTCCGTTCGATTCAGGATGTTGAGTACAAATAAAGTGAATGTCAATTTTATGTAATTTTAAAAATTCTTGTACTAGTCCATTTTTAAATTCTAAACCGTTATCTGAAATTATTAATTTTGGTATTCCGTGGTGAGTAAAGAAATCTAATAAATTTTCAGCTATTTCTGTTCTTTCTAAAGATTTTAATGGATATGCTATCGCAAATTTTGAAAATGAATCAATTATCGTTAAAAATTTCTGTTTTTCTAAAGTGAGAGTATCGATGTGTAATGTTTCTAAAGGTTTAATTGAAGTGGGGGTGATATTAAATTTAGTTTTAATTGGATTTCTGTCATATTTAGTAATTTGACAAATATCGCAATTGTTTATATAATTTGAAATGGAACCTTTTAAGTTTGGCCAAAAGTATCTAGTTTTTAATTTTTTAAGACATTCGTCTATTCCACGGTGATTCGATTTTCCTTCATGATAATTTTTTATTGTTTCAATTTGGTCGTCTGAATTTTCAATATCTTCTAATAGTTTGGAACAATGAAAGAAATTTATGTAATATTTTTTAAAGTGTTTATCTATTAATTTATCTAAATTTTCGAAAATATTAAATTTTGAAAAAATGTAATAATTACGTTTTGGTACTAAATTTTCTTTAAAAATGGTTACAATGTTTTTAGAGAAGTCTTGTTGATTGGTGTTAAAAATAAATCTTTGATGTTTTTTGCCAAAAAGTTTTTTTATTTCAATTGAATGTGGGGAGTTTGAAATATTTATTATTATTTGATTCGAATAGTAATTTAATGGTTTTAAACTTTCTTTAATATTTTTATAAATTTGGTCTTCTGTTTCCGATTCTGAGTTTGTCTCGTCTGTGTGATTGTCATTTGAATTTTGATTGAAGGGTGGGTTTTCTAATGGGGTTTCGTTTTCCCTAAGTGTTTTTTCTAGATCGTTCAATATTTCATTATCAAGAGAGGTTTCTTGAACATCGGGGTCATTTATTTGATTGTCGGAATTAAAGATTTGATTATTATTTTCATGAATATTTAAATTTTGAGTTTGATTTAAATTCTGATCTATAGGGTTACGAGAGAGGAAATCTGCTATCTGATTCGCGTTACCTTTTATATAATGAATTTCAAAATCATATTCGTCTAGCTGGCTTTTCCATCTTAAGAATTTCGAATTTGGTTCTTTTAATGAAGCTAGCCATTGGAGTGGCTTGTGGTCTGAATAAATATGAAATTTTCTGCCGAAGAGATATGGTCTAAAGTGTTTACATGCCCAATAGATACTTAGAAATTCCTTTTCAATTGTCGAATAGTTAATTTCAGATTTGTTTAACGTACGGCTGGCATAAGCTACTGGTTTGTCATGTTCTCCTTGGGACAAGACGGCTCCTATTGCGTAATTAGATGCATCAGTTGTTAATTTAAATGGTTTACTGAAGTTTGGGTATTGTAATAATGGTTCATTTGTTAAGAGAATTTTACATTTTTCGAAACAGTTTTTATATTCTAAATTATTTATATCAATTTTAGAATTTTTCTTAATAATTTGGTCATAGGTTTTGTAATTTCCGCGAAGTTCATAATAAATTTTCTATAATAATTTAATAAACCAAGAAAAGATTTAATTTGTTTTTGTGTTTTCGGAATGGCAAAATTTTTGATTGCAGTAATTTTATCTGGATTAGGTTTTACTCCTTCAGGTGTTATTATGTGGCCAAGGAATGCAACTTCTCTCTTCAAGAAATCACACTTGTCCAATTTAATTTTAAAATTTGCTTTTGTTAATCGATCGAATACTAAATTTAGATGTCGAATGTGTTCATCGAGGGTTGTTGAAAATAATATTATATCGTCTAAATACACTAGACAAAATTTATTTATCAAGCCACGTAGAACATTGTCCATTACTCTTTGAAAAGTAGATGGGGCGTTTGATAAACCGAAAGGCATCCTCACAAACTCGTAATGACCGTGTTCTGTGTTGAATGCAGTTTTATGAATGTCTTCAGGATTCAATTCAACTTGATGGAATCCGAGAGCGAGATCTAATGTTTTTTAAAATATTGAGAACAGCCTAATTTATCTAAAATATAGGTTATATTTGGTATAGGACAGGGATGGCGAACATATGGCACGCGTGAAAAATTTCATGACACGCATAAAGACAAAATTATTTTTTTTTTTTTTTTAATAATTATAACTTTTTACAATAGAAATAAATTAAAAATGAATAAATCACATTAAAATTGAAATTTATGAAATTTGAAGTACTGAATATTTATTTATCTATCTTAGTAGATTAAACCGACAAATTAAACATTTTATTAAGCTGAAATATCGCTTGAATTCCCTCGCGGTATAAAAACATTCATGATTGATAGACTCAGTGTATACCGTTTGGACTTCTATTATGTCATTACGTGTTGTTACCGTACAAATAGCATTGTTCAGGATTTAAAAATTTTTTTTTTTGCAAATCTTTACTGGGGAACCCAAATATAACTTTTGTATTTTTCCTGTCTGTCATTTTATTTGTCTGTTCGTCTGGGAAATTGTGAAGTTATAAAATTCAAATTAATTGGGGCGATGAAATACACCTATTACCAGAATATTCTTATAAGCTCTTATTTTAATATATGCTGTAAATTTTATCAATATTTATTATAAAAAGAAAAATTAATTTTATAAAATTTATATCAAGCTTTGCTTTAAAATTTTGAAAATCTGTTATAAAATTATTTAATGATTGTATTTGTGTTTGGGGGTGTAAATAATGAATTTTAAAATTTTTTCGAGGTGTTAAAAGAATATTATTTTTGAAATCACATTTCGCTTTTAATTTTCTTAAGTTATCTATGCCTAAAAGAATGTGAAATGAACTATGGAAATTATATAAATGAAATTTTAAATTTTAATTTGTTTTGAAAATTTCGAAAAATTTTGAAAAATCGCGTGATTTTCTGATTAAAATGTGGCGTTAATTGTGTGGAGGGGTCACCATTGAATATTGGGATTATTTCTATATATTCTTTTAAATCACATATTGACATTGCTTGTTCAGCCATAATTATAAAAAAAAATTTATTTATTATTTATTAAAAATTTTGTTAATTTTATTTTTTTTGTTTTCCAATTATCCTTTACAATATATTTTTTTTAAATTATTATTTTGTTAGATTAATTATGAAAGGAATATATGATGATATTATTTTATAAAGAGAGAGATAAATAAAGAACTTAATATGTTTAAAGACTCACCCTCAATCACTCACTGCGACAAATTTCTTCGATTTTGTATCAGCTTTTATACCACAAGTTTCACTTATCACTTTCCTTAGACTTCAGGGGCGCCAGACAACAATTTTATCACCACAACACTTGATGAAACGGGGAACTGTTTCCTGTTGATAACGTCGATCGGGTGTTTGATTTTTCAAACGATCAAGTCTTCAGGGTTCGATGTCTCTGCGTTACATCCAGTTCAATGTCTCTGTTCGGGCGACAGTTACAATCCTCCACCTGGATGGCTCAGTTCGGATAGGATTGAAAGGAGGAATGTATTGATGTTAAATGTTTGTTATCAAATTTATTTTATCTAATGGCTGGAGTATAGGAAACAGGGTTTAAAGTACAGTACAAAATTATTATTTATAATTTTCTTTAATTGCAATAATTATACCGTTGACATAATTTGTGTTACAATTATTTGCAATAAAGTATTTGTAGAAGCAAATATACGAATGGGGGATTGGGGAGTTGTTCGTTTTGATGTCTGGCTACATTAACATGTCGACCCTATTCGGGAGATTTGATAGACTTGACCGCTATGGTCTATCAGGAGGAGTGTGAACTCTGGCAGGTAGCCGTTGCCAGCATATCGCAATTTTCCACGATATCTGTTCACCTCTAGACGAGGAATTTCACCTCGGGACCACCAGACACTGTAGCACAGGACACGAACGGGGTTTAGAAGAGATTATGCGCCGATGAGATTGAGAGCGAGCCGTTTGTTGGTTTAACGACTAAATACTGGAAATTAGCCGGAGTTGAGGGTCAATTTGATGTTGATGAAACCGTGATCAAAGTGACGTGAACGCGGGATCGATGACGCTTCAACTAACTCGATTTGAGTGAGAAGTCGATATTTAAAGGGGTCCAAAGCATTAGTGTTAGTAATGCGTTTAGCCATGTGTGGGAAAGGCGTGAGAAAATATCTGACTTCGCATGGACCACATGGCCTCGTAGGAATGTCTAGGTTATCTCCCTGGGGGGAATTTGTTTATCTTATCGCTTAATGGGCTAACGGTCCAGATGGCTCGGGTGGACCGTGCGAAAGTTTATATTATCTGAGTGTTGGGGTATCTTTTGGAATCTATTCGAGATGTTGATAATATAATCTTATCTTATCTAGACTCGTTGCAGACGCGCAAGGGAACGTACCTGTTTTATGTCATTAGGGATGACATAACTTATATATTATATATATATTGAATATCTTTATTTAAAAAAAAATTAAGCAAAAAAGATGGCAGAATATTTTTAGTTTTAATTAATAAAAAAAGAATGATTAATCAATTTATTTATCATTTTGAGTGAGTTTATTTATCTTTTTTATTAAATGTATTCTTAATTTGGTTAATTATTAAATAAAATAAAATTTCATTCCGAGCCCAACCTCAGAGGGAATTTTGGTGAAGAAGGAATTTTAGTAGATGGAATTTTTGTCGGAGAGAATTTTCTTATGTATTCGTGGGTCCTAAGTTGGGAAACACGGATTTAGATTAAACAAAATAAAAAGATTAAATATTGAGATATTGTATTTATATATTTTTTTTTTTCAATATTTGATAGTCTCAATTTTTAACAACAAATATTATTATAGAAATTGTTTTTTTTTCTAATGGTAGTCTTGAAAACAGAGGTGTACACTTCTACTATTTAATTATATATTTTTTTCTTTTTGTTTGTATAGAAATAATGAGGACTTTTTGTCTGATATTTAAGCAAATATAAATGAACAATATGCTACTCTGTTTTATGTTTTTTTTATTATAGTAATGGGTATTTAATGTGAATTTCCAATTGAAATCAAAAAGAAATTAATTTGTAATTGTATATCTCTTCTCTATAAAGCAAATTCTTCAAAAAAAACTCCCTACAAGAGAAAAATCCAATAGATTCATTCTAATTAAATAATAAATGTAATTCTTTGAGTTATATATTCAAGTATTAGTCAACATTTTTAGATATTCTATCAAATCAACGCTGAATGTAATTCCGTGTTTTAGAATCTATGGATCGCTCTTGCCATTTTATCCATTTGATCAAATTCCATTATCAGATTAAAAAAAAAGTCATTTTCAAAATTCCACTTAGTGAATTTAGAAAAATTCTCTCAAGTGCTTTAGAGACAATTAGTAATATTAATACATAGTAGAATTTATATATATTAAATAAAATAACTATGAGAAAATTATAAATAAGTTGACCTGTGGCCAGGCACAGAACCGACCGATGGTTTGAAATAAATTAATTTCCAGCTTCAGAAACAATTTCAAATAATTTAAATGTATCTATTAATGCAATCAAAAACTGATATGAATATAATATAAATATTTTTAATTTTATATAATTTATAATATATAATGAGGCGCTGGTTGTGACGTCATGAAGGACTGGGTGACGTCATATAATTTTAAATTAAGAAAAAATTAATGATTTTTCCCGAGGATAAAACCAGTACAAATTGCATGATTCTTGGAGATATGTAAAAAATCTCCTCATGTGAAATTTGGTGTGAAAATAACCCTTCCCTTCCTATCGTCGATCGCTAATACTACCACTTCCGGTTTCCGGATTCGCACCAAAAGTTGATCAATTCATCATACTGATGCATTAAGTAAATATACCAAATTTCATCAAAATCCGTTGAGCCGTTCAAGCTGTACACATCTATACGGACTGACGGAGGAACAGACATCATGCTAAAAATACTTTTTCTGTTAAGAACATTCGTGGAGATATGTAAAAATCTCCACATGTGAAATTTGGTGTGAAAACAATTACTATCGTCGGTCGGTAAAAATGGGTTTATTTTTAAAAAAGTTCAAGGCAAAAAAATAAGTTTTCTCTAAATTTTAAAATAATTTTATTATACGAATGAGAATTAAACAATACCTCCCTTACTATCGTCGGTCTGTAAAAACATACTAGTATTTTATTTTATTCAATATTATATATAGAATATATGGTAAATAAAAAAAAATAAAGAGTATTTATAGAAATATAGGTTAATTGGATTTTATAAATAAAATTGTGGTTTTGTCATAATTTTCAAAACCACGGAATTGAAGTTATAAATAGAATAGTTGAAATTGTTTGTTGTATTTGTTTGTTTATCTTTTTTTTTTTGTTGATTTTTGTTTGAATTAATTGATGAAAGAGTGTATGTGTGTGTGTGTGAGAGAGAGAGAGAGAGAGAAAGAGATAGCACTTAATCATGAATAATTTAATGTGTAGTGAGAGAGAGTAAAATGAACTGTGTAACAGCAATATCGAGGGACTGAGAGAGTGGGGAGGTCAACCATTTCGCACATTAGAATGATTGATGGGTTATTTAATAGTTTGGCATATCGCTAATGGTTAATGAGCGTTTAATTTTTAATGCCTACAAAGAAATAAGTGCAATGCAAATATTTATCATTAAATTGAGCCTCTAATTATTGATTTAACTATTAGATAACCAAATCTCTATGGTGTTACTGAATTCAAATATTCTTGACCGCAACAACCACATTGCTCCAACCATTCCCATCTTGAGGAGTCACCATTAAAATTTCTTATCTTTTAATTGTGTCTTCTTGTTGCGCCTATCGTTCTTCTCCCAATTGGTTTGACATTAAACAAACTTTTCGCAAGTCAAACGAAACCTTCTCTTCTCATGTTTGATCATGTAGTTTCTCCTTAGGTAATATTCACTATTTCTTAGAGATCTCATCTTTTATCATAAATTCTTCAAAGAAATACCTTAAATCGATATCAATATGGATACAGATAGTTCAATATGTTTCACATCTAACCTAAAAGTATAAACTCTTCACAGGAAAATACAAATATAATTATTTAATTAAAATCATCAAAAGTTATCAATTATAAAACATGTAAAGATGAGTAGTATTAAATTTAAAAAAAATATATATATGAAATTAATATTTATATATAAAGATAATTTCAAATATCATATAAGTCATAGAAACTATTGTAACTATAATAAGATTAATATTTGTCTAGTAACATTTTTGTATCACATTCTCGTGATCAAGTCCCGGGTTCAAGGGAATTTCTCTAGCTGGGGTCTATAGGACGGAGTCAACCCAGTCTCCGGGATCAAAATTGGGAAAGCTACTTGATAGCGCCTCCGATCAAGGAAATCAAGGCAAAGATTGATAGGACCCTTTCTACTGATCATAGGACACCTAATTAATATAACCGAGGTGATAGGCGTTGTTCTTGCGTAGGATGTAGAAAAGTCAGAGGTTTTTTTTAAATCAATTATTTGATTGAATTAATTTTATTGTAAATTAATATTTTCCAATAATAAAATATTGGATAATATTTATTAGTTATATAATCGTATGCGAAAGTTGTGAAATTTATTAATAATCTAAATTTGAACCTAATATCAAAGATATTATCAAAAAAAAAATCAGCCTTAACTGTCACATTTTTTTCATCGTACTAACTAGACTCTAATTTTAGCAGAAAAAATAATTTATTACTTATTTAACATAATATATAAAATTTATTATCTCTTTCTAAAAAAAAAATATAGATGAAAATAATAAATAAATAAAAAAATGGAGACAGGCATCTCATTTATTCTCATGTAAATCAAATTTGTTACCTAATGCATGCAAATGCAATTTTTTATTGATTATCGTCCAGCTCATATCTAAAAAGTTCTAAGAAGAATATTTTTATGTCTTCTGATTCATGATTAGCCATTATTCAAACAAGAGACTGATTTCAATTTCATATTTTCTCATTCATGAATTTATTTAAGTGTTTTTTTTTTCCTTCTAGAGAACCCGACTGAGTTGATAAATGCGCCTGGGGACTCCTCAAATCCAAAAGAGAAGAGAACAGGATACATTTCACAATTATTATAAACAGTACGAAAGCAGAAGGGATAGATAAAAAAAAAGGTAACAACAAACAAAACATTAATCATTTTGATCAAGACAGTTAAACATTAACTTCCAAAAGCTATTATCTGATAACTTATATTCAATCATTCTATATTTTCGACATCTTATAAAGATTAAATAAATATTTTTTCAATAAATCATCATTTTATTGTTCTAATTCTAAGTGTATATATTATACAATTATAAGTACTTTAAAAATTTACAAAAAATATGATAAACTTATAATAAGATAATGTATTTGAATTAATCAATAGATTTAAGAAATGCTTCTTATAATCGAATTGAAAGCATTTAAGTATGCAAATATTGTAATATATCCTGTAATAGAGAAATAAGCATGATAATGCTATAAATAAAAATTTCTTCTAAATAGTAAAATCCTCACGCTTTGAGACGAAGGCATGTGGACAATATAAAGAAAGATTTTCGATTGAAGAAGAGAAACCATTGTCAGGAATTAAACTTATAAATAATAATAAATTACATGAGATGTTTCTTTATATTGACACTGGACAAGCCGAAACAAAATAAAATATTGTTGAGCCTGTCGGATCACCTGTGCCACTAGTGAAGGAGTTAAAAAAGAATTTTCAACTCTTTCACACGGGTTGGAAATAAAATTAGTTGGAAAAGGAACCCTGAAATAAATTTCACCAAAGAGTGCAGTACGTTTGACTATCAGTGCTTAGGCGATTCGCCTTGGAGAACCAAGATCAGAAAGAAATAATAACAAAATTAAATTAATCAAAATATCCGATGCAAACATATGGATCTGCAAAGGAAAAGTTAGGTTCACGTTTTTACAAATAAAAGAAAAAGGTTCGTTGCCACGTTATAATATTTAATGAAAAGAAAATTAATATAAAATAAAAATAAAAAATGAAATTGATATAAAAATTAAAAGGAGATAATCCTTAGGATTTACAAATTAAATATAAAAATAAAAAGGAATAAATGCTAGCTAGTGGTCAGCTAAAATAAAACAAGTTTACAACAAAAATAATAATAATAATACCTCAACACAGTTTACAAAGAACGTGGTTAACAACAAATCTAAAAAAATGGCAAATTTACAGATAAAAGGCCAAAAGCATGTGAACAACAGCGCGTCCTAAAAGCAAGTGGGAGTGATCAACTCTCCGAAGCCAAGGGAAGTAGCCCTTGTCCAAAATCTACCAATGCAGCAAAGTGATTGGCTTTAAGGAATCACGTGACCCTTTTTGCATAGTAAACTTTGCTACAAAACAATCTGACCACATGTTTGCATATAAATATACAAAAATCTATATATATAAAGGAGAGTGTTTGTATGTATGTATGTATGTATGTATGTAATTTGTTTACTTTTTTGCTGTCATAGAAACAAACAAAAAAGAAATTTCCTACTTAACCGACACTTTACCGGTAATTTAGAATTATAGACATCAAAAAATAAGAAACGATTTCTATGAAATTACATCACAATATTCTTATATATCTCTATGGTAACATAGGCTATAGATTTTATTAATATCTAATTCTAATCAATAACCGCAGAATTTAATTTTTAAAGTTTATATAGTTCTCCGTGTTGTTCATTCAAGAGCCAGGCGTGGCCCACTGACTGGCGGACTCATTTTACACAATGTATATAATTAGCAATCAAAGAATTATTATAATATTTAACTTTTTATTTTAAATTCTAATATTCAAATATCATTTCAATTAAATAATTTATTCTAAAAGTTCTCATTTTAATTAATATAATAAAATATTTAAATCATATTTAACTTAAATTATTTTGTATTTATTCTTTCTATATTTGAATACTTCTTTTATTTTAAGAGAGGGAATTAACTATGATCTAAAAAAATTAATAAATGAACTTAATAATAAAAAATCAAATAAATCCATTAATTTAAATTAATACTATTAATGAATGTATATATTGTTAATTTATCTTTAGTTTTATCAATACTTTTATACCGTTAATTTTTATAAATTGTCTCAAGTCTCTAAATTTGCATTTTCTAAAATTTTATTATAATTAAAAATATTCAATAAAAATCAAGCAATGAAATTAAAATATCAAAATGAAATGATCAAGAAATATTATACTCTATTATAACATATACAATACTTATAACTATAGGCGGAGGAAATATTAGACGATATCATTGCGGGTTCATGCCAAATCGATCAACATTAATTAAGATATTTTCATTATGACAGATATTAAAAAACCGCGAATTCAATATCTCTGTTCAGTAATTATTTGTAGACTTTAGTAAAACCTACGCATGACTCAATAGATCCGGATAAACTTTTTCAAATTTTGATCTTAAAATATATCTTGAAGGTAGTAAAAAAAGAGTAAGATGCGGAAATCAATTGTAAAATATTAGGTGACCCAAACGACTTAAATATAATAGGAGATTCGGCAATTGCAATTACAGATAGCGAGGAAAAATTAATCGAGGTAGGAAAAGAGATGTGGTTTGAAATTAATAATGATAAATAAATATATTTAGAAACAAACAGGAGCAGTATTAACATACAAAATGTAGAATTTGAATATGTAGAAAAATTGAATGTAATCACGAAGGATAATAATATTTGAGAAGAATTTAAATCGAAGTTGCAATCGGGAAACGCCTGTTATCATGCTTTACTGCATGAGACTTATCTCATCAAAATTATTATAAAAGGGAATGAAAATTAAAATATATAAAACAATTATTTTGTCTGTTGTATTATATGAGTGTGAGACATGGTCTATGATCTTAGGAGATGAGAGTGGATTCAGAGTATTTGAAAATAGGATTCTTCCCAGCATTTATGGGCCAAAGATGAGGACACCAGGGAATGACGTAAGAAAGATGGAACAGAGGCTCAGGATAAGGACACTTGGAGAAATGTGGTTGTAGCTGTCAAGAACTTTCGAGTAGATAGTTATAACATATTCAATAAAAATATATATAATTAATTTACTGATTAAATTAAAATATATTTTAAATAATCACACAATAAGAAATGAATGTTTTATGTTATACATTGATTGAAACAAAATGGATGAAACCCTTTTACTACTTTCAACCAAATACTATGTACCACTTGGGGGTACAGGGGGCGGAGCCCCCGTCTAGATGTGAAGAGCGACGAAGGAGCTCTGAGCAGCTAGTATATATATAAAAAGAAAAACTTATAAAAATTATATAAAAATAAATTGATATTAAAATGAATAAATATAAATCATGGAGAGGCTTTAACAGACAGATAGGGGTGAATAATTGGGAAGGTAGCCAAAGGCTACTTCTGAGGGGGGAAGAGTTTTCTCAGGATGGAGAGAAGTAAGTAAGTCATTCTTCGCCAAAGGTCGAACCGAAAGACTTCACCCCTACGTGAGTTAGTACCAGGATAATCCCTCTGGCCAACGAAGGAGTTGAAAGCCCTTAGAAGATGGATCATTAAATACCTGAAAGAAACAACCCGAAGAATCCTCACGCGAATCTCTATGTGCACCGAACTATCTATATTATAAATAACAGCTAAGTGGTCGTCCCTTATACATTTGATAATTAAATACTAAATATGATTAAATTTATAATATCAAATATATAACTTTATTTTATAATTAATTCCCTTTTTATAATGTCTAACGATACTCATTATAATTATGTTAAATTCTTTAGTTATTAAATATTAATTTTATCTTAATTATATATTTGATTATTATTCTGAATGAATTCAACTTTACCTCTTCCCTTATCAAGTGTCACTGGATTCACCAAATCTATTCTATTCACAATTACCAGAGTACCAAATTAAATTAAACATTAAATTTATTAATTTTAAAACCCATTTTTTTATAACCTAACCCGTACCAAGCCTCCAATATACGACAATATATAAAAGTTATATTAAAATTTTCTTAATTCGGAGATGTTGACATTTGATAGTTCATAATTAATGTTGTAGAAGGAACGCCATCAGAATAAATTTCTAAAATTTTGAAAAAAATTCCTACTAATGGGAAAGGAGTGATTCTGATAGAGGATCAACTCTTATAATGTTAAATGGAAGGTTACTTAAAATGATAAGTAGCAAGACCCTGTCAAGATTGCTAGGATGCTTAAGAGGGTTCGATCGATGTGCTTGGCTGGTATTTTCTCAACGACAAAAACGACCAGCAGTCAGCTAACAAAACCAGGGATTTTCTATTGAAACGCAAGAAAGGAGAGCAGAGTATATTTAAAAATTGATTTTTAAATAAAAATAATAAAAAAGAAAATGAAATTTTCTAATGTTTAATATATATATATATAATAATAATAATTAAATAAAATTATTTTATTTTCAGAGTTGGAAAAAATTTAACAAAAAATTATTCATAAATTTTAATTTTACATTATGTTTTAAGTGAATGTAATTTAATTTATCAATATATATATTTTTTTTTATTAATTATACAAAAATAAATTAATTTTATTTTTGTTTATTTGATAAAAACGAAAGCACCTATATTTTATATTGCTGTAATAAAAAATGATATTGTTAATTTTTGTAACAAGATTGAAGAATTTCAGTATAATTTAATTCCGAATATGTTAGGTGTTGCAAAAGAAATTATCTGAAATGTGTCTTAGGACAGGTCCAATTATAAACCTTGGTCACGTAAGATGATAGTAAATGACAAAATGAATCATTTTTATTGTGCTTTTAGTTGAAGTATTTAATTTATGACAGTTCCATTGTAAAGATCATGAAAATATAATTACCAAAAGGTAAAAGCATTATTTAACAGTCCAATCTAGACGACTATTAAGTATTTAAAATAATTTAAATATGCATTTTAGATGATAAGCAATGCAAAATATGATTTATCGCCTATTAGGAGGAAGAGAATGTTTACAAAATGAATTCATGAACCGAAAAAAGGATCATTAATGAATAAACAAGTGTGTACTTATATAGAAAGTTTAATGTTATAGTTTTGATAAACTAAAGAAATATAGAAAAAGTTTTTCATATTCAGACTATCGTAATATATTTATATCATTTAATATATGATAAAAATTACTTCTAGAAAATTTAAAAATAAATTATTATATCAAATTTTCATATATTTTCTGTTTAAAATTTTTTCAAGTTTAATTTCAAGAGCTTTTAGTAATATTAATTAGTATTAGTCTCTCTCCCTCTCTCTCTAAATATATAAATATATATAAATTAAAATTGAAAAATTATAATAACTAAATAAATTAAAAATTAAAGAAAATTATTTAATGATATGTTTATGAAATATTTTTTTTTGTCTTCAAAGGCTTTTTATTGAAGAAGTTTTAAATTGATGAATAGCGTTTTTTTTTTAAAAAATGCATAACAAAGAAAAACAATACCTACTCTTTTATTTTAATGATGTATAATGAGTCTATTTAAATTATAACAACTATGTCATTAAACAAGATGAAAGATGAAAAAACTGTTGAAAATGATACAATAAAGAATCACAGCTTTTTGAATTCTTTGATACATATATAATTCTGAATATATTTATATTTTAATATTAATACTATTTTAATTAACTGTAATTTAAGTTTTTTTTTCTTTCTAACTGCCCTAATATTTTATTTATTTCAATTTTATTTTATTTTAAATTTTGAATCTTCTTATAAAGAAGAATAACAATTTGTGAACAAATATCTAATCAATAAAAATTATTTTGCAAAAAAAAATTGAAACATAAAAGAAAGAATATATATTTATTTATTTATAATTATTGGGTTACGAGTCGCAAGAGCACCTTGGCGGTATATTTTTCCACTGTGCTGCCTACTCTGTATATCATACGCTGTGCTTTTCTTAGATCAGCAATATTGAACGTTGCTTAAATCTCATTCTCACAGCATGGCAGGGTGTAGATTCTAGATCAGTAATTCTCAACCACTTTAGTATGCCGCGAGATTATGAGGCTCTTAAACATTTCCGACTTTTTTTGTAAATTTTTTCAATATTGTTTCTAAAAAAAAGGTAAACCGTTTTTGGGACCACTTTTTTCAATATGGTAAACTTTTACAATTATCTTTTTCTTTGTGTCTCACCAAATTTTTAAACCGTTAAAAGTGTGCCGCGGTAAAAAAAAAAAGGTTGAGAATCACTGTTCTAGATAAATAGATAGATATTCGTTATTATAAGTATTAATTTGTATCGTTCATTATTGAATATAATTATTTTTTTCAAGTTTAATTTTGAAGTTTGAAAAAAATTAATTGCATTTAGATTAGATCTTATGGGAAATCTTGATTCGGGTTACGAGGTCAATTCCGAAACGAATTAAATCCTATTATTTTCATACTATTCATATTATTTTATCATATTATATTATTAATTACAGCTATACTTATTATTTAGATATACACATTCAAATTTTTAGAGGGGATAAATTTTATATTTATTTTCGATTTTGTCTAAAAACTGTCTTTGTCTCAGTAATGTATTTTAATTTCAATTGAAGAGAAATGCTGATATGAATGGTACTCTTCAGCGACCAATACGTAACAAATATGGTTTAGTGGGATCAGGAAAAATAATCATTTTATATAAAACGCATTGCGAATGTAATAGAAGAAGATGAAGAGCTCCAATTTAATGGAAGCTGGTCCAAAATCTTGATTCATCGCTTTTTTTCAGATCATATGTGAAATATATATTTATATAATAAGATGAATAAGGGAAAAAGAAAATAGCTGAGCAAAAAAGGAGATGTTCTATTGAAAATTAATCAAAGTTATTAAATTGAACATTTCAGTGAATATTATTTAAAAAAATTATTTGTTTTTTACAATGATAATGATTTTTTATAGTATTCAGTATGTATAGGTAAGTTTAAATAGAAAAAAAAATTATATTCATATAGGAAGTAATACCGATACTTTAAGACAATTTTAAGAAGATTATTTATTCTATAAGATTTATATTTTATTTTATTTTTAAAACTGTAAACTGTAATTAATCATAATATACTTGATTAATTATAATTCTTATTTCTTGATTTACTTTTCTTTAAAATTAACCAAATAATTTTTTTAAAAAAAGAAGTGAATTTCCTTAAATTTTATTCTTATATCCTATACTAGTGATGACGAGAAGTGGGTCGTATTTTGTTCATTATTTTTTTTAGATCTAGCTCGAGGGGCACTAAGTATTTAATTGAAAAAGGAATAAAGAAAATCACATACAATATATACGTATTTTGTATAAATATTTATAATTAATTAATAGGTATATCAGTGTTTCTCAATCTTTCAGAGCATCACCAAATCATCTGACCTTTGTTTTTTTAGAACCATATTGAAAAAATAATCGAAAATGTTGACAAGTTTGGCCACAAAATCATCTTACCTTTTTTTGAGTATTTATTCTCTTTTTTGACATAAAAAAAATTTATAAAAATCAAAGTATGGGTCAGTTAAAAAGCTCGGGTGGGTCAGTGTCTGACCCATAGGTTTGCCATCACTGTTCTATACACTGGCATATTTATAATATTTCAATAATAATTAAAAATTTATAATATTTAATGTGCAAAAGTTTTGTATATTTTTAATTAAAAGAATAGGTCTTGTAATTTACACATGTTTTCCTTTATATATAAATATATATTCGAAAATTTAAAGGATCGATAAGAATATCATAAAAGATTGGTAAAGTTATTATTTAATTAAATTTAACTAATTTGTTGCTCGTTAGGTAAACAAATTAAATTTAATAAGAATTTAAATGAAAGTTGTGGAGAGTAATTAATTAAATTCGAGTTGATTGAAACTTACTCAAAAAATGATTCATGGTGAAGGGTAGCAAATGTGCACTACTAATAGAAAATGTCATGTTTGAAAATAGACAGTCGAGTGTCCTTGTTTTTGTTTAGTCTCTGAGGGATATGCAAAACTAGTTACTTCAAATAGTGTTTGTTGAGAATTTGCGTATGGATGTAGTTTTTCATACAATGTATCTTGGTTCTATAATTTCTTCCTATTAAAATTATTTATATAAAAATCCAACTCAACAAAATATGAATGTTTATGATATTTCATAATAAATAAAGTAATAACAATAAATATAAATGGAGGAAAAAGCTCCGGTTACCTCATTGACAATAGAGTCTAGTCAGAAGTGGTTGAACATTATCGGAATTCAATGAAAAGAAAAAAAGCTGATGTCTGAACCAGACAAACTGCATTTGCTTACTAATCTCACATTTATTATGATTCATTTTTGTTATTCAATTTATCATCTCTCTTTCTCTCTCTCCCTCTCATACACAGCATTCTTATAAATATATATATATATATATTTTCCTTGATTTATATTTTATAATTAAATTAATTTGAAAATATAATTAAAGCAAGGTATTTTTTTACTAACAAAGTATTATATTTCAGAAAAAAGATATGAATAAATCTTTTCGAAATAGGGAAATTTTCAATGAAAAGTAAAATTAGAAATGAATAGAAAAACTAAAAACTTGTGTTTTGAAGATTTTTTTTTTTTTTTTTTATTTGTGGAATTTTATCCAATTATATATTTGGTTCAATTAATATATGAAAAAATTGGATGTTAAACCACAGGGCCGCGACGTGGGTGAAAAGCGCCCGTGTGCAAATTTGTAAAAAGCGCCCCCTTTATCAATAGAACAATAAAAGCTTACCATTTAATTGCTATTGGCACTAATTTACACATTATGCACAATGCTCTAATTCACAGAGTTTGAATATTTCTAAATAAATTAATAAATTTAAAAATATAGTCAGAATACATAAAATAAAAAAGAATGGTCAGTTTGGCGCCCCCTACACCAGGCGCCCGTGGGCAGCGCCCACCTTGCACACGTGCACGCCGCGGCCCTGTTAAACCATTAGTAAATAAATTTAAATCATTAAATAGCCGAAAGATGTGTTAAAAGGTAAAGTGTCAGATGAACTGTTGGACTTGCATATTCCAATACAAATCCAAACATTGCACATATTTGAAATATCGTTAGAACATGCCAACATGCTTTTGTAAGGATATTATTACCTGATTTGTAGAAGTAGTGATGTCATTTCGAATAGAGTTATGTATAGAACGCGGACAGGAGGGTGATTTGGAATTCAGGTTATCACTCATGTTATCAAATAAACTTAAACGTGAACGTTTGAAATGTAAGATAAATTGTGTTGATATAATTGGATTTGAAATAAAACTTAAGAAATTCACAAATTAAGAAAGAATTTGATTTTTTCTACAAGAGAAATTTTAAAAATTTTCGTTGTATTTAAATTGGAAAAGTTAATTTTAAAGTTGTTTGTATTCATATGATTTACATACCTTCTCTATTATGTATCGATATATAATTCTTGAAAGAAGATAATTTCGTAGGTAAAGGATTTATTCAGATATTATTTTTTTTCATAAAAGATAGTGAATGAAAATAAATAAAAATACGTATACAAAAACGTTTGTTTTTTTGTGAATAAATATGAGATATATGTTTTTCAGTATGAAATTTAACTATAAAACTCTTCACTGAATATTAAAATGTTTTGATAAATATCAAAGCAAAATATTATATAAGTTATATAGATATAAGTTACGTTTTTAAATTTATTCAACATAAATATATAATATATAATATGAGGTATATTACGGATACACTTATATATAAATAAAGAATTAATTAGTTAATATAAATTTATATTATTTTATGGAATTTAATATATACCTAATATACAAATATAAAATAAAGTATAATAAATATATGAACTGTTTATTTTGAAAGTGGCCTAACTCCATTTATCTTCAAATCGAAATATTTAAGGGTTTGCGTTTCAATGAATTTAAAAATATACGTAAAGGATCCTAATGAGTCATACTGTGTCATAAGAGTATCTAAGGGTGTTAAATTTATAGTTCCTACTAATAGTGCAATTATTAAGTGAGTAATTTGCGTTTTCTTATCGAGAATGGAGTTAGGCCACTTTCAAAATTAACATTCAGATTTATTATAAAATTTTAAGGTGCACAAGACCATTCAACATAATTTAAATTGAAAATTAGCTGGAGTGTCTCCACTCGACTATCTCGCAATTTGAATTGGATTAAATAACATAATATATTATATTTAAATTCAATTTAATTAATTATAAATTATAAATAATAAATATTAAACCAGCCCATGTTTGGTTGGCTTTTTGTTGATGGCACCACGTCACGTGTTGGCGCGTGAGATTTGCAGTGTTAAAAAATTAATTCTGGTAATTTCAATGATTCAATCAAGCTGAAATTCTATATATAGCAGTTTTATACAATTATTAATCATGTGAAAAATTATCAAACATATATCTTTATTTTTACGGTTACTTTAGAGGAAAAAAAATCAAAACGTTGTAGGTAATGACCCTCTTCCGGTTGAGCTACATTTCTCAAAAGTTGATAGAAAACTACGAATTTTGAATAATGCTCATGTACCAAATTTCATCATTCTAGCTCAAACCGTTTTTCCGTAATCTTGGTTACATACATACACACACTCAGACATTTTTCCCAACCTTAGTGAAAATGATTCAGGAACCTTCAAAACGTATAAAAACATCAAAATCTCAACATCGAAAATTTTCGTGATCGCAATACTATCTCTGGCGAGATAGTAAAAAAATACTGAATTTATTTTATATTTCTTTAAAACACTTAGGAAACATAAATTATGCGATTCAAAACATTTTTTAATTACAGAACACACATACAAAATTACAAAACAATTTACTATTCATTTATTGAAGAAATCATGATGTTTCGGTGATATATAAAATTGAATTTTGGTGTTGTAATTGGTCTGAGATTTTTATAGAGTGGTGTCAATACAAAATTTTTGAATTTTCTTGCTCTACCCCGACGTTGTAATAAATTTAGCACTTTAAAATTCTCACTCTCATTCTTTGATGTCTTATACGGTTTATTTCTGGCCACACACATCCAACATATTTTCAATCCGGTTATTGATTCTCCATCAAAATTCTTTGCCCGTTTAAAATTTGCGTTTTCTAATAATTTTGCAAAACAAAATCTTGACACTTTTTAATAATCTTGGGGAACGAACAGGAAATTATTTGTTATTAATGACACATTTCCACCACGCCAAAAACTTGATGTAAGTATAAATGGAGTTGGGCCACTTTCAAACTACACGGTTTAGTTATTGAATTAATTCTGAAAACTTATGTGTCAAAAATTTATTGTATTTGCTTGGAATATAAACAACCTGAAATACTTCACTGATAAATAACATGAAGTTGTACATGTAGCCATGATAACTGGCAAAAAAAAAATGAAAAACGGAATTAGGCCACTTACAAAATAAACGGCTCATATAAACAAGATATAATTTTTTTGAATATTTTAAATTATAATTATTTTGTTCGTTTTAAAGCCATATTTTAAGGACATTTTATTCTTGTAACGATATGAAAGAAAAAATAATTAACAAATATTTTTAATTTTATTGACATTTTTATAATGAAAAAAAAAAGTTTATTTCATTTGTTTATGGAGAGCCAATGAAACGAGTTGATCAAATAAATTATAAAAAAATACTATATTTTCATATTTTTAAATTTCAATAAATTATTTTATTCTTCGAATGATAAATATTTATTTATTTATTTTTAAACTTTTTTTATCAGCAAATAAATAAATATGTAAGCCTACCCTAAGGAGACAAATATTTACTTTTCATTTTTATTTAATTTAGTAGTTTCAAATTGATTTATTCTCTATTATTAAACTCTGTTTAATCTCTCTTTCATTTGTATATCATATATATTATATATTTCATGTACAGTCATTGGTAGTTATTTTTTAAAAATTTTAAATACTTTTTATTCTAATTTTTTAAATTATAATTGTTTTTAATTTTGATATCAATTTAATCACACAATTCTGAATAAGTCTAAAAATTCTAAAAAAATACAGAAAAATAATTTCTACTTTTCAATATATTTTTTTATAGATTTCTTAATAAATAATAAAAAATTACCTTAAATCATTAGATATAGTTTAAAGATGATCACGATATAAATTACATGTCAAAGGGTTTATGTCTATAATAAACGTGAAAAGAAATGAGTCAAGTTTTCACACTTCCAAAAGTTTCTAAAATGTTACCACTTCCTTAAGGGCTCCACGAATAATTCAAACACCTTAAGAGTATCATTGTACTACTAGTACTATAATACTCTAAATTAACACCATCAAAATTCACAAAAAAAGGATCTTTCTTTCCTATCCATTTGAAAAAACTTATGAAAAATTATTGGAACAACTCTCAACAATAGTTATAAGTTATAAGTTATTAAATAAAACGGAGAAGTGGATGAATATTATGATAACTACTATTACTACAAATCTTTAACTACTATTATCTATCTATCTATGTGGCTCTAAGGATCTCGAAAGTTCTTGGTCGCAGAAACATTTCTCCAAATGGGATAGGGAATCCTGAGCTGCACCCATACATTGTTCGCTCATCACGTCCTTGGTTTTCCAATCGGTCTCGCCATAAATATATTCTAGCCAATGGGAGATGAATGCCATTCTAGTCACGTGTGTCCTGCCTATCGCAACCTTCTCGATTTTATAACCCTAACTATGTCTGAAGATGCTTAGAGGTCATGCAATTCTTCGTTATGTAGTCTCTGCCATTCCTCAGCTAGTTCATCTTTCTTTACTCATTCAAATACTCTAAATCTACTTGCGTCTCCCAAAGCCATAGACCACACCTCACATCCAAATAATACATTGCTTTATGAGACGCAGTCAATCCAGTCTCTGGGATCAAAATTGGAAAGCTACTTGGTAAAACGTAGCGCCTCCGATCAAGAAAAGCAAAGTAAAGGTTGATAGGAACCGTTCTACTGATCATAGGACACCTAATTAATATAACTATATTGATAGGGGGTGTCCTTATGTAGGATGTACAAAAGTCAGAAGTTTTTTTTATTTTGAAAATTAATTTTGACGAGATATTGTATGATAACAGGCGTTACCCGATTGCAACCTCGATTTAAATTCTTCTCGAATATTATTATCCTCTACGATTACAGAACCTAAGTATTTTAAAACTATTATTGTAAGAAACACTATTATTATAGATTTTATATTTTTTATAACTAAAGCTATATTAGCCCTGTCAATATGTTCGATTTTACAATTTTTAAGTCGATATTACTTCATTAATTCCTCTCAAAACATTTTTTCATAATTTTTTTTTTTTTTTGTTAATACTGATTATTGTTTCTAACAAATAAACTAACTATAGTATGTCGAGGTTTTAAGAAAATTTTAAAGAATTCATAGACATCAAAATCATTATAATCCAATATAAATGAACGAAGTATTACGAGTACAAGTATATGAGCTTAAAAGTTGAAAACCCGAAAATACCGACAAGGTTGCTTTAGTTTTGTCAGGTAGGCATTATATATGATATATAAGAATATATAAGATTATATTTTTCTTAGAGGGATTTTTTTCTACATTTCTTTCGTTATCAATTTTGATGGCAATTTTATTTTTCAGAAAAATAAATATAAATTTCCATGGATTCATGTGTGCTCATGATTTCTTCACCCTATTTCTTATTCTTTTATGAAAAATTCATGACACCACCACTTTTCTTCTAATCTTTACATCTACAAAAAAAATAACGTTTTCAAAAAACGTTGAACCACTGCAGGAGAAACAGATTTTTTTATCTATAAGCGATTCATTTAAAAATAAATTTTCTTATTATAAGTACATTCTCATATCTATTTTAAGACTATTTTCTCATTAGAGTTAATTTTTTAGAAATATTTTATTTTTTTTATTGGTTTTTACATTTATCTTTAAAATGGATTTGCGTTCTGTCGTATATATTGAGTCTTTCATTTTTAATAAATGATTTATGTTCTTCTAGCTTGTTTTCAACGTTATGGCAATTTCACCGAAATAGATGTTATGGTTTGTTAAATCAATGCATTCCAATTTGTAGACTAAATTAGTCTTCGCCAATTTATCTTGTTTATCTTTATGAGTGTATATTGCATTGATTTTTTTGCTTTTTGTATGTGTGGAAAATTATAACATTTGTTTGATAATGTCCGAAATGTTCTACGAATTTGAACCAAAATGAAAAAAAAAACAATAATTGTATAGGAAGGAAAGGACTAACATAATAAATGTTGTTACGAATCTAAATTCATTCAACTTTTGATAAACGAGAAAATGTATGTCTTTCTTAAAAACCAGAAATAAATAAAATTTAAATAGTACATTTCTTCTTCAACAAGTAAATTAGAATTTTTCAATTCTACTTTTTAGTTCAAAGCTTTTTAAATATTACCTAAAATATTTATTTATTTATTTATTTAGTTTTATTCAATTCGGAATCTTAATTAATTTGTTTTATAATATTTTATATATTATACATACAGATAAGTTCAAACATTTTTAATCCAGAATATTCAAATATATTAATGTCTCAGACACCGAAAAGGTTAAGAATTTCCTTTTACAAGTATTATTCCCATTTTGAGTTTCATTCATAAACATAATTAATTACTTATTTTTCTAAATTTATCTAATTTAGGTTTGATAAGTAAATATTGTCTGTAAATTAAACCCTTCATTTGTTTCAATTCTAGATTACATTTTTGAATTTGTAATTATAGGATATTCTAGTGGTCATTGTTTAAAAGAACAAGTATTTTATATTATTAATGCAATATCTGTGTATGATAACTCATATATGTGTGTTTGTGTCATTTGTTAAGAGTTGATTATAATCTATTGGCTAAAAGGGTGCTCATAACTTATACATGAACTTTAATTGAATCCATTAATTTATTTTTTTTAATATCCGAGTTATTTGTCTAAAAGCCTATTAAACTTATGAAATGCAATCAAACTTGTAGAAGAAGTTATCTTCAAATCTTTATTATTTTTTTTTATTCCTATTGAACCTTAACAGTGAGTTTTTTTACAAATATTTATTTTAGTCCATTAGTTAAACGAAACTTTCTTCATACCATTAAGAAGAGTGAAGAGGTGAAGGTACTTTTCAACAATTCTCATTCCAATTTTTCAATAAAATTTATTAAAAGACAACAATAAGCATATATATTTAATATATACATATATAAATCTCGAAATAATATTTAATATATATTATTTCGGGATTAATGACATTCATTTTAATGAATAATTGGTTTTTGAAAACGTTTAATCTAAAATCGAGTATTGTATATGATACAAGTTATTTTTTTTTTCATAAATATATATAATATATTCACATGTTATTTTCAGAGAAATTGAGATGTAAAAAAAAGAGAGACGAGACGCGTAAGAAATATGATATATAGAGTCACTGATTCAACAAAAAGCCTTGCTTAAATATCTGTCTAGATTTATCAAAGTTAGTAGTATATATCACACAGATATCTTACCGATTTTTAGGGATGCAGGGTTGTTCGGTTACAAATATCAGGTGATGAAATGGATTTATGATCTCTGTAATATTTATAAATCAATGTGAATTCACCAGAAAGTAAAGGTAATAATATATAGGTCAAGAATATATATTCTGAAAGTTTTACAAATAAAAAAAAAAAAAGGTTATGTCACAATCCAAATTTGTAGTAATATTTATTATATGGTAAAGATACGATTTACAATTTAATTAATACAAATTTCTATGATATAAATCACGGGTCGGCAAACTACGGCCCGCGGGTAAAATCTGGCCCACCATCTATTTTTATCCGACCCGCGCGATGTCATTTTTGATGCAAATACAAAATAAATTTTCATATTTCCAAATTCATTTGAGTGTACGATTGACGAACTTCTGTTAGAAATTCAGATAGAAGTCATTGATCTGCAAAATGATGGCACACTAAACACGAAGTTCAGATGTATGGTTCTAACACAATTCTATGAATATCTTTACGAAAATGAATACGGTCAATTAAAATAATCTGTACAAGGGTTTATATCTGTATTCGGGAATACATACCAATGTGAAAAGACACAAAAGTATACAAAATCGCAATACAGATAATTATTAACAGATAACCTTTTGCAAACAACTTTAATTATAGAAAGAATTATTAACTTTGTACCCAATTATCATGAAATAATATTTCAAAAAAAAAAAACAATTACATTCATCACATTAATGAAAAATGTATTAATTAATTAATTTAAAATTTATTTTTTATTAGATTCTTCATCAAGATAGTAAAATATATATTCTAACATGTCTTCTAACAAATCTTTAAAGTTTTTATATTTGACCCTTTCCTAAAAAAGTTTGTCCACCCCTGATATTATTAAACATGTAATCATATGTAACATTAAAATAAATTAACTATTGTAATTAGGAAAGTGGAATACAATTCAATTTATTTTTATGTTAAATTGGGTATATATATATATATGTATATACCTATTTACATTTAATATAATCAACTGTTTGAAGTTATGTTTATAAATTGTCTTTTCCAGTGTCAATGCTTTTTTTCACTTTTTTTACATTTTAGTAGATTTTTTTTAATAAAGTACGATAAAAAAATATATTTAATGTTTTAGATCTACTAAACATCATGTAATATTTTAAATATAATTATATAGACTTAGGTATTCTTTTATTTATATTCATCAATTTGCTAATAAAGCATTTTAAAATAAAACATGCACGTAGCCCGAAGCAAATTTAAAAGGTGAAGGGGGATAATAATAAACATTGATGGTTCATATTGTAAAATAAAAGACGAATGAAAACAAAATTTTAAGAAAATTATAAATAATCTATAAGTAATGTTAAAAAATAAATCTGGAGTGTCTCCATTCGACTAACTCGCAATTTAAATTGGATAAAATAACTTGTGTTATATATTTAAATTAAATTTAATTAATTAATTATAAATTAATTAATAAACAATATTTATTAAACCACCTCGTGTTTGACTCGTCGTCGCGTGTTAAAAAATTAATTCCGATACTTACAGCGATTCAATCAAGCTGAAATTTTATATATAGCAGTTTTATACAATTTTTAATCATGTAAAAAACTATCAAATATATATCTTTATTTTTACGGTCAGTTTAGACCTACTTCTGGATGAGCTACATACGCACAGACATTTTTCTCAACCTTAGTGAAAATGATTCAGGAACCTTCAAAACGTATAAAAACATCAAAATCTCGAAATCGAAATTTTCCGTGATCGCAATATTATCTCTGGTGAAAATTACTAATTACAACACAAATTTGTTTCATTTAATCAATTTATAATCATTTAATTATTATTATTTTTAACTCTAGAAGAGAGAAGAGGTAATATATTTTAAAATAAATACATAATACTAAAGTATATATTATATATTCTTGATTTGTGATTACAATTGTAATAGTGTTGGATTCTGAAAAGAAAATAATTGATATTATATTTAATTTTTCTTATTTTTATTTTTATTTTTTTTCATTTCAAAACAAGAATTCTAATAATAATTATTATTAAAACACCTAAAACATGGTTACTTGTTGAATATCAAAAAAATAAAAAAAATAAAAATAAAAAAATGCTTGTGTTCAAACAATATTCAAATCGTTTAAACTTTATGAAAAAAAAATATACCAATGAATTTCCTTACAAAGTGTTGATAATAATAAAAAATTTAATTTTTCAATTTAGATCTTATGATTGTAATTTATTATTCTTGGTGTGTTTTAAACGGGGCCAAATGATAACCAGCCTGTTATTGAGCATAAAAAGGGCAATATTTCTTTTCACGTGAAGCCTAATAAAGAGAGGGGAAAAACAATCTGAAAAAAGACATGCAAAGGGTTTATGCAACGTTGAGCAGCATGCTTTCATTCGTTCGGTTCAATTCTCAGGGTTCCATCGTCCGACTCGATCCACCCTTCATTTTTTATCTCCTCCCGTACATTTAATAATATGTTTTTGTAAATTTGTTTATATTTTATTCATACGCCAAGCCTTTCTTTCAAAATATCAACTTTATTATTCAGATAATATATAGAGCTATAAAAACATTTTTTTTTGTTATTTATGTTTGCTTTATAATAAAAAAATGTAATAATTATACAATTTAATCCGTATAAAATAGAATAGAATTAGATTTCGATTATTTATAAGATAAATTCATGAATATATAAGCAAAGCTGCGGGACATTCAAGTAAAAAATAAAATAATAATAATTCTTATTAACTGGATTCTTGATTTATAATGTGTTTAAATGTGTAATTGTCTCTAAAAACAATCTTGGTTATGATATTACGTATATAATTGAGTAATGATTATTCCTTATATAGGTAAATGTATTCAGGGAATAAGTCAATCATATATTATCTTCAACCAATAAAAATTGGAATTTAAAAATGGTTTATGTAAGTTTCTTTCATAAATAATAAAGTACCGGGACCCCGAGCCTCGGCTCGGTACTTAAGTTAAAATAAGTTGACCTGTGGCCAGGTCCGAACCGACCGACGGTTTGAAATAAATTAATTTCCAGCTACAGAAACAATTTCAAATAATTTTCATATATCTATTAATGTAATAAAAAACAGATATGGATACATAAATAATAAATATAAACATTTTTAATTTTATTTTATTTATAATATATATGCAAGACCAGGCTGTGACGTCATGCATGGCTGGATGACGTCATATAATTTTAAATCAAGAAAAAAATAATAAATATGATTTTTTTCGAGGATAAAACCAATACAAAATGCATGATTCGTGGTGATATATAAAAAAATCTCCTTTGGTGTGAAAATAACCCTTTCCTTCCTATCGTCGATCGCTAATATTACCACTTCCGGTTTCCGGAATTGCACCAAAAGTTGATCAATTCATCCCACTGATGCATTAAGTAAATATACCAAATTTCATCAAAATCGGTTGAGCCGTTCAGGCTGTACACATCTATACGGACGGACAGACGGACGGACAGACGGACGGACGGACGGACGGACAGACGGACAGACATCATGCTAAAAATACTTTTTTCTGTTTAGAAAATGCATGATTCGTGGAGATATGTAAAAATCTCCAAATGTGAAATTTGGTGTGAAAACAATACCTCCCTTACTATCGTCGGTCGGTAAAAAATGATTCATTATTATTGGGTTTGGCTGGTAATATTAATACCTGGGATACCGAGCTGTCGCTCGAAAAAATGTTTAGACATTATTATAGACATTTTCATTCTGTAAATTAAATAATTTTATTTCATTTAAATAAATATCTATTTTTAAATAATTTTTCTCTACATTATTTATCTAATTCTGACAATATATTAAGATCACACCGGGACCCCGAGCCTCGGCTAGGTAATTAAGTTAAAAAAAAATAATTCATTATTATATTGGGTTTGGCTGGTAATATTAATACTTGGGACACCGAGCTGATATACAATTCTTTAATTATTTATTACAATTATTAAATGTTGCATCATTGCATGGAACTTGGGGTCCTCAATAATACATAAATATGTATTATTAGATATATGTTTCTAAGTGCATGAATATTTTTTTTTTATTGGAAGAATGATAAATATATATCGTAATTTATAATTATAAAATATTATTAAAATATATATTTTTAATTTTATTTCGAAATTAAATAAAAAATTTTAAAATATTTTAAATATAAAAAAAATATCTTTTAAAAAAAGGCGGGAGTCAAATTTCAATATGAGTGTCATTTGTCCATATATAAATTAAAAGATAAGATAAGTTAATTAAAATATATATATAAACAAAAGCAAAATTAAATAATAAAAATTTATAAAATTTTGAATTAATATTAAATTATTAGTTAATGACTAATAAGTAATTAATAAAATAAAAAAAATAAAATTTATTACAATATTACAATTATTAAATGTTGCATCATTTTAATTAATAAAATAAAATAAAAGAAATTAAATTTAATCAAAGAACAATGAATAAATAAATATAAAATAATAGATAAAAAAAAAAAAAAAAATTTTTTTCCGCCGGTTTCGATCCTGCTAAGTTGACTATTCAAAACAGTGCCTTTACCCAATAGACTAATATATCTTATCTTATTATGCTAGCTAAAATTGTATATATCTATATTTCTTTCTATAAAATGACATTTTTAATCTCTTTGCAAGAATTATATGTTTTTTTTGTTTTTGTTTTTGTTTTTTTTGAGAGTGATTAATAAATATATATATATATTTTATTAAAAATAAATATTTTTAATTTTATTTTGAAATTAAATAATGAATTTTAAAATATTTTAAATATATAAAAAAATGTTAATACAATTCATTTAAAAAAAAGCGGGAATCAACCAACCGTATTTTTTTGTTAATAATTAATTAATTAAGATTAATAATATATATATATATATATATATATTATTAAAAATAAATATTTTTAATTTTATTTCGAAATTTATTTTATTTTAAAATATTTTAAATATAAAAAAAATATTAATTGAAGTAAAATTGATGACGTCACACCCATATATAATTTTCAATTAAGAAATTAATAATGAAGCTGTAAGTTTCAAGAGATGTGATCAATAAAACTCAATTTTTCTTTATAAATACTATATCTAGTGTAAATTTGAAAAAAATCGTTAGAGCGGTTTTTGAGAACCAATGGTTATATATATATAGAAATATATATACAATTTTAGCTAGCATAATAAGATAAGATAATGGAAAGATTTCATCATCAATATCTACAAATATTCGAAATTAAAAATTATTTTCAAAATTGTTTACAAAATTTTAATTCTTCCTAATAATTTAAATAAAATGATTTGAATGTGAATAAATTTTATATACAAAATTTTTAAATATTAAACCAAATTATTCAAATTATAAAGATATTTTCAATAATTTAGGTTGAATCATTATTTATATACCGTCTGATATAAAGGGGGCGGGCAAGCCGGGTGCCTGCCCAGACACTAAATTTTGAGGGGCACCGATATAAAAATATTTTTTATTTTCATTATTTAAAAGATAATTTGTATGAAAGGGCGCAAAATTTTGTTTTTTCCAGGGCGCTTAAAACCCTACAACCAGTCCTGTACATATATATACTACATGGGCTGAAAAGTCCTGGGATTTTTAATGAATATAAGCATTTTTTGGGTAAAATTCTATTTATTCCTCAACATAGTTGCCTTCGAGGGTGCTACACTTGGTATATCGATCTCCCAACATTTCGATGCCCCTTCTGTAGTACGAAATGTTCATATCTTTGAAATACACTTCGGTTTCCGCGATGACTTCCTCCTTCGATATGAATCTCTTTCCCTGGAGCCACCGCTTGAGGTTTGGGAACAGATAATAGTCGCTGGGGGCCAAGTCTGGAGAATACGGTGGGCGAGCAACCAATTCGAATAAAACGCCTGTTTTTTCATTTTTCTTATGAAGGCGAAAGTAGCGTCACTCAAATGACTGTAGCTTGTAAACGAATGTCGAAATGTCATGATACTTCATACATAAACTAGTGAAAGATGAGCCTCTCGAAATGAGCAATGTTCATTTTCTAGCGGCGTCACCTATTAAAAAATCCCGAGACTTTTCAGCCCATGTACTATATATATACTGGTATATACAATATATTTATATCATATTTAAATATTGTAAATGATTATTTCTATAAAATCATTAATTATTTATTTTGATTATTTATTTACTTATATTAAAAGTAATTTATATTATTAAAAAATTTATTTTGAATTTGATTATCTAAAATAAATTTTTTTGTAAATGTCATTTTCAAAATATTTTAGAATGAAATGTTCGGCCATCTGTTGATCTACATGAACCTAGAAAATACACATTCCCCCTTCCAATATACATTATACCAATAACCTAATCACAGACTATTCGGTTCGAATATGCAAACTACTCAACTCCTGAACTGTAATTTTCTAAAACTTACCTGCTTCACCTGTAAGCACTTTTAAAATTTCCATACTCGAGAGTCTCCCCTGTAAATGTATATATTGTTATTGTTATACCATGTAAATTATTTTATAAAATAAAACCACACCTATCATATCAAGGTAGTAGTGAATTCTATTATTTCAAGATTTCCCTTTTAGTCAATTTATTTTGGCCACGTGATTGATTAACAGATCTTCAAAGACAACGCACATCCGACAAATTAAAATCTTCTACAAATAACCCTTGGGCCATTTAGATCCAAGAGACATTGTTAGGGCCAATTTATAATAAATTGTAAAAGGTTGGACTTTCTAAATCAACGAGGCCTTTCTGAAATGCGAATTCATAGCGTGTTTCACTCCCACACGAAAAATTATCAAACCAAACTGACGAGGTGATGATCCACCCTATTAATTTTAATTTTATATGTCATTTTAAAAATTACAATACTGATAAATTTATTATGATTAAATTATACAATATTAAACTTGTTTGAAAATGAATATAAAATACATTAAAAAATAGATTAAAAAAAATTATAAATTGATTATGAAATTCTAGGAGGAAGTAAATAAACTCGTCTTCTGGCTATTACAATCTTTCAAAGATAATAACTTAATTTTTCATTCAATTAATCCAATTATTATTCTCGATGAAGCTATAAATAATGAGAAGTGAAATTTTTAATTACAATTAATTAAACTTAGTAGGGGAAATAAGAGATAAGGAATAAAAAAAAGGTTAAACGTGTCAGCCCATTGAAGGAATTTCAGGGGATCAGCTAGTTATCACGTCAGCATCTTTTTTTTCTGCTAAATTCATTTAGTAAGAGTAAATATTATTCTAAGATTCAATTTATTACCAAAAAAAAAGATAAATTTATTAATTAAAACAACGAACATTTCTAAAATCATTAAATTGAAAATTAATAAAAAATCTATACGATATTTTGTGATATAAAATTGAATTAACAAATAATGTATAATAATTCTTATTAAATATATTAAAGTTACAAATATTCTTAATAAAAAAATTTAATTTTCATATACGCGTATATTCTGTCATCATTTTGTTTTATATTTGATAAAGACAAATTAAAACCATAAATTTAATCAAAATATTTATAATTTTTTTTTTATTTTTTGAAAAATAACTAAATCATAGGATTAAAAAATACTTAATATAATAAATGAATATCTTCTTACTGAAGACAAAAGAGAAAAATCAATTTTTCATCGAGCTGGATTTGAAAACTTAATATTTCTATTAGTATTAGAAAGGTTAAGCGCAATAAACGGACCTTTTTACTCTTCCTTGGAGATTTAAAGATGAAAAAAAAATACTTCCTTGAGAAATCACTAAGTAATAAATTATATTCAAAAAGAATGAAAAAGAAAGAAAAATCGAGTGAAAAAGCAAAATATAAGAAATGTGCACAGGCTAAAAAGAGATAAAGAAAAGGTGTATAAGTCAAATGGAGATATTTTTTTTTAAATGGCAAAAATGAAATGAAGAGGAACAAATTAGTTATTTATTCGTAATAATAATCAATACCAAATGAAATGGAAATTTTTCGAATGCCAGTTTGCATAAATAATCCAATTTTGTTATTGAAAAACAGGGAAAAAATGTGAAAAACATTTTTTTTTTAATATTTTTTATTGAATGAAAATTATTAAATTATTAAATTTCAAAATTTCTCTTATTTAACTGTTAAAAAGTCTTTAATAAAATTTATGTCAAATATATGGGTATAAATAGGTATATTTAGAAAATATTTAGGAAATTTTTAGCAATTCAAATAAATGATATATTTTTCGTGATTTATTTTATATATAAATATATAGATTTATTAAAATATAGTTTTTCTTATAAATATTATTAAAGATTAAATATATGTTCTTATCCTATTCTAATAATACTAATTTCTTCTTGGATGGATCAATATGATTTATACCTCAAAAGACATTTTGCCAATCATTTGATTAATTTGAATAATTTCTCAAAATAGATATCCAATAAGATATAAATCTTATATTATACGAAAGTATGGATTTATATATAACCCATTATTATATATACTCATATTTTGCTATTTTTACATCTTTATATGTATTTATACATACATATTTCATCAAGTCTTATGCTATTTTCTTCTTTTATTACTAATCCTTTTGTATTGTACCATGAAAACTCATCTGAGAGCATCAAATCGATTGCAAATTATTCATGGATTATCAAAAATTCCTTTCCGATAGGACATAAAAATCGTGAAAACAAATAATACTTTCTGACAAGACGACGAAATAACTCTTTTTTTGCAGAGTTGAACTACATATGAACATTCCAAATGATTCTTTTTCCAAAAATACGATTTGAAACAGATGTGAGTAAAAAATTTAAATAAAATCCTGGTTATGGTAAAATGCCTATATTACATAAATGAAGATCTTTTTTTCATATTATTTTTAATAAGAATTAATATTCTTCTCAAGAACTTATATTAATTATACATATTATATCAGTTGGAATTAATTCATAATTTACAAAAAGAATTAACACATAAAAAATAAATATTTCTTCTCCTTATTTAATTAAAATATGTTTTTTTTTAATTAATAATTCCTCTGAGGATCTTAGAAAGAAGAAAATGTGAGACAAATGTAAAAAAAATCAACAAAATATTCGATAATTTATATAATATTCTAGAAAAATATTTGTATGAATTTAGTCAAAACAATTTCAGTATTCGTTAAATATATTAAAAGTAACAATATCGAGAACCAAGAATGAAAGCTCAAAGGAATAACAATCCTTTGGTTAGAGAAAAAGATTTCTCATTAGAAAACTCTTATATAAATTATATCAAATAAAATAAATAGAGGTTTAACTTACTTCAAAAAATAAATCTTATTTATAAAAAAATATGCTAAATAATAATTAAAGGTGAAAATAAACCTCAGAAAGAGAATGACAAATAAATAAATTCAATATATACGAGGATAGGTAATTAAGTCCATGACTTTTTGAATGAAACATAGGTTTTTGGATAAAAAATTATTTTATTTTTCAACGTAGTCTCCTTTGAGCTCGATACACTTCGTCCAACGTTTCTCAATTTTTTTTTTATCTCTTCCAAAAAATAAGATTTATCGAGGACATCAAAATAAATTTGATTATGAAATGATTTCATCGTTGGAGTTAAATCTCTTTCTGCCGAGCTATTATTTCAGGTTTTGAAACAAGAAATCGTCACTCGGGGCTAAATCCGAAGAATAGGGCGGATGAGAGCGTATCCCAATTCTTGGATTTTCATAGAAATTCACTTTGTCCATTTTCTTCTCAAATCACGAGGTAGTCGTCAAACGAATGTCAAACAAACTAAAAGATACATCTGGTTCAAATTTCGACAAGATTCAGCTGATGGTTGCCTGCTGACAGGAGCAGTGTTGGCGTTTCATTTAAGAGACGGTAAATTCAAAAAGTGACGGATCTATTGACCTACCCTTTTATTATAATAATTTACATTATATTACTTTGTAGACAAAAATATAATGTATATTTCTTTGAAGTCATTAAAACAATTTATTAATCTGATTATATTTCTTTTTTTGGAAGAGGTAATTTTTTTGAGACTAAAATAAACTTAAAGTGCATCAATTAATATTATATAATTGGTATTTCGAAGAAATTTGTGAAAATTGATGTTTTTATAAAAATTAAGGAGATTAAAGAATATAAATTTAAAATACATTTATTTGAACCAGAGGAGACAATTGGAAAGTTTAAGTTTAAATAAGTTGATAATAATGTATTATTTTTCTTTGTGAACTGTTTTCTGGTTTAACTGATATGTTAGAAAACTTTTACATAATGTTAAAGTAAAGTAAAGTTGAGTTTAGTACTTTGTCAACCCAGCACCCAGAGCACCTGAGCCTCAATGATAGAAGTCTTCAAACAAAATAAGATACAATTTTTATTTTATGAATACCTATATTCTACATTATAATATAGGTTTTTGTTGTTTTTTTGAAAATTGTATAGAAATATAAGAAACCAAAATATTTTGTTGAAGTTAATTTTTTACGAAGTATAAAAAGTTTTCTCTCTTGGTTTACTTATTACCATAAATTTGTTTTATAATTAAAAAAAATAAATAAATAAAATAAATTGATATTCTATAGACTACCACAATCATTATTTAATTCACGTACAATTACAAAGAGTTAATTAATTAATTTAAGTTAATAATTTATTCATGATTAAAATCACAGAAACATGAATATTGGTAAATAAACAGAGCCAGTAAGTAAGTAAGTAAATTGGTTTTTGATGTTTATTTTAGAAAGAGAAATATGAAAGATCAATGAATGTAAATGAAGTAAAAAAAAGAGAATGAAAAGGAGGATAAGAATGGATAAATCAATAAAAATACTGAAAAAAGTTACTTGATCTATTGAATAAATAGAAAATAAAATCAACAAAAAGAAAGAATGAGAGAAGAAACTAGAATATATACAAAAGAAAGTGATCGAGGGTAGAGTTATTGTCCATCTTATCAAAATGGAAAAATTTGTTATTATAATTTAACAAAAAAAAGGAAAATAAGAAAAGATGAAAAAAATATGATTTAAAATATATTTTTAATTAAAGAGAAAATTGTTAAATTTTTTTTAACATTTTAAAGAATAAAGACAACCAATTCATATTTTATTTGCTTTGTAACAATCTAAGACAGTGACCACTTTAGTGTGCCTCGAGATTATGAGGCCCTTAAACATCTCCGACTTTTTTCTAAAAAAAAAAAGTAAAACGTTTTTGGGACTAGGCTCTTAAAAATTTCCGACTTTCTTAATTTTTATAGAAATAAAAAAAAGGTAAACCGTTTTTGGGACCACTTTTTTTAATGTAAACTTTTACATTTATCTTTTTCTTTGTGTGCCGCCAAATTTTTAAAGCGTTAAGTGTGCCGCAGTAAAAAAAAGGTTGAGAATCACTGAACTAAGATGATGGAGATTATTAAGAGTTATTAAAATTTAGTAAATTGTTTTATATAAGCAACCTTGTAAAATCTTTGCAACTCCTGAGTATGGACCATAAATATCACCATATTATTAAGATATGATTATTTCTCATGTTATTTTTTTTAAATTTTTATTACTCATTTCTTAATCTATGTATAAAATTGAGAACATGGAATTAAGAACATCTGGTTTCATAAGAAATAGTTATGATAATTAAGGTAAAATAGGATCTATAACCATTAAAGAGCTATCCTTCCCAGAAATAATCAAATCGTCTTATACTATTTACATTTATTAATATCTCAAGAAAATAATAAAAATAATATTTCATGAACAAGAGATCTTTTAAAAATTCTTCTAAATTATGTATGATCAATTGTAGTTGAAAATAATACTAATATAGAATATATTGTTATTTTTTCTATAAATCTCAAATGACAATAAATAAAACAAATATTAAAAGAAATTGTCTATGGGTGGACACAATAAAAGAATAATAAAAATTGCATAAATCAATTAGATAGATTTTCCAAAAAAAAAAATGGTCATTGGGTATTCCTAAATGGGAGACAAGAGGAGGGAGGAAGAGGCCCTTAAAAATATATATTCAAATAGTTGTATGCGTCATTATTATCATATATGCACTATATATTATATAAATCAACAATTTTAATAAATATTTCCAAATTAGAATGTTTCATGATTATTTTTTACCGACCGACGATATTAAGGGGGGTATTGTTTTCACCTCAAATTTCATAAGTGGAGATTTTTACATATCTCCACGAATCATACATTTTGTTATCAGAAAAAAGTCCGTCCGTCCTTATAGATGTGTACAGCTTGAATGGCTCAACGGATTTTGATAAAATTTTGTATATTTACTTAATGCATCACAGTATGATCAACTTTTGGTGTATATCCAGAAAGGTAGTATTACCGCTCGACGATAGGAAGGGAAAGGTTATTTTCACACCAAATTTCACATGAGGAGATTTTTTACATATCTGCACTTATATATGCACTTTGTATTGGTTTTATCCTCGGGAAAAATCATCTTCATGACGTCACATCCAGCGGCTCCTTATATATTATAAATAAAATAAAATATTATAAAAATATTTATGTTATATCCATATCTGTTTTTTATTGCATTAATAGATATATTAAAATTATTTGAAATTGTTTCTGTAGTTGGAAATTTTTATTGAAGATTAATCTAAATTAAGAAAAAAAGATTTAGTTTTGATGACTTTTACATTTTGGATAACTGAATAAAAAAAAAGAAATTGAAAATACTCTTTGAATATATTTCGAAAAGTTCAAAGAAATTTTTTTAAAGGCATTTTTAACAATAAGATTACACTTTCGAATATCCCGAGGGTTCGATTTTTATAAAGATGCGCTGATCACCGGACTAACTTCATTAATCTCTTTGATATTGAAAAAAAGCAAATATATAATCTAATAGCTTTTTTTTTATTAGCTCCTGAAAAAATATTGAAGATCAATTCTAAAAAATAATCATTTTTGTTTGTTTACTTAATTCACAATATTCCAATTTAATTTGAAAACTTTGAATTTTTAAAATGTGATGAGAAATAAATAAAAATAATTTATTTCTTCATCTATCCACCTATATATGAGTATAAAAATGCACAAATTGTAAATATATTGAATATTTTTATTAACCCAATTTTTTTTTTTAAACATTAACCATTAACCATTAACCATTCTTATATTTAAATTAAATATTATAGGAATTTATGTTCTAAACAAAAACTCAAAAACTTATGAATGCGGAATTATGGTAAGTTAAACAAAAACGAGGAAAAAGATAACAAGATGGCAAGAACAATAATACGGTGACAAATGATAATAGGATAGAACAGACGACCGAATGTAAAAGCTTATGGAAATGTCTTTGAATATAACATTTCATTTTTATTATCAAATGAAAGTAAATAGATCAACTTATCCAAATAACAGTTTTGTAAATATACGATATATCTTCATATAAAATAATATTATCAAATTAAAAGTAAAATATCAACAGAAAAATGATTAAGATTTAATTAAATTAATTAAAATTTCCATTAAACTACAAAAATAATATTCTATGAAAAAATGAATTATAGATTGTTTTTGTATAATAAATCATTTCTTAAAATATTGAATTCTATGTTAGATGTCTTTTTATTGTTTTAATAAAAACTTGTATCATTTTTCTAAAGTATTATGTTTATATTTTAAATTTCTTGATGGGGAACAACTGGCATAAAAATAAGACTAATTACTCAATCTTTTGATTTCTAATGAGGCCTGGTCCAGAAAGGTACCTTACAATAAAAAATAATCCCTCTGTGTATGATGCATCATTCTAAAATTAAAGTTTTTTCTCTAGGGATCAACATAATGTTTAAACTTTAGCATTATATAAATGATAAAATTTTTCTTGAGTGGTCAATTGCTGGTGGCTTTATCTTACTTTATAATTAACCCCAAATAAGAATTTGTTTATTTAATGATTTGAAATTAAAATTGAAAAATTATAATTCAAATATATATTAAATTTAATGAAAAGTCTCCATTCAGTCTGGGGTGATCCAACAAGCTTCACTCTCAACTTTTTGGGCCCTGGTTTAATTCCAAGACCTAATAAGGGAATTTCTCTCTAGCAACAGTTTTAGGAACGAGGTCCACCCTGTCTACGTGATTAAAATTGGAAAGCTATTTGAAATATCCGTTCTAATAAAATAATAAAATCAAGAAAAAGGTTGAGAAAATCTGTTGTACTGGTCATACTACACCGCTACACCGCTAAAGCGGCAAACGATTTGATAGGTGCACTTCTTTCATATGATGTATAAAAGTTAGAGGGCATATATTTAATAATAAAGAAATATATAGAGTTTGAGGAGAAGATTTTTATATTTACAAATATACTCATTAGTTTTTATCAAATATATGAGTAAAAGAAATAAATATGTTCCAATCAAACAAAATGTGTAGACTTGTTGATCGATAATGTTCAAATTATAATTAATTCTCTTTGGTTTTATTTATATAATGTAGTATATAATTACAACTATGCGAGAAATGACACATTGTTATCAAAATGTATATTAACATTTTAATAAAAAACAGTTTAAAAGTAATTATAGAAATTATAATTCATGATTTGAATTATTTAATAAGAATTATCTGATCGTAAAATATTCTGGATCTTTCCTTTCTACATATAATATTTTTTTTATGATAATTAAATAATTAATTATACATTAATAACAGGTGTTTTTGTAGTGAATTCAAATTGTGGAATATGTTTTCACTAAAATATATTTTATAGTTTTATTCTGGTGAGATAAAAACAAACACATTATAAGTCCTAAAGGAATGTGAAAGCATATTTTACGAGACATTTGCTTTTCCGGTTTTCTTTCTCCCATATGGTAATCTTATGCATTTTTTTTTTAAATTAAATTGAAATGACAAATGTCCAGCCGAGTGCTCTGAATGAAATAATAATATTAACTTTTTGATTATAGGGATTACCTTTTGTAAGGCTAGTAAGGATTAAGCTTTAGAGAAAGTAGTAAGCTTGGATGATGACCAGAAAATGGTTTCTGTTATCATTTCATGTATGGTCAATTGTTTTCATATTCAGCAATCTCTTCACCCCCGGATATTAAGAGACAACGGACAACAAACCTCTCTAGTGCATACTAAAAGCATCGCTTGAAATCTGCACAATGTTTGCTTTATCTCTATCAAACCACTCAATTTACCAAGAGTGGATTTTGGTTTGAAAAAAAAAAATCAACTAGCTGATATTGAATATCGTACATTTTTGATATGCATATACAAACAAATCAAATAAAAAAAAAACAAGTATAATTAGTCTAATCTTGATGTGATACACGAAATTGATAGAGTAAATAAATCAATATATTGTAATATTCAAATAAAATAAAAAAATCAAAAGCAGACACACTTGTTGAACATTTATTTTCTAAAGCTATTTATATATAATAATATATATTAAGTTTCGGATAAGATCTATTTTTGTTTATTTTATTATATAATTAAAAAGAAAAGAACATGGCTGTTATATTAATATTATTATTATTATTTGGTTTTTATAATCAAGGTAATAGATATTATCAATAACTACCTAATAAAATTACTAAAATAATTCAAATTCTTACTCGACGAACGAAAATGAAATTAATTTTATCGTCACACAACAATATTAGTTAAAAGTTTGTAGCTACTTTTTTCGATATTTTAAATATTTATATATTTAAATTTTCTTTTTTAGATAGTAAATTAAATTTAATCAGTTTAATAACGTATATTACATAAAATCTGCGCCGAAAAAGGTTCAATACATTACAAATTATTATATTTTAGGCATCAAAAAATTGTCCCTTAAATACAGTAGGACCCAAGAACAAAATTATAATTCCAAGAAGCGCGTGGACATGCTTGGAGGGGCTGATTGATCAACATTATGGTCAAGGCAAGATGGCTTTGAAATAACGATTTGAAATAAATCACTGGTGCTTATATAGGCTTGTTTTTTTTTATTTAAAAATAAAAAATAAAAAAGATATAATACACAATATATAGGTATATTATACATATAAATAAAAGTTCCACGTGATAGAACTACAAAATTATATTATTAATTTATATAAAAACGTCTAATAATCTGCTTGCAAAGTAATTATATATAATAATATATTTACCATCAAATGAATCCATAATTGGAAGGCTAGTTGGTGATAATCCCGCTTATGATAAGTAATTAAGTGGTTTAATGGCGGAAGCCGGTGAGGAAGGACTCAAAGGTTGAATCAGATTTTAACTACTCGACTATTGGTTCAGGAACATAAATAAAAAGAAATGTATCTATATATACTAATTGAACTCTTTGTCTTTAAAAATAAGTAATGAAAAATCATTTGTGAAATCACAATCAACTAAATACTTGATGTTTTGCGAAATAATTTGTGTAAAATAAACAAAGAAATAATTTCAAGTATTTGTAGAATAAATAATATTATTATCTTAAGGAATTTGGATAGCCTTGTTTTAGAAACAATTGCAAATATTTTAAGTTGAAACATTTAGAACGAAAGATTATTTGTGGTTCATTTAACCGAATAATCATTGTAAAACATTTTCATTTATAATAAGGGAATTTGTAATAAAATGAGAGAAAAAAAAATTGATTTAGGAATGTAAGAGTTGGGCAGGCGTGGGGGGGGGGGGGGTGAGCGAGTCATATCGATTACTAATTTTAGTTCACAGTTTAATGGTTTTTAAAAATACTTGATTATATTTACATCATATTTGAGTTGTAGAGATTGAATGATTAAAAGAACATTTTGAGGGAACGGGTCGTTCAGCTTTTATATCTTAATCAACTTATCTGATCTTCAAATATAAAAAATTAATTTATTATAAATTTATAAATAAATGTTAAAACAAATAAAAAATTTATTTTGGCAAATATATACCTAGGTTTTAATAAATATTGACTTTTGAAAACCACACAAATTTGATTAACAGAAATATTATGGTTAATATGGTAAGTGCATTTAATTTAATTGAATGCGGAAAAGTAAAAATAAAATAAAAATATCAATCTATGTAAATACCAATATGGGTAATATGAAAATGAATTTTGAAACAGCATTCTAAAATTTTAAACAAGTTATAAAATTACTATAATAAATTAAATACTATCATTTGTTATTTGTTATTAATTGTTAATTATTATTTGAAAATAGTTAACAAATTTAAAATATTAATATTTTTTTATATTTTTGTGATATGGATATTTTAAATATTAAATATATCTTTATGATTACTTATGATGATTTAGAATTTTCTTAAAATGTATATTATTCTCACACGAAACTTAAATACTAATAGTATACTTTTAATTAAAAGAATTTTTAAAAAAATTCAAATTTATAAAATAACATTTTTCTCATAATTATGTATGAATTTTTTTTGTATAAATTTTGTTCTTTAATAGACAAATCGATAATTACACTGGAGTTATTAATACTCAACTAAGCAGCAATTCAATTCATATGAAGATGCGAAGCAATGGTTCCTCTCCAAAACAAAGGGGATGAATTCTTTTGCGGTGGAATTCACATTTCTTCCAAAAAATTGGAAAAAATGTGTAGCCAATGAAGGCTACACATTTTTTCCAATTTTTTGGAAGAAATGTGAATTCCACCGCAAAAGATTTTTCACTTTTCTGCATTAACTATCGTGTTTTTCTCAAAAAACAGCCGATTTAAGGTTACACTCCTGGTATTCCAATAAAATCTTTAAACAAAAGATATTTTTTTTATTTTAAAATAAATTTTTAAATCAAAAAATAAGCTAATTGGAATGGTTTACCAATAAATAAAATAAATTATTAATAATTAACATAATTTAGTATTTTATTTGTAATTTTTTTTATATTGTAATTATAGTAATTTTTTTCTATACTTTGGGGTTAGATAATTAATTCTACAATAGACATGATAATTAATTTATTAGACATGATATGATCGACGATCGTATTTACAAAGACTACAACCTCGGAACAATAGCTTCCTTTTGACGGTGTCATTATACGAGGGGACGTCTTCATATTGAAAAGTATCCCTTTAGTACTTTTTATGCATTCGGATGAATAATTAATTCTTGGATATTGCTTGATGAAAAGGGTTCTTCAGTCAAACCTTTTAGAGTGCATCAAGATCTTTACACTGATGATATTTTTTATACATATGTAAATTTAAAAAAATGGTAAAAAAAAAGAACGTGCCTAATCATCTAATTCTTATTACTCACACATTTATTTATATAATATTACAATCGGTAAAAATTTCGAATTACAATTTTCAACGTCTTTCACTCGTTTCTCAAATAAAATTATCATAAATATCAGGAACTTTGAAGTACTTTTCAAAATAGCTTTCTCTAAATTACCTATAATTTTTGTTTTTAATTTTATTAACTAACGCTCATTTTTATTAGTAATACAAGGTTGTTTTATATTAACTAAAATTAAATTTTAAAAATATTAAACTTAATAAAAATAATTTTTAATTAAATATTCAATGACTTTCAAGCTTAATTTTTGTATATATATATTATATATATAGGTATTACTACTGTCTGAGATTCGATCTATTAATTTCATATAAATAATGAATGAAATAGATTCATAAACTTCAGGAGAGAATTTTTGTCCTTACAATTTAAAGTTTAAAATATCATTAATGATTATACTATAGTATTTAAATAGAAGTGTTAAATTTTGATTTTTAAATTAGACATTATATTTGTAGATTTAATTAACCTTGGTCAAAAGACTAAAAATATTCCCAATTATATTATATTTGATCAATGGGATGCCTTCTGAAATTCAATCGATTATAAAATTAAAACTGTCAATAAAATATTTTTCACAATACGCCACATAAATGATTAAATAGTCGGTATTGATAGTTCAGTGATTCTCAACCACTGTGCCGCGATATTAAGAGGCTCTTAAACATTTCCGACTTTTTTTCTAAATTTTTTCAATTTGGTTCTAAAAAAAGGCAAACCGTTTTTGGGACCACTTTTTTCAATATGGTAAATTTTTACACTTATATTTTTCTTTGTGTGCCGCCAAGTTTTTAAACCGTTAAAAGTGTGCCGCGGTAAAAAAAAAGGTTGAGAATCACTATGATTGTTCATGATAATAACAACGCAATAAACAATTGAAAAATAAACTAAAAATTAATTTAAGATTAGAAAGATATATTGCATATTTTCTGGCATCTATCATTTATCTATCTAAATCAATCTTTGTATCAAGTGTATTTAATATACTCATTTAAATATAAATAAAATATATAATGTAAGAATAAAAATATGACCCTTGATCTAATAAAAATAGCTAGCATTTGCCTACCGCTAGCTGGACAGACCGAGCTCGGACTTTGAGGTGAGAGGAAGGAAGCGAAGAGCGAGAGGCCCGTGAAGAAAGAAGATTTGTGATCAAAACTTAACAAATTCATGAGACATTTATTTTTTTAATATTTACTTTATAAGTTTTAATTTTTTTGTGTGTTTTATAAATGTAATTGAAATATATTTAGATTCAAATAAATCTAAATTTTTTTAATATAACTTGTGATTTAATCAGTGGACAACCTGGCTAAAATAAATTATTTAAATTTGCTTATTATAATATTTTAACTCCTTTTTTTCATTTTTTATAATAATGATAGGTTTTTATTGATAAATAATTGTTTAAGCCTTATTTCTAGTTTCTTTTGATTGAAAACAATATAATAATAACAAATTGTTATACTTTGTAAATATATAAATCAATTATGAGTAAAAAAATTTAGCAGATGATAGTGTCGGTCTGTATAATTGGAATATTGATTAGATTTTATTTTAGATTTGGATTCTATATTGATTGATTGAGAAATAATTAAACAATAGTTGATCATGGCACTAACTGTCTAAACCAAGGGGTCGTTTATTCATCGATAATCCATTCAATATTTAATAAGCATTAAGGTGAATGGAGAGGAATCCAACTTGAATATTTTAAAATTGTGATATTAAACTTTATTTAATTAAAATTTGCACATCTTGAAAAACTTAAAATTTATTAAAATATTTTCTAAATATTTTATAATTTATTATTAATTTATAATTATCTATCTATCTGTTCTATGGAACTCGAGAGTGGCCGTATCCTGAGCCAGAGCCACCCTTACCCTCTCCCATCTCTCTCACGTCCCTTCCTACATTGTCCATCTACCGAGTCCTTGGTCTTTCAAGCGGATATTTCCCAATCAGCAGCTCCGCCAATATATTTTTCCACATTCTTTCCTCTCTCATTCTAGCCACGTGTCCTGCTCATCGCGGCCTTCTTGATTTTATAACTCTAACTATATGTGGAAATGCATAGAGATCGTGCAATTCCTCGTTATGCTGTCCCCACCATTCACTGATGACCTCATCTTTCTTTGGTCCATAAATGCTTCGCAGAATCCTATTCTCAAATAATCTAAATCTACTCTCGTCTCCTAAGGTTATAGACCATGCCTCACACCCATATAATAAAACTGGCAAAATATGTGTTTTATATATTTTAATTTTGATTCCCTTTGATAATAATTTTAACGAAATAAGCTTTACTGCTTGATAACAGGTGTTACCCGATTACAACCTCGATTTAAATTCTTCTAGAACATTATTATCCTACGTGATTACAGAACCTAAGTTAAATTTTTCTACATTTTCAAATTCTACGATTTGTATATTAAGACGTTCTGTGTTAATAATATTCCTCTGTCACTAAATATTTTGTCTTATCACTATTAATTTCAAGACCCACCTTTCCTGCTTCGATTAATTTTTCTACGCTATCTTTAATTGCAATTGCCGAATATTAATTTATAATTAATAACAAAAAAAGTGAATATTTTTTATAAGACGTTATTAATCCCTCTTTATTGTAAAATAAAATTTAAGAATTTAAAATTTATAATTATAATATTAATTTTTATAAAATATAAGTAATTTTATTTAGTATTATAAACTGTAACATATTTTAATAGAATATGTTTAAAAAAATATACGTATTTTTACATATTATACCAAATAATAACTAACTGCTATTGTTATGTATAAGATGTATATTGAAAAATTAAACTATTTTTGTCTAAAGTGTATACCTAGTAAAATTTTGTATGTATAAATTGGTTCATCAACCAATAAAAATTGTGCCTATACTTAATGAACTCGATATAATGTTTTATAGAATATTCATAAATAAGTTAAGTGAATTATTATAGATATCCTTCATTCTTCTTTTTTTTATTTAATAATATAATATTTGTACACAGTTTATAAACATAAATCACCATACAATTTATTTATTCAAAAATAAGAGAAATTATATTTTTTCTAATAAAATCTTTTATAAGATTTATGTAATGCACTGTTCATCCGAAGCACTTTTCAGTTCAGAGAACCTATTCGATAACGATTATAAAAAAATATTTATTTCTAGCAATTCCCATTCAGAATTATTAAATATATATAATAGATCAAATATTTTATTTTAATTTCTAATCAATTAATTCACTTATTCTAAAAATTAACTTTTTAATTTCTTCTAAATATTAATAATTTATATTTGTTAAATATTTTAGTTAAAAAATACTATATTCTTTAATTTTCATTTTAAATGATTACCGATCAAAGAAATAGATAGATTCTTTTTAAAAAAAAGCATACCTATATTTTAATAATAATAATAATAATAATAATAATGTTTATTTAAATATGTTTTTTAAAATCACCTTTGTGCATTGTAATGATTATTTGGTTATTTATTTACACCTGGTATTAATTATTTTAATTATACAATTATGATGAGGGAGGATTATGGACGGTTGGAGGAATATGGATGCTATAGACAAGATTAAATTACCAGGTAGTACCTGTATTTCCAGGCACCCTTAACTGATCTCCAATCTTAACCTAAATTCTATTAGTATAGGACAAGTTGCAAAGAAGTAGTTTTAAAAAAAAATAAATAAAATAAAATTTGATTAAATTGAAATAAATTTTCTTTAGAAAAATCTCTTTAAAAGGTCTATCGTTGTATAATATTTATAATTAAAAGGAGAATAGTGTTCAAGAATTTTTTTTATAAATTTATATGTGAGAAGTAGAAAACATTTCGACGTGTGCTGAAAGTTGCCTAATCGTATAAAAGTTAATTTTACCCAGTTATAATTACTATAATTTGGACATTTTAGATAGACGGTTGAAAATTAAGAGAAAGAGGTGGGGAAGTGTAAAGAGTGATGCGACCCTCATATACGTCACTTGGATTTAAAAAGGTGATAGTAAGAATGGTAAGTATTATAAATTGCTGAATAATTAAAATTAGATAAGTAATTTAAAATTTATGATGTAAAAATTAATCATATAAAATTTCACATTGATTTAAATAATTTAAAAAAAAACTATAGTAAAAATTATGTTTGAGATATGGTCAAACAAATTATATGAAAAAAATATTTTGAATTTAGAGATATTTTTTTTTTAATTTATAAATTATAAATTATACTTTTAAATTTTATATGTTTTTGTATATCTTAAATGTATAAAAAGATAAAATTTATTATTTTGAATAAAAGAAATAAATTAAAAATAAAAATTGTATTACAATTGGCAGATTATTGTGTACTTTTTTTGTGATTTATAATTTCATGTAGACTCTTGTAAAGGTGCAAAAGTGAAATTGTTGATAGAAGATATTCTCTTAATATTTTAAAATAACTTCTCAAATGTTGACAATCATGTAATTATTTTATAACTAATTATTTTAAAATTAAATTAATTTAAGTATAGGTTAATTTTTTTTTTATAAAATATCTACAAAAATTTTTTTTTAAAAACTTAGAAATGCATTTATTATTCAAAATTATTATCATATACCAATATTTTTTTATTAATAAAAAAAGAATATTTAACAAATGTAGTAATTATTTATTTTTGTAAAAGTTTAAAATAAATAGGATGATTTATTTATTTAAATATTTAATTAAAAATATATATATATATATAAAAATATTTTTCTTTCTTTGGATTATTACCTTTAGAAGATATTTATCCTAATGAATATAAATTTTTTCACCTTTGTAGTATGTCTATCACAATGACACAATTTATTTCTACAGGGACAACAATTAAGGAGATGCGATCTGCGGGTCGCGACGGGGTCGGCCGATGGTTGCGAATTTGGTTCTACGCGCACCGGATGAAATGCAACTGCGCCGCTTGAGGCGAGAGAAGAGACACCCGGCATCAGTAGCGCCACGCGTGGCCAACACACGCAACACACACTCGTTTCGAGGTGTGAGTAAAGGGCTTCGATGATGGCAAATGTACGATTTATCCCTTTTGGTATATTGACAACAGGGTTCTATGTAGACAGATGGGACCACATGTCTTGCGCATCCCAACCCGGTCTATGTTTCCATTGTCTTATTCAGATTAGAGGAATAAACGATTGAATAAATTACTCAAAAGGCACCCCCCCAAGATTTCTCCAATTATACCATCATACCATACTATATTCTCTAATTCTCTAGTAATAGATCAAATATTTACATAAACATTGAATATCATAAGAAATAATATTAATTTTAAATCAAAACGCACAAACCAATCAGATAAATATTCTTTCTTTCTAAATTTGTATTATAAAATAAGTTAAAAAAAAATTTTAATATACAAATATTTTTTCAATATCATTAATTGTGGTCTACATTTATTAAATAATAGTATACATTCTAGATTTGTCTCTAGTAGTATACCTTGCATTCAGTGATGTATTGGTAAAATAAGAAGTAAGGGAACGCCTAGTGGGAGCAAAAAACTATTTTTTTTCCATATAAGTTTTTGTTTTTCTTATTCTTAATATACACAATATATTAACGAACACAAAAAAATAAATTCTAACAGTAGATTTAAGTGGGAATTGTCGGGATATGAAAAAGTACGGTTCCGGATCTGAAAAAAGGTAAGGGAACGTCTTCCCCCGCGTTCCCCTCCCAATACACCACTGCTTCCATTTAAATAGTATATATTATAAATGGAAATTTCCTAAAAATATTTATATTATGCTAATTTCACTTGGAGATATTAAAATACAATATAATTTCAAAAATGACTAGTACTAGAATATTTAAATTAATTATAATCAAAAACCCGTAAAAAACAATTTTTGGGACTATATTTGATATTTTGTTTTAATTTTTATTGACCTTTCAGGATCTAAACCTATTAAATCCTTTAAAATTAATCAACTATAATTGTTACATAAAAAACTATGTAAACTTGACTAGGAACATTGCTAGACCTCATATTTATAAAACAAAAATAAAATAATCAAATACCATTAAAACAGTGAATTAAATTTTTCCAATTAAAATTCTTCTACATATTGTCCGAAATATGTACCTGTATATAAGTATATATATAAAAAAATAAAAAAAGTTATGATTATAATTTTATAATAATTTATTTCACATTTAATTCCGTTTATAATTTTTTTTTCTAGATTTATAGTAAATTCATCTACAAAATTAAGATAAATTTATAAAATTTATGAAATGTATACTCTAATTCAGTGATTCTCAACCGTGAGATTTTCAAAGTGTGCCGCAAGATTACGAGGCTCTTAAACTAAAAAAAAGGTAAACCGTTTTTGGGATCACTTTTTTTAATGTAAACTTTTACATTTATTTTTTTCTTTGTGTGCCGCCAAATTTTTAAAACGTTAAAAGTGTACCGCGGTAAAAAAAAAAAAGGTTGAGAATCACTGCTCTAACTCATAAATTAATTTATTGATATTGTATCTTAAATAGTAGAATAGTATATTCTAGTACATATATTATAAATATAAATAGAATACACATACATACAAATAAATATACATATAAATAGAATTTAATGTTTCAATGATTTCATATTTTTTTAATATATACTGATAAAATCGAGATTTTAATTTAATCGTAAAACATTCTGATAAACAATCCCATATAATATATATATTTATATGTTTACTCGGTTTAGGGCTAAAACTAAATTACTCTGTACATTTATGACTAATATTTTCCCGCAAACTGCAAAGAGATAAAAAAGATAAGGTAAAAATAAAACTCTAAAAGTCTAAAATATCTTATATTTAAAAAATGCACGAGGGAATTAACAAATCACATTTGATATTTAAAGTATAATGATTCTACCTAATTATTTAAAAAAACATATAATTTATAAATCCCTATCGACATTTACTCTATACTTTCAATTTTAATTCTGTTTATTCCTGAATTGTATTACTAATTAAACGTTTGTACAAAATATTCATAAATTTAAGATATACAAAATTTTTTTTAAATTTAAAAATAATTAAATAGTAACTTTTCAATTCAATACGATTGATAAGGATTTGTATTATTTATTATGGATAGGTAAATATATATATATATATATTAATTTGGTGTTAAAAATATATTGTAGAGAGATTCTATCTATCTATCTATCTCTATGGCTCTATAGCAGCGGTCGCCAAACTTTTTGACCTCACGGACCAGTTAATTCATAATTTAAATCCCGCGGACCACTAATAGGATTTTTTAAGTGTTAAATATATTTATAAATAAAAATTGTGATCAAAGAATACATAAACATTGAGTTTTTATAACTTATCACGTATAGTTATGAATTGAATCATGTTTTAATGCATCTTAAAACATAACTTAACATGATGAGTAAGTATATTCCTCATTTTTCTGCGGACCAGCGAAATTTTCTCGCGGACCACTAGTGGTCCGCGGACCACCACTTTGGCAACCTCTGCTCTATAGAACTCAACTCCTATTTTCTCACATCTCTCTCACGTCCCTTTCTACATTATTCACACACCCGGTCTTCCAAGCGGAACTTTTCCCAATCGGTTTTCCCACCATTATATTTTTCACCATTCTATCATCTCCCATTCTTTTTACGTATCCTGCTCATGGCAACCTTCTAGATTTCATTACTCTAACTGTGTCTGGTGATGCAATTCCTCGTTATGTATTCTCTTGGTGACCTCACCCTTCTTTGGCCCATAATGCTTCTCAAATACTCTAAATTTACTCTCGTCTCCCATGGTCATAGACCATGCCTCACTCCCATATAAATACAACCGGAAAATAATTGTTAATAATTGTTTATTTTATATTTGAATTTTTATTTCCTTTGGTAATTAATAGACGCCTCATAGGCTGTTATTTAACTGTCTTAACCCATATCCATCTGGTCCCGGGTTCAAGTCCCGGGCCTGACAAGGGAATTACTCTAGTTGTGGTCTTTGAGACGGAGTTAAATGTTAAGGTGAAAATTCACAGTTTTAAAAGTTGCTCGTTAAGAGTCATTTACTTTTTTTTAAATGCTTTTGAAATGTGTGATGCTTTCTTTTTCTTTTTCCTTGGTAGTTTCGAATGACGGATTTATTTCCCCGTTTGATTCTCTTATTATCCATTTATTTTCCGGTTCCACTTCTAAACTTCTCTCGAGTTTTATCAAATTTTTTTTAAAGGCCCTCTTGGGATGGAAGAAAAAGAAAGAAATAGAAGTGTAAGATCTTTAGAACCATTTCCATTTCACCTGAGATAAATTGACGCATATTAAAATTATCCTTTATCAATAGTGGACATACTTAGTTTATTTAGAAAAATTTGAGATTCGTTCTAAACTATAAATTGTAGTTTTTATTTAATTTTAATTTTAAAAGTAGATTAAATAGTTTATCTTGTTTAAGAGTTTTCGAATTAGACTAATTATACCGGATTAATCTTTGAGAAGTGTTTTAAAAGGGATTTAAAATATTAATTCATAGATGATATAATATTGGCAAAGTTTATTAAATTTATTGATAAGAAGGATAATATCGTTGAAACTAAAGTCTCTTGTAATCATTTTTTTTTTAGTAGAAACTAAGATTCAAATAAAATCAAATTATTATAGAATATAAACTGTCATGGGGGTTAATGAAAAGATAATAGTGGTCGACATTTGACCCGTAAATCTGTCCCTAAACCACAGGAAGCCAAGACAACAACTTCCGGCTGTGATTTCAGTCTCAGGATACCAAATATTAATAAAAAATTGTGAAAAACGAACGAGAGATAGAGAAAGCCATGTTATATTTCCCATACTTTATACAATAGATGAATTGATAATCCTATACAAGTCAGTCAGTATAAATAAATTCGAATGAATACATGTCAAAGGATAAGGCAAATGAAAATAAAATGTACAAAGTTTTATAATTTATGAGATATCGAATCAATTTTAAATCTCCACCCATTATCAGAAAATAATCATTGACATTTTTTAATTCTTGGAGATTTTCGCTGATAAATTTATGAATGAAAATGAACACAGTTTATTGAAGGATTAACATTGAAAAATGATGCATAGAATTGTTTTTTTTATCATTTAAAACAGTTTTATTAAAAACAATTACAGTGATTTAAAATAACAACAATATTTTTTTATAAAAAAAAAGCAAAATGTGCAGCATCGTACACGTGGCGGAAGTGAAACTTCTTACAATCTAGAGAATAAGATAAATTTTAGTTGAGAGTGTGAGTGAGAGAGAAATAGAGAAAAATAAAGGGATCATTTCGAAAGACATATAACAGTATAAAATTTTCGTAACAAATATTCGCTTTATTATTATTATTATCTACTCTATCATCATATCTACATTGCCTGTACTATTGTCGGTTGGTGATTCAATTGGTAATACTGATATTAATGGCTTGTGATAACTAAAATAAGGTATATGTTCGTGATTCGATATTTTCTATATAACGTGTAAAAACAGCATCTATTGTAGTTCCAGATTTTGTTGTTGATTCCTTGGGATCGTTATTTATAAGCAGACCAAATGTTTCTCGAAGAAAGTTGATCAACGGCAACGAATCATCAGATCCAAAATTTACATTAAAATCTCCCCCGAGAATTAGAGGGATTTTATCTTCGCCTCGTTCAAGTGCATTAGCACCTGTGTGGCTATAAACCAGTAGTGAACGGTGTATGAAATAAATAATATCGTCTAAATTTTGGTCGTTATTTTTTTTCGGCATAGTGAAATCTGTGGAGTAGAGAAAAGCAGTTTTAAATGCAATAATAATTTTAAATTGATTTAGAGGTGTTAAAGAAATGTTGAGATTCGGATAAATAACGTGAATGGTCATCGACGCACATAACTGTATGTGTTGGCGTGTGAATCGCCGACCATGTTCACACACACAATTACATGCGTCGGTATGCGTGCACGCTGTATATTTGACTTGAGAATTTTAATTATTTCACGATATATATATATATATATATATATATATAAATATCAATTTTTACTATCTCGCCAGAGATAGTATTGCGATCACGAAAATTTTCGATGTTGAGATTTTGATGTTTTTATACGTTTTGAAGGTTCCTGAATCATTTTCACTAAGGTTGAGAAAAATGTCTGTATGTGTGTGTGTGTGTGTGTGTGTGTGTGTATGTGTATGTGTGTGTATGTGTGTGTGTGTGTGTGTGTGTGTGTGTATGTATGTAGGCAAGATTACGCAAAAACGGTTTGAGCTAGAATGATGAAATTTGGTACATGGACATTATTCAAAATTCATAGTTTTCTATCAACTTTTGAGAAATGTAGGTCAACCGGAAGAGGGTCATTACCTACAACGTTTTGATTTTTTTTCCTCTAAAGTGACCGTAAAAATAAAGATATATTGTCGTATATAAAATATAAGGGGGTTGGTATTTTATAAGAAAAATGGATTATAAAATTAGTTTAATTAATTGGTAGCACTCTGGATCGAATTTTGTATAATTAAAAGGGTTCTTGAATCCGCGTAGGTTGATATGGGAAATATAAAATTGAATAGGTTCAATATGAAAAATGCTTATATAAAATTACAACTAAAATTATTTATTTAATAAAACTATAAGAATTTAGGTTCCAATTGATAACAAAAGAAATTAAGATGAAATAGAATAATTGAATGGTACCGTAAAAAAAAAATATAAATATAAATTAAAAGAACTTTAATTTATATTTAAGCAATTGCAATGTTAATTAATTAATTGTTAAGTATAAAAGTGTTAACACTTAGCATGAAAGAAAGGAATGGAGAGTTCATTGGAGACTTTGAGTCTTGATTGTCTTCCTGCGGATTTAGCTGGAACACCTCGTATGCAACGGCATCTCTCAACAAAAGGGGTTGGCCGCGGATGTCCTTCCTGCCAGGAAAAATGTCTCACTTCTCTCAAACCTTGATCAAGACTAACTAAATATTCATTTTCACTAATAAGGAAAACTTCGTTCCTTCCCCCACCTTGAACACATGGATGGGTCTCTGTACATGTGCAGACACATGTCCCATGACCAATCGTCTTTTTCTTCAATTTAGCACGTGTTCAAAAATGAAAGTTCTAGCTTTCGAACCCTTATATACATAAAAAATGTATTTTTTATGATTATATATTACATCCTTTAGTTTATGGAAAAAAAAAAAATTTAAATGAAATGCATAATTTTTTTTTTTTATATATAATTATTAAACACAATGTTTTTTTTTTTTTTTTTTTTTTTTTTTTTTTACTTGAGTATCTTGCACAAAAATAATTAATTATCACTGCACTGACACTGCACTGCACCAACACATATTTATTTATTATTTTTTTTTTTTTATAACAAAAACATTAATTTATTTTATTTTATTTTATTTTTTTTTTTTTTTATATTACATCCAATGGTTTAATTTTTCTTATTTAATTTTTTGAAATTCTATTTCTTATAAATTCAAGCAAATTGTTTTTATTTTATTTTATTTTTTTTTTATTAATATTACAACTCGAATTTATTTGGATTACCTTTGTGGTTGGTGGATATCGAAAAGGAATTTTTAACAATTAATACAATTTTGCACTCTTTCTAATTATTATGGTACCTCCTAAAACTAATAGAGAAAAAAAAAAAAATAAACTTATATAATAATATGCCGAAATAAAACAAATTTATACAATTTAAATTTAAATTTTGTCCACGCCCGTCTTAAATGATATTTCCATTTCTTTGATATCTTTCTCCTTGTCTTATTAATGTGTGGAGAAAGTGACGGGGCCATTTGCCATGATCTAATATAATCCAAAATAATATGATATTTAATTTTGTATTTGTATTCTAATTTATTTATATAAAAAAATTTGGGAGGTGTGCATTGCTTCGAACGTCTCGAACTGTGCGAAGTCTTGTTTTTATTATTTATTTTTATTACTATGGAATTATAGTTATTATTTACCCTTATAAGAATGGGCCTAAGGGGGGTGTGGGTTTTTACTTTATCAATTGCCTTATTTGCACTTTTTATTTTTAGTTTCTTTTGTATATCTTTGCTGGATACTACTCCTACAATAACAATAGGCATATCTTTCCAATGGCTTACCTGTGCTGGCTCAATGGAAATTATCTTTAATGGCTCAACTGGCATCTTTTTCTTTGTAAATTCTTTTATCGGGACACTGGGAATTATTTTCATGCATGTGTCAATTTTTTCTTTCAATTTTCTCAACTCTGGTCCCTCCCCTATTGTTTCTATATTTTTAATTTCATCTGTCGGTATATTGTCTAACAATGATACATTTACATTTTGACCCTCTATTTTTTCGATTTGCTGATGGTTATTTTTTTTTAAATTTTGCCTATTTGCGCTTGCCTCCCCTGTTCGGTTTAAATTATCATCCTGTTTATGCATACATGCTATATCTCTCTGTTTACCCGCTTCTACGTTTGGATACATTAGGTCCAGAATTTGTTGGAGCATTTCCTTTGCACTAAGATCATTAACCGTTTCCATTTTATTATTATTATTATTATTACTTTTATTCATTAATAATCAGAAAGGCATGAAAAATTATATCAATTTTTTACTGCGACAAAAATTGAATATTATAAACACTAGGCAATTTGCTTTTAATTTTTTAGAAATAGAATCCCGCAAAATCAATTAATATAAGAAGTCAAAATCAAATAAATCCGACAAAAATTCAATCGAAAGTACACAAATTTCAAAATAATCAACAATTTGTATTTAATTAAATTTATCAACCAAACAATAAAAAAAATTTATTTTTTAAAGTATGACTATCAATATGTAAACTGAACATATCCAATTTTACTTTGCCAAATCAACCATTTCCAGTTTTAATTCAATTCGAGGTGGAAGACCTCCATGTCGTATATAAAATATAAGGGGGTTGGTATTTTATAAGAAAAATGGATTATAAAATTAGTTTAATTAATTGGTAGCACTCTGGATCGAATTTTGTATAATTAAAAGGGTTCTTGAATCCGCGTAGGTTGATATGGGAAATATAAAATTGAATAGGTTCAATATGAAAAATGCTTATATAAAATTACAACTAAAATTATTTATTTAATAAAACTATAAGAATTTAGGTTCCAATTGATAACAAAAGAAATTAAGATGAAATAGAATAATTGAATGGTACCGTAAAAAAAAATATAAATATAAATTAAAAGAACTTTAATTTATATTTAAGCAATTGCAATGTTAATTAATTAATTGTTAAGTATAAAAGTGTTAACACTTAGCATGAAAGAAAGGAATGGAGAGTTCATTGGAGACTTTGAGTCTTGATTGTCTTCCTGCGGATTTAGCTGGAACACCTCGTATGCAACGGCATCTCTCAACAAAAGGGGTTGGCCGCGGATGTCCTTCCTGCCAGGAAAAATGTCTCACTTCTCTCAAACCTTGATCAAGACTAACTAAATATTCATTTTCACTAATAAGGAAAACTTCGTTCCTTCCCCCACCTTGAACACATGGATGGGTCTCTGTACATGTGCAGACACATGTCCCATGACCAATCGTCTTTTTCTTCAATTTAGCACGTGTTCAAAAATGAAAGTTCTAGCTTTCGAACCCTTATATACATAAAAAATGTATTTTTTATGATTATATATTACAATATGTTTGATAATTTTTCACATGATTAATAATTGTATAAAACTGCTATATATAGAATTTCAGCTTGATTGATTCGCTAAAATTACCAGAATTAATTTTTTAACACTGCAAATCTCACGCGCCAACACGTAACGTGGTGCCATCAACAAAAAGCCAAACATGCGCTGGTTTAATATTTATTATTTATAATTTATAATTAATTAAATTTAATTTAAATATAATATATTATGTTATTTAATCCAATTCAAATTGCGAGATAGTCGAGTGGAGACACTCCAGCTAATTATATATGACTTAACTAGCGCGCATGCGCGTCATGGACTTTGGACCTAGAGTGGGGATTAGAACGAAAGACAGCACAAAAGGGAGACGCAGATAGAGGCTATCTCATTCTCACTCGTTATACCTATATCTTCTTTCTCTCTTGCGTTACGAAATTTCAATTTTTCAATTCACTCTCCATTCTCAACCAAATGTCAGGACGCCGCTAAAGAAGTTTCACTTCAAAAAAAGGATAAATATTGACAAATGAACATCGATCTTGATCTAAGTTAACAGATTTTACTTAACTCTTGTTTTAAAGGTTTTAAAAGTTTTTGCTAATTCAAGTAACTTCATTATTTAGAAATAAAAATATTTGTTTTTTTATTTTAATGAAATAAACTAAAAATTTGAATATTTTTTTTTCTTAAAAAAACATTTAATTGTTTATTGTATTTTAAAATAACATAACATACAATTTTGGAATAAAAAACAAAATTTAAGCACACTATACAATTATTTGCTATATCTTTGGTGTTTTCTAATCATTCTTTAGTTCTTTAATTAATATTAAATTAATCAAGTTTTTTTTATTATCTAACAAAATTGACTCTTTTATAGATGATCACATTTTGAATTTGATCTTTTACTATGATTTCAATAATTGTATCTAAAGAAAATTATTATTATTTCATGAAAACAAAGAGTCATTGAAATATGCGTTTCGCCGTTAGTCTATGCAACCGGTCTATCTCCTTTGAATAGAGTTGTTATGTAAATATTATAAAAGACTGGTGAAGAATTGAAAATTCTTTATTCTTTAGTCTTTTTTAATTTAATCTCAATTCTTCTGAAGCCTAATCTAAAAACTTGAGCTTTTATAATTTTCTTATTTCATTCTGATTAAATTAAGAAAAAAAATTATTATCATATTCTGTTCTCTAAAGCTTTTTAAAAGTTCATTTATTTTCAAATATTAATTTGAGTATTAGTGCTAGTTTTAATTTTATTTTCATTTTTCTTTATCATTTCACTTTCAAAGGTAGAATATATATATAATTTTATTATGATTAATAATATAATATATCTAAAATGATATTAAAATATCTTTTCTTTTGAAAAATAAACAGAAATTGTATTATTATTATGCTTTTTGTATTCACATTTTTCTTTAACTTTAAATAATTAAAGCTAAATTTGTTTTATCAGTCATAAGAAAAAAAGAATCAATGAACATAACACAAGGAAATTGCATTATTAATTAAATTCGTTGAGTGTGAAATCCTAAGGAACGTTGTGATGGAATTCTTTCATTCTCTTTCATTTGAGCGTTCAGCAATATTCGCCATATTTCCATACAGAGTGGAATGAGAGATCTGCCTTTGGAAATTGTGGATGCATTACCATACCCGAGAAATGCAATGCATAAAAAAAAAAGATTTGTTGTTCAGCATAAATTATGATTTATCTCCACTGTGTGCGGTATGTCAAAGCCCTTGGCTAGAGGTGAGCTGCGGGATGGGAAAGAAATAGTAGGGAGACTTCTCGACTTTTTACGAGCCTTCTCCAGAGAAAAGGTTTCCTTTCAAAAGGCTTAAGAAAATTATGAACATTTTTTTTTAAACAGTTGAATTAACAATCTCTTTTGTCTCTTTTTAAGTATCCCTATCATCTGCTAACGAAAATTACGTTAATTTCCCTTTCAAGATTAAAATAAAAAAAAGGAATAATTATTAAATTCACAGACGGTTTAGATACATTCTCTTTGGAAAGATTATAGGCAGTTTTTAAATATTAAAAATGAAATACTTGGCTAAATATATATATACATATATTTATTTAGTATTTATTTTGTTATTTTATTATTTCAATGTGCGAGATACAATAATATAGAAATAGAAAATTAAAAAAAAAAATTATTTAGTGGGAATTACAGTAAAGAATTGTTTATTTAATTAAATAAAAATAATATTTCATTTTCATATAAATATATTTTTATAAAATGATGTGAATGTTTTGGATCCAGAAGCTAATTTTCAAAGATTTAAACGGGAAATCTGCTCTTTAGATACCAATTAAATTAATTAAAATTTTCGAATCTCTTTGAATTTGCATCATTAGAATTTATATCCAAATTTAATCACATTATTATAAATAAATTAATAAAAAAACTTTTCAATATACACGCCTTTTAATCAAAAATGCCCTAAAATATAGAAAATAAAATATCATTTAAACCTTTAATATTTTCCTTTACATATGCCCAACAAAAAAACATCTGAACATAAGTAGTAGGTAAAGAAATTAATATTATTATATGCGTCCCACATTTTTTTTTGTTATACCTATGTAAAGAATAATATTCAAGGTTTAATTAATATTTTATTTTCTATTTTTTATGGCATTTTTTATTAAAAAGTGTGTAAAAAGTTATTTTTCATTAATTTATTTTCAAGTTTTATATTTTTTTATATTTTTATTTTTTTGAATATTTTTTTGTTGATTGCCAGATATAAAACATTGCACTATTGACTACTATTTAAATTTGTTATTCTCGAACATATATTAGATTCTTCGCGAAGTTTCTAGGCCTTTTCTAGATGACATTGATTATGCCATCGGCATACTGCCGTGTACTATGCGGCACTGAGTTATTTTCGGAATCACAGAACACAAGCACATTGTATAGAAAATAAAAAATATAAAAAAATTGTAAATATAAATATAAATATAACATTGTTTTAACATCAATCATTTAAATTTTAAATTCACAAATTTTAAAAATTCAAAATATTTATTTTTGATTATTGCAGTGTCACCGACTTCCAATATACGTTTCAAATTTGAACGAAACCGCTGTACTATAAGTGGGTTAAAATCCAATAACAAATTATTAACATTACAGACAGACAGAAAAGTGAAATTAATAAAAAGCGCATAAAAAGAATTTAACATAATTTTATTTTATATAAGCTTTGTTAAATTATTTTCTCATAAAACTTATATAAAAAACCTTAAAATAAATATTAGTTGTATTTATATAATATATATATATATATATATATATTCATTTTTATCTTATATGAGTAATGTGAAAAAAGTAAAAATGATTGTATCTGCAATAACTTATTCACCAAACTTAAACATTTCCGACTTTTTTTCTAAATTTTTTCAATTTGGTTCTAAAAAAAGGTAAACCGTTTTTCGGACCACTTTTTTTCAATATGGTAAACTTTTACACTTATCTTTTTCTTTGTGTGCCGCCACATTTTTAAACCGATAAAAGTGTGCCGCGGTAAAAAAAAAAGGTTGAGAATCACTGCTCTAAACCATGCTTGTCTAAAGTGCGGCCCAAACGCAAATTATGAAAATATTTAAATTTGCTCATTTCTACTAAAAAAAAATTAATGTTTGTAATATTTCTCATGTTCATTTATAATTTGTTCATCTATTTAATTCAAATAAAAAAAATATAATAAAAATAAGTTATTTTATTTTAATAAAACTATATATACATTAAAACCTCTCTAAAATGACATTCTCAAAACACTGTTAAAAACAATGTTTATTGTGAATTAAAATGAATGAAGTAACTATTAGACGTGTCCTTATAGAAAGGTTTTACTGTAGTTAATTTGATTTCCATTTGTTAAAAAAATATTTATCCAGCATATTTTTTTTTCAATGTGGCCCTCGAATGGTCATAGTTTAGACACCCATGCTCTAAACCAGAGGTTGCCAAAGTGGTGGTCCGCGAGAAAATTTCGCTGGTCCGCAGAAAAATGAGGAATATACTTACTCATCATGTTAAGTTATGTTTTAAGATGCATTAAAACATGATTCAATTCATAACTATACGTGATAAGTTATAAAAACTCAATGTTTATGTGTTCTTTGATCACAATTTTTATTTATAAATATATTTAACACTTAAAAATCCTATTAGTGGTCCGCGGGATTTAAATTATGAATTAACTGGTCCGTGAGGTCAAAAAGTTTGGCGACCGCTGCTCTAAACAATGTTTTAAAGATCTAACTAAGATCTAGCAAATCTAAAATAAATGAGAATTTTTATTTAGAAATGAAATTTTATGCATTTATAAATATGATAAAATGTGACAAGTTGCCTTATTTATTCTTTATCATTGCACCCTAATCCTATTGGTTTAACGTCGTGTATTTTGATTACGAGATAAGATGTAAAGCAGCAATTACCCACCCTCACAAACCGCTACAACTATTGATTATCCAAATATACCAAACGAGGTGGAAACTCACAAAAAAAGAAATTAAATAAACTTTAAATTCCAAATCATAATAAAATAATTTCAATCACGTTTATTTAATATATATATATATATATATAACTATTCAATTATATTTATATACAAAAGAAATATTTAATTAATTTTTTTTTATGATGTTTAATTTTAATTCCAATATTTTCACCCTTTGGCTTCATATTTTTTTTTTGTTTAATATTTTTGAAATTCATTATATACAATTGTATTGGCTTTTTTAAATTGCTGTACACTTGAATCGTTATCTAAAATTGAATGAGAGATGGAAGAAACAAGCGGGTTTTATTTCGGTTTTATTTGAGGTGACGAATGAGAGACCTCACTTTATGAATAATATTTTTGCTACTAAGAGAGACAAAGAGAGGGAGAAAAAGAGAGAGAGAGAGAGAAAGAAGAGAATTACCGTGAAAGGAAAATTGTTGAGAAAGAGATAACACATCAATTTTTTTAGTCGTTACTATTAACTTGGATATCGTTTTAATGTTTTTGTAATTTATTTTGTAATAAAATTTCAATGAATAAGTCATTAAACAAAAATACCAATCGATTTAATTAAAATCAAAAAAATCAACATTAACAACAACGTTGCTTTAAAGTCGACTTAATATCAATCAGTTGATTTAATTAAATAAAATTACATTTAAATTTTAAATGAGTTTCATTAATTAATGAGAGAGAAAATAAAAATATAAATAATCTGTGGTTAGGTTTTATTTATTATTATAGGAAATTTTGATAATTTGTAATTATTCTCTTTTTGAAAATAATCAAGAATAATGTGTTTGGTTCAATTTCTCTATTATTTTATGAAACATGCACTGTTAACAAAGATTATTTTAAAGATATATTTATTTACTCTACTTGAATTATTAATGTTATTATTCATTGCTATGCTTATTAATTAATTTTTCTTAGCTTTAATGGAATTTTAGTAAGTTTTTGTTATAAAAATAAATAAATCTACGAGAGCAGATCAATAAGTCCGTGACTTTTTGAATGAAACTCAGGATTTTGGATAAAAAAATATTTTACGTAGTCTCCTTTGAGCTCTATACACTTCGCCCAAAGTTTCTTCAATTTTTTTATCCCATCCAAAAAATAAGATTTGTCGAGGACTTCAAAATAGGTATTTGTGCCGATCCACTTGGAAGAACTCACTGTTTTGACTGCTATTTGGTCTCTGTTGTGTAGTGGTGGATCCATGTTTCATCAACTTGTCCATATTGAGGATAAACAACACCAATGTCATAATGCTTAATGAGCATACGAAATTCACTATTCTCAAATCACGAGGTAGTCTGGTATGGATGTCAAACAAAACCTAAAAGACCCAGCTGGTTCAAATTTCGACAGGAGTCAGCTGATAGTTGTTTGTTGTTAGGGGCTGTGTTGCCATTTCATTTGAGAGACGGTAAATTCAAAAAGTCACACACTTAGAATATATCTTAGAATTTATATCTGTATCTTAGAAATCGAATAATAATATATAAGGTATTGATTCTCTAACTACTGTATATTTGATTCTAGCTTCCTAAGGAATTTATAAGTATTAAATAGTATAAATATATAGTTATTAATTAAGTCATCAAGGACGGTTGTATAATGCGGTTAAGAAATTTTTAGTTCCTTTAATTTTAATGAGATTCATAGTTTCATAAATATTATTAATTTATTGGTTTAACTTAGTTATTTAACTTAAAGAAAGCAAATATTTCTTGAATTGTCATCATAAATTAATTGATCTAAAATAAAATATAAATATTTGATTTATTGATTAATGATATTTAGAATAAAAATAATTATGTTTCAAAATAATCTACATTTTTCTAAATATTAAAAAAGTTTTCAATTAAACTAAAACTTTATAATATAAACTTAAACATAGATATAGAAACTTTTATATTATTCAAATAGTAATATTCAAAATATTGTAAAGAATATAGCAATATTGACATAACAATAACAAGAAGTATAAATATTAATTCATTCAATTCATAAATTTTATTATTTCATAATGACGAAACCCTTAAAATCAACTTATCTTTCTAAAAATTTTATTGATGTAAAATTGATCAACTTAAATACATTGAATGAAATTTTATAATTGAATGGTATTTTGAATTATTTTTCTAAATATAAAACTTATAATTCATGATACATTTTTTCAAACATTCTCAATTTTCTGTCTCCTTTTTCAATAAAAACTAATAAAATAAATGCCATTGCTTTTATATATACCCAAATTACTACTTAATTATATCTTTGTTTTTATAGCATAATGAAATTTAACAGTTATCACCATTAAATTAGAAAAAAATTATGTAAAAAGATTGTGGAATGAGAATATTTGAGATTAACTGTATCATGCTTTGGGGTATTTTGGTAAATAAACTTAAATTCTGTAAACAAACTAATTAGATTATGTTTATCTTGTAAATAAAAGATTAACTTTTGTCTGAACCACTCCGTCGCGATCCCATGGGAGCCGCAAGGTTCAACCCCCATTATTATGCTCACTTATTCCCCATTTGGTTTTTTTTCTTTCCTTCAAACGTGTGCTTATAAAAAACATAAAATACAAAATTTTATTTGTGACATTCAAACAAAGTTTAAAATATTATTATTATTAAATATCAATATATAATATAAACGCAAAATATCTGAATTTTATGAAATTATTTACCTCTGCTTAGAAATTATAATTTAATTAATTCAAAACTTTAGAAAAAAATGTTTTTATTGTTTTATAAAATGAAATGTGGAAAGAATATTATTCACTAATGGTGTGAATTTAATTTAGACATTGATCTTTAATATATCTCCTTCACCTAGAACCTCTGCTGGTGTCATTTCCGAAATTCCGCTTTAATTTTTTTTTTAATGCCTTTAAGATTTAATTATTCTACAATATGGGTAGACAAACTTAACTCTGGAATGATCAACATTAATTTTTCTTATTCATTTACAATCTACTTTTGAATTGTTCTACCTACTTTAATAATAAGTAGTAAGTAATTATTTTCGAGAACCATTTAATGATTTGACCCATCACACCCTTCACAAACCAACAACTTGGTTCCTTTATAAAAATCTTGACAAAATCTATCTTCGATATATAATACTAAGTTTAGTTTTAGTCTAGTCTTTGTACTTTTGTTTATTTAATTGTATAATAGAGAAATAAAAAAATTATGAAGTACATTTTATAACTCCATTTTTAAATCTTCTAAAATATAATAGTAAGTAAAAAATACATATGATTTTTTTAAAATTATTTCAAGTAGCTTCCCAAATTTGATTAAACAGACTGGTTGAACCTCCAAATCCCAGAAAGAGAAATTATTAATTATTTAATTTTCCTAACCAGACCCGAGGATCGAAGTTTGAGTATTAGTTAAAAGTAATGACTTGGTAACAGAGAACTGATCATGATCAGGCATGAGGAAATAATTAAAATTATGAACGTCCACTTCTCTCTTGCATATTTAATATGTTGGCTGAAATTGCTCTTTCTATACAGAAATCAGTAGTAATTTCTAATCAAAGATCCCGAATAAAAACTCTTTCCTTTCATTCCAACCATCAAGTCAGTGGCGCAACCAGGATTTGATCCTGGGGGGGGTTTGACTAGCCGCTCCACCTTCCTATTGCCCCCCCCCCCCCCCGGGGCTCTCTCAAAGACAAATTTTCATTAAGATTTTTTTTTTATATTAAATATTTAAAAAAGTTTTGTAAATGAAACACTAATTTTACAAAATCTGGTAAAAAAATTTAATTTTGTATTTTATTTACTCGTATTTACAGTTTTAGAAAGAAAATATTTTTTTCCAGCTATAAGTAAATTATTTTAGCTTTCCTCATGAAATAAGGATAGCTTATACGATGATCGGAAAATTTTGAAAATTTTTGCTCCGAGATTCTTCGAGATTTTCAATTTTCAAACGGTTCTGAATCCAAAACTACAAAAAAAATTTTTTGAACCGGCTCGTTATCGAGATTACGTCTAAACAAAATGAGATATTGTCTTGAAATTTGAAATTTAGATGTTTTTTTTGGGAATGATGGGCGGGGATTGGATTATTTTTGAACAAGATCGGACCATAAGTAAGGGTAGTTTAAAGATTTGTCAAAGCACATTTTATTGATTTTCTCAATAAATACCGATTTTTATAAGAATTATCATACTATCGTATTAAATTTATAGGTAATCGAATTTACTAAAAGTTTCATTATATTCATTTTTACCTAAACTTAATAATAAAGGAGTTATTTATAAAAAAACTTTTAGGTTGTCCCATAAGTTTTTTCCGCAACACGCTATGAATGAATCTAACTGCCTATGTTTATATATATATAGGATCTGAAAAAATGAAATTTATTTTATTTTATTATTTTCCCATGAAGATGTTCTCGGAGCGACTAAGCAAATTCATGTTGCGCCGGGACATATATTTAAAACCTCGCTACCCCCTCTTAGAAGCTTACGATTGGCTATAATAAGCTGGCCATCTATTGGCTCTTCGTTCAGCGCCTAGCACGCTATTGGTTGTCGAGAGTCCTCACCACTCCACTTAGATGTCGCCAGCCGGGTATAAAAAGCCGTGAAGCAGGCTAGCTTGCCAGTAGCAGTTGTGATTCAAGACGTTAAGAAGAACATATACGAAGAACGAAGAACGAAGAACCGAAGATTTCCAAGACGTTTATTTTTATCTGTGTATATATTTTTTGCTAATATTTCTAAACAAAAACCTTATATTTTTTGCTACACTTTTCAATAAAAACGATATATTTTTTGCTAATACTTTTCATCAAAAACGATATTATTTTTGCTACCTTTTTCTTCAAAAACGATATTTTTTAATACATCTGCTTCACTATCGAAGCCACCAACCCTACATATATATATATATATAAACATGCAGGCTTATCTCTTAGCCGTTTATGGCATCTTATTTGATCATCCCAGAGCTTTTTCAGAGTACGTTTCTTTGGTGACAAAGTCTCTTTTAAAATTTTATCTACTATGGAGAGCCAAAAGAAGCATTTGCGGCATGTTAAAAAAGGCAATAGTACAAAGGATACTGCAGAAGAGATTTGCACTGTTTACGGGAGTGGTGGTTCGACTATTAGGACTGTCCGCAATTGGTTTAAGAAATTTAGAGCTGGCCGCCCAGCAACGACGGATATTATCAAGAAGTTAAGTTAAGTCTTTTGTTTTTTATGATTTAGGAGAAATAATAAAATAATTTTTTATTTCTTATATTTAATTCTGTACGAAAAAATAAGCAATTTTTATTTTTGTTAAAATTTTTTTAAAATCAAATAACTTACTTATTATTGTACATAATACACAGCAATTTATATTTTTTTCTCTCCTGGGGGGGGGTTTAACCCCCCCCTGGTTGCGCCACTGCATCAAGTATTAAGAATTTTAAATATAAATATTTTTAAAAAGAATTTTAAATTTTTACTTTCTTTGTTTATTTTATCTGATTAGTTTTACCGCTTAAAAAAATGTATGAAACCTGTTTCAAATCTCTCAAATAGATAATTAATTTAACACAAAACTTGGGAATAGATTCCTGAAATAAGAAGAAGAAATCACTGGAATCACTGATGGTATTTTTGTTTAAGTTGCCAATTCTACACGGAAGTTTTCAATATCAATTCTAACCAAAATTATATTTGCAATCAGAATAATTAAAATGTATAAATGTGTATTTGTATTTTTATTTTTAAATTATTTAATTTATAATATCTTAATTTCGATTAATTTATTTTAATTTTTCAATGAATTTGAATTTAGTCACAATCGTAGATAAGATTTGAAATATTTAATAAATTTTAAAATTAAAATTTTATATTTAATATATATATTTATAAAAATTTTATATTTCTTCAATATCTATTATTCAAAATATTATATTTCAATATTTAATAAATTAATTTATGAGATATTTATTTATTTTATTTATAGATAAATAATCATATGTTTGAATGATAAATTCTAATGCTTTTAAATAAAATTTATGAAATAAATATTCATTTAAACTATTAATTGTAAAATATATTATATTTAATTAATAGAAAAAATATAATAACATAATTGTCCTAATAAAAGAATGTTTGAAATTTCTTTAAAATATCCCACATAAATTGTCTGATTAAAAAGTTTATGATATTTAGTTACAAACACTTTTCTACATTATCCTATATTTTTTTATATAAATAGATAGAAGATAGATATATTATAAGTTATAAATGTGAAATATTGATTTATATATTATTATTAATATAATTATTATATATTTTATATTCATGTTCCATCTCTTTTATCGAATAGCAATTTCATTATTTCATTTATTATAATGAGTTCAGGACAAATAATTCAAGAATTGGAGAGATGTTGTTGACTTATTTTGATGCAATTACCAAACAGCTATTGATATTTCAGGGATTTTATTACTATATTATAAGAACATCATTAAATATATAGAATTTTGATTTTTTCATTTGCATTCAAAAGACTTGCGAGATTTATAAAAAGACTGGGTATTATCTTATTTTAAGATAAATTATTCTGTTTACCTTAATAACTAATTTGTCAAATAACTAAATAATTATGAAATTTTAATTGTTTTACAATACTTATATTTTCTATGTAACAAATATTAATTTTTTCAGCTACCTTTATTTATAATTTTCTATTTATTATCTTAATTTCATTTCTTCTAACACGATTTAGCGTTTGGGATTGACTTTAATCATATCTACTACAACTACGGAAGCGAAATAAATCGATAGTATATAGCAGTGATTCCCAAAGTGGGCGCTACCGCCCCCTCGTGGGCGCTGGAGCGATCCAGGGGGGCGGTGATGGCCACATGCGCATTTAGGGAAAATTACTTGTATATTACTTTTCTATTCTGAGATCAATAAATAGATACATAAATTTAATGTTTCTAATCTACACCTTTATTTATAATAATACTTTGCAAATTGGTACATTTATTTTTCTGTTTAATTGTTATTAAAATAAAAAAAAATAATTTCCAAGGGGGCGCTGAGTAAATTTTTTTCTAGTAAGGGGGGCGTTTGGCCAAATAAGTTTGGAAACCACTGGTATATAGAAAGATGAAATTTCTCTTACCTATCCTACACGACGCTTTTGCATTTTTAATTATTTTATTAAATTTAGTGTGGCGCCATTAGGAATATTATTTCATAAGATAAGCGTCTAGACCTCTAGACTATATGTAATATACATTCAAATGGCAAACCTAGGCGTTTCCTAAGACAAAAAAAAATAAAGGTAATAATTTTATAAAGAACTCAGGCAGAAACATGAGCATCAGTAAAATAAATGTATCTCATAAATTATATATTTTTCATTTAGAGTATCTACGATTTTAAATTCGGATTATCAATAGTCATTTATTATGCCTACGGGATTCAACAAGCAAAAGTTTAAATCTCATCAAATTTACAAATTTAAAAAAATCATAAGAACATATGTAATTAATAATTAAATTTGATTATAGAAATGGTCTTAGATGACAATTTAAACAATATATTATATATAGTCATTAAATAAATATGTACCTACATAAGTATTTCTCTAAAATTCTTTAAATATTATCATTAGCTCTCAGCTCTCAGAATCCCAATCATGATATCTCACAAGTTAGAATATATATGAGAATCACCTCTAAAATGAAATATTATTTTTTACAAAAACTGATATTCATACGAAAAATACTAAACTAAAAATAATGTTGCATAGAATATGGCCAAAACAATTCCACCAACAATTTTTAATATAAATTAAATAAAAGAATTTAAATATTGGAATAGAATATATTTATTTAATAATATATTTGAGAACATTTATTAAATGTTTAATTAATCAAGAGATATCTGTAATATCTCGTTGAGAAATTTTCGATAATAATAATCATTTATTCTTTTAGTAGTTATTTCTTATTATTTAAAAATGAATAAATTAATATAATAGGAATCATATAATTACCTAATATTTTTAGCTATTTTATTTGGCAAATAATGAAAACGGTTTTGAAAATAGTCTTTGTAAATTGTGATTTATTAAATTGACAAAAGTGGTTTTTATGATGATAAATGATGATGAAATTTGTCAATATCGCATCTTTGGTTGGATTCTAAGATGAAATTATTTTGGAGCAATTTAATAAATACAATTTGTTTTTAGATTAATTTTAGAAAAATGATAATTTATTACTAGTAACATAAATTTTATTAAGACAGGTGTAGAATTTTGACATATTTTAGTTGATATAAATAGAAGTTTTCAAAATGTAGGTAATGATCATTTTGAGAAATGTTTCTGGAATCACGAAAAAGACTGTTTACTTCAAGTTTTTGACAGAGTCATCTTAAATCTTTCACAGATGAGGAACCACAATGTTAAAGTCTCACTCTCTGAGAATCACTGCTTCGTTTTCTCTTATCATTATATTAATAGAGTTGAGCTTCATAAAAAACATCAGAACAAAGAAGAAGCCACTAAATCCATTTATATTAGAAACTCAATCTCGATCTTTTCTGTCTCTAATGAAAAATGGAGTAACCTTTCAAACAATTCATGCCAGGCTCGAGCAAAGAGCAAGATAGAAGAATCAACAATATATAAACACATATAAACCATTTAATTCAACTGGATTTACGATGAATAGAAGATAATATACGACTCCCCGGGAAAGTTTTAAGAAGGATTAGAGTTATCCGATCTTTTCGAAGAGTTTACTATAAGTTAAGAGATCGGATTTCACCAAGTGGATATAAATTTTATAATTAATACACCCAACAACGGGATAAATATTTATTCCCCACTAATCATATTAGAAAACATTAATGAATATTCTTTAGCATTCATATTCTATTAACTATTTGTGATTAGATTAATGTTAAAATAATATGATAAAAATAGCAAAGTAATTAACATTAATTAATAATTAAATTAATTGAGAATTGCCATAAAAATATGTAAATGATATTAATTTTTTATTTTAAAATTTTATCATAAAGGAAGAATATATATTCTATTTTATTAAAATTTAGAAAAACTAGGTTTGTTCAAAAGAAAAGGTGAATGTTGAATTATTTCAAAAAGTATTTATTTATTCATCATCAGCTCGTTCTTTGATTCCAAATTTATCTCATCAATTGTGGCGAAACGATTTCCTTTCATTGGTCTATTCAGTTTTGGGAATAGAAAAAATGGAGCTAAATCTGGAGAATACGGTGGTTTAGGCATGATTACGTTGTTTTTGGCCAAAAAAAAAAATTAATACAGATTCTTTGATCCATTATTTTTAAGTAAAAAATCGAAGAACACACAAAAACGTGACTAGTTGTCAAAAACAAATTACTAATTCAAAATTACTGATAATGTCAACATATGAGAAACATATATGTACCAACATAACAAAAAAATTCTCAATAATCAAATGTACACAGCCCGAGAAAATTCAAAATTCACCTTTTCTTTTGAACAGACCTCGAATTTCAATAATAAAACACTTCGCAAAAGTTAAAATTAGCTAAATCTTAATTTATGTTTTTTAGTATGCAATCTTGCTCAACTTTTCAAAATTTGCTTAGTGATTTTAATATAGCATTATTAGGCTTGTTCAATTTTTTTAAGAATGATAAAAATCAAAATTTTACAAAAATAGATATTAAAATTGTTTTAAAATGTAATTAGTAATTATTGTAAAATTTTGACTTCATATACAGGCTCACAGCTCAACACGTCACCCACTTACTCACTTTTACATAAATTTTGAATATTTTACTCACATATACAATACATATACTTTAGTTTTAGTAGTTAAATAAAAATTTAGAAACAATGATTATATATTTTTTTATTTTTAGTTGTTCATCGGTTCCTCTATACAACCATCTAAAATATATAATATAGCAAATTATAAATATAAATAAATAAATAATATTAATTTTTAATAATAATTTAAAGATATTCTATTGCTAAAATTAAAACATATTTATAAAATGTAAATTTAAAATATTTTAATAAGTTATTTTATAAATTGAAACTAAATTTCTAGTCAAATAAAATTGAAATAAGGTTTTACCATAGAAAATAGGTTGGTAACTTAATTACTGATTCCAACCCGCTGGTTGGTCTTTGTGAAATCACGGTCACAAAAGTCACAATTTTCATATAATCCTATTGTATCTATCGGTGAGAGTGGCCATGTCCCTTTTTTTAAAGTTTAATGATCGTAAATGGAGGATACCAAAAGAGGATGAGATACAGACCATATTAACATGGATATTGGAATTTCAGATTGTTTTAATATGCATAAAGGTTTAATAAATTGGAATCCGCATTTGTTAAAATTTAGAAAAGCTTAATCTATCTAATATTTTTTCCTGCTTTATTGTCACCTATTTATTTATTATATATTTATATATACTTTAATGGAGGATTGTATACTATATTGTTATAAGCTAACATATATTATTATATATAATATAAACAAACATATAACAATATAAATAGTTATAAATATAAAATTTCAATAATAGTTTTATATTTAAAAGATATAAATAAGTAATAAATTAATAATGATGGGATTTACATGCGAGAGATGATTGCGAGTTTGAAATATTCTACATGGTTGCAATACCATTTATACTATTACCAGTTGGCTGAACCAAGTATTAATCTAAATATATGAGTTTCATTTTTTCCTAGTACTTCTTTTGTATTGCTGCAGCATTAAGTATTGTCCTCCAGAATGTAATCAATAAACATCTTTTCAAGGCGGTATTTTCAGTTTCTTCTATTGAAATTTTCTAACTGTAGGTACAAAAAATTTTTTTTAAAATATCTGATGTGAGATGTAACATGCATTATATTAGAATTATAATATTAATATTTTTTTTTGCATTATATCCGAATTCCGTTAAATAGAGATCCGCTATATCGAGGTTTGACTGTATTATCTTATATATGTTACGGTAAAAGTAGATATTGTGGCAAATGTACACATTTTCCGGTAAATGTGCACATTAGCCTCCTCATTTGGGTAATGTGCATTCAACTAACATTTACAATTTCAAATAAGGGAAATGTACATTGAATTCACAATGACCATGTCGTTTTGGTAAATGTGAGCATAGATTACTAATTAATGCCATAGTATACTGATATAATTTAAGATATTTAGAGAAATAAGACTCAGGTAAGTTAAAATTTTAATTTTTCTACAAAAAATTATTTTTTAGTTAGAATTTTTGAAAAACAATGGAACAAAAAGAAAAATTTAAAAACCAACTAGAACAGATTGTATCACAAAAAACAAAAATATTGTATATGTACATATACATTATATTCAGTTCACATATACCTAACTTTTTGGGAAATGTACACATTTACCGGAAAATGTGTACATTTCCCAAGAGTGTACATTTACCGTAACATATATATATATATATATATTGGAAATAAATAAATGTCTAGAAGAATTAAACATTTAAACGAAATCAAATTAATATTAAATATAATAAAACAATTACCTATATTAACAATATGTTATATTTCAACTCATTAAATAAAATTTAAAGGAAAAGACCTTAAAGGTCAATTTTCTAAATTCAAGTTTCAATTCATAAGAATAAAAGAAGCAGTCTTCAACTATTATGAATACGAATATATTTATATCTAAAATAAAGTAAATTTTATCTTAAGCAATTACATAGAAAGTTTTTTATTTTGCTTTTTATATTGAGTCTTTTATTTTAAGGGTAATGTTTTTCCTTCTCATATATTGAAGACCTCTGGGACCGATTTCAAACCGACTTCAGGATCACAGTGCCATTCAATGAGACCGGATGTCGTGTTGATACCGCCTTAGATCATTAATCGGTTCTCCATTGACACCATTCCGACAGCCTCTGTTTCATCTTGAGGTTTTATGAATAGTATAAAAAAAAATTTGGTTAATTATACATCACATACTTACATCAAAGTCATTCACTAAATACAATAATACAATTTTAATTTCGGAAAATTATATTTTTGGTTTATTATAAATAATTATAATTTAAAATAAAATTCTTTATTTTAATACATGTTAGGATCCAATCTTTTCGTTCCCTCCACCCTCCATTAATATATTCTAAATCAACTAATGTTCAATAAATTTCATTTTAGATAAATATTATATATTGCTCGTTTATTAAAAATATATTTTAAATAAATGACTGAAATAAAAAAAAAATATAAGTGAAATTAGAATAGTTGATTGAGGAATTTGAAAAATTGTAATTATTCAAATGTAAAATATATTAGTTTATATAATTTTATATAATAAATATAATAATATATTAAATTATTATATTTCAATATTTTTCGGAATTTACAACTTATATGCAATTGTTAATTTATATTATTAATATAATAAACTGTTAATTAAGATATATTTAATAAACATATTTTAGGAAATTTATATATAAAAATAATATGGCAATAATAATTAATAACCTTTTGAATTTATATTTGCTATCTTCATGACCTATTTTAACAAATGTCAAAATTTAAAAAAGAATCCATATATATTTTATTAGAAAGAAAAACAAAAGTAATTAAAATCAATAATTACATTTACGAGATTAGTAATCAGTCCTTGAAAAGGGCTACAATAAAAACATTTACCTTTAATATATATGTATTAACTTAAAACTATAATATCCAGATTATATAAATTGATATAACAAAGAATTGACTAAATTGGTTAAAGTAATTGAATTGAAAAAACATGTATAAATATCATATTATTTCAATTCTGCATAAGATAAATAAAAAAAAATAAATAATAAGAAATCTATCTAATCCAGGGGTGAACAACATTTTTTATCAACGGGCCAAGCGAAGGTTTGACATTTCTTGGCGGGCCGCAGACAAAAAAAACTATTAAACCTTAAATATTTAATGAACAATTCACATAATACACATAATACATGTCTCTTTCAAGATATAGAAAAATGGTTGCATTATTGTAGCGATTTTTATAATATAAATTTAACTTAACAGAAATCATAAGTTGAGGATACCAATAAAATTATAAATTATATTGTACAATTAGACTTGACGGGCCGTACAAATCTGTTCGACGAACCGCGGATTGCTCACCCCTGATCTAGGCTTCTACTTAGCTTTTTTCGAATTAATTTGCTATTTCTAAAACATAATTTATAATCGAAAAATGATTTTGAATCTTTTTTTTTTTAAATCAATATTTATACAAAGTTTATGTTCTTTTTTTATGCAATAAAATTTATGTTTATTTGAAATTTGGCGCAGGCAAATGTGCTATTTGTTTTTTTTTTCATTTGTACTACTCTTAATTCATAAACATTTGGGAATATTGCCAATAATGAACGAGGACCATGTATTATAATTCTACGACATAGAGGAAGAGTAAGAGCGAGAGAGTAAATTCATAACGTTCTATCCATACTATATATATAGTCATACTTTAATATATATATACCTATGTATATATTATACATTGAATTTCTGAATTATGACTTATTATAAAATTTAATTGCATAGATATAATGATTAGTGTCACCACTTATGATGATCAGTATTATATTTATATAATTTAGATATACATATATTTTAATATTTTTTATTTATTTATAATTATTTAGAATTTGAATATTCCAATAAATTATTAATGATTAATTTTACTTAATCTTATCTTATTATGCTAGCTAAAATTGTATATATCTATCTATCTATATATATTGGTTCTCAAAAACCGCTCTAACGATTTTTTTCAAATTCACACTAGATATAGTATTTATAAAGAAAAATTAAGTTTTATTGATGATATCTCTTGAAACATTCAGCTTCATTATTAATTTCTTAATTGAAAATTATATATGGAAAACGTCAAAATTGGCCTCCATTTTTATTTGTATTAATATTTTTTTTTATTTAAAATATTTTAAAATTTATTATTTAATTTCGAAATAAAATTAAAAATATTTATTTTTAATAAAATATATATAGATATTTATTAATCTCTCTCAAAAAAAAAAAATAAAATAAAAAACATCAAATCTGCCTGCTAAGACAGTAAAAAAATGACAATTTTTTATCTAAATACATTTAGTCCAGATGGTAAAGTGATGTTTTAACGAGTGGATTTCGTCGGTTCGAAACTCTCCGGGTGAATCGTTATTTAAAAATGAAAATGAAAATGAAAATAATGAATTTGTTATTTTTTTTCTTTTTATCTATTGTTTACATTTTAATAAATTACTATTTTATATTTATTTATTCATTGTTCTTTTATTAAATTTAATATTTATTAATATTATTTATTATTAATTTATATATTGATGACATCACAAATGACATTTATATTGAAATTTGACTCCCGCCTTTTTTTAAAGAATATTGTATTAATATTTTTTTTATATTTAAAATATTTTAAAATTTTTTATTTAATTTCGAAATAAAATTAAAAATATATATTTTTTTTATATTTAAAATATTTTAAAATTTTTTATTTAATTTCGAAATAAAATTAAAAATATATATTTTAATAATATTTTATAATTATAAATTACGATATATATTTATCAATAATAATGAATTTTTTTTTTTTAACTTAATTACAGAGCCGAGGCTCGGGGTCCCGGTATGATCTTAATATATTGTGAGAATTAGATAAATAATGTAGAGAGAAAAAAATATTTAAAAATAGATATTTATTTAAATGAAATAAAATTATTTAATTTACAGAATGAAAATGTCTATAATAATGTCTAAACATTTTTTCTTTATAATTTTACATTATAATAATACTAATTACAGTAGTTATAATATATGGGGAATTTTCAACTTTGACTGCCGATTTGACCATGTTCCCAAACGAATTTTAAAAAAACCAAGACCACTCTACATTTATTTACACATTTTAAGCTCTAATCGAATCCAAAATCAAAATTTAAAAAATCGAAAAACAAACTCACAGATATATAGATTTTATAAATGAACATTTATACAATTTATTTTAATTAATTTGAAACATTTTAGGAAACAAATTTTTAATGGGTCATTTTTAGAAATCCCATTTAACAATTATAATAAATAATTAAAAAATTGTAAAATTTTTAAAGTATATAAAAATAAATTGTATAAATTGGTTAAAGGGTCGAGTGATAGTTCGGTGTCCCAGGTATATATTTTATATTAACACGCCTACTTTTCTGTATAATAAAGATATAAAGAATCATATTTTAATTTTTATATAACCAAGAAATCATTTTTTCACTTAAAATATAGTTGTAAAGCCCAAATCTCCGATCCATATAACATCATCGACTGGGCCGCTACCAAAAGGAGTCTTCTCTTGCTCTGACTAGGGCCACCGGTATTTGCCATTAGTCTCGAAAAAATAATATTAAATTTTATATAAATTTATAAATTAGAATATTTGAATTTGTTTAAATTTTAACACATGTAATCAATCATATGCATAAAGAATAGAAAATTTTGAAAATCAACTTGGTATTAAATTCAGAAAAAAAAAATACTCATATATAGAATATATAGACTATTCGAATATAATTGAAACTCTTTCTCTCCCTCTATTTTAAATTTGAAAAAACGGAGTGTTAAGAAATTAAGATTCCTTATACAACATGGATGGTTAAATGAATTGGGCTCCCTACCTCCCTGAGAAATTCACATTAAAAATGTTTATAATATTTTAGTTTATTAAATCAAACTATTATTTTTTTATTTCAATATTTTTAATGTTAATACAATAATTTTTATTTTATAATCTATAAAATAATTTAATTATTTTTAAAAACAACGGTCTTCAATTACAATTTTTTTACTCTCTACTGACTGTTCATTTCATAACTGAAAATAGTGTCGAATAGAAATAGACGATATTACTTGGATTAATCTTATTATGCTAGCTAAAATTGTTTGTTTGTATTATTGAGGACCCCAGTTCAATTCATTTTAATCAGATTGATGCAATGATGCAACATTTAATAATTGTAATAAATAATTAATTGTAGATTAATATTTTTTAAAGGGTCGAGCGACAGCTCGGTGTCCCAGGTATTAATATTACCAGCCAAACCCAATAATAATGAATCATTTTTTTTAACTTAAGTACCGAGCCGAGGCTCGGGGTCCCGGTACTAATAAGTAATAAGAATAAAAGAAAACGGGGTTAATTTATTATAATATTGTGTAGAGTAAAAATATCTCGATCATATCTTACTAATAAAACACCACTATTATATTACATGAATATTAATTATATAATTTTTAACATATGAAACCGATATACATATATTTATAATTATGATAAAATCTAATTTAATGTTTTAAAATTGAAAACTGCCAATTGAATAATAAATTACTATATTAAATAGTTTAATTATAACTATTTGTTGAACACCTAATTATTGTATTATTATGTATTAAATATTAAATAATCATTAAATAAGAAATACAAATTAAAAAAACATTTAACTATTTTGAGATAAAATTAATCATAATATAATATATTATAGTTAAACAGTGTCAGAAACATATATGTTTATCAAATTAATACTTTGGTTGGTTTTCCTTTGAGAGGAAATTTTCAGGGTCATCCAAGCGATGATGACGTTAGGGTTATGTGTTTCGGTCCTAAATTATCTTTTTTAATTTCATATATTTTATTAATATTAATATTAATTCTAAATTATTGTCGTCTTCTGGCTATATTAAATTTAAGTTTTATATACATATTTGAATCTAGCAGGTATATAAGTATTGATATTTAAAAATAAAATAAACCTTATCTTATTTAGGAAATAGGGGATTAGCTGAATTATCAATACACAATCATAATTGTTTTTTTTTACTTTAAAAAAGTCATCAATGAATGAAAATGAAAGATTATAATAACAGGTAAATCAGAGGGTATCTTACAAACTTCACATTATGCGTAATATAATTGTATTGTATTGTTAAATTTAACTTTTAATTTTTCTATAATATATATTTAGTCCGTTTTTAAAAATGTGAATAAAACGAAAGGTTGAGTTCTGTTTGAAGAGAATTATTTTTTACTATTTATTTAATAAAATTTAATTAAACATTAGTTTTATTTTCAAATGATTTATTATTTTTTCTATTTATTTTAATTAAGGAAAATTTAATTTTTTTAAAAAACAATATTTAGTTTTAATAAATTTATTTTTATTAATTAACGTTTTGTCAATAAAAAAGCTTAGAGAAAATTTTATCATTTTTAAGCACATTCAAAAGTGAGAGAAAATATTTTAATGAAAGGTCCTCAAGAAAGTCATAGAATGTGAGCAGAAGAAAACCTATTAAAAATAGCTAATGCGATATAATCACACAATTTTAACAAAACATATTTCATTTTTCACTTTAAATTCTTATCAATATCGTTCATACTTTATATGTATATATATATATATATTATTATTATTATTTTGTACACAGAATTCCTTAAAACGTGTATTTGCTTTGAAAACTCGAATGAAAATACTTCCCCTTAGAATATATTGCCGTTTTTCACTATTTTTCTTTAATAAAGGGTATTTTTATGACTATATATTACAATAAACAATATATATATATATATATATATATATATATATATATAAGTTAAGGTTTCGAAATTGACGAAACTGTTTTTAAAAAAACAATTTAATCTTCTTTTGATCTACACATTTTATATATTATAATACTTCCTAATAAAAGGGACCGGAATACTCAAGTCTTGGTCTACACCATTGATTCTCAAAGTGGATGCTACCTGGTGCGGTAGGGGTTCAGCGAACCAGAAGGATGGTGTTTGCCACAGGTGCTGCATTTGGAGAAAATTGTATTCCTAAGCAATCCACAAAATCTATCTATCTATCTATATATATGTTGATTTAGATTTCCGTGAATGTTATTATTATTATTATTATTATCAGATTTATATAATCACGTATTTTTGTGAAATTATTTTCTCGACGTTTCGGCACACATTTTAGCGCCATTTTCAAGAGGTTATTTAGGCGGAAATATTTTTGGGATTCTGGGTCTTAGTCTGTGTGACCAAGAGTCGATATATCCCGGATAAATCTGATAATAATATATATATATTTATATATTCAGTCTGTTTATTGTGTCAAATGTGCATGGCTCTAAGCAACTCGAAATTTCTTGGCCGCAGCAATCACATTTCTCTAAATGTCCCTATTCTGAGCTACACCCATCCAACTCCTAAATTCAGGAGGACCAAGTTGTAGGAATTAAAAGGCGGTATGTTGTTATTTATTTCCTTAAGTTCATCTCCTATTCAACCTGTATGACTGGCAGCTTCGTTTCCCCCTCCAAAATCTTTATATCGTCTCTCGCGCCTGCTATTTACCCCCAAAAGACACGCCCCATTCTGTTTAATCGCTGGAGTTGACACCGCTGACGTCATCGAGAATGCGACGACGGAACAGCGCGTATAAATATCAGCGTACTATCTCCAGAAATTAGTGTGTTAATAGTGTATTAGTCAGTTAGTATGATTCAAGATTAATCAGTTAAAGCCAAACGAACAACCTGTTTAAGATATCCATCAATATATTTCAAGATTTAATTATTTATATTTTTTTTGTTCCTTTTGATGAATTTTATTAATACGCGCATCTATATCTTTTATTTATGAAACGACCCTACATATTTATCTCTGTGGTTCTACGGAACTCGAAAGTTTTTGATTGGAGCAACCACGTTTCTCTAAGTGTCTCTATTCTGAGCTACAGCTCCAATTCCAATTTTCTTCCATCTCTCCTCCGTCCTTTACAACATTATCTGCCCACCTTGGATATTCTATCATCACCCATTCTAGCCATGTGCCCTGCCCATCGATTTTATAAACCTAACTATTTCTGGGGATGCATAGAAGTCATGCAATTCCTTATTATGCAGTCTCCGGCAGTCCCTTCATCTTTCTTTGGCCCATAAATGCTGCAAAGAACCCTATTTTCAAATACTCTAAATTTACTTTCAGCTCCTATAATCACATTTTAAAATTGTACTTACTACTGCTAGTTTCTAGACAAAACAAAAAACACAAAACAAAAATAAATATAAATAATGAATTTTAAATTTAAATTTTTTTTCCTTCCTTTCTTATAACAAAATAATTTTAAAATCGATTTTATTATATTATAAGCTTTTTAATAAGATTAACTATATATTTTAAATATAATATATAGTACCGGGACCCCGAGCCTCGGCTCGGTACTTAAGTTAAAAAAAATGATTCATTATTATTGGGTTTGGCTGGTAATATTAATACCTGGGACACCGAGCTGTCGCTCGACCCTTTAAAAAATATTAATCTACAATTAATTATTTATTACAATTATTAAATGTTGCATCATTGCATCAATCTGATTAAAATGAATTGAACTGGGGTCCTCAATAATACAAACAAACAATTTTAGCTAGCATAATAAGATTAATCCAAGTAATATCGTCTATTTCTATTCGACACTATTTTCAGTTATGAAATGAACAGTCAGTAGAGAGTAAAAAAATTGTAATTGAAGACCGTTGTTTTTAAAAATAATTAAATTATTTTATAGATTATAAAATAAAAATTATTGTATTAACATTAAAAATATTGAAATAAAAAAATAATAGTTTGATTTAATAAACTAAAATATTATAAACATTTTTAATGTGAATTTCTCAGGGAGGTAGGGAGCCCAATTCATTTAACCATCCATGTTGTATAAGGAATCTTAATTTCTTAACACTCCGTTTTTTCAAATTTAAAATAGAGGGAGAGAAAGAGTTTCAATTATATTCGAATAGTCTATATATTCTATATATGAGTATTTTTTTTTTCTGAATTTAATACCAAGTTGATTTTCAAAATTTTCTATTCTTTATGCATATGATTGATTACATGTGTTAAAATTTAAACAAATTCAAATATTCTAATTTATAAATTTATATAAAATTTAATATTATTTTTTCGAGACTAATGGCAAATACCGGTGGCCCTAGTCAGAGCAAGAGAAGACTCCTTTTGGTAGCGGCCCAGTCGATGATGTTATATGGATCGGAGATTTGGGCTTTACAACTATATTTTAAGTGAAAAAATGATTTCTTGGTTATATAAAAATTAAAATATGATTCTTTATATCTTTATTATACAGAAAAGTAGGCGTGTTAATATAAAATATATACCTGGGACACCGAACTATCACTCGACCCTTTAACCAATTTATACAATTTATTTTTATATACTTTAAAAATTTTACAATTTTTTAATTATTTATTATAATTGTTAAATGGGATTTCTAAAAATGACCCATTAAAAATTTGTTTCCTAAAATGTTTCAAATTAATTAAAATAAATTGTATAAATGTTCATTTATAAAATCTATATATCTGTGAGTTTGTTTTTCGATTTTTTAAATTTTGATTTTGGATTCGATTAGAGCTTAAAATGTGTAAATAAATGTAGAGTGGTCTTGGTTTTTTTAAAATTCGTTTGGGAACATGGTCAAATCGGCAGTCAAAGTTGAAAATTCCCCATATATTATAACTACTGTAATTAGTATTATTATAATGTAAAATTATAAAGAAAAAATGTTTAGACATTATTATAGACATTTTCATTCTGTAAATTAAATAATTTTATTTCATTTAAATAAATATCTATTTTTAAATATTTTTTTCTCTCTACATTATTTATCTAATTCTCACAATATATTAAGATCATACCGGGACCCCGAGCCTCGGCTCTGTAATTAAGTTAAAAAAAAAAAATTCATTATTATTGATAAATATATATCGTAATTTATAATTATAAAATATTATTAAAATATATATTTTTAATTTTATTTCGAAATTAAATAAAAAATTTTAAAATATTTTAAATATAAAAAAAATATATATTTTTAATTTTATTTCGAAATTAAATAAAAAATTTTAAAATATTTTAAATATAAAAAAAATATTAATACAATATTCTTTAAAAAAAGGCGGGAGTCAAATTTCAATATAAATGTCATTTGTGATGTCATCAATATATAAATTAATAATAAATAATATTAATAAATATTAAATTTAATAAAAGAACAATGAATAAATAAATATAAAATAGTAATTTATTAAAATGTAAACAATAGATAAAAAGAAAAAAAATAACAAATTCATTATTTTCATTTTCATTTTCATTTTTAAATAACGATTCACCCGGAGAGTTTCGAACCGACGAAATCCACTCGTTAAAACATCACTTTACCATCTGGACTAAATGTATTTAGATAAAAAATTGTCATTTTTTTACTGTCTTAGCAGGCAGATTTGATGTTTTTTATTTTATTTTTTTTTTTGAGAGAGATTAATAAATATCTATATATATTTTATTAAAAATAAATATTTTTAATTTTATTTCGAAATTAACCCCTTAACGCACACTTTTTTTGAAAAAAAACAGCCAAAAAAAATCATTTTTTTTTATTTCAGAAAATACATATTTGAACATTATTTTGGCTGAAAATTAAAAAAAAAATAAAAAATCATTCAAAATTTAATAATAATAGTGAATAATTAATTTCAATGTATTTTGATTCGCATTGCAGATCGAATGTTGTAGTTTTACCCATAAGTTTACTATTATTTTTCTTTTACAGGTATAAATTTATACTATTTTGAAAAAAAAACATCTTTTTAACAACGACAATTTTTATTTGTACCTACATTTTCAACAAAAAATAATAAAATTACAACAAATTATTCAAAATTTTCTTTCATGTGGTAGATTTCAAAGCAAGGTGCAGCACATAGCCCAACATTGCAAGTATTGCACATATAACGGCTTTCTTTTCTTTTTCTTTTTCCCTTATTATCTGTTTTGGAACAGCACACAGCACAATATCTTGTGGGCGCTTCTTTTTTTGGCGTTGGTGGAACAAAACTGGGAAAATGACGTTCTGTTAGTCGTAAGATTCCAGAAGATTTTGGTCTACCTGATTTTTTTATATTTATTTCACTATGGTAATTTTGAATAAGTCTCTCTACCAGTTTGCTTCTAAAATCTAAATTAGATTTTTCACCTCCATTTTTCTTGTACAAAACAAAAGCGTTCCAAATACATATGTCTAACAAATGAAAAAATAATTTCTTATAATATTTTTTGCCCCTCTTTCTAATAATCGGATAATCGTGTAAATGTTGATCTAGACGATCAACGCCTCCCATCGTTTCGTTATAATCTATAACTAGTTTTGGCTTAAATATAACATTGCCATCTTTATCTGTTTTATTTGTTGTTCCTTTTTCCGTACTGTGAACTGTAGATAACAAACAAATGTCTCTTTAGTCTTGCCACTTCATTACCATTACTTTTCCTCGTTGAGCAGCTACTATCTCACCCTTTTTTAATTTTTTTGTTTGAATAGATTTTGGTATATCTTTTCTATTTTTTCTAACAGTCCCATATGTGTCCGTCTTATGATTTACTAAAAAATCTGCCAATTGTGGTGAAGTATAATAATTGTCAGTGGTGAGGCAGTAGCCCTGGTTCATAAGGGGTTCTAGTAACGATACGACGATTTGAGATGTAACCGGCATATCTTTATATTTCTCATCTATTATTGTGCCTTTCCCTGTGTATATAATAAAAGAAAAAAGATAGCCACTTTTAGATTCACACAAATAATACAATTTTATTCCAAATCTCGCTCTTTTTAGTGGAATATACTGCATCCATCCTAATCGACCTTTGTAAAGCATTAGGCTTTCATCAATTGTTATATCCCTTTCTGGTATATATAAACTAGAACATTTATTATTTATTATTTCATAAATGGGCCAAATTTTACAAAGCTTTGGATTGGGATGTGTATTTATGTCAAATGTTTCATTGTTACTAAAATGTAAGTTCCTTTTTATACTAATATATCTTCTTAGGTTCATCAATTTTGGAAAAATAGGAGTACTCCACATTTCATTACTTGACCAATACATTCTTTCTTCTGGTTTTTTGATAAGCCCCTGAAGTATACAGATGGCAAAAAATATCATTATTTCATTTTTGTCGACATTTTTCCATTGAATGGTAGATCTACCAGGATGTTGTTCAGCATATCTATTCGTCTCCAATACAATAATATCCAACAGAGAATCATCAAAAAATAATTTGAAATACTCCAGTACATCAAAATTATCTTCAAAAAGAAAAGTTGTACCTGGAGTGGCAACAAATTGAAATCTTGGTGGAGGTGGATTTGGTTGGCTATCGCTTATCTGCTTCCAATCAACAGCGATATCTTCATCTGAACTATCTTCAGAATCACTGGAATAAATATCAGAATCTTCTGAACCACTTTCTGACAAATTTGCGTATTCATATTCAGATTCGGAATCCGTCATTTTTCGTTATATATTTTACTAAAATAAAATGTAAAATAAAATCTAAAATAAAATAGTAATTTTTATTTGAACAGTAAGAAACGTACCCTTTTTTACAGTAAATATCAATTATATTATATCTTTATATATTTTACCACTAATAATATCTATAAAAGATAACAAACAATTGTCTTTGTATAAATTTACTTTGATAACGTCCACTGTTTTCAAGACTGACTCAAATATTTCTGTTTCTATATTGGAAACCACGTGTATAAAAATTTAGTAAACAACAAGTAGACAAGTGGCGGCATAAATTAGTCAATAAAAGGATCATAAAAGTGCCGACATAAAGAGTGTTAAGTAGGTAAAAAATAATAGATATTTACTATTTTATTTTACATTTTATTTTAGTAAATTATATTCTACCAAATGTCGGGATATTTTCAAAGGCTATATTTAATTCTTAAAAAAAAGTTTTAGAGATTACAATGTGGACCGATATATGACTTATGTTAAAAAAACAGACTTGTATCCCAGTTTTTATATAATTAATTTCAATCCTCGAATATATTCGAGTGTAAACATTAAGGTAGAATAAAATGCGCTGACGCTCGAGTTAACTCGAGTGTGCACATTTAGGCCAGTTTGATGCGCTCGAGTATATTCGAGCGTGCACGTTAAGGGGTTAAATAATAAATTTTAAAATATTTTAAATAAAAAAAAATATTAATACAAATAAAAATGGAGGCCAATTTTGACGTTTTCCATATATAATTTTCAATTAAGAAATTAATAATGAAGCTGAATGTTTCAAGAGATATCATCAATAAAACTTAATTTTTCTTTATAAATACTATATCTAGTGTGAATTTGAAAAAAATCGTTAGAGCGGTTTTTGAGAACCAATATATATAGATAGATAGATATATACAATTTTAGCTAGCATAATAAGATAAGATTAAAAAGTAAACAATAGATAAAAAGAAAAAAAAATAACAAAATCATTATTTTCATTTTTAAATAACGATTCACCCGGCGAGTTTCGAACCGACGAAATCCACTCGTTAAAACATCAGTCCAACCGCTGGACTATATGTATTTAGATAAAAAATTGTCATTTTTTTACTGTCTTAGCAGGCAGTATTAAAAATTTTGACGTTTTCCATATATAATTTTCAATTAAGAAATTAATAATGAAGCTGCATGTTTCAAGAGATATCATCAATAAAACTTAATTTTTCTTTATAAATACTATATCTAGTGTGAATTTGAAAAAAATCGTTAGAGCGGTTTTTGAGAACCAATATATATAGATAAATACATATATACAATTTTAGCTAGCATAATAAGATAAGATTTATTATAATTATATGGATAGAATAGAAGATAAAAAGTTGGCGCTCTTCTGAAATTATTACAAATAAATTAAAAAATTATATTAATTTTAGTATAATGTTCTATTTTATAAATAAAAATAATAATTTATATTCTATTGCATTCATCTTTGTAAAGAATGAAATTAAAATTTATCATTAAATAATTTAAAAAATTGTGTAATTAAGATTCAGAAATAGGTATTTAGTTTTATAAAAAAAATCAATTATATGCATTTATATTTATTTTTACCTTATCCTTTATTAATATTAATTTATCATTTAAGTTATCTAAGTATTTATTAAATTTTTTAAAAATAATTTTCTTATTATCCAAGTAGTACTAAATTCTTAATATATTCATTATTTTAGATAAAAATAGATTAACATTTTATTTATTCATTATATTTAACCTATCTAATATAATAGATATCTATTCAAATAAAACTGTTGACAAATTAAAAATATAACCTGAAAAACTTGTTATGGATTGATATATATATATATATCAATTATTTAATAGTCTTGTAATTTTATAGTATTGACTTAATTGGAATTTGTATATATTGTGTTCTATGAATTTTTAATAAAATTATAACGACTCTTGAATACAATATAAGTCATGATACACTCTTCTTTAGGGTTTGCATAAATTAAATGAATAATATTAATAAACAAATTATATTATATATATCAACCTCAATAATATAGACCTTATTTAAAAAAACAATAAAATATTAAAAACACACATTAATATTATAATTTAATTAGTGTCTTAGAATTTCTCCTTTCTAAATGAATTTTTTATTTATTTATCATTTTAGGTGTAGAATAATGAATACTAATATAAATTAAATATTGAAAATCATTTTAAAAATTAAAAAATACAAACAAACTAATATTAAAAGATTTTTAAAGCAAAATTAAATTAAAATATCAGTATGTTTTTCATAAAACATTTAAATTATGAATGTTTATAATATTTTTATATCTATATATATTTATCTATCTCTGTGGCTTTACGCAACTAGAAAGTTCTTGGCTGCAAGAACCATATTTTTCCAAGTGTCTCTGAGCCACAACCATCCAACACCTACCCTCCCCCATCTCACTCACGTCCCTTCCTACAATGTCCACCCACAGCATCCTTAGACTAACAATATTTTTATAGAATGTCAATTTCGATTTCTATACCTAAATATTACATAACATCTTTTCTTTTTCTTTATTTCAATATGTGTTTATTAATAATAAATTAATGATTAGAATAATACTAACATAACTGTTTTAATTTGATAATTCAATTCATATTATTATGGTATTTTTTATATATAATTTAACGATATTTAATTGACTAATTAGTCTTGGACAATAATCACAAATCACTTGTTGGCTTGTGGTTAATATAATTGTCATTAAACATTACAAATGACCCTTCATTGTATATTCAAGTTATTATTAATAGAAAGGAGTTTGGCAAGATATGAATAACAAAAACTAAAATTATTTACATACATTTTGAATAGTAATAATAATGATCAAAAAATTTCCTAATAATATTTATTCGAAGGTAGAGTTCCAATCTAAAATTTAAAAAGTTCTTTGATATAGATCTGTAAGAAATTATTGCATACTTAAATTATAAATAAAAAATTAAGATATTTAAAAAAAATTAAATTAAATTGAAAATAAAGATATTTTCAGGTTTAATACAGTTGCTTATTTAAATTATTATTGATAGAAATGTATTGTATTGTAAAGGTATACATACTCTAATAAAGTTGTTTAGGTTTCTTATTACTTCAAGCATATAATAATTATTTTTGTAAAAATGATTTCTGTTGTTTTTGTAAGTTGTAAAAACATAGCAGGACTTACATTCACTAGTTTTATACATACTTACAGATAGGTCCACTTTTTAGTATGTGACATTATTTATTTGAGTGGAATTTCAGTAGTTAATTTTTATTTAATAAATTGATAAATATAAGTATTTTATTTGATTTTCACTAAACAGAATAGAGTTAGTTTATTAATTATTTTATTATTTTTTTTTATTTCATATTAAATATAATTATATATTATTTACCATATTGTGTCATAATTATTAAAAGAACAAGTCATTTAAGAAAATAAATTATAATTTTTTAACATATCAAAATTATTTGTGAAATTCCTTAAATAAAAAGACAATTAAGTTATAGGATTCTAAAATTTAATTAATAATTGAATAATAGTCCAATATCAATATAACGTAATTAAACAATGAATAAACTAATCTAATCAATTAATAATTATAAAATATTTTTCTAACTTGGAATTTTCTCCATGACGATTTTTTATACTTTTTTTTGTGTATTTGGATTTTTTTAATCTTAAAAAAAAAATTTTAAAAAATTTTAAAATGATATATGATAAATTTAAATATAATAGATGTATAGATATAGATACCTAAGAGTATGATTCAAGCACTTCAATCGAGAATTTTCATTTTTCTCTAGGAAGGGTTTGAAGCTTCAAATTTTTAATAAGAATATATCTAAAGTAAAATATTTAGAATTAATATTTTTGAAATTGGTTGGTACTTATGATTTGTTTGTTCATCTATATACTTAAGTTCCAAAGAAAAAAAGTTGTTTAAGTAAATTTATTGTGAGCAATATAATTTTGATGAATTTCATAAAAAAAATATATGTAATTGAAATACTATTATTATTATATAGTTATAAAATTAGTAATAATTTTCATAAATAGCAACATTATTTCATCTAATTCAAACCTAGTCTCAGAAGTTTTATTTTCATTTTAATAAAAAATATTGTAGTTAAGAAAAATATTAGACAAGTATTATGCAATTATGTAGATATTTGTTTAAAATTTTATTAATATTGAATAAAATTTAAATTAACTTTCTGATAAATTGTAGTAAGAATAATTTCTGGATGTGTTATAATATTTTTTGTCATTACATGACACATTGTTCAGATCATATCAATCATTCATAAACCAATCCTCTAGAATTAGTTAGCAAAACTAAAAGAAAGCAACAAATTAAAAACAATTAAATTCTAGACAAACAAAATGACCTAAATATATGTATTTATTATTAATTCAATATATAAGTTTATATATGAGAAATGAAACAATTCAAGTTGGATTTTGAAAATTAAGCCAAATATTATTAAGATTATATTTCTTGAAAATAAATCGAGAAGAATCTGATTGATGATTTTTTCTGTTATTTTAAATTAAAACAGATTTTTGTGTTATAAATGTGGAATTATCTTGTCTCTTCTCAACATCTAAATACCTATATTTATAAATATATATATATATTATAAGATAATACAAATAATGTACTAATTGATTAGATTGTTAAATGATTTGTTAACTTATTTTTTCTCAATTTAATTTAAAGTTTCACATTCTTTATTATATAAATAATTCTACCTGTAAATGTTCTTCTATTGCCTCAAATAAGGCAGATGTGGAATTCATGTATTTCATTGGAAGTTAAATAAAAAAAAAATATAAATAATTAAAATTATAATTTCTAATTTGAAAAAAAGTTTTCATGAGATGTTGACATGAGAAGAAAAGTATTGGTAATCTTTCCACTTAAAAATAACAGAGAAAAATAATTTCTGAGAGTGGGATCCATACTTTTATACTAAAACAAATAAATGCTTAATTTTAGTTTGCTTTTATAATCATGTAAAATACTTATATTTATAAAAATATATATCATTATTTGAATAAAATGTCCTCCTAAATAATATCTTACCTGAATTTTAATATCTTAATCATTAAGTGAATATTGGAACAAAATTGCAAATCATTCGCCGAATTCTTCTAATCCAAACTTTAACATCATATATTTTATATTTTAAAACAAATAACTTTCACAATATTTGCTATTTTTATTAAAAATAAAAAATAATCTATTATATAGTATATATAATTGAATACCTATTATAAAGAAGAAGAATATATATATAAGAGTAATTAATATAATATTTAATAACTTAATAATATTGAAATATTTTCAACTTGTTTGACATTTTATTGAAAATACGCTCGGGGATCCCTTAATAATATTGAAAAAACATCAATTTACTTAAGGAAAATTTATATTTATATGATATAAGATTATTATATTAAATGACTATTAAATATTATTAAAATATATATTATATTTGTTATATTGTATATATATTAAATATTTAATTTTAATTAAATAAATAATATTATGTAATTATATTATAAAATAATTATTCATCTATATATTATTTTGTTAATTTTTAAAACTATTATTTCTCGTATTTTTATTTATACATGTACAATTTATATTTTTAATTAATCAAATTTCAAATCTAAGAAACAAAGCACCCTCTTTAGGACAACAAATTGGAAAGTCCATAATTTGACAGTTGCTAGTCTAATTTATATTATCTTTGTTTTTATAAGATTTACAATTTTTACAATTTCTTAAAGTGACTTCTAACGCTTCTAACCGAGAAATTAAGATCCAGACAACATAAACAGAAACCTTTTTTACTTTTAATAGTTTATAAGAGATGAAGAAGTTACGGCAACAAAGAAATCACCTGAGCTACTATCGGCGCTCTTACCACTTCCATTAAAAAATTGTATTCAAACAGGCACAGGAACCTTTCCTGCTAATTGCATACTTTTACATTCTTTTTGGGCATTTTTGCCCACTTATACCTTTGTATCAAGGAGAATATGGATAGTGAGTGTTACTTATTTAGAGGATTTAATGGAATAAAAAAAAATTAATTTATATTAATATTTTTCCTTCAATTTCGAAAATTGGCATCATGAAAAACTTTCATTCATTTTTTTTTTGTTATTTTTCTAAAATAAAAGAATTTATGTTACATTTCAAGTTGTTAAAGCTATAAATTGTGTTCATTTTAATTTAATGGCCGTCAATCATCTCATTTATTTATTTATTTATCTGATTTACTTTCTAGCACCATTTGGCCCATCTCCAATGATTCTCTGTTAATTCTAATGATGTTTATTAGCTTCTATATGAGAAATAACTAAATTTGACTTTAAAATTGAATTTCAATAACATTAAAAATATAATAAAAATCTCTCTGACCTTGGGTTGTTCATTTAGTTTCCAACCCTCGGGAAACTGAACAACTATAGCATTCCTTTCATTTGGCATTCAGCAAATAAATCATTGCTCCAATATCGATATTGAAAGGGCAGTTTCGTTTTCTAAAGAGTTTTTGTTAACTTTCCTTTACTGAGTAATTAATTATTCTTCAGGTAGTCGTCCGTTAAACGAAACTTGGTCGGTAATGTAAACATATAATTATTTTCATTTAAAACAATATTTTAAACATTTTAAAATTCATGGAAATTGTCCATTTGTTTTATCATTTCAATAAATACTATTTAAAAAAATAAGGATATTAAAATTACAAGGAGATTTTGTAAATCTTTTGTTTCATTTCCTTTTATACAATTATTAGTACACCTATCCCCCGATTTACACGGTAGATACGTTCCTGAGAAAAACGTGTAAATCGAAAATTAAAAATTTTCAAGTCAAAACCGTGTAAATCGAAAAGCTTGCAGAAAATGCATAATTTTGCTATTTAACAGTTGTGATTTTTTTCAATATTTTTAGGTGTACACAGAAATAAAAATAAAATGCATTGACAGGTTAAAATATGTAATATATTACAATACATTAAGCAGAAGAACAAAAAATAAAACCAAAGGTGTTTTATTATCCTTCATCACTATCAGAAATTACTCTCATTCTTTTTTTCGGAATCGAAGGTTGGAATTCACTTTCATCACTCGAAGTTATTTGTGCCGATTCGATGTTTGAAGCAGAAATATTTACATTCTGAGAGGTGGTAATAAAATCGGTTAATAACAATTGTGCCCATACTCGTGGTATTGCCACCTGCAACACTCTTTCTAATTGTGTTTTCATTTGTTCTAATAGTTCTTATTGTAGCTTCGTTCATGCTATATGATTTTGCAACATCTACTACTATCTCCCTCTTTCGTTAGCGATCCAAAATTTCGACTCACTTGTAATTTACGAATATGGAAAATTAAATCTTTCTGAAACTGTGAAACTTTCACTCAAATACAATTTTCCGTAGATAAAACTTTAATTTTATGCGAAGAAATACAGACACAGTGTGCATGTGAACCAAGTCAGCACATAAGCTCGGGATTCCCCGTGAGATGTGTACACAGCGCACGTGTTCAAACACAGTAGCATTTAGTAGAGTGCGGTAAAAACAAAAAAAAAATTTATTTGGAAAACCGTGTAAAAGCGAAAACGTGTAAAACAAGTACCGTGTAAATCGGGGGATAGGTGTATCTTGTAATGAAATTAAACCACTCAATGAATTTAATTTCTCCATACAAGAATATAAATTAAAGAAAAAAAATTTTAAATTTATAAATGAATATACCTATTTATAAAATTATCCACATTGTTTATAATATGTTAATCAAATCCAGATCCATAAAATCAGAACTAATAAGTAATTAGATAATAATTTTGAATAGATAGGGAGTCAAGAGTTTACTAGAATTATAATGTGTGAAATAACTAATCTACAAAAATTTAATTCATCTAAATATTTATTAATTAAATGGTAAATAAAATTCAGCGCAAAAGGATTAGGAAGTTTGCCACTGTATTTTATTCCTTTAATACCTTTAACAGCTATAAATAAAAGTAAAAAAAATATATTTAAAATTTATTTATAATCAAATTAATTCACTAAATAATTTGAAAATTTTTGAATATATTATTTTTATATTTATAATGAAATGTGCTTTATAATATACAATAATATAATTTAATAATGATTGGATTCAAGTCGCATATGTTTTAGATGGATAAATATTCTCTCTCCACAATCAGTGATGAAACTTGGAACAGTGGTCTATCTGAGTGATTAGATTTCAATTAATAAAGTAACAAGAAATGCCATGTCTATTCCACAATTGATACCCTATAGATTTTAATTAATAAAACAATTCAAATGTTTAAGGGAAGAAAGGATTAAAATTAATAAAGGAACATAGCTTCTCTTATATATATATATATTGTCAAAGCCAATTTGCTTTATTGAAACTTTTTATAATTGGCGCTTAGGTTCTATGGGTGGAAGCCAGAGTTGTGCTCCTCGAGAAGTTAATAACTTTTGGAACGCACTCTTTGTTCCTTCCTTTTTTCTACTGTTTTACTCTATCGAGAAAATTCTCTCTCTCTTCTCTTCGGGACATCGAATAGGAAACATCTTGCAAACCTTGGGTTTGTTCATAGCTGACTTGGTTAGCCATTTTGTCCGATTCTCTCAACTTGGTTGAGTAATTGAATATACGTTGACTTGGTCAACAGAAAGCACCAGCTATTCCACGACGAGTCTCTGCACCTCATCATTAAAGTTAATTTAAGTATAATTTTATTTTACTTGTTTTGTAATTGTTTTTTATTTAAATTTTAAGATAATTGTAAATTTCTAATACAAAAGTGTGACTCAAGAGAAGACAACGAATGTATTTAGTTTTATTTAATTCTATCATCTTTGTTCAATAAATAAATTAAATTGATTTAAAATATAATTTCTTTTCTTTCTTTTTGTATTACATAATTTCTAAATTCTAACGTGAATCTTTTGTTATTTCAAATACCAATACCAGTCAAACGGGACTGACTTCTTCGGAGATTAAAAACACGGTTACTTCATAGTTTGGATAAGAAAAATCTAATCTTTTGGCTTAAACATAATTAAAAAATTTATTGGCGACCGTGACAGGACATTTGGATTTGAATTTTATACAAGGGATCCACTTAGTGGCGACCAAATATTTTATTGAACAAAGATTTGTATTTTCTATATTTAGTTAATATTAATTTAAAATGGCTGAAAAAATAAAATTAAATTGGAAAAAACTTAATTTACCTATTAAAAATATTCAAAAACTATTTGCAGAATCAAAGTCCTTGGGACCATTTAATCATTCTAGATTAATTGATGAAATTGATGAATTAATAGATAATATTAAACTATTGCATGAATCTATTTATGAATTGAATGATGATGAAAATACTTGTATACAAGAAATATTAGATATTTCTAATAGTGAAATGTTGATGTTAAAAAAGTTATCTATTTCATTGCCAAATGAATTGTATATTAAAACGGAAACATCAGAATCTATAAATAATTATGCTAATATTAATAATCCATTTAATTCAAATTTAGTGAATCTTCCAAAACTGAATCTTCCAACCTTCAATGGTAAACACACAGAATACATGGCCTTTATGAACCAATTCGATGCTGCAGTGACGTCAAATAAAATGTTAAGCGACGCACAGAAATTACAATATTTAAAATCATATTTAGTCGACGAGCCATTCAATCTGCTTCAACATTTAACCACCACAGATGATAACTTTAAAATAGCCATTTCTTTATTAAAAGATAAGTATTACAATTATAGAAAAATTGTTTTTAACTTAATTGATCAATTGTTTAATTTAAAATCTATTGAAAAGCCAAATGCTTATGAATATAATAATTTAACTTCTACAGTAAAAGAAGCTTTATTACAATTAAAAAACTTAGAAATTGAAACAAGTGCATGAAATCATTTTCTTGTTAGATTAGTTACTATAAAGTTAGATGCAGATGCTCAGCATAGATGGTTATTCTCATTATCAGATGATAAAATACCCACATTAGAAAATGTATTAAATTTTATTAATAAACTTGCAGACTCCCTTGGAGATTCTTTATCTTTTCAATGTATATCAAATAATTCTAACAAAGTAAACAATTTTAAAAATAATATAAGACAAAATAGCATGAAACATCACAAAATATATAAAATAACTACAAATGAAAAAATTGTTAAATGTTCTTTATGTAAGGAGACTCATTGGTTAAACAAATGTGATAAATTTATATCTAAATCCACTAAAGATAAATGGGAATTTGTAAGATCAAATAAACTTTGTTTTAAATGTTTTTCCAATAAACATAGTTGTGATATGTGCAAGTGGTCTAATTGTCAATATTGTGATAAATCTCATAACAAATTTTTGCATTTTTTCAGTGAATCTGCTCAAACAAATCATGTACAAAATGTTAAAGATGAGATGCCGAGACACACGTCTGTGAAAAGTAATTCGGGTCGCAAGAGCCCACAGCATTCACTTAAGGAATCTTGTACTTCTTCTACTCACTCGATAAAGTCCTATAAAACAGTGAACTTTCATGAAGAGGATAATACTACATCTTTGCTAGGGAGAGCAGTAATTGTTGTTAAAGATCAATTAGGTAAACCTCATAGACTTAAAGCTTTTATAGATATTGGTTCTGAAATTTCATTAATTTCTTCGAATTTAGTTGAATTATTAGGCCTTAAAAGAGAAAGTTCAAATGTTATCATAAAAGGATTAAAAAATCAAATGTTAGCTAATTCGAAACATATAGTAAATTTGACGTTTAGTTCACCAATTAACCCTGGCTTAAAAATTACTTCACTTTTTAATGTTGTAGATAATCTTAAATTTGAATTACCCTCTTTGCCTCTGGAAATAGAACAATTTGAATTTATAAATGACCTTCCAATCTCTGATCTAGATTTTCATACACCTAATAAGATTGAAATTCTTATAGGGGTCAAATTATATACCAAATTAATTAAACAAGATATTAGAAAAAGTAAAGATGGTACCTTAATGGCACAAGATACAGAATTAGGCTATATCCTCATGGGTCAAGCAACTCCCTTAAATGCTTCATGTCTTAATTTAAATGTTGAGAATTGTGACAGTGGTCTAATTCGAAAGGAATTAAGGGAAAATATTAAAACAAATTTAGAGAAATTATGGGACTTAGAGGAAATAAATAATAATAATTTAGAAAATATTTCACATGCAGAGATTCAATTTGAAAATTCGATTAGAGAATTGCCAAATGGGCAAATGCAAGTAGCACTACCTTTCAGATTAGATCCACCTAGTTTAGGTAATTCTTTTAATAAGGCATATAAAATGTTAAAAAGGCAAAATTATTTATTTTTAAAAAACGATAATTTCAAAAATTTATACATCGAATATTTTAATAATCTTAAGTCTGCAAATTTTATAGAATTGGTCGGTCCAATATCTAACCACAATGAAACTGAAAATAGCAAACAATTTTATTTGCCTCATTTTGCAGTAGTTAAAAACGAATCATCAATTCGGATTGTTTTACATGGATCCTCTCCATCGAGCAACGGTTTCTCTTTAAATGATTTACTGGAAACAGGAGATGTACTCCAAAATGACCTTAGAGGTGTTTTAACTAGGTTTAGGAATTATAAATATGTATTATGTACAGATATTGTGAAAATGTATTTACAAATTTCGGTTGTTCCCGAACATAGAGATTATTTGAGATTATTATGGAAAGAACCCGATACAGATGAAATTAATATTTATAGATTTTGCGTAGTACCTTTTGGTTTAGGTCCGTCAGCTTATTTAGCTATTAGAACACTGTATTGGATTGCTCAGAAAAATGAATCACTTTTTCCAGATGTAATAAAGCTTATTAAAAATAATACATATTTAGACGACTTTTTGTTAGGATCTAATTCAATGACAAATTTAATTTCGTTAGTTATAGAATTAAATGAATTGTTAAAAAGATTCAATTTCAAATTAGACAAATGGTCCAGTAATTCATCCGAAGTAATTAACATATTAAGTAAACAAAATATTTTAAATAATGAATCGAAAATTATACAATTAGGAGATCATACAACGGTACTTGGTGTTCAATGGGACCCTACAAACGATTATTTTTATTTTAAAATTTCTGAATTTTCTAACGTTAAAATGACAAAACGATCCATACTTTCCGATCTAGCAAAGGTATTTGATCCTTTGGGCTGGATCTCACCATGTATAATTACATTTAAAATTATTTTTCAGGAGCTATGGAAATTGAAGTTAGATTGGGATGAGATAGTTCCACATAAGTATCAACTTATTTGGGAAAAATTTAGAGAGGAAATTCATTTAATTTCAAAATTCACTTTATTCAGAACATTTTATAATGAAAAAGCAAGTTATTATAAGATATATTCATTCTCAGATGCAAGCGAGAAAGCATATGGATTTGTTGCCTATTTAGTTAGTTATGACGAAAGAGATAATTTTATTCAATCTCATTTATTATTTGCACGTTTTAAAGTGGCACCATTGAAAGTAATTTCATTACCTCGATTAGAATTAGTTGGAGCTTGTATTATGATCAAATCATTAAATTTTATCATTGATTCATTAGATGTAAAAATCAAATTTATCCATTTATTCACGGATTCAACTATTGTATTGAATTGGGTAAATTCTCCTTCCTTTAGATTTAAACCTTTTGTAGCCAACAGGGTCAGTTTAATTCAAAATTTTAAAAGGCCACATGCATGGAGCCATGTCCGTACAAAAGATAATCCAGCCGATTATGGTACAAGGGGAATTGCAATAAAAGATTTTATTAACTTACATATTTGGAAAACAGGTCCAATAGAATATTTTATCAAATTACCTGAACCTTTTGTTTATTGTCAAAAAACAATACTCCCTGAAATTGAAAATAAAAAATTAAATTTTAATTTATCTCAATTGACTAGTTTTTATACTTTTATAGAAAAATTTATTTATTATTATTCGTCTTTTGAAAGACTCACGTTACATCTTGCTATTTTATTGAAATTTATAACTTATTTAAAACTCAAAAAAGTATACCCGAATTCGTACAAAAATAAATTTAAATCATTTGTTTATATATCTGCGAATGATATTGAAAATGCTACCTTAAATTTGGTCAAGTGGTCGCAGAAGAGATATTTTAATTCAGACATTGGAGCATTAATAAAAAATAAAGAGTTGAATAGAACTAGCAAATTAATTAGTTTATCCCCCTTTTTAAATGAAAAAAGTATTTTATGTGTTGGAGGTAGGCTAGATAATTCTTCAATTTCAAATAGTCAGAAACATCCTTATATACTTTCTAAGGAATGTAGTATAACCAAAAGTATAGTTTTATTTTATCATAAAAAATTCCTTCATTGTGGCCCACATACTTTATCTGCTGTAGTAAATTCAAAATTTTGGGTCGTTCATGGTCGAAGCTTATTTAGACAGACTTGTAGAAAATGTATTACATGCTCAAAGTTTTCTGCTAAGGGCTTAAAACCCTTTATGGGTAATTTACCCGAAGCTCGCACTACAGTAGGGCGTCCTTTCTTAAGGACCGGTATAGACTTCTTTGGTCCATTTTATTGTCATTTGATCAGATCTAGAGGCTCGAAACCAAGAAAAATATATGTTGCTGTATTTGTTTGTTTCATAACAAAAGCCTGTCATTTTGAAGTTTGTATGGACTTGCACACTGAAACCTTTTTAAATTGTTTGAAAAGATTTATTTCTCGTCGAGGTGTGCCCACACACATCTTTTCTGACAATGGCACTACATTCATAACTGCCTCAAAAGAAATTCGCTTAGATTTAAATCAACTTATTAAAAATGCCGAATCAAAATTCATAAAAGATTTTTTAATGAATCAAGGTGTAAAGTGGTCCTTCATACCTCCATATAGTCCCAATTTCGGGGGCCTCTGGGAGTCGTGTGTGAAGTCCGCGAAGTTCCATTTGAAAAGGGTAGTTGGCAACTCTTTACTCACAATAGAAGAGTTCAGCTCATTACTTTGTCAAGTTGAAGCTATACTAAACTCGAGGCCACTTACTCCTTTAACTTCTGATCCAGACAGTCTCGATTACCTGACTCCTGGACATTTTTTAATTGGAACACCACTAATACAACTTCCCTTCATGAATTTTACGGATAATTATCGAACCAACCTAAATACTCGGTTTAAATATATACAAGAATTGCAGAATCAATTTTGGAATAAATGGTCTAATGCATATCTCAATTCTCTTCAAACTAGATATAAAAACAATAGGTCTCAAATGAATGTCAAATTAAATCAAATCGTCTTAGTTAATGATAAAAAAATTCTAACTAATCAATGGATTCTGGGTAGAATCATTGGCCTACATCCAGGCAATGATAATGTTGTGAGAGTAGTTACTTTAAAAACCATGAATGGAGACATTAAAAGGCCAGTGAACAAGTTAGTTCCCTTGCCTATTGAGACAAGTGACTCTATGGATGAAGTAGTTTAAAATAAGAAAGATGTTGGCGTTTCTTAATTACGCCAAGAGCGGGGGTATGTCAAAGCCAATTTGCTTTATTGAAACTTTTTATAATTGGCGCTTAGGTTCTATGGGTGGAAGCCAGAGTTGTGCTCCTCGAGAAGTTAATAACTTTTGGAACGCACTCTTTGTTCCTTCCTTTTTTCTACTGTTTTACTCTATCGAGAAAATTCTCTCTCTCTTCTCTTCGGGACATCGAATAGGAAACATCTTGCAAACCTTGGGTTTGTTCATAGCTGACTTGGTTAGCCATTTTGTCCGATTCTCTCAACTTGGTTGAGTAATTGAATATACGTTGACTTGGTCAACAGAAAGCACCAGCTATTCCACGACGAGTCTCTGCACCTCATCATTAAAGTTAATTTAAGTATAATTTTATTTTACTTGTTTTGTAATTGTTTTTTATTTAAATTTTAAGATAATTGTAAATTTCTAATACAAAAGTGTGACTCAAGAGAAGACAACGAATGTATTTAGTTTTATTTAATTCTATCATCTTTGTTCAATAAATAAATTAAATTGATTTAAAATATAATTTCTTTTCTTTCTTTTTGTATTACATAATTTCTAAATTCTAACGTGAATCTTTTGTTATTTCAAATACCAATACCAGTCAAACGGGACTGACTTCTTCGGAGATTAAAAACACGGTTACTTCATAGTTTGGATAAGAAAAATCTAATCTTTTGGCTTAAACATATATATATATATATATATACATAAATTATAATATAATCTAATTAATATCTTGTGTTAATATAAAAAAATGAATTTGATTAAAAATGAAAGTGTATTTCCAACCAAAGAGTTTACTTAATGTGACTAAATAGGCGTACAAGCGATGTTGAAAGTGAGTCTTCATTTCCGTTGGTGTCCTGACCATTTATGCAAAAGAATTAATGAGATTCTCGGTTGGCTAATTTTTCTATTAGCGCCGGCAAATAACCTCACTGTGTGCTCATCCAACATAGAATACCAAAAGAAAAACTAACTATACTCAGTATTATATTTTCGCAATTAATTCTATAATGAATGATTTTTTATACTATAAATTTTGTCATGTCTAAAACATATATTTCTATTTGTTTAATAAATCATAATAAATAAAAAAAAGTTAAATTAAGTAAGAAATAAATGATAAAATTAAAATAAACTAAATAAGATAAAAAAAATGTTCTAGACATTTATGATGGATACAAATTCAATTTATATATATATATGAATGGTAAAAGTATATACAATTTAAACATACCAACGTTTACGTATATTTATCATTTCATTGAATTTAAAAAAGATTCCAACTTTATCAATTCGATTATCAAGATTCATTCATTGAATTGAAAAAAGAAAATCTTAATTGAAATGTCTAAATAAGAATTTATTATTCTCTAAGGAGACAGGTATTGAAATTAATTCTATTTTGATTGAAAATGAAACTGTGCTATGAAAAAGAAAAAATATTCCATTTTTATTATTTTTTTCTTTTGAAGATATCTATTTATTTTCAAACAAAACGTGTTCGTTTTTCTTGCTTTTAATTAGAAAGAAAAAGATGAAATCAAAAATGATACAATAGATCTATCATTATAAAAAAATAAAAAGATTTTGATTTCATTTTATTTATTTATTTGTTTATTTTTTTAATTATTTGACGAAATGGAGATCTAATGAACTCCCTGAAGGGTTTGTAAATAAACATAAATAGAGATTCCTTCAACAGCAAAGAATATTTATGAATAATGAACGTGTTCATTGGATAGAATGAAAATTTTAATGAAGAGGATTTAAATTTCTTTAAGCCACACGATAATTACTTGAAATCAAATTCAAGCATTGCTCACAACAAATTGAATTCGACATAAGGTTTATATACGTACAAATGTTTTAATTAAAAAACAAGTATAATTTAGGTAAATTAAATAAAGATAAAAAATATGCTTTATCTACCAAATATATTATTGTATACAAATAAAATCGTGGAGGTTATGTGTCTTGAATTGTTTTTAACATAAATATTTGAATTATAAAAAATCAATATTCTAAATGATAATTTTATAAAACAATTTTTTTAACTATAATATAAAGAAAAGTTCATAATATTCAAAGAAATACTTTAAATGGAGAGTAAATTGAAGAGTAAAGAGTAAAGTTGGAAAGGAGATTTAACTTAATTATATTTAATTATTGTTTTTGTTATTCTCTTAAACTCTGAAATCTTTAAATTAATTAACTTTCTAAAAAATTAAAAATAAAGAATTCAAAAATTTTGTAAATACAATTTTTAGATAATTTTATGGTTATATATATATGTTACGGTAAAAGTAGATATTGTGGCAAATGTACACATTTTCCGGTAAATGTGCACATTAGCCTCCTCATTTGGGAAATGTGCATTCAACTAACATTTACAATTTCAAATAAGGGAAATGTACATTGAATTCACAATGACCATGTCGTTTTGGCAAATGTGAGCATACGTGGTAAAACGGATCCCAAAAATTTGATTTGCGTTGTTTTGTCTAGAGATGACGATAAAAATTTATATAAATTAGGAACTAAACAGGGAATTTTAAAACAGTCTTATTCTAGGCATGAATTCGCCATTTGTGAACAAAAGTTTATATCATACGAAGATGTTCCTCAAGATGTTGAGATATCGGTAAGAGAAATTATAGGAATGCAGTCCCTTACTGGTGGCCAAGGTTTTAAAAGATGCATCTGTAAAGGAACATGTTCCTCAAAAAAATGCAGTTGTAAAAATGCTGGAATATTATGTAATTCCAAGTGCCACAATAGCAATTCTTGCTCAAATAAATAGCACTTTTTACCGACCGACGATAGTAAGGGAGGTATTGTTTTCACACCAAATTTCACACGTGGAGATTTTTACATATCTCCACGAATCATGCATTTTCTAAACAGAAAAAAGTATTTTTAGCATGATGTCTGTCCGTCCGTCTGTCCGTCTGTCCGTCCGTCTGTCCGTCTGTCCGTCCGTATAGATGTGTACAGCCTGAACGGCTCAACCGATTTTGATGAAATTTGGTATATTTACTTAATGCATCAGTGGGATGAATTGATCAACTTTTGGTGCAAATCCGGAAACCGGAAGTGGTAGTATTAGCGATCGACGATAAGAAGGGAAGGGTTATTTTCGCACCAAATTTCACATAAGGAGATTTTTTTACATATCACCACGAATGTATTGGTTTTATCCTCGGGAAAAATCATCTTCATTATGTTTTTCTTAATTTAAAATTATATGACGTCACCCAGCCCTTCATGACGTCACAGCCTCGGGTAACACCGGCAACCCCGGCTACTTCAGCTATATATTATAAATAAAATAAAATTAAAAATATTTATGTTATATCCATATCTGTTTTTTATTACATTAATAGATATATTAAAATTATTTGAAATTGTTTCTGTAGCTGGAAATTAATTTATTTCAAACCGTCGGTCGGTTCGGACCTGGCCACAGGTCAACTTATTTCATTATGAAATTTCTATATGTTCCTTTATAATTTTATAAAATTTAACTGTTATAATAAAAAAAAGTATTTTAATATTATAATTATTTATTTGATTCCCATCGTATTGGTCCTAAAAAATTAGGACGAAAATAGTATTTATGAATATTGGGATCATAAGCTACGATATATTATATGTAATAAGTATGTTTTGTTTCTCATTCACATTTTTGAATTAAAATAATTTTCGTTATTAAAGCTTTTTGTATTATGTTTATTTAAATAAAATTTTTTTTACTGCAACAACATTTTTAATTTACTTGTATTCCACCTTTCCTTAAAATACGAAGGTAAGAGTATACATTTACCAAAACGTAAAGGCAGGTGTACACATTTGCCGGGAAATGTACATATACATTATATTCAGTTTACTTTTCCGGTAAATGTGTACATTTCCCAAGAGTGTACATTTACCGTAACATATATATATATATATATATATAATATTTTAAAAGTAATTATATTTAGAAAGAAATAACCTGATTTTTATTTTTGTTTTAGAACATTTATTATTATTGTAAAAATTCCAAGGCGATTTAAATCGGATAGGAATATAAATATCATAAAACATAATATTATACTTTCATTTCATTCATCCAGCAAAGACTAATAATAATTTTAAATAATATAAATAAATATGTATGAAAATTTGTATGAAAATTTTTATTATTGGTATATGAATTTGTTCATATAGATAGATACTTAAATTAAATCTTTTGAACAATTTACTAATAATTAATATTTGAACAAATTATAATTCCCATTCAAAATTCAGACAATTTGAAATAATAAAAATAAATTGTTTTCAGTATTTTTCAAGAATTGAGTATTTGATTTTATATAATTAATCACTTGATCTTCTAATCAAAATTCTATAATTTTAGTTTCAAATATTCAATTTGAAGTTAATCATTAAGTTTTATAAAGTTAAAACATTTGTAGTTGAAAAACGAGAAGCATTATAAAATAAAGATATCTTGAAAAGAATACAATTCAATTGTTTACTTGGAGTTTATACATTTCACTGGTTATTATAAGATGCGAAAAGTTAAGGGATGAGCAAATGAAAATTATATTCTCAGGTGTATATACATCACTGAATTGAGAAGTTTGTTATTGAGTTAGTTTTGTCTAAAGAGAAAATCAATTAGAATAACAAAAGTCAAGTTGTTTTTTAAAAGTAACTTAACTTTTTAAAAGTCAATAGAAGAGTTATTTTAGACTTCCAACCAGACGTATAATAACCAAAAAATAAAAAAAATAAAAATAAAATTAAGAGGCATATTCTAGACCGATTCATTCAGTAAAATTTTGATGTAATCAAAATCTTTTATATTAGATTTGTTTATAAAATAAAAATAAAAATAATAATCTTTAATTAGATCACAATATGTATAATTAGCAGACAGTTATCCCAAGTTACAATATATTATTTATATTAAATTTATTAAAGTTGTGTCAATTTCTTTAGTATGATATATAAATAAAAATAATCAAATATATTTCATTGTACTTGAAATAATCTATTTTTATTTTAACCGAATTATTTTTTATACCATTGAAATGCCATACAAAGAGTATAATTAAAATTAATAAAAAATGTAGTAAATTGAATTATATGAATTTGTTCATTTTTTTCAATTCCAATTTTTTTTTTAAGGTAAAGATGAAAAATAGCCAACTGACGTAGGATGATGAGAAATGAAATAGCAAATGGATCGGTGCTGTTTTATAATTCAAACCAAACCCTTTGGATGAATAGATGGATGGATGTGTATGATGGCTGGGAGAGGCCGGAGCCGATGAGAGACAGACGTCATCCAGGAGGATATCGGATGGAATAAATGTTACCAGTTCAGTCTGAGTGAGTTAGCGAATAAACACCGAGAAAAAGTGCTTTTGAGCTTGAAAATTTATTCAACGCGACAAAGGGAATACAAACAATATGTAATTTGTGGTTTAATTATCCCCCGGTAAATGATATTAGACAACTGATGCTGGAACAATGGAAGATATCAAATATGCATTTAATCATTCGAACGATATTAATCATCCAAGAAATATCTCTATAGTAATAAATGGGTTAACGAAGAGGAGAAAAGGAATTATTCATTAATAGAAAATTAGGATTTAAATTGTAATATATATATATATATATATAACCTAATTTATTTATTCACAAAAGTATACATTTAAATATATTAAAAGAATTTTTATAATTAAATATTTAATATATATATATATAATATATATTTGCTTATAAGTTTTTTGAGTGTGAGTATAGTCAAATATTCTCTTTAATTTAATTAATTTTGTTCTTTTTTAATAAATTTTATCCTAAGTAATATATTTATATATAGGGTAAAGCATACAGTCGTTGGCCCCCTTAAGCAACTCCTAGCAGTCTTTAATGCATATCTGGGCAAATTGCGGAACAATCTGTGTCAAAGATACTATGAGCATTTTGATGAATAAAAAAAAATCATTTTTCTCATGACACATTTTCAATAAGCACGCAAAAATCCTAAAAAATACAGTTATTGGCCTAGGTATTCTATAGTGATTATCCAACCATACAACAAACGATTACATAACCATAGTTAATAGTGCAATTTTTAAAATAAAAATCTCTTATTACTTGTCTTTTAATGATAGGGGGCCAATGACTGCCTCGGGGCCAACGACAGTATACTTTACCCTACATATATATTTGTTAAATGACAATAAAACGATAATAATATTTATTTATTTTTTTAATAGAAATAATATGTTAATAATAATAATTTATTAAAAATTGTGAGTACAAGACGAAAAAATTTTTATTTATCTACAATACATAATTACATCAATTCTTACAATAATACAATGAAAAATATATACATCCTACAATATTTTACAATCTTCAATATACAATTTTAAAAATGTAATTTTTTAAACTATTGATAAAATAAAATAATAAAATAATTTAAAAATATAATGAAAATAAATTCTTTACAAGAGAAATATAATATTCATACATATTATATTAAATCTATACAATTTTTATCAGGCATATATTACATATCTCCGATTTATTGTATATATATCTATTTTATTTGGCATTTTAATGTTAAAATAAATATAATTTGTTTTATTTTTATCAAAATAGGGAAACCTATAATATAATATATATAATACCACAATTCACAAAACTACAAAACTTGGATTTTATTTATTCAAATAAAACAAAATAATTTATTTAAGGTTATTTATTTTTATTTTTCATTTTGTCAAACATGGGAAATTATTATTTTTAATATTAAATAGTTGACCTAGTGAACTTGATTTCTTTCTTATAAACAATCAAAATGAAGTCTTACCTTATTAGTTGTTTTAAATTCAGTTTTATAAATTCTATATTAATTATTAAGTTTACAGTGAGTTTAACTTATAATGAGAAGACTTCTAATTCTCTGCACTCCAGGCCATAGTTATTACTGTAGTTATTTACTATATTGTTATCTTGATTTGATTTAAATGATTTGATTTTTTATTTTGATTTCTTTGCAAATTTGTGAGAGACTATAATAAATTGGATCATTTACTGACATGCAAAAAATAGAAATACACATTACCGACAAATGGAAAAAATGGAGACAAGTCCAAAGGATGATATGGAATAGGACATTTATCTATGGATAGACCAATTTAACCTCATCATAGTAAATGGTATGAGATCTTTCAAATAATAAAGGGAAATTTTTTCTTTGTGTTATATTTTTATGTAATTTTTATATTCTAAAATCTTAAGGTTGTTACTTGATTTAAATGAATTTTTAATGCTAATTATAAAAGTCAAATATACAGAGGAAGGGAAAATCTTACTAAATATATAATTATTTCCATTTTTTTATTCACTTTTGATTATATGATTGATGCACGCAAAAAACAATTTTATAATTGAATGCTTATAATTTCGTGTAAATATTCTATCAAAAAAATTCTAAATAAATTCCATTACTGAACTCGAAAATTCTTAACAGATATAAGTCCTTTTTAACAACCTTCTTTATCTTAATCCACTCTCATTCAACTTCTATGTTATAATTCCTCATATTAATTTTCATTTTGTTTCCTCCTCCTCCTCTCCTCATTTCTTTTCTACCTCGACCATCATCGCCATGGTGTTCATAATCTAATTTTCTGGTCATTTTCCAATTGGTTTTCTCATAAAACAAATTTATTCACCAATTCGTGCCAATTCTCCCAATTAACAGAACCTCCTCGATTTTAAAATCCTCATTATATCTGTGAATGTTTTTACAAAAAGATCAAGTAATTCTTCAATATTCATTCTCCCTTATTGTGATTATCTATTACAATTGAGTTGAATTTTTTTCTATTAATCGATTATTATTATTATTTTTTCTTTATTTTTTTAGATTTCAAGTTTTCAACTTTATGAAAACAATTAAGTAATACGAATGCTAAAATAATAAATTTTATTATTATATCTAGTGATAGATTTTGGAATTTTAAAAAATTAATTATAAATATGAGTTTTTTGTTTAAATGAATTTATAAATTTTGTCATAGTTTAAAATTTAATTGGGAGTAAGTTTGTTTTTTAATTTGCTTCAAATTGAAAATCTTTTCTGAAATAAATTATTATGCTTAAGATGTAAAAAAATATTGGGTAGAGAAGAAATTAAAGGTGTTTATCCACCAACTAATTGCTAATTAATTCAATTAGATTCAATTCAGATATTTACAAAAAGTTTAATCAAGAACCTATCGTTGTTAAGTTATGCCTATTGGTATATTAATTTAAGGTAATTAAATTAAATAAATTTTATGAAAAAAGTAGATTATTTATAATTATAATTATACAATATAAATTAAATAAGATCGAATTGAATTGATTACTTGCACATTTCAAATTATTTTCAATAATTAATTATGTAATATTTATTATGTATTATCTGTTATAAACAAATATTCGGATATTTGTTTATCTACAGTAAATACAAATAATCCAAGTATAACAGCTACAAACTACCTACTTGGCTTATTTGAACGAGCAAAGTTGGTAGTCAATAAAGAGCCTATTCGAATTTAAAGAAAATATTATATAAATATGATTAAATTTTAATTTTTAAATAATAATGCATCCAATGGGTAATAAAATTCTTCATTGACATATAAGAGAAATATAGTTTTTTAATATTATTATTATTAAGAGAAAGCTTTTGGCTTGGAACCAATTCTCTTTAATGAAATTTCCATTATGGTTTATCTATAATAAATATATATATAGATTTTTTTTGACTGCCTCTCCTCCTATGATAGGAATTTTTCACATGAAAATAAAAAAATAGGATTAATTTATTTTCTTTTCATAATTTAGAGAATGGTTACAAAATAAAATACATTTAAATCTTAATTTGTAAGTAGTATGTTGTAATTCAACAAAAACAAAATATATTTAATATTGAACCTAGAATATACAATGTAATTTTAATAAAATATATTCCCTACTTGAGTAGGGTGACTAAACGTCCCGGTTTCCAGGATTGTCGCGACTTTAGGTGCTCTGTCCCGGCGTCCCGAAAAATGTCTCTGTGAAAATTCGAACGCGATCGGCTTTGTTGTTGTCGGAGAGCTCGTGAGGACCCATCCCATCCAGGGAATTTCCACCCTTTTTCAAGCTTTATGAGGCGACAATCGATCGTGAATTTATTGATATAATTCAATCTACTACTTTTCACTGATGTAAAACACATATTAATATAATATATATATGACTTCACTTCAGTGTTGTTAGGCTCTCGTCCTCTTCCACAGCTGCCAGAAGAGCCTGATCGCTGAAATCAGATGGTCGACCTCTTCCTGGCTTATCTTCCAAGCTGGTATCACCTGATTTGAAACGGGCATACCACTCCTTACATTGTCTTTTGCTGATTGTTTTTTATCAAAAAGGTTCGTTAAGATCGCAAAATTACTGACTCTGTTGCTTTCCATCTTTTCTCGAAGTGGTAGAGCATAATATGGCGAATATGACAATGTTTTTCGACACTCTCATTTTTCTAAAACTATAGAGAAGATTATTTTCATAATAATAAACAAAAAGCTACTTTTCACTGATGTAAAACACATATTAATATAATATAATATATATTGAATATTATTCTTTAATATTGATTGAAAAGGTAAAACTTTAGAAAAACTAAAGATATAGTCCAAAAATATTTGATCAAATAACGAAAGGAATGAGATTTCCAAATTAGAATTGAAGCCAATAAAAGTAACAAAATGTAAAATTATTATCAAAAAGGAAATAAATTTTTGATCAATACAAAATGGAAATAAATTACTTTTTTTCAGACTTGTGTTTCAATATATGTTCTTTTACCATATTTCTTTATATCTTATATATTTATTAAATTTTATATAAAATATTTCCTATACTAAATTTATATATATATAAAATAAATAAATAAATTGAATAACCAACCTCTCTTTAAGAAGAGAGGGGGTTTGGAGATAATTTATTTTCATATTATTTTTTTTTCATTTCATCCTCTGCTAGGTAATTTCTTTAGTTTTATTTATATTACAATGTGTATGTAAATTTAACTATCTATGTGGGGAAGTATATTTCTAACATATAATATTGAAAAATATTTTTATCTTATATTTTAATTTGTACATTCTATTTTTTTATTATATTACAAATTGTTTCGATATTAGAGATTAGTAAATGTAAACTTTTTTTCCGTTTTATAAAAGAAAAAAAATTGAAAATTCACTGGTATATTTTATCTTTATAAAGTTTTTTTTTATTCAACTTACAATGGAATACATAAATTCAACATTTGCCTTTACCTTTATAAAGTGAAAAAAAAATTGAATTATTATTTTAATTTATACAATATATACTTTTTATTATAGGAATTATTTTATTATTATTATTTGATTTATTTGAGAAAATTATCTAAGATAAATATTACAAAACAATTATTTTACTAATTTTGCGATGTTTCGAGATGGCCGAATAATTATATTAGATGATTATGACTTTTAAGTTCATTAACTTTTTCTCATTGATTTTTCTTTAATAACCACCAAATGAGTTTTTTAATTAATATTTTATAAAAAAAAATTATAGAGTTTAACTTTAATATGATATTTAAAATTTAATGACCAAAAATACAAAAGAAGAGGGTAGTTAACCTTTTGAGATATTTCTAAAATAAATAATTGTGTATGATTTGAATTAATTGAAAAATTGTTTACATAGAGAGCTTGCTAATACAATTTTAATTTAATAAATTAAATAATCAATACTTTTTAAAAATTTTATTTAAAATTATATTTTTATGTAGGGTTGCCATATTTTTTCACGGACCAACCGGGACAGTTCTGTCTATTTTACTTTAGGTTTCGGGATGTCGGTTTCGGGGGGGGGGGGGGTGTTATGAAAATAATAATGTAAAAAACACTTAAAATATAGAATAGATAATCTTTGTTATTTTATTCATAATGGTATACAAACATGATATTTTTACAAAACAAAACAGTTTTCTAATGGGAGTGCTTTCCATAGATGTGCTATCTACTGCAGTCTGGACTGCGTTGCGGACAATGTGAGCTCAACAACCAATACCATTTATTGTTCTCCCCAGTTCTTTCTTTACAAGAGTAAAACAATGTTTTTCTCTGCCTTCTTGATAACAATAATAAATTAAATCAATTCCTACTTAAAAACTTGCTAAATCTCTATTTAAAGTATTAAAATTGATTTGGAAATCAAATAAAAAATTTTATGCTTCTACGAGATTTCGACCCCAATGCATATAGTTTCTAAACCGATGCTCTATCAGCTTAGTCTACAAAGACAAAATTTTGTTAAATATCTTAAATCAGAAAAATTTTTTCTTCTAAATAAAACCAAAAATAATTAATTAAATTTAATTATTGAATTACTATTCGAAACAAAACAGTTTTAACATCAACACAAATTTAAAAAGAAAAATGTATTTGAATTTGAATCGATAAATAAAAAGTATTTTTATTAATAAGAGAAAATTTGTACAAATTAAAAAAGATATATACCTACTACATAAGAAGAGTATGAACTAATATGTAGTAGGAAATGAATAAATTTTAAGAAACATTTTAGTTTTAAATTTTAAAATTAATAAGAATAGTGGTTAAAATGTTTGTTTTAATTTATTTGTTTATTTTTACATATTGAAAAAAAAATATTCACGGATTTCTATTATTATATAATTAACATTCAGGTATTCATTTAAGAAACTAAATACATATACTTAGTAAGTTGGAATTTCTAGAGATAATTTTTTCTACAAGAATTTCTTCTTAGGCTTTCGAATATTTTATATAAACAATTTATTTATAACAATTATATATATATACAAAACTTCCATGCCCACGTATCATAGGGTGACTATATTTTGAAAACCCAAAACCGGGACATTTTACCTTTTTCTTTTTTAAACCAAATTGAAAAAATTTAGAAAAAAATTCGGAAATGTTCTAAATGTTTAAAAAACGGGACAATAGGCTGCCCCGAAGACATTTTTCGGGACGCCGGGACAGAGCACCTAAAAACGGGACAATCCAGGAAAAACGGGACGTTTGGTCACCCTAACGTATCACCACGTCACCAACAAATTGAACATTATAAAAATTAAGATATTAAAATCCCACATAATTTTTACTGAAATTTAAGAACAAATAAATATTTATAATTTCATTTATTATCATAATTTTATTTAATATAATAATAAGTAATCTCAAAGTGAAAACATGTTAAAACTGTTAAATTTGGATTTAAATATTTTTTTTTGATGCTGTCGGCTTGAAGCAGAAAATAGCAGAAAAGGGACAAAATGACATGAGACATTACCCCCTCCTCCCTTCCTTCAATCTTTCACATTGTATGTTATTCAAGTAAATCATGAAAGACCTCTCTATAGAGTGCAGCTCATGATAAAATGGATTATGGATTCAGTATTTCTTTTCACATCATTGTGGCTCTTTTATTATTTATAACCCTAAAAAAAGAGCCTATTTGCAAATTAGCTATTCGCCAAGGGTATAATTCAAGTTAAAAAGACTTTAATATTAATTAATTGGCAGAATAATCTGATTTTCTATATTTTTTTTTCTTATGTGAAATTTAAAAATTCAACTCACAACGATTCATCCGGTTTCGTCCATTTTAATTTTTAAAAACCAACATTTTAAGTGCAGTCAAAAAATAAAATGAAAAAATTAAATAATTTTTTAATTTCACATTTTTTTTAGATTAATAATAATGATAAAAATATATAATGTATTTAAGTATTTCAAATAATTAAAAAACATTAACTAATTTCAAACAAAAAAAAACAAAAAACAAAACAAAACAAAAAAGTAGGTCAAATGTCGGAATATTTTGTATTTTTCGAAATTGCCATGCTATTTAAACTTATTTATTATTTTAAAATTCAAATATTTAGATCAATACTCTGATAAATATTTAATAACAGTAAAAAGTATATATAGGGATATAAATGTCCTTGAATTTATAATTTAGTTGTTCATGTGTAAATCATGCATCATCATTTTTGTAACATTACGAAAATTTGTCAGGATATGAAAGAAAAATGAATCCGTTTGTTGAATATATAAATACACTGGATAAGTGTCCAAAAGGTATCAGTCAAATTTGTTTTAGTTCAAGTGAAAAAACATTAAAGACTAACAGTTAAAATGATTGGAATTCAGGTAAAGTTTATATTTTTCTATTATAGATAAAAAATAATTTAATTAATTCTCTTTCTTATTCTTATTCTATAAATTACTAATATCAATAATTCAATTGGTATATTGAAAAATTTTTCAAATCGCTTTGTTATTTGATTTATAATGTTGAAATCGGGAATCGCATCTCTACCGATACAGATGCTTATCATAGTCATAAATTAAATGATTTATAGTTTTATACCATAAGAATAAAAATAATAGTAGCTCTCATCCCCTTAGAAGTTAAATATTTTATAAATAAATATAAATAAAAACTACATATTTTCTGTTTTTTTTTTATTTTAAATTTAAAAATCATAAAAAAAAAATGATTTTATGTAATTGATAATAATATAGATTAGTTTTTAAAATAATTAATTTAGAAATACTATAATACAAGTATAATAGAAGGAAAATATATTAATTTGATTAACATTTTAACAGAAAAGATTTGTAAGTAGTACTCGTAATTAAATTTGAAAGTATTTCTAGAAACGAATATGAATTGTGATTGAAATTCTATTCCTGGTTTGTAAAAAGTATTTATAGGTATGCAATTGTCCGATCTGAGAAGCAAATCAATAAGGTTGAATGATTGACAGGGCAACCGATACAGATATTTTGTAATTACATTGCGATGGTGTAAATATATATAGACATCCGAGTCTATCTATCCAAAAGAAAATTCTATTATTCCATTAATGCAACAAACATTTCCATGTCAAGTAGAGAGAAAATAACTTTAATTTTATATATCAACCTACATAACAATAAATCTGTAGTTTGTGAATTGATCTTGTTCATTAATTTGTTATTATACTTATAATCGGATTTTCAATTAAAATACCAAAAATATACTTCCTTTTTTTCGTAAAGATATAAATATAAAATAAAATAAAATTATAAATACCAATTAAAAGTAAATTTCCATTTTTTAGATTGTTAAAAAATAAAATTTTTATGAAATTATAAATAAAGTTTTGAAAATGTCGACTAATAATAAATTTGATCAAATTCAATTTTCTATTAATATATTATGTTGATTTTTTGGCTTTTATCTTTAACTCATTCTGAGTATATAATAATTATTATTTGATAATCGGCTTGTTTCATCAACAAAGAGGATTAGTTAAATGATTGTTCACTCTAATATACGGATTTCAACTTAGTGGAACACTCAAAGGGTTCTGAAATTTATTTCTTATCTGTTCCATGAGTACCATAAAAAATAAATAAATTTATACATTTAATACATTTTTTAAATAAAAACAAACCAATATATGAGAATAAATTATTTTGAATTATTAAATAAAATCAAAATTATATTCTTATTTGGATTATATATATCTGTGGCTCACCGGAACTCGAAAGTTCTTGGCCGCAATAACCACACCCCTCCAGTCCCTATCCTCTTCCATCCCTCTCACGTCCTCTCCCACATTATCCGCCCCATCTCGTCCTTGGTCTTCCAAGCGGTCGTTTGTTGTATGGTTGTATAATCACTATAGAATATCTAGGAGCCAATAACTATAACAGGGGGCCAATAACTGTATTTTTTAGGATTTTTTTTTAAAGTGCATATTGAAAATGTCATGAGAAAATGATTTTTTTAATTCATTCAAATGCTCATAGTATTTATGTTCTGCAAACCTAATTTGAGACAGATTGTTCCGCAATTTGCCCAGATATGCATTAAAGACTGCTAAGAGTTGCTTAAGGGGGCCAACGGCTTTATGCTTTACCCCAGTGATTCCCAAACTGTGAGCCTGGGGAGCCGCGACGCCGTCGTATGGGAGCCGCCAAACAATTTCCTAATACTTAAAATTTTTGTCTCTAAAAAAAAAAATAAGCTCAACCGCTTTTTGGACCAAGGTTTTGATCTTTTCGTACTTTTTTTCTAAATTTTTTCAATTTGACTCTAAAAAGGTCAAACGTTTTCTGGACTAAGGGAGCCGCGGAAAAAATTATGGGAGCCGTATACCGCAAAAATTTGGAAACCCCCCCCCCTCTGCTTTACCCTATATATATATTCTATATCTATAATATAAGTTAATTATAAAATAAAACCTAGACTCTTCTTCACAAATGATGATACAATTATACAAGTAGTTTAAACATGCCATTAGCCATCAATATTTTTCAACGTTATATTCTTTGTAAAAATTGCAATTGATTTTTGAAATTAAATTTTACTGCTTTAAAGAATATAAGTAACTATATTAAGTATATCTTATTAAGATACAAATAACCTTTTATATTAATTTCATTTTATGAAATTTTCGCTAGAATAATGATAATACTAAAATAATAATAGAACATATTTGAAATTTTAAAAATATTTTTTTTTATCTGTATTCTTAATGTATGTTTTGTGAATTTCTTATATACATATTAATATAAATATATATGGTACATATATACATTAAAACTATTTATTTTATAAATTTCAAATATAAAAAATATGAAGTAATATAACATACATTTACTATAAATAATAAATTAAATTAAAATCCATTCCTCTCAAAGTTAAAATCCACCACAACGCCGTCTGTAATACATTAATGGATAACTTTAATAATATTATGAGTATGAAAAAAAAAATTATGAAACTATGTGATTTTTTTTATAAATCTTTCTGAAATATATACATTTAATATTATAACTATTATAAAATATATTTTATCATGATTACTTTCATATCTACTTATTTTTTCTATAGATGTGTGAATAAATTTTATAATTAATTAAATTTCTATATAAGAGAATGAAGAATGATGAATGATATTGAACTGATTTTGAGAGAGGGAGAGAGAGTTTAGTAAAAAGTTTTACTTTTTTCTTAACTAATAATCTTCAATGTCAAAGAAGAAGAATATTAGTATTTCTGTTGAGTTTTGTCTGGTGACTGATTGATCCAATTTGGCCTGCAGGGCCTTCTGTTGTTGGTGGGGTTTGTCGTCGCATCCCAAGCGGTTCCAGTCCTTTTGACCCATGACCTCCACGACCACATCGATTACTCGGTGAGTTTCATCAACATCAGCATTCAATGTAGAACAATCTTTCTTTTTTTATTTTCTTTTATGTTGTTGTCCATGGAATGATGTTCATGTTTTAGGCACCAGCAAAATACGCGTTCAACTACGCGGTACGGGATCTGCACACAGGTGATATTAAGGACCAATGGGAAGTAAGGGAGGGTGATGTCGTCAAGGGCGGATACTCGTTAGTGGAACCCGATGGCACTGTGAGGACCGTCGAGTATACAGCCGATCCTCATAACGGATTCAACGCCGTCGTCAAAAAATCAGGACACGCAATCCATCCGGTCACCCATTACCATCATCCCTTACCAATTGTACCTCAATTCATTCATAATCATCTCTAAATGACAAAAAACAAAGAAACACTTTATCCATCTTAATAAATTGAAAATTCAAATTCATATATTTATTTATTTATTTTTTAAATGAAATAATAAAGTCTTTATAATGAAAAAAAAACTCGATGATTTATTTTTATAAAACTCACCTATTTTTAAAATATAATTTAATTTATTAAAGAACCATCCATATTTGTATTGGCGTCGGGCCGGGGGGCACGGGGGGCCTGTGCCTCCTCCCCCAAACATTGTGAAAAAATAAATTTAAAAGTGATTAGTTTTGTAACTGAGAACCCAAAAGAAAAAAAACATCTTTAAATTACGTATAAGTATAGTCTAAAAGTTATGAATAAATAAATAATTTATTTTGTCAAAATTTTTTCTGGGGGAGACCCCCGGACCCCCCCCCCCCAACATAATAGATCACGCTACGCCACTGCATATATGTATATTTAAATAAAAGAGATATCTTAATATAATGTATTTTATAAAAAAAAAACAATCTACTATCTACATACTTTGAATTACTTATAATATATTTTCTATATATAAAATAAAATTTAATATAAAATTTAAATAAAGAAATAAGAATTTAATTATATTAACTCTCATTGGTAATTTAAAAGTAAAATTTTTTAAAATCTTATAATATTAATATTGAATTTAATTTTTTTAAGAACTATGAAACTAACAAATAATAGTTTAAATATAAATTAGATATTATAAAATAGAAAAATTAATTTACAAAAATAAAAGAATAAAGAATCTATAGATTTTAAACATAAATTATAAATTATTGGATAATATTAAAAAAAAAATTATTGGGTAAACAATTTTTTTAAGAGTTGATTGTTCTTAGAGTAATGAAGTAAATATCATCGCGTGAAATAAAAAGAATAGAATAAAAAATTATGAATTAAGTTGATCGATTTAGAAATATTAGAAAATATTCTAAAATAAGCTGGAGTGTCTCCACTCGACTATCTAGCAATTTGAATTGGATTAAATAACATATATTATATTTAAATTAAATTAATTATGAATTATAAATTAAAATTAATAAATAATATTTATTAAACCAACGCATGTTTGGCTCTTTGATGATGGAATCACGTCACGTGTTGGCGCGTTATTTGCATTGTTAAAAAATTAATTCCAGTACTTTCAGCAATTCAATTAAGCTGAAATTTTATATATAACAGTTTTATAAAATCTTTAATCATGTGAAAAACTATCAAACATATATCTTTATTTTTACGGTCACTTTAGAGGAAAAAAATCAAAACGTTGTAGATATTGACCCTCTTCCGGTTGAGCTACATTTCTCAAAAGTTGATAGAAAACTACGAATTTTGAATAATGCCCGTTTATCAAATTTCATGATTCTAACTCAAACCGTTTTTGAGAATTCTTGTCTACATATATACACACATACACACACATACTACACACACACACACACACACACAGAGAGACATTTTTCTCAACCTTAGTGAAAATGATTCAGGAATCTTAAACATCAAAATCTCAAGATCGAAAATTTTCGTGATCGCAATACTATCTCTGGCGAGATAAAACCGAGAAAAAACAATTTATGGTTCCATTCAGGATTCTTTTTTCAAATGTTTGTGACCTGTTGCCTACTTCTTAGGCGCTCTCAAAATATGTTACTTTTGTTTATTAGTAATATTAATGTTCAGCAGTGATTCTCAACCTATGTGCCTCGGCACTATTGTGTGCCGCGAAATTTTGAAAAATGTGCCGCGAGATTATCAAAATGTGCAGCCAAATTATTACAAATATAAAGAGGCTCTTAAACATTTACCGACTTTTTTTCTAAATTTTTTCAATTTGGTTCTAAAAAAAAGGTATTATTTGAATAATGCCCGTATACCAAATTTCATAATTCTAGCTCAAACCGTTTTTGCATAATCTTGTCTTCATACATACATACACACACACAGAGAGACATTTTTTTCAACCTTAGTAAAAATGAATCAGGAACCTTCAAAACGTATAAAAACATCAACATCTCGATATCGAAAATTTTCATAATCGCAATACTATCTCTGGCGAGTTAGTAAAAAATTATAAAACAAAATTTATTCAAATATTGAGAAGTAATATTCTTAAATACATAATTTAGTTTTATAATTTTTTACTAACTCGCCAGAGTTAGTAAAAAATTATAAAACAAAATTTATTCAAATATTGAGAAGTAATATTCTTAAATACATAATTTATTTCATAGAACCAATTTGAACTATAATTTCCAATCAATCGAATGATTTCAAATTTAACCCATTTACTTATTCCTGATGACAATTCATTAATTTATCGTTAAATCCACCCATAAATTGATTCATTGTTATTATAAGGTAATTGAAATTGCTTTAAGAAGTGAGAATTTTAAAATTAATTGAATTTTGAAACGATACATTTTTATTTTTATTCTGAGGGGAGGGGATCTTTCAAAGCTCCTTTAAACCCTTTTCTTTTTATTTTAATCAAATCAAAAAATAAATGTAAAATAAAAAAATAATAAAGAATTTCAAATATAAATAAATCAAGATTTTATTTTGAATAAAGAAAATATCCACTCATTTAAAATTTTTATATATTTCTTATAATATTGTTAAGACAATTCTATTTTCTTTTCTTTTCTTTTCTTTTTATTTATATGCAGTTTTATTTTCTTGTTGATACTTGACAATTCTTATATAACAAAATTAGTGTGAGTGAATTTGAGACGAAGGCAGATGTTGATCGGATTACCTATTACGAGGCTCATTGGAAAATACCACCCTGCTCCTGGACTCCTCACTCAACCTGCCACGACCTTTCCTCTGTGAGTTCACCCAAAGACATACCAAGTATGTTAACTATGTCTCTGTGGTATAGTTGGTTAGTTGAATTCAAATGCTGGCCTATGCATAGTTTAGAATTGCTCCCTCTCTTAAAATTAATTCAAATTAAAGTTTATTTTCATAGATAAAATTTAATGATTATCATTTATATATTTTGAAATAATATTGGATATTTGACTTGGAAAATAATGCTTTTTTCTTTAAACGAGAACTAATGAATAAACTTAAAAAAAAAAAACTTATTCCTAGAGAGGGATGCGAACAATGCATAAATCATAGATCATAAATAAATTAATAATTTGATTTAGATAATAGCTATATTGTATTAATACTTATATCTGTAAAATTGTTATTCTCATTGACATAGGTAAACGTATTTTTTATTTCAAAAAAATTCCAGAAACAAATGAAGCAGTAAATCAAAAAAACAAAAAATAAAAAAAATGAAAAAAGTTTTATTTTGGCCATATCTGAATAAACTTTTCTAAAGAGGATTTTAAAAATTAAAAAAAAAATCTGGAGTGTCTCTACTCGACTATCTCGGAAATGTGAATTAGATTAATTTATATTTAAATTAAAATTAATTAATTATATATAAATTAAGTTTAATTGAATTGGATTAATTAATTAATTAATTTAAAAAAAGAATAATTTTACAGTAGAGTATTTTTATTAAATTAAATTAATTAATTAGCATATATTAAATTTAAATTTAAAACTTTTACCTTCATTTTTAAGTCAAAATTTAAAGAATTAATTCTGGAACTTTCAATGATTCAATCAAGCTGAAATTCTATATATAGCAGTTTTATACAATTTTTAATCATGTGAAAAACTATCAAACATAACTTTAACGGGCGGGCGGACAGCCATCATGCTAAAAATACTTTTTTTCTGTTAACAAAATGCATGATTCGTGGAGATAAGTAAAAATCTCTACATGTGAAATTTGGTTTTAAAACAATACATCCCTTACTATCGTCGGTCGGTAAAAATGTAAACGTGGTAGATAATGGCCCTCTTCCGGGAGAGCTACATTTCTCGATAGTTGATAGAAAACTACGAATTTTGAATAATCCCCGTGTACCAAATTTCATTATTTTAGCTCCACCGTTTTTGAGTAATCTTATCTTCATACATACATACACACACAGACAGACATTTTTTTCAACCTTGAAGTGAAAATGACTGAGGTGCCTTCAAAACGTATAAAAACATCAAAATCTCTACATCGAAAAATACTATCTCTGTAAAAGTAATTTTTTGACTAATCTTTGATAATTAATAAAAATAAAAAAACAATTAAGGTAATGTTTTTTTATTGATTTAATGTTAGAAAAAAATTTCTCTATAAAAAAGTAAAATAAAAATTTCAAGTTTCTAACTAATAAATAAATAATAATAATATAGAATGTATATATCGTTTAGTAGATGAATTTTGAAGTAATAAACTTGAGCTTTATATATATTTTTTATTTCTAAAATTTTTTTATTAAACTCATGAAAATACGTTCAATTCACTAAAGAAAATTTGTGAGCTTGACACTAATTGAAAACATTGAAATTTATGATTCGTCGTTGCTTTTATGACCTAACCCAAATAACATTATCATTGAATGAATAGCCAATTCCCTTCCACCTCTTTTAGTAATTTCATAATAAAATTTTAAAAGAATATTTGACAAGATATTTGAAGAGCATTACATCTATTTAGTATTAAGGAAAATATTCTGAAGAAATATTCCAAAGGTTATTTGATATTTTTATATAGAACCAGATAATAAAATTGTATAAAAATGGTCCATATCAATTCAAATTCATATACAAAAAGTCAAAAAAGAAAAATTAATAAATTCAAAAAATGTAAAAAGATATTTCGATATTTTCTTTAGTCTCTTTTTTAACTTTGTTTCCTCAACTAGTGACTAAATTAATAATAATTCGTGAACTTATTTATTAATATATATATAAGAAATGTATTAATAATCCTAAATTGTAAATGATTATAGGTATATAAAGACAAATTGAGGCTCTAAGGCATATCCTAAGTGGTCGTCTCTTCTCTTCTGTCCACAAACTAACTCTAATATTAGGATAGATATATTTACTAAAACATTGATTTCGAGGATTGCGGTGTAAGGGTTGACAAAGGGATCGTCTTCTATTGTTATTAATATTCACAATACGGGTCCCATGGACACGCTTGTCCTTATCTTCAATGCCATTTTCAATCATTTTTCTAAACAAAATCAAAAGAATTATATTTATATACCTATTTTATATACTTATTTTAATAATTATTAAGGGAATTTTTATTAAAAAACCACATTGTTTGTATAAAATTATTTATTAAATTAAAATAACTGTACAACGTTTCGACAGCTTATTCTGCAGTCGTTTTCAAGTACCGTACGCTTTTTCCGATTCAAGCGGACTGACTCATGATGGGACACGTCAGCTCTTATATAGGCAGTGATATTGGCGCCAATTTTTGGCCCAATTTTCTCCCGCCAATTTTTAATATCACCATGAAGTCAGCAGCCATTATTTTAAGTTGTTATTTTAACAGAAATAAAAATGAAGATAATAGATATTAATAATAATAAGCAGTATTTGTTAACTTTCAAATACTCTAAATCTACTCTCGTCTCCTAAAGTCATAGACCATGCCTCACACCTATATAATACAACCGGCAAAATAATTGTTTAATATATTTTAATTTTTATTCCCATTGATAATAGTTTTGATGCGATAAGCCCCTTTACTGTATGTTAACAGGCGTTTCCCGTTTGCAACCTTGATTTAAATTTTTCTCGAATGTTATTATGATTGCAGAACCTAAGCATTTAATTTTTTCTACATTTTCAAATCCTACGTTTTGTCTGCTAAGACTTTGTGTGTCAATACTATTCCTCTCTGCTACTAAATATTTTGTCTCAGCACTATTAATTTCAAACCCCACCTCTTTTCCAGCGTCTATTAATTTTTCTACCGCATCTTTAATTGAGTTTATTGAGTCTCCAATTATATTTAAATCTTCTAATATTTAAATTTTTTTACTTAATTGGATTTCGTTCGATATCTCCCCAACTTGACTAATCTAATGCTAAGTTAAGTAAAATTGGTGATAGAGCGTCTCCTTGTTTTAACCCATTACGAATTCAGAAAGTTTATGATAATTGATTCCTGTACCTTACTCTTCCTTTACTACTTTCAAGACAAATTTGAATTATAAATACTAATTTTTTCGGAATTTTCAAAAAATTACAATTTTTAAGAGTTTTCCTTAGATTGGTAATCCCCTTATATTTTCTAAGTATATGGTAATATTCGAAAGAATCTTATACGATGTCGTCAAAATAGAAATTCCCCTGTAGTTATTGCAGCCAATTCTATTTCCTTTTTTATTAAACACAACAACAAAATTTCGTTTATCGAAAATTTTTGAATATTATTTTAGAATAATGATAAAATCAGTTAAAAATATATAATGTGAAATAAAATTTCTTTGAAGTGAGATTTGTATAACTATATAAATAAAGTAACATTTAACGCCCAGATTGAATAGTAGAGGAAAAGTCGTACAGGCACAAATGGACATACAAGCGCAATCTATCGGAATCGATATGACTGATCAGTGGACTGGAGGGGATACAGCCAATCAGCAGAGCGAAGTACAAAAACATATTCTCGCTTGTCCAGCTGACGACATATTATAATTTTCTATCGAATATCTTATTCTACCTTGAATGTTTTCTCTTTCGTTACTGTCTGTCGAAATTAAATATATATATTGTGGTGATTTTACCTGCATTAAATACCGCCTCCCGTGTCAGATATTTACATGAAGACTGGAAAAAGACTTTATTGGAAATATCTGTATAGATGTATAACGTGCCGTTTTAGGTTATGGCTTTTAGGTTATGGCTTTTAGTTCCTAGCTAAAAACCTAGAAAATACACCTACTTACCTTCTGATTGAAGAAGATTGTGGAGAAGACAGCACTACTGTATCGTACCGCCATTTAATATTAATATCGTTTAACTATTAAGTGATTTCGTATTAGAGTATATAATAAAAACCAGTAGATCCCCCCGATGAGTTTCTATCCAGCAACCTAAGTTTAGGCTTAGGCGATTTATGTATCTTATATTGTACGAAAATATATATGTACCGTAATATAAAAGTTTTGTATATAATGTTTATATTAATAACTAAATAAAACTTAATTTTTTTATATAATTTCTTTCTTAAAAATAATATTTTTTTTGTATTGTACCGTGCGTACAATTTAAGGTCACATGAGTATAAACAATTATAAATAAGATTCTCGTAAAATTTTGAGGTTAATTTTAGAATTCAAAAAATAAATAAATATGTATTTTGAGTATTTTTAATTAATTTTATATATACTTATTGTTTAATATTAATAATAAAAAAATAATTTATTTAGGATCCTTTTGTTCAAATTAAACGAATAGGAAAGATTAATTGATATAAAATAATACACTTGGTTTTTTTTTAAAAAAAAAGAGAATTGAAATAACAATATGAGAATCAAAAAAAAAAAACATCTGTGATAAAAATTATTTTCTAGATATACAGATTTAATTTTTAATAAACTATTCTTTGAAAATGCCCAGTCAAATGATGTCCAAATGTCATACTAAAGAATATTAAGATAATCGTAAATGTATCAAAATATATCGCCATTGAGATATGTAAAAAATTTTCTTTGCAGAAATCTTTTTGTATTACTTAATATGATACAATTTTAAACGATTATTTCAAAATATTTGCAATTATTTCTCTTGATTTTATCAGAGATGGCGAAGCGAACCTATGGCACGTTTGAAAAATTTCATGACATGCATAAAGGCATATTTTTTTAATAATTATAACACTTTTTACAATAGAAATAAATTAAAAATGAATAAATCACATTAAAATTAAAATTTATGAAATTTGAAGTACTGAATATTTATTTCTCTATCTTAGTAGATTAAACCGGCAAATTATACATTATATTAAGCTGAAATATCGCTTGAATTCCCTCGCAGTATAAAAACATTCATGATAGATAGATTCAGTGTATACCGTTTGGACTTCTATTATGTCATTGCGTGTTGTTACCGTACAAATAGCATTGTTCAGGATCAGAGCTGTCCTAAGATTTTCGGCGCCCGTGGGCTTCTAAAATTTTGCGCCCCTTTTCATAAGAAATTTTCTAATAAATTCACATAAAATAAAGACACTCTTCAATAAAATTTGAAACAGTGTCATTTGTGTTGAAAATGTTATATGTCAACATTTTCAAACTGCACAAGGATTCTTATTAAAATTATTAATTAAACAAATTCTTATTAAAATTATTCAGTGCTTATACGGATATAATGAATAAGAAAAATAGATATGTGTATTTTGAATGTGCATGATTAAAATCTTTGAAGTGATGTCACTCCGGGTTGGAGGTTACTATAAAACTACTATTTAACAATAAGAAAAAATATATAAACCAATAATAAATGCCGCCCCCAGAAGGATTGCGCCCTAGGGCTATAGCCCAATTAGCCCTGTGGTTAGGGCGGCCCTGTTCAGGATTTAAAAATTTTTGCAAATCTTTACCCTTCATGACCTGGGGAACCCAAATATGACTTGTATTTTTCGTGTCCGTCATTTTATTTGTCTGTTTGTCTGGGAAATTATGAAGTTATAAACTCAAAATTTATTGGGGCGATGAAATACACCTATTAACAGAATATTCTTATATGCTCTTAGATGGTGTAAATAAATTTTATCAATATTTATTAAAAAAAAAAGAAAAATTAATTTTATAAAATTTATATCAAGCTTAACTTTACGCATAGGACGGTTGGAGAATAGAGCCAGAATCGCAATCTTTTTCTAGAATTTAACATATCATTATCAAAACAAGAAAGTGTAAGTGGTTCACGGTATCAAATAAAAATTTTCCTTTTTTGTCATTATCTACAACTAAAAACTACAAACTAAAATCAATTAAAGAATTTCCATACAATAAAAATAAAAAAAAATTTTTAGGAAAGATATATTTTTACCAAAAATAAATTCCAAATTTTTTAATAATCATTTTATTTTTTTGGAATAAAGTTTAATATTTAAAATTATAACACTTTTATACAGGATAGTTAGAAGTTATACAAAAATATTCGATTATATATTCAAGCTAAAAGGGGTACAGGTGGTAGAGAAAAAAATGACAATTTTATGGCACGTTAGTTACTTCAAAAAGATTTTTTATAATTTTGTGGCACGGACATTGAAAAAGGTTCGCCATCCGTGGTATATATAATTCATTTAAGTGTAAATACTTGTATCTAGGAAATATCTGAAATAGTTGAAATTCCATTTTTGAAAGATCGGATTTTGCAAATTTAAACACCCGTTGCCCTTTTATTTAACCGGCTGTAAATGTTACAAAAGTTATTTAGATAAATTGAATAAATTTCTCTTTCATTTCAATTGTGGCCAATTGAAAGTCAAACGTTGTAAACATTGAAAATTTATCTCTTTTAGTAGTCATTGACTGATTCTAATGGGTAAAAAAATCTCATAAATTCCTTCCACCCAACTAATTCAATTCTTTCATTAGTTAGTATATTATAATAATTTAACATGTGTTTATGTTTAAAATTTGAATATTCATAATCATTATTCATAGTCATTTGATTTTAACATGTTAAAATATTGTAAATGCCAATTATTAATAAAATGTTGAAGATATTTATGTAACTAATTCAATTAATTATTGATTACCAATTTGATTTGATATTTTTATACATTCATATAAGAGCGTGGAAAATATTTAGTGAATAAATAATCAATAAAAACCCCTATATAATTAATCTTAATCTAATCTTTCATTAAATATTGTAGAAATATGTACCATAACATTTCTTAAATTGAAGGTAACAAGATAACTGCTAGTGTAATTGCGGAAGTTTTATGTAAGAATTAATGTCTAATTTTGTAGATTTCTTGGCTATTAGGAAATCTTATTTCAGGCAAGTAAAGTTTAAAGTTTCGATGGATTGTGCGTAAGATATATTTGTCCTGAAATCTCAAACGTCAAAAGATCTGTATATTGGTATACTATGAAGATATTCAAAATGACACAACATGAATTTGGTCTAGTATAGAACTGCTTAACTATCCTCTTGAATCTGACATGAAGAAATGATGTTACTCGAGTCAGGCTGGAACTGAAGAAATTTTAAAAGCTAATAAGACAGCAGAAGAATATTACAGAACCTTTCTGTGGTGCATCTCTACAAATTAAGATTAGATACCGTCAGATATTTTGTCATAAGGGACCGGAATCAGTAGAACATATTAAATGCAAGTGCCCTAATCAAGCATCTAAAAGCTTACTAAAGGTCGACAATAAAGCTGTATACTCCCTAAAGCGATAGGATCATCTTAGTGAAATTCTATAACTAAATTAAACTGATGGAGCACTACTATCCTGCACAATAGATCTAAGAAGGCCGCGGTGCGTTTAATGGTAAAGGAAAGTAAAACTACTTAGTTTAGTTTTAGTGGGTAATATAATTCTGGATCCTAGTCCGTATGAGCTGGTCAGTGTCTTTTGAAGATTATGTCGTAGAAAAAAAAGAATGTGTTTTGCTAGAAGTCTACTATTAATTTAATTATTAAAGAAAAGTTGATGTGTAACTTGCAGATGGAATTCAGCAAAGGTAAGAAACTTTTACGATGGCCACTCTAATATTTTCGCAATCCACTTTACTGCTGCGATTCCCATGCTGAAAATACAACTGTAAAATCAGTCTATTTTGAAATATTCATTCTCCTATAAAAGAGTTGCTGAATATTATAAAACCGATTAAATTGAAAAAAAAACTCGATAAAAAATACATTTACCTATACATTTTTAATGTAACATAACTCAATTAAATTTAATACCAATACAAACAAATATAATATATTTCATTCAAATAAATTATTTTTTATTTTAATATAATATTAAATAATAAAGATTGATAAGTATTTAGTTAAAATTGAATATTTCACCTGTTCAATTTTATTTTTATTTTTTATATTTATTTTCGTTTTAAGTTGAATTCAATGTAATTCATGAATAATTGGTTATAAATTCAATTTAAGTATATATATATATATATATATATATAATAAAATATATATATTTATAGATTTTATCACAAATCAATATAGACATATTTATTATATTAAAATATCTTTTTCATTCTCTTTATCTATTATTTACTTAAATGTAAAATAAAATAGTGCAATAAATTAAAATTTATTTTTATGGATTCATAATAAAAAATTTCTATTATATATTTATTTTTAATTAAATAATCGTTATAATAATAATAATTATTAATATATGCATATAAGTGAATAATATATAGTATCTTATATTTCATATTATTTACAGTTGGCGGTATTAGAAATAGGTAATCGAAAAAGAGAGTAAAAAATACAAAAAAATAGCATTGTAGATTATTCATGAGGTTGAAGATGTATTCCATTCACTCCCACCGGAACTAATCCAATTCATGCCAGTACTATCTCCTCTCCCTCCCTTCGACTGTAAAGAAACGACTAAGTATCGCGACTCCCGAGGGATCCACGCTTTTCTTTTCACCTCCTTCTCTTCGTCACAGACACCTTCTTTTACTATTCTTGGCAATTCGAGGAAAATGTCTCCCGTTTACAATTTGAAATTATACGAATAAGAATGATCGCAATTCATGATAAAGACACGAATGAAAAGATTTTAGTAACAAAACAAAAAACAAATTCAACTTATTTTTAATTAATATGATTTTAAAAACATTTCTATTATTTTTTTAAGAAATAATATATTAATATACATTAAGTTCTCGAATTTGAGACGACCACAATAAAATCCGTAAAATCCATATCTTGCTATAAGCAATTTTGAATTTTGGTATTCTGATCATTTTTTCACTTTAAAAAGACATTTATTCAGAAGAAATTGGTACAATATATATTAACCAAAATATTTTCCATCATTTTCTACAATTTTACCCAGCTTTCTTGCAACATGGAGATATAGTGTCGAAATAACGGTGTTCGTTTAACAGTGATTCAATCATTAATCCATTTTCGCAATTCTTCAGATCTGCATCGATCGGAACAAGTGGTAAACAGAAGGCGCTATGTCTGGTGAGTACGCTGGGTGTGACAGAACTCTCAATTCGAGTTGTTACAGTGTATCCTTCACAACACTTCACTTCTTCAAAGTTTCATTAGGTTTTAGCAGCTCGACTAGCATGACGTTATGGCAATGAATATTCCGCTTCGGTGTCAATGTGGATGGCTTTCATGGACTAACCGATGACTTTTTGTGCTTGGGAATGTCATAGTAGATTCACTTTTTATTTCCAGTCACAATACGTCACAGAAAACTCTTCTTTTTTTGTCTGACAAACAATGAAACTACGATGTTGAAATAGAGTTGAGCAGATTTCTTCAAATCAAACAACAAAAGCAGTCAATGCCGAAAATGGAATTTTTCATGATTATCGTCTATATACATTGAATAACTCAATAATACTAATGGAAAACTGTTATTTTATGTAGAGAAATGCCATAACAATCAAATTTAATAGTCAGGTTAGTTTGTTTGCATTGATACTTCGCATATTAACCAATAGATTTCGCTAAGCAAATACAGTGGTACCTCGACATACGAGTGCCCCAACATACGAGTGTTTTGAGATACGAGCCGCCAACCGACCGATATTTTGCTTTGAGATACGAGCAAGATTTGAGATACGAGCACCCCGTGACGATGCACATGGCACCAATTTGCCCCCGCATTTCTAATTTTAAGAAGCTGTACACAAAGCACATGTTCCGCAAATGCTTTGAAGTGACGGATAGTACAAACCTGACCCTTCGAGAGTTTTGGAAAGACCATTTTAACATAGTGACATGTCTAAGAATTATTGATCAGGCCTGGCTGGGTGTCACAAAAAGAACATTAATTTCTGCATGGGAAAAGCTATGGCCTGACGCTGTAACTGAAAGGATCATTGCAGAATCTGAATCTCAAGTGTCAGAAATAGAAGAGATTGTTTCTTTGGGAAAATCTTTGGGTCTAGAAGTAGATGAAAATGATGTAAACGAACTCGTCGAGCAACATTTTGAGGAGCTTACAACTGAAGAGTTACAAAACCTACAAACACAGAATGATGTTGTGACCCAAGAAAACACAGTTTCTGAAGAGCCGCCAGAAACAGAAAATGTTATCTCTTCAAAAGAAATTAAAGAGATCCTAGGAATGTGGGAGAAAATTGTTGAATTTGTAGATAAAAACCACCCCGAAAAGGTTGCAACTGGTCGGGCTTCGGAATTATTTAACGAAACCTGTCTCAATCATTTTCGCAATACCCTGAAGGGGAGGAAAAAACAAACTTCCTTAGACAATTTTGTAAAACGCTTTGCAGAACAAGATGAGCAAGGGGAGGCGAAAAAAGCAAAGACAAGCGATGTGATATTTAAGTTTTTTTTTTAAATTCTTCTTATTTTTATTTATTTAAATGTTACCATTATTTTTGTTGTTTTTAAATAAATGTTCCTTCTCGTAAAGACATTTGTTTGATTCAAAATAGCATACAAAAAACAAAACTAAGGTGATTTTTGGGGACTGGAACGGATTAAAAGCTTTTCTATTAGTTTTAATGGCGCGAAGTGCTTTGAGATACGAACAATTTGAGATACGAGCAAGGTCTTGGAACGAATTAAGCTCGTATGTCGAGGTACCACTGTACATGCAATCACCTAATATATATATTTTTTATATTTGTGATTATATATTCACTCTAAAGAAGAGAATCTAGAATTTTAAATATTTAATTTACTTTTAAAGTACTATTGAAAATTAGTCTTGAATAATTAATCATCTTCTTCTATAACATTAAATTATTTAATTCCAAAATGAAAAGCAACGCTGATATAGGAAATAATTTGCTTCTTTATTTGCTAGAGCTTTTAATATCATAAACTATATCAACATTTATTTATCTCTTAATTATATATTAGCTTTCCATGTTTAATTTGTATTATTGTTTCTTCTTGTTTAAATTTCCAATAAAATTTAAACATTACATTATCTATTTAATAGAAACCAATATAGATAAATATCTATGGATAATTTGATTGTTACAAATGAGTCAGACCGTTATAAAACTGAAGAATATTGGATTAATTTTTTCCGAGGTTATTTTTTGTCATAATATGAAAAAATATAAATTTTAATAGTGCAAATAATAAGAATAGGGATGTCTGGCAAATTCATTTTTAAAAGTTATTAAAGAAAACTAATGGAAACAAATGATCCTTATTAAAATAATTTTACAAAGTTACTATTTTTAAGAATATATTTATTAATACTTTTCTGGTAGATTGTAAAACTTATTGTAACATTATACTTCTTATTTGTAAACACTTGCTTTAAGCCCAATTTACACTGGCTTAGTACTTGTCATTAGTTCAGAGGTGGGCAAATACTTTTAAGCGCCCGCCGGCCCGTTGAAAAAGTTGGGTCTTATTTTGATTTTTCGTTCAATATGTCTCTAAAAAAGATCTATTTTTTTTATTAGTGTTTTCGAAATATAGTCCTGCGGCTCGGAAGACATTTTGAAAATTTCATTGTGTCCCGCTCTTAAAAGTATTTGCCCACCCCTGAACTAATGACAAGTACTAAACCCGTGTAAATTGGGCTTTAATGATAGTAACTGACTTCATGATGAGAATTAAACAATTGGCGGTAAAAATTGACCTTGGTTTTGCTGAGTTATTGTATATAAAAGCCGGTAACGATAATTGCGAGTCAGTCATCTTGGGTCGGAGCAAGCGTACGGTACTTGATAACGGCTGCCGAATAAGCAGTTGAAACGATGTATATTTATTTTACTAAATAAATAGATTATACAAATATGAGGTGTATTAATAAAAATCCCTTTAATTACTATTTTTATCTCAAAAGATTTTTTTTTATTAAACTCCTTGAGAGTACAGCAATCTGCCCGGTTGAGCACTAAGCGTTTTTTATGGTTATTTCATTATTATACATTATTTACAATATACAATGACACTTTATTGGCACGTAGAGTATCCTTCCAGTGAGGGATCTCCCTTACAGTCTTTTTGTTCATTTTAATTATAAGTAGAGCTTTCATCTAGGTCCGGATGTTAGGTCAGATGGCTTCAGTCTACGCACCCCATCACCATGCATGTTCAGCCTGTTGGCCAGTTCATTGAGGTGCACAAGAATTCTGATGTTGTGTTTCTCACTAAACCGGTGTATGGCCTCCTTGATGGTAAATCTCAAAAGATGCAATATGGAAAAGTAAACACAAAGACTAATCACAACAAAACTGTGAGATCATATCAAAAATCAGTCTACCTAATCTTATTTTTATCTGGACATTCCTAAAGCTCTTCTAGTATCATAAAATGTATTTAATATTTAATTTCTAAGTTTCTAGAAAAATAAAATTCAATACATATATATATATATATATATATAATTAATACAAATATTTTCGAATGTTTTTTTATGTATAATTTGTTGTAATTTTGTTTTGTAAGCACAAGTAACCATTTGATTATTTAATCTGATTCTTACAAAATATATATTCTGATAAGATTAGCATATTCTAACTTATATTCCCCTTGGGAGTAATATATTGTAATCAAGTCCTTTATGCAAGTGAAGTGTGCGAAATTGTAAATTACAAAGCTGTTGCGGCCTTTGAGTCAAATATGAAGTCTTTCGAATATCCGGAAAATAATTCTAATTAAACTAATATATGCATTGAATAAAAAAATTTTAAACATCCGTTCAGATGTTTTAACTTATATATGATTTTTTTTATTATGCAAAATCCTCCCTGATGTTAGTATTTTATTTTTGAAATGAATGTTTTTAAAAGTTGAAAAATATAATAATAAGTTTTCAAGTACAACAAACGGAAGAGAATCTTGTTTAGATATTAACTTTTTTTTAAAATGAACTCATCTAAAAGTAAAATAAAAAAAAACGCAAAACAACAAATAATAAATTAAAGTAAAAAAGTAATACTTTGGATATGTACCAATTAAACCTTTCTTGATTATTTTTATTTAAACTAAAAGATTGCTCTTGGTTAGAAACTTAATGATAGAAATTTTCTTAAAATATTAATAGTTAGGATAAAATTAAGATTTAAAATAAGATTATTTATAAGTAAATAAGTAAAAAAATAAATAATAACTGGTAACGTCATCTTATTTAGTTTTTACTATCTCGCCAGAGATAGTATTGCGATCACGAAAATTTTCGATATCGAGATTTTGATGTTTGTATACATTTTGAAGGTCCGTGAGTCATTTTCATTAAGGTTGAGAAAATGTCTCTATGTGTGTGTATTTAGACAAGATTACGCAAAAACGGTTTTAACTAGAATCATGAAATTTGGTACACGGGCATTATTCAAAATTCGTAGTTTTCTATCAACTTTTAAAAAATGTAGCTCAACCGGAAGAGGGTCATTACCTAAAACGTTTTGATTTTTTACTATCTCGCCAGAGATAGTATTGCGATCATGAAAATTTTCGATGTTGAGATTTTGATGTTTTTATACGTTTTGAAGGTTCCTGAATCATTTTCACTAAGGTTGAGAAAAATGTCTGTGTGTGTGTATGTGTGTATGTGTGTATGTGTGTGTGTATGTATGTAGGCAAGATTACGCAAAAACGGTTTGAGCTAGAATGATGAAATTTGGTACATGGACATTATTCAAAATTCATAGTTTTCTATCAACTTTTGAGAAATGTAGCTCAACCGGAAGAGGGTCATTACCTACAACGTTTTGATTTTTTTTCCTCTAAAGTGACCGTAAAAATAAAGATATATGTTTGATAATTTTTCACATGATTAATAATTATATAAAACTGCTATATATAGAATTTCAGCTTGATTGATTCGCTGAAATTACCAGAATTAATTTTTTAACACTGAAAATCTCACGCGTCAACACGTGACGTGGTGCCATCAACAAAAAGCCAAACATGCGCTGGTTTAATATTTATTATTTATTATTTATAATTTATAATTAATTAAATTTAATTTAAATATAATATATTATGTTATTTAATCCAATTCAAATTGCGAGATAGTCGAGTGGAGACACTCCAGCTAATTTAACTCTAAAGTGACCGTAAAAATAAAGATATATGTTTGATAATTTTTTACATGATTAAAAATTGTATAAAACTGCTATATATAGAATTTCAGCTTGATTGAATCGATGAAAGTACTGGAATTAATTCTTTAAATTTTGACTTAAAAATGAAGGTAATGGTTTTAAATTTAAATTTAATATATGTTAATTAATCCAATTCAAATTTTCGAGATAGTCAAGTGGAGACTCTAAGATTTTTTTTCTTTTATAAATTTAATTTCTTCAAAGACTAAATAAAATAGAAGTTTATAAAATATAGTATATTATATAATTTTTTTTGTATTTATGTACTATTAAAATAATAAATATAAATTCTCAATAAAAATAAAAATTAAACTTAAAATGTTTTTTAATTATATTTAAATAGAAATAATTTGGAATATTTTCTGAAATATTTTTTTTCTTACTAATAACATCTGTGATCATATCTCTATTGTCATGATAGATTGGGAATTTTCCGTTTCAATTTCAACTCTCTTTTTTTCCTTTATCCATCTCTTCGATCCCTCTTCTATATATATATATATATATATATATATTTTCGATGATGATTTATTATTTTTTTTTATTTTTACTCTCATAAATATTTTTCCAGATCTAAAATAAAATAGAAACATTGAGTGAAGGTTCATTGACAATTGATACGTTCAAATTATTTTTTTTTTATTTATTTCACTTTCCAAAATAAAACAACAAGATGCACTTTATTAAATTTAAAAGTTAGAAAAATCTCAATAATTTTGTTTACTTTTCATACAGCCCTGAATATCTATGTACAATATATAAACTAGTTTGTTGTTTAGTAAAATTTAAGTTGATGAATGAATAAAGAGAATTGATTATATGTATAAATCTACATAGTAATTTGATTTATCATTCACTCTCATTTTTCCATGAATACAATTAATAAAAAAATATAAATAAAGTAATTGGAGAAGAATCAAATACAACATATTATCGATTAAAATGGCAATATTTTTTTCTCTATTATTTTTGCCAACGAATGTAAAGAAAAGAACAAAAATACTTGCCAAAAACTCTACAACCATTTTATTATCAGACAATATATCTTTACTTTTTTTTTTTGAAATAATGAGATAACTGAATTAAAATAAAAAAAAATATTGGATTTGGGGTTAGTTTCAAATAAGACATTATAAATGAGATAAAAAAAGAAATTAAGAATTAATTAATTAATAATATAATAATAATAATAATAATAATAATAAAATGCTCGGAATAATTTGTTTGATGAATTTATCTTTAATTCTCTTTTTGAAATTCGAGTCCTCATTTGTAATTGTAATGTTAATTATTAATGAAGCACAATTAATTTATACTGCAATTGATAATTAAGTCATTAAAATGAGAAAACATTTTATTATACATAGAAATCTTTGATTAATTACACATTACAAAGCGATAATTCAACAGATGACTCCCAAAGGAGTTGTTTCCAACGTTAACTTACGGTGAGAAAGAGAGTTCTTTAGAGAGACAGGAATTGAAAGTAGGGAGGAAAAAAAAAGGAAAGAAACGACATGATGGGAAAGGAAGAGAGCGAAAAGGAAGGGAGAAGATCTGTCTCTTTGAGTTGGCGCAATTATTTCGATCGTGGGCAAATGTCCAATGAAGACCAAGGGACAAGTTTTCCACTTGTATTGTAGGATGTAACTGCCATTAGAGTAAGTCTCGTGAAATTGTTCCCTACAAGTGGAAAACAGAAGATGCAACGACGGAAAACATACAAATCTACTTAAATTGACATCTTTATTCGAAAAAGCTAGCTAGGCTGACGGCAGAAAAAAAACCCAATAATTAAAAGCAAATTCAAATGGCAGGAAATTCATTTAAGTTAACTTATATAATATACATTTTAATAAATGTTTTCTTCGTTTAGGCAACCAATTTGAAAATTAATTTTTTACAATATATATCAATATTATAAATAGACAAATTTATAGAATTAGATTTAACCAAATAGGTGATATTATTAATATAATTAATATATAAGAAATTAATTGCTTTCTTTAAATTTCATTAATTTATTAGATTTTCAGATCCTAAAACTTTAAATAAAATTATTTTTAAAGTGTTTTTACAATTTTTTATTTTTTTAATAAAAATAAAAGGAAAATTAACATTTGATTAATCAATGTGTAAAAATGAATTGAATGAATGAAATGAGAATGAATTGAAATATTGATTCATGAAACAAACCATTCAGACAATTTTTTTATTTTAATTTTTATTTAAGTAATCTATTTTTTTTATAAATATATTTCGATTAAATATATAAATATAATTAAATCTCAAACTTAATATTTTTATTAATTTAAAAGATTTATTTTTATTATCTATAAAATTGGAAAGCTACATTTAATAAAGGCTTATCACACTTATAAAATAGATATATTATATTCATTGATAATGTGAATTTTTTTTTTAGTATTAAAAAATTATTATTCTTTGATATTAAGTAATTAATTATTAATTTATAAGAAAGAAATAAACTACTTTAATTTAAAATATTTTCAATTCCACTATAATATGTAATAATTTATAAATAGACATGCAATTTGTCAAATATTTTTTAATCATTTAGAATAGCAGACTTAAGAAATTGATAAAATGTTTTTTTACAACTATAAATAAATATATAAAAGTCCTGCCAAATAATATGGGTCATCCCGTAAGATGCAAATGCTCCGCCCACCTCCCCCCTCCCCCATAGGTATGCCAATGTAACATTTACATTATTCTGTATGCTAAAATGTAATCAATATCTACGTATTTGCGTAAATACATAAAACACAAAACTGAAATTCGAGAATAAAATACACTGCATGCTACATAAAAACAAAAGAAAATTTTGCTCATTTGAAATCAGTACATTCTCTCTCTCTCTCTCTCAATTCTGGTTTTTATTATTCATTGTGAGAGAGAGAGTTTAACAAATATCCAACCAATTAACATAAAAAAATAATTTATCAATCAATTTATTATTTACATGAATCTTTTTCGTTTCTAGACTTTAAAAAAGATCAACATTAAGCCTGTAACTGTCTACTTTAAAGGTAGAAAACAGTAATACGTTTTGTTTATTATTATTTGTAATAATATTAGCTATTTTTTATACTTGTTTGTTTTTGTTCTCTCTCAATGGATTACAGATTATTTTTTACTTTTCAAAGAAACGTCGATAATAAATAGAAAAGAATAAATTATAAATCAAATAAATTTTAAAAAATAGTGAATATAAAAAAGAACATACCCACAAACACACACACACACAATGATCATTTTTTTATATGTATATGAATAGAATTTAAATAGTTATTTGTTTTTGTTATCTATAAAAAATAGTAGTACAATTTAATAAATAAATAATTAATCTTAAATAAAGTAGAATGATTTGTTTATTTTATTATATTAATTTGATAAACATATTTGCATCATTTTATATAAAATTTTAAAAATGTATTTATATAGTTAATTTATTTATTCTTATACATTTTTTTATTTTGTAATAGTAAGTAAAATAGTTAACATTCTTAGTTCTATAGTAATATTTTCAAATATTAACTTTCTAATTTACGATGAAAAAAATATTTGAAAATATTTTGTTAATAGAAATGTTAGGAGTTTTAACATAAAAGTGTCTTTATCGTGCCAGTAAGGTGAAAATAAAAATAAGTAGAAAGTAATGGTGTCAGGAAACGAGGGTAAGTGAAAAAGAAAATGTGGGCAAGAGATAAAGAGAAAGGTAGAAAGTTAACAGGTAGGATTTAGATAAAATTATTATCTCTTCTTTATTACATATGATTTTTCTTACAGAGTTTTAATATAAACCAGGGCTTCGAACCGGAACTAAACCGAAAACCGAAAACCGAAAAAAACCGGTATTTTTGTCGGAACGAAAACCGGAGCTGAACCGAAAAAAATAATATCGGTTTATTTCAGTTCAGTACGTGTTCAATCCAGAGTTGCCACAAGAGGTGTTTTGGCAACACCCAAGCCCGAATTTTTTTCAATTAGTTATGCCTCGCACTGCATGGTGTCGCTAAAAACTTTGTTTCAAAAATTAGTGTCCTAGTCATACTCTCCCTTCGGTTGTGTTGGCAGCGTCTCGTAGTCGCAATACAGAATTTAATGTTTTCATCGTTTGTTTAATACTGATATTTTGATTTAATGATAGTATTAATTTTTTAAATTATTTATTCCATTTGTTACAGGGTTATGTATTGATATAAAGAAAATGATTCATAAATATAAATAAAATTATTAAATAAATTTAAACAAATATTGAATACCTTTGACCAAGTACGAAGATTAGACAGTAAAAAACTTATTTTAGAATTTTGGGAGGAAAATAAAAATACATATCCTCATTTTAACAAAATTGCAATGGTGGTTTTAGGAGATACTGCAACACAAGTTAGTGTTGAAAGAGCTTTCTCTGGTTTAAAGTTTATTTTACGAGACAGAAATAGTTTAAATGAAAATACATTAGAAGATATTTTAATAATTAGAGGTATAATTTTCATCTTTTATAATTCTAGTTATAATTATAAGTAAATATATCCAAGAATCCTGTATACTTTAACATTAAATATACGAATTTGTTTCGTTTGTTGAGTGTTTGAAAGTAGAAGGATGTAAAAAAATATTCATACTTACAGTGGCGCAACCAGGATTTGATCCTGGGGGGGGTTTTGACTAGCCGCTCCACCTTCCTATGGCGCCCCCCCGGGCTCTCTCAAAGACAAATTTTTCAATAAGATTTTTTTTTATATTAAATATTTAAAAAAGTTTTGTAAATGAAACACTGATTTTACAAAATCTGGCAAAAAAATTTAATTTTGTATTTTATTTACTCGTATTCACAGTTTTAGAAAGAAAATATTTTTTTCCAGCTATAAGTAAATTATTTTAGCTTTCCTCATGAAATAAGGATAGCTTATACGATGATCGGAAAATTTTGAAAATTTTTGCTCCGAGATTCTTTGAGATTTTCACTTTTCAGACGGTTCTGAATCCAAAACTGCAAAAAAAATTTTTTGAACAGGCTCGTTACCGAGATTACGTCTAAACAAAATGAGATATTGTATTGAAATTTGATATTTAGATGTTTTTTTTTTTTGGGAATGATGGGCGGGGATTGGATTGTTGTTGGACAAGATCGGACCATAAGTAAGGGTAGTTTAAAGATCTGTCAAAGCATATTTTATTGATTTTCTCAATAAATACCGATTTTTATGAGAAATATCATACTATCGTATTAAATTTATAGGGAATCGAATTTACTAAAAGTTTCATTATATTCATTTTTACCTAATCTTAATAATAAAAGAGTTATTTATAAAAAACTATTAGGTTGGCCCATAAGTTTTTTCCGCGTCACGCTATGAATGAATCTAACTGCCTATGTTTATATATATAAACATGCAGGCTTATCTCTTAGCCGTTTATGGCATCTTATTTAATCATCCCAGAGCTTTTTCAGAATTCGTTTCGTTGGTGACAAAGTCTCTTTACAATTTTTCTACTATGGAGAGCCAAAAGATCATTTGCGGCGGAAGAGATTTGCACCGTTTACGGGATTGGTGCTTCGACTATTAGGACCGTCCGCAATTGGTTTAAGAAATTTAGAGCTGGCCACCCAGCAACGACGGATATTATCAAGACTGTGCATGCTGAAAATCCACGATACAGTGTGCGCGAGATAGCGGGTGAAACTAACATTCCCAAAACAACGGCACATAAGCATTTAATCAAAATGGGATATGCGAATCGATATGAAGCTTGGGTTGGTTCCACACCAATTGACGGAGACCGGCCTTATAAAGCGCGTCCCTACGTGCGATTTGCTTCTACAGCGACACAAAAGAAATCATTTCTTAAAGAGTCTTGTCACTGGAGACGAGACTTGGATTTTGTATCAAAATGTGGATCGAAAACGGATTTGGTCTAAAGAAAATAGACCTTCAACTGTTGCAAAGTCTGGGCTTCATCCGAAGAAGGTTCTTTTGTGCATTTGATGGGACTGGAAGGGTGTACTGTACTACGAGCTCCTTCCTGAAGGTGATATGATCAATGCTGACAAATATTGCAATCAACTGAATTAACTAAAAACCGCCATAGCAGAAAAACGGCAAGAATTGGCGAACCGACGAGGTGTAGTATTCCATCACGGCAACGCAAGGCCGCTTATTGCGTTGATCGTAAGGCAAATATTATTACAGTTTGATTGGGACGTTCTACCTCATCCTCCATACTCCCCATACCTTCCTCCATCCGATTATTACTTGTTTCTCTCCTTAAAAATCTCTCTCCGTGGTAAATCTTTCAAATCCATAATCGAAATAAAAACGCACCTAAATGAATATTTTGAAAGTAAGCCTCAACTATTTTGGAAAGAGGGCATAATCAGGCTTCCTGGGAGATGGAAGAAGGTTATAGAACAGAATGGTTCATACATAACATAATAAATCAACCTTAACCAACAAATATCGTGTATTCATTTCGCATCAAAAAAAGCGAAGAAACTTATGGGACACCCCAAGTACTTTAAGATTTCGAAAGCTTTTCGTCCGCCCGTAGTGGCAGGATATTTTGAAAGAAATCATGTAAAAATCCCTTAGAAAAAATCCCTAAATAAAAAATTTCCCTAATTTTTTTGTACTTATTTAATAATGAAAAGCCGAAGAGACTTGAATGAGGTAGTTATGCTTGGTGTCATCACATCTGTTCCATCTGGTTTTTTAGTGTCCCATTTTTCATGGTTTGCCTTCATTATGGTCAGAAGCTCATCATGCGAGTCGCTGAATCGTTTCCTTGGTGGATCAGGCTTCTTACCAAGAACATTACGACAGATTTCCAAAGAGATAAGGTTATGCTCAATATAGATTTGCTTAATCAGGTGACCCATACTGATGTCTTATAACCTTCCAATGCATTGTTTGTTCGAGGCAAACCCATCAAAGTGGCTTCGTAGATGTTCCAATGTTCCAATGTCGAATTCGGGGTCATAAAAGCCAACCAAAAGTTGTTCACCTAGCCAAGTAAGAAAAAAGATCACGAAGTTTTGCCCTGTTGGTCGTCCAGCAAATGCTTGGTAGGCTACAATGACTTTTGATGGCGGTACCAAAACCAAAGCTGCAAGAGTTCGTAAATGAGTGGAGTTGTCAGGATTATCTATATCATTATAGAGCTTCAAAACTTCTGGCATTGATTTGATGTTTCTATAAATGCATTGAGCAAAATGAAAAAGACAACCTCTGATGATAGTAAATTTCACAAATTGCGTTATATATTCCCTTGTGAAATATACGGTGCAAATGGTGTATTTTGTATTTGGAATCATTAAGCTATTAAAACGTATGCTAATAAACGAAATTTGAGTAAATTCCCTTTATTTTACATACGAATTTGACACCCCTATTTTTTTGGAAAAATCACGTGTCTGGGCCATATGTATGTATTTTTTTACCTATTTTTCCCTACTTTCGGTCCAGGCTCGATTACCTCCTTGGGAGCTCGTGTCTCAGGCAACTGGGTGTCATGCTCACCTTGTAATTAAATTTTCTTAATCACAATTAAAATTAATACAAAAATGAAAAATTTTGTTTTTAGTGATTTTTTCTTTTAGGGATTTTTTAAGTCATGGATATTTTTATTTAGGGAATTTCGGTTTTAAGAATTTTTCTTTTTAGGGATATTTGGTTTTAGGGAAAGAGATTTTTGACTTTTATGGATTTTTTCCTTTAGGGATTTTTACCCGTTTCCATTTTGAAAAAATTAGTCTTCGCTTCATAATTTTTATGAAATATTTAGAATTTGAGTAATATTTGTATTTATTTTATATTTAAATAATAGTCAAATTGGAAAATTTCACAGTCATCTAGTAATCTTATATTAAGTCTTTTGTTTTTTATGTGATTTAGGAGAAATAATAAATAATTTTTTATTTCTTATATTTAATTCTGTACGAAAAAATAAGCAATTTTTATTTTTGTTAAAATTATTTTAAAATAAAATAAACTTACTTATTATACACTAAATTATACTTTATGAATTATTTTTTTTGCAAATAAAAAGAAGGATTATATTTTTTCTTTTCTATTTGTAATATAGTACATGATATACAGCAATGTATATTTTTTTCTCTCCTGGGGGGGGTTTTGACCCCCAAAACCCCCCCCTGGTTGCGCCACTGATACTTATTTGTTTCGTTTAATAAATTATATTAACATCTTATATTATATACTTCTAATTATTATACCTTTAATTAATTATTATTATTTATATTATATTGTATCAATTCATGTAGTATGATTTAGGGTGGTAGCAAGAAATATTTTTATATATTTATGGCAGACTCGGCATACCCCGACCTAAATTTCTAATACAAATAAAAGGTCTTTAAAATTAATTAATCGGAGCTGAACCGAAAACCGAAAACCGAAAAAAAACCGTTATTTTTGCCGGAACGAAAACCGGAACCGAACTGATATTTTTTTTTTTTATTGAACCGGAACGAAAACCGAAACGAAAAAAATAACGGTTCGAAGCCCTGATATAAACGCAATGCGTCCAAAATAGGAGTTCATTATTTTTAATTTAAAGTCAATTTATATTTACTAATTACGAGAATAATAAATACAAAGAAATACTATTAAAACAAATGGAAATTTTGCTAACCATCACCAATAAATGAATAGAAAAAAAAAATGTTTTCTAAATATTTCTCAACGATATTGTTACATATTGTAGCGGCAAGTAAAATTCTTATTTATTTAATAAGAATTCTATAAAAAAATCTGATGATTATTTAATCATATTTTATTTATTAATTATTAATTAGCATTTGTGTTTTATAAACAGAGATTTTAGATGCATTATAAAAAAATAAAAAACAAAACAATGAAATTGTTCTATAAAGCTGGGAAAAGTTTCCCCTGTCAAAAGTTTTTTCTAAAGTTGTTAACCAAGATTATCTTCTAACAACTCATCGTTAAGTATGTCATTATTTAAGATTATAATTAACCGTTGAATCGCTGAAATGTAAATATCAACAGAAATATACAATTTTTATAATAAATTCAATAATTTAATAATTCTAGTCTTAATATTCAAAATAATAGTAGAATATGTATATGTATTGATAAGATCAGGATATACGATTAAATTTTAGTCTTTTTGTCTTGATCATTAACATTTTAAAAAATGGTAAGAGCTGATTGATTTTTCCTCAAACAACAATCAAAAAAAAGAACTGGTCTAATTATTATTTTCTTGCTGTACCTTCATTTTCCAATTAAATTTATAATCTAAAATAATATTTCAATATTAATCTACTTGCATAAATTCTAAAAACTTTAATTAGAGATTTAGACTGGATCAATCATTATTTAAAAATTTATCTTTTTAGTTGTAACAGTCATTCCCTATCATTTAATTTGTTTTACTTTGGGTATAAAGATATCATATTTCTTATTACCTCTTTCACAAACTTTTATTATAACTTCTTGTTAATTCATAAGCTGGATAAATGTATATAAAACCCTAATTATATAAATACAGAATAGGTCACTGGTATAGAGCCAAAAACAGAAAACAATAACTCAAGATATTTTAAACATACAAAAACTTTATTTACATTTTTTTGATAGGGAATAAGTGTGGTTTTAAGTTTTGAAAATTGGCTGGTATCTGGATACCAGAGAAAATGGTTTCTAAGTAACACGAAGCAAGTCGCTCAAGTAGGATTGTGTCAACGCGTGGAAGAAGGGATTTTTCAATAGAAAACAATTTCTATTGTTATTGCTTCCTTCTGTTAATCTAAAGTGTCGTATCAAGTATATTTTATATTGACGTAAAAACTAAAACACCGTTTGAGAAAGACCATTGCCATTGCCCGACAACAGCGCCCCGGTGGTATTTAGATTTTGTCGTCACTGTACATCAGTGATTTTCAACCTTTTTTTTTACCGGCACACTTTTAAAAGTTTAAAAATTAAAAACACAAAGAAAAAGATAAGTGTAAAAGTTTATCATATTGAAAAAAAGTTTGTTCCAAAAACGGTTTTTAGAACCAAATTGAAAAAATTTAGAAAAAAAGTCGGTAAATGTTAAAGAGCCTCTTTACATTTGTAAAAATTTAGCTGCACATTTTGATAATCTCGCGGCACACAATAGTACCGCGGCACATAGGTTGAGAATCACTGTTGTACATTAATAATTTACTAATCAACAAACAAAAGTAACATATTTTGAGAGCGCCTAAGAAGTAGGCAACAGGTCACAAACATTTGAAAAAAGAATCCTGACTGGAAGCCTAAATTGTTTTTTCTCGGTTTTACTATCTCGTCAGAGATAGTATTGCGATCACGAAAATTTTCGATGTTGAGATTTTGATGTTTTGAAGGTTCCTGAATCATTTTCACTAAGGTTGAGAAAAATGTCTATGTGTGTGTGTGTGTGTGTGTGTGTGTGTGTGTGTGTAGACAAGATTAAGGAAAAACGGTTTGACCTAGAATCATAAAATTTGGTAAACGGGCATTATTCAAAATTTGTAGTTTTCTTTCAACTTTTGAGAAATGTAGCTCAACCGGAAGTGGGTCAATACCTACAACGTTTTGATTTTTTCCTCTAAAGTGACCGTAAATATATGTTTGATAGTTTTTCACATGATTAAAAATTGTATAAAACTGTTATATATAAAATTTCAGCTTGATTGAATCGCTGAAAGTACCAGAATTAATTTTTTAACATTGCAAACACGTGACGAGGTGCCATCAACAAAGAGCCAAACATGCGCTGGTTTAATAAATATTATTTATTAATTTTAATTTATAATTAATTAAATTAAATATATTATGTTATTAATCCAATTCAAATTGCGAGATAGTCGAGTGGAGACACTATTTCTAACAAGAATTAATTATTTGAAATTAGAGAAAGATCTTTTGAATGATTAATCCTTGGGTAGTGAGGGGATATCATTTTAAATAATATAAATACTTATGAACTAAAAGCGATATAATAATTGTTAATATGTACATTATTAATTTTATCACTTTACTTTAAATGTCTGTTTTTGTTTTTCAAGAAACTTTTTTTATTTTCTCTGTCTCTCTTTGGTGTGAAATCAGCGTATGCTTCACTTGAATCGAACAAAAACTAACTAAATAAATTCATCCTTAATCTATATTCACTAAAGAGCGTTATTTTTCTTTCATTTAGAAAAGCTCCAAAAAACCTTTTTTTATTTTTAAATGTAAAATAAGAGAAAAAAAACATATAAATATAAATTGATATAAGCATTTGAATTGAAAGCAATTGTAAGAAAATAAATTTCTTTTTACTATCTAGAAACGAATAAAATAATTAATTAATTAATTAAATAATATGAAAATGTTAACTAAAATATAATAAAAATTATGAATATAATAATTGAAATTATGAAAGTTCCTTGTTTATTTGTTTAATTAAATTGAAGTTGGTAATATAAATGAACTGGTTTGTTTGAATTGAACTGGTTTGGAGTATGAATGTCATAGTGATGAAAATAACCCCACTCTGGATACAAATGATAATCTTTCTTTGGTGAGACCAGGAGCTCTGTGTTGTTCGTCCACTCCTATCATAATTGTAAATAGTGGAACGTTGTAAAACAAGAGATAAAGTTAAGCGACGGGATCTCTATTTTCTCGTCGAGTGACTCTGACTGGCTGTTGTTCTGCGTCCCGTTGACCCTCTGCTCGGATATAGAAAGGATAGAATACACGATGTGTCCCTGGCGCTTGGAGGATGATTTATCCCAATCCTCTTCCCATGTCCAAGCTGTCTAAGATGGCTGTGGACTTTGGATTTACCACTAAAACTACCCCTGACAGCACTCGGCTATCAATTATACGACTCCTATCCCCATACGTTGTCGTCTTTTTTTTCTCGTTTTAACGTTACTCGAATACAGAAAATAGATTTGATAATAAATATAAACCACACTCTCCCTTTTTTTACTCATCATTTTTTTTTGTGCAATTAATTATATAAAATTTAATTAAGTTATAAAAAAAACTTAATTTAAAGATTATAAAATAAAATAAATTTGAATATATAAATATAACTATTTTATTTCCAATCTATGCTATATAAAATAAGAAAATTAAATAAATTAAAATTGAAGAATTTTTAACAAATAAAATATTTATTGAAAATATATTGTATTATTTTTTAAATTAAAGTTTAAATCTTAAATCTAATTTTCTTCGAAGATCTGTTGTACTGATCATAGAACACCTTCACCAAGCTTAGAAAAATCAAGTTTTTTTTGAAAATATAGGAAAAAAAATATTATCTTAATATATCTTAATATAATATTTATCAATTAAATAAACATTTTATTGAACGTATATAATACATTAACATCCTCTATGTGTCAAGGTATAATTAATGAAATTATAAGTTGGTATATATTTAATTATTTTATAAACATTAAAAAATATATAATATTTTTACTAATTTTTGAAGATAAGAATTTTTAATTTAATATATATATATATATATATATATATATGATTTATTTTATTGACTGTTTTACATAAATTAAGTACTAAAATAAATTTAAAAAAATTTTTGAAAGTACAATAATATTAAGATAAAATATATATTTCCTGGTCAAAAGGATTTAATTTTTATTTAAAACCTCTTTCCTTTAAGAGGATGAAGCTGGGTGGATTAGGAAAATTAATTTAAAATAAGATTAATATCAGGAAGTGGATATCAAAACTAGTACAAGATTATAAATAAAATAAATGGAATAAAGATAATTATTTATTGATCTTTTATACTCCTAATTAATATTATATTAAATTATATGTTTGATATCAACTTAATTTTCGCTCTTCCTCTCTATACTCAGGATGTCTATACTAATAATGATAATATTTATTAAGATTAAAGTTAGACTAAAAATTATAATATAAGTACTATTTAGATAAGAATTTATTTACAAAAATATAATACAAAAATATTATTTATAAAAGGTATTTTCATAAAAAAAAAAATCAATTCAAATGAAATAATTATTTTTTATTATTTTACACAAATGAAACACCATCATTTATTTTGCACCTTCACAATGTAAATTTAAAATTAATGTAAAAATAATAAAATATTTGTGGTATTGACAAAAAATGTAAACAGAAAGAGAGGGGAGAGAGAGAGAGAGAAGATGTTCATATTCAAATGCAAATGTATTAAATAATTTTTTTCTATTATAAGTATTAAATATTAAAGAAATTGTCAAACCCATCTCCAAATAAATAATAAATTATTATTTTAAACTTTTTAAAATATTTATTACCTCTTCTCACACATCACCGTTAATATATATTTATTTTTAACTTTTTAAAAAGTTTATTATCAAATAAATAATTTAATTTAATATCAACTCCAAAATAGATATATTATTCTATTTTCATTTGTTAAGAGACTGAATTTCATTATTTGTTTCGAATTCCACACAATGACTGATTGATTGACTGACTCACTCTTAGCTTTACACCACAAACAAGATCAAAACGATGTCAAAGTTTAAATGTACCCCCGGGCGTTAATTCGAAATCCTGATTGTTTATTTTTGCAAAGTGAAGGACACAATCGTTTAAGGCTGATTGAAAAGAGCTATTGACAAGAAGCAAACATATTAGTCGTACGTATGCCCTATCGTTCGTTACTCATTCATTTGCCCAGTGAATGTGTATCTAATGCTATGCCTCAAGAGACCTTTTCTAATGAGCAATGTGGAAAAGCCAGTTAGATTTTGACCTCCATTAAAAGCCTATCTATTCCTATTCACTTAATTGGTCGTCAATCAATGATTAAACAAAATGATGTCTGAAGAGATTATATATTTAGAGAGTTTTGTGAATGATTTGTCCGTGTTTCATACTAAAAGGCGAATAACATATTGATCCGTCTCCGTCTCCTCCTCATAGGATCTACCCCTTTACAGTGGGTAATCTCCTTTAGAGATCAGTACTAAATTGGCCTGAGGGAGGGGGTGCATTGGAGATGGTTCCATCTACCACTAAAGACACCGTTGCTCAATGGGGAATAGCCACTAAGTCGATTAGCTCAAATCTTTCATTTTAATTAATAAGCAATGATATATTTGTACGTATATGTGAATAGGTATGTATAAGTATTGGGGTATTTGTTTTTTAAATTATTATTATTATTTATATTATTTAAAAATAACAAATTAATGCTCTTTAATAATAATAATAATTATTATTATTATTCTTTTTATATAAATATGATTATTATTTCTTATTCGTATAATGTTATACTTTTTTTTAGAGAATTCATGATATACGATGACAGGAGACTTTTTGAATTTCTCGTCTGTTAAATGATATCGCAACACTGCTCTTGTCAGCAGGCAACTATCAGCTGACTCCTGTCTAAAATTTGAACCAGCTGCGTCTTTTAGTTTTTGTTTGACAATCATTAATAGCAGACTATCTCGTGATTTGGGAAGAAAATAGTTAAAGTGAATTTCGTGTGCTCATTAAGCAGTATTTTTTTAAGAAAAAAAAACACTACTGAAACCAAATATAGCAATCAAAACAGTGGGTTACTCGGGATGAATCGCCACCAAAAATGACAAAACCTCGCCAAATCTTATTTCCTGGTAGGTATAAATAAATTGGAAAATCGTTGAACAAAGTGTATATAGGAGTAGTAGTTACGTAAGTTCAAAGGAGACTACTTTGAAAATAAATAGAATAATGTAAATTATATAATAAAATGCATTAAAAATCTCTCTGATTACTGCATCTGAGTAAAAATTTCAATGTAGATAAAGGTAGCTGGAAATTAATTTATTTCAGGTCGGTTCTGTGTCTGGCCACAGCTCATCTTATTATTTTTATTTTTAGTTTATTATTTTTTTATTTTTTTTATTTTTTTATTTTTTTATTTTTAATTTATTTTTATTTTTAATTTATTATTTTTTTTTATTTTTAATTTATTTTATTTTTTTAATTTATTATTTTTTTATTTTTAATTTATTATTTTTTGTTTAATTATTCAAATATTAATTACTACTAATTTAAATGTATCTATTAATGCAATAAAAAACAGATATGGATATAATATAAAAATTTTTAATTTTATTTTATTTATAATATTTAAGAGCTGGCTGTGACGTGAAGTGCTGGATGACGTCATATAATTTTAAATTAAGAAAAAAATAAATAAGATGATTTTTCTCGATGTTAAAACCAATACAAAGTGCATGATTCGTGGTGATATGTAAAAAATCTCAACATGTGAAATTTGGTGTGAAAATAACCCTTCTCTTCCTATCGTCGATCGCTAATACTACCACTTCCGGTTTCCGGATTTGCACCAAAAGTTGATCAATTCATCCTACTGATGTATTAAGTAAATATACCAAATTTCATCAAAATCCGTTGAGCCGTTCAGGCTGTACACATCTATACGGACGGACGGACAGACGGACGGACGGACGGACAGACATCATGCTAAAAATACTTTTTTCTGTTAAGAAAATGCATGAATCGTGGAGATTTGTACCTAAAAATATCCATAGGTGAAATTTGGTGTGAAAACAATACCTCCCTTACTATCGTCGGTCGGTAAAAAAGAAAAGCTACTTGTATAGGTAAAATGTCACTTCCGGTAGTCAGATCATGATAAAATTTGGTATCTCAATTTTTTTCATATTTTTAAATCTATATACAAAATATGAAGCAAATATCTCGAAGCAAACTGGTACTTTACTTGAAAGGTAAACGCAACCAGTGTAGGTAAAGTACCACTTCCGGTTAACCGATTTTGACCAAATTTTGATAGAAATCTACAAACTGTGAATAATATCGGTGTACCAAATTTCGAAGTCGTAGCTTGATTAGTTTTTGAGTAAATTTGCTCACAGACATTACATACATACATACATACATACATACACACACACAGACATAATTCCAAAAATGGTATTTTCCGACTCAGGGAGGTCTAAAACGTCAAGATCTATCGAAATCTCGAAGTCGAAATTTTTGACGATTCCAATACTTCTCTTATACGAAGTATGCGGGAAAGTAAAGAGAATAATTTTTTATCCAAAAAACCTGTTTCATACCAAAAGTGACGGACTTATTGACCTGCACTCATATCTTTTTTCTATGAAATAAATATAAAAACTTTTAATTAACTATGTTAGAGATTCTTCCTTATCAAATGTTTACTCGACAGTAATGAAATTTAAGAATTATTTTATATATTGTCCATGCATATTTTTCCACTTTAACTATGTTAAAAGTTTGTAGTTACATAAGTGATAATATTTAAATATGTATACAAACTTGATAATTTTATGATAAAATAACATTGGATTAGTGGATGATTGAAGAAATTGATTTAAGTCTACCCATCTTGATGATAACCTAACATTAAAGTTAATAGTTTCGATGACTGGATTAAATGAGTATTCGATCAATTAATTAAAATAAATTTTATTTTTATGTTTTTATAACATTATACATCTTGGTTTATTGTTGTTTATTATAGTCAAATATGTAAAAAAAAAACTATTTAAATATTTTTTTGCATTTTATCTTACTTTATTTATTTTAAAAAAATGCTAAAATATTATTCCCTTTAAATATAATAATTGAAAATGATTGAAACAAATAAAATTAAATAAAATAAAAAATGTTATTTCATTTTTTTTTATTTTTTGTTCAATTCAATTTCATAAAAATGATTGATATACATTCATATAAAGAGCAATTTCAATGATTATCCTCATTTAAAATGATTTTTTTTTCTCTTGTTGAATTAAATTCTCTCTTGCACCAGATACACCCCTCTTTTTTCTGTTCCCCTTTGACTTATCTAAAAACTTAAAGAAAAAGTGATGCAATTTGATTAAATCTTCAAACAAAGTCTTTCGCAAGATTCTGTCATCATTTATAAAAAATTGTCTCAAATTTCTTGGCAATTTTTTCTGTATATATATATATTTCTCTCTTAAAATAATTCATGGATTTTTCTTCAAGTTCCAATTGGAAATTTTTTAATTTAGCAAGAGGTGACGGGCCGGGAAATAAAATGAAAAAGTGAAAGAAAATGAAGCAGGAAGGAATGAAGTTGAAAGTCATTTATATCCACCGGATAAAGAAAAAAAAATGAATTTTTCTTAATTTTTAGACAATTCGCAAATTTCTTTTGAAGACAAATGGCATGAGTAAGTTGTCTCATTTTAGTAATGGTCCATGCGCCTTTTAGCATATTCAATGAGAGTAAAAAAAAGCTTGTTTAAAGCTTAAATAATACTCACTTTCAACATCATTTTTTGTTTACCTTGGGGAATATGAAAATTTGAATTGTACTTACTTCTGTTTCTAATTTCATGAACACTAATAAATTTATATGAAATTAAATTTACCTTTTTGTTAAACATTTCATATAAAAATATATAAAACATTTCAATTTCAACTTGAACATACACAATTTTTTTTTTAATCTATAACTACTACTACAAATGGAATCTTCATAAATGTTCTATCTTAGAATATGATAAATACATACAACTTGATGTGAAAAGACTGAAAGGTAGATAATTTTATATAGGAAATACCCTGGACACGAGGAGACAATATACAGTCCCGTATTTGTACTTTCGAGCAAAAATAATTTTTTTGAAATTAATTTGGACTCCTTTTCTATTATTTTTAAGGTTAGAACCTAAGCGATAATTAGATAAGTATTATTTATTTATTGTTACGATACAAGATTGCTGTTTAAGCTAAAATTTAACAAATTTTCATCAATTTGCATATTCCTTCACCTGAGGAGAACCTGGACATTTGTCCAAAGTCTCCCCTTGTCATTTTAGTATATGAGAAATTTTATATTTTCAGCTATTATATATTTATTTTAATAATTTAATTTTATGATCATCTTTTATTTTGACAGCATATGGTCTGGAGAATAGATAAAATTGGTTAATCCTTGAGAGAGAAAAATTCGGAAAAAGTCACGAAAAATCAAGAATTGTTAAAAAAATAAGCTGGAGTGTCTCCACTCGACTATCTCGCAATTTGAATTGGATTAAATAACATAATTAAATTTAATTAATTATAAATTATAAATAATAAATATTAAACCAGCGCATGTTTGGCTTTTTATTGATGGCACCATGGCACGTGTTGGCGCGTGAGATTTGCATTGTTAAAAAATTAATTCTGGTACTTTCAGCAATTCAATCAAGCTGAAATTCTATATATAGCAGTTTTATACAATTATTAATCATGTGAAAAATTATCAAACATATATTTTTATTTTTACGGTCACTTTAGAGGAAAAAAAAATCAAAACGTTGTAGGTAATGACCCTCTTCCGGGTGAGCTACATTTCTCAAAAGTTGATAGAAAACTATGAATTTTGAATAATGTCCATGTACCAAATTTCATCATTCTAGCTCAAACCGTTTTTGCGTAATCTTGTCTACATACATACACACACACACACACACACACACACACACACACACACACACACACACACACACACACACACACACACACACACACACACACACACAGACAGACATTTTTCTCAACCTTAGTGAAAATGATTCAGGAACCTTCAAAACGTATAAAAACATCAAAATCTCAACATCGAAAATTTTCGTGATCGCAATACTATCTCTGGCGAGATAGTAAAAAATGAGTGGAAAAAAGAAAGACAATTCATAGTCAATGTCAAACTTATAGCTGTATGCCAACTTTATCATCTTATATTGTAGATATTTCATTTCCTACAAAAAAATTAATTAGAGAATATGTAGCAGTATCTATGTATTATTATTATCTTTTAATAAATATCTATACACATTTGTTTGTGTCTTATTTACCAAGTATTTTATGAAATTCCAATACACACCTATGTTAGCCATCTGAAAGTTAAATTAGTGTTATCTATGAGGTCTATAAGTCTAAATTTTCTTTAAAAATAAATTTATAGATTTCATAGATATATTAATAATTTAATTTTATGATCATATTTTAGTGTAATGGCACAACTTTGGACATTTGCTTGCTGGTTATAAAAATGAACGTCGGCGATATACAGACTTTTAAAAAATCTCGGATGAACCTTAATCTTCAGGCTACCTAATGATACCTCGAGAAATATTCTAGTGCTTATGGCGACTCAGAAAACAATTGAAAAACAAAAAAATGTTCAGTCTTTCCGGTCTTCTCTACCTAATATAAGTGTTTAGGATCCGAGCCAATCTTTTTACATTTGAATTATTATTTTATGAATTTTACTTTTAATTTTTATATTTAGTCATAACATCAAGTCGTCAAAAAAAAAAATGGTTATTTATGATTGAATACAATTTGTGGCAAATGAGGTCAGTGCAGTAGTCAGTATTGAGCGATTCTCATAATAGAAATACATTTTTCTTTAAATAGAATTATTTTTAACCAATGCTGTGTTATCATAATAAAGTACTGGTATTTCTTTATATTTTAAGATCCAAAGAATTCATTTATGACATTTTTACAGTATGCATGTGCATGCTCAGTTCCCCCAAAGTTATGTTTTTTTTTATTTTCATCTATAAAATATGCATTTAAAATTTAAAGGATTTTATTTGAATAATAAAATTTCAAAAATGTAGAATTTATTAAATTTTTTAGTTATTATTATTTTTAAATAAAATATTTAGAATTATAATATATTTAAGTATATTAATATGATTTTATTAAATTAAAAAAGAAATAATTTTTTCTCATTTAAACATTTTTTTTAATTGTTCTGTCAGGCACAGCTCCAATATTTTAGTTCATTAAAACGACTATATTCAGCAGGCGTTCATAATAGCTTTCTAAAATTAACAGTTCTTCTAGTATGTACTCCTCATCACTGCTGAACCTTCCTATTTTGAGAAAATTGCTAAATCTCATCATACTACTTTAGAAAAGCACTATTAAGTTATAATTAATACAAATAATAATTATGTTCATTTATTAAGCAAATTGTGAAATGAAACTAGATAATTTGTATATTTCTGCATCTGAGATATCAATTATATAAATATAAAATTTTTTTATAAATTAACGTTTTTTTTCATAAACTAAACAGTTTTCTATAAGCCTGACAAAGTTTATGGATGAATTGCTTCATATTCAACGAAAAACGTTGGGCGCATTAAGTTTTATTTATTTATATGAAAAATCAAGTCAAATATTTGTAATAATAAAAATTGTATTAAACACATCAACTGACAAATTTTTTTATTATGCAATCAAATTGATAGATTAAGTGCTAAGAAATTAATCTTTTATTATTTTTCACTGTAATATATTTATATCAAAGAATGTAACAAATTTTAAAAGAATTATTATTTTCTTAAATTTACATATTATCAATTAAATCCAAAACAGATGATTATATTAGAAGAAATAGTGTTACTTGTTAATAAAGTATTTTAGTGTGGTATCTCTACAGCTCTATAAAGCAGAGATGACCAAACTTTTGGGATCCTTGGTCTACCCCACATTTAAAATAGGAGCTGTGGCCAGGCACAGAACCGACCGACGATTTGAAATAAATTAATTTCTAATCAACATTATATATAGGTATATAAAGTATAATTTTTTTTTAAACTTGAATTAAAATGACTAAATTATATTATCTTAGTTTCTTTTAGTTTAATTAATCAATTATTTATTAATACTATATTTTAAGTGAAATATTTTCTGACAATGAATTTAGAATAAACACTTTGGAAACTACCACTTCTAGTACATATACACCAAAAGTGCTACTGATGCATCATTAAGTAAATATACCAAATATTCTCAATCCTTTGAGCAGTTCAAGCTATTCACGTCTATAAGGACACACAATGGACAGACGGACGGACAGACGTCATGCCAAAAATATTTTTTTCTGTTAACAAAATGCATGATTCGTGGAGATATGTAAAAATCTCCACATATGAAATTTGGTGTGAAAACATTTCACTTACTATCGTCGGTCGGTAAAAATCGAAGGCTAATGGCAGAGCTAGATTAACGTAATGTACATGTTTATATATTTATTTTCGGTAACAAGAAAAACTGGTAAATTATCTAATTTTTTTTAAAAAAAACTCAATATTAATATTTACAAAATAAAAATTTTCTGACGAAAATAATCATAGTATTCATATATCAAAAATTGACCATCCTATTCATTAGTTGAAATTTGGCACTATATCTGTTTATCATATTGTGGCTGGCACAAGCTTATTGCAATGCGTAAACACGAAATTAAATCTTCATCTGTTACACGCGAACGATATTTGGTTTTTATAGCGTTCCTATTTTTCAAAATTTAAATAAGTTTAAATTATGTGGAAATTGGTTTCATCTCAGTTTGATTGCCTAGTAACCAGGAGAAAAATTAAAATTTTCAACTTTATTAATAAAAACTATTTGAAAATTCAAACTCAATCTAACATTAGCAGTAATTATAAATTAGAATATCATTAAAAGAGTTTTATTTTATTATTTGTAAAAAAATGATATTAAAAATTTAATTAAATTTGATTATACATATAATTTTTTTTCTATATCTTTGACATTTCACCTTGCCAACTTGATAAAGAATATCTTTATTCTTTTAATTTTTCCGTCTATATTAGATGAATTTTCTCTTGGCTATATATTTTTTTTCTGTTTTTCGGTTTGTTAAATTTGATTTTTAAATTATTTGTTTTAAAGTTATCTGATGGCACAAAAGAGATTTCGTTGAGTCTTTGTATTTAAACTGGATTTTGTTGAATGTTAGAAGAAAGTCTCTTTTTTACATATTTCCACGATGTTGTTAACAGAAAAAAATATTTTTAGCATGATGTCCGTCCGTCTGTCCGTTGTGTGTGCGTATAGACGTCTCTACGTGCTTGAACGGCTGAACAGATTTTGATAAAATTTTGTATATTTATTTAATGCATCAGTAATATGAATTCATCAACTTTTGGTGTATATCCGGAAACCGGAAGTAATAGTTTCCAAAGTATTAGTTTTATATTTATTGTTGGAAATTTTTCACTTAAAATATAGTAGTAATTAATAATTGAGTATTTGAACTAAAAATAAAAACCAAGATAATATAATTTAGTCATTTTAATTCAAGTTTTAAAAATATTTTTTTTATACTTTATATATATATATAAATATGTAAAGCATGAAAATTTGAAAATTGTAAATTTTAAAAAGTAAAATTTACACAAAAGAGATAAAACGATTAATAAAAATCAATAAAGAAAATTGCTGTGTGTGTTTCATTTCGATATTTAAAATAATTTTAAAAATATCACTATTTGGGGTTAACAAGCACCGAGAGCATTTATACTTTTAGAATTTTTCAAAATAAAAAATAAACTTTTATTTATAATGTTGATATTATTAGGAGCAGATTTGGAAGTTAATTGAAATCAAGAATGTTAATTAATTATATTTATTTATATAATTTGTAAATAAAATAATCTTTGAAATTACACATTACATTATTATTTGAATAAACCATGAGGTTCTATGGCAAGTATAGCTAGGTATATGATATTTTTACTTTTTTATATTTTTATTTAATCTTTCTTTTTTCTTATTTATATCTTATTGTATTTCTTTTTTACTATTTATTTATCTTTCAAGATCCCAATGGCACATATATGTACTATACTTTTTTTAGAGAAGTTATATTTAATAAATATTTTATGTTTTTCAAATATATATAATATATATGATATTTATTTAATATTCTATTCTAATATATTTCTAAAATATATATTTTCTATTCTAATATATAAATATTTTTAAAAAAATATATTTTTAAATCAGAGCAATCTCTATCGTAGCTGTCGAATTGAAATTGAATTTAGGTTAATAAAATATGGTAGAGTATGGTATTTCATATCTATCTATTAAATTTGAATATATTTAAATGAAAAATATTTATATAATATGAAGTTGAATGTAATTGGAAGGGATGAGACTGGGGGATGTGAAGTATGTTGTATCGATCACCTTCCCAGAATTAACTAATAAATAAAATCAGTTATATTAAACTAATAATTAAATAATTATTAATTAGTGTTATTCATTTAAAAAATATTTATTATTTTGCATTTTTATAGCACTCAAAGTGACAGAAAAATGATATCATCATGAGGCCGCTGTTGTCGGATCGGTTGAGAAAGTCTCTTGCACTTGTCCGCCAAAAGCGCCCCCATGGCGATAACATTTTTCCGTCACTATATACAAAAACAAAGAAACTAGTATAAAATAGGTTTAAAAAAAAAAAATTAGCTAAATTATTACTTATTAACTATTCTGTATATATAAAAATTGAAAAAATAGATTTTCGTATTTAAATATTTTCTAATATTTATTTATTCTATAAGTTATAAAAATTTTATTACGATTTATTTTTACTCAAACTTTCAATGAAATAAAGTTTTTCATCAAACTAATATAAACGATATTTTACAATTAACTACATAACTGCTTAGATCAGTGATTCTCAACCTTTTTTTTACCGCGGCACACTTTTAACGGTTTAAAAATTTGGCGGCACACAAAGAAAAAGATAAGTGTAAAAGTTTACCATATTGAAAAAAGTGGTCCCAAAAATGGTTTAGCCTTTTCTTTTTAGATCCAAATTGAAAAAATTTAGAAAAAAAAGTTTAAAAGCCTCATAATCTTGCGGCACACTTGAAAATCTCGCGGCACAGTGGTTGAGAATCACTGGGTTAGATGATTTATTATTGTGATAATATTTTTATGTTCGTGGATCTTTTGGGTTATTATTCATATAGACTGAAATCTGATCATTTGTTCAGATTGGTTCGGGGCAAAAGTTCCTTAATGAAATGAGATAAAATTAAAAGGATGGACTGTAACGGGGTGGAGTCAGCACGAGGACTCTATAATAACGTGAATGTTAATGGAAACGTTTAGTTGTTAACGTTGGCTAAAGTTGTTCACAGATAAGATACTTGAACGAACAACAATCATTATGAGTTGGTTGGTCCATTAACCAATCTCTTTAATCCAATCTTGTGGGCGGAGAAAAATATTATCCATATTTCAAAAGACAGATTGAATTATTGTATAAAATAGTTTATAATAATAGATTGAATTATTAACTATATTATATGTTATCATTATTTTTATAATTATTTATAAAATAATTATAATATTTTCTATATATATTAAAACAAATGCAAAGAATTATTGAAAAACAAAAATTAATAAAAATAAATTAAATTAATACAAATAAATTTACAGCTCTTGTATGAATGAATGTCTTGCTTATAATCTTTTCATAGATCATAATTTAATTCCTATATCTATCGATTTAAATTCGATTATATCTTTCTCTTTAACCACCAACATTGGATACTTGATATTTATCTAAACTTGATATAAGAATATTGCACTTTGACCTGGTTTAACCTACTTTTTTTATCAAAGTATAAGCGGATTAGCACAGGTTCTTTTCCAGTTACTTATAAAAACATTTATTTTCTATTTCAATAAAACTAATATAAAATAAATTTAAAGCTAAAAAGGTCCTTTGCCAAAGAATTTGTAAAAAAGAAACTAAAATATCTGAAATATAAAATTCGAAATCCTTATTTATTTATCAATTCTATTTGAAATTTACTTTTTATTTTTGCTTTGGTATTTTTTTTTAAAGTTGCTAAACTCTTCTAAATATTCGTTGATCAATATTCTTATTATATGTACCTATTTTTTTAAAAAAATTCAGATTTTAAAATTTAGAAATCATAAAAAATTAAAGTAATATATTGGGTGAAGGAAAAAGACTTTTCGGTTTTTTTGTACCAATGTGAATGAAATTTTTCTTTATTGATAATCAATTTTAATCAAGTACATACTGCCCATTATTATCTATGACTTTTGCCATTTGCCGGGTAATTTCATAATTCCATCGATGTAGAACTTCTGTTGTTTACTGGCAAAAAATTCTGCCACAGTGTTTTCGACGGATGTTTTATTGGCCAATTTTTTTCCACCAAGAAAGTTTAGCAAAGACCGAAACAAATGGTAGTCGGATGGCGCAAGGTCTGGACTATATGGTGGATGCATTAAAACTTCTCAACCAAGTTCAATCAGTTTTTGGCGAGTCATCAAAAATGTGTGTAGCCGGGCGTTGTCATGATGGTAGACAACACCCTTTCTATTGATCAATTCTGGCCGCTTGTTTTGAATTGCTTGCTGTAATCTAGTTAATTGTTCACAGTAGCGAATCGAATTAATAGTTTAGCTAGGTTGTAGCACCTTATAATAAACTATTCCTTTCCAATCTCACCATACACACACACAACATAACCTTTTAAAATAATAAATAATTTTATACAAACAATGTGGTCTTTTAATAAAAATTCCCTTAATAATTATAAACATCTCTATTGAAAACGTACAAAATATCCTTCACGAAAAATTGGGCATGAGAAAGCTATCGGCGATATGGGTTCCGCGTTTGCTCACAGTGGAACAAAAACGGAATCGCATGACAACTTCGAAGCACTGTTTGGACAAAAAGAGCTTCTACGGCGTTTCGTGACTGTCGACGAAACATGGATCCATCACTACAAGCCAGAAATAAAAGAACAATCAAAACAATGGACTTCACTCGGTCAAAAGAAAAAAATATCATTTAATGAAATTATTATACTATTCTTGATTATTTCTAGATAATATTTTATAAGTTTTTATTTATTTTTGTAAAAAAAAATATCTCTATAAAAAACACTTATATAAGTTTCGCTGTCAATTTTTTTGAATCAGCCGATTGTACGGATCGTTTAGCTAATTTATCCGTTAAAAAAAATTAGAGAGTAAACGATTAGAGTCATTTGGTTAGCTAATCCGAACCGCTTACAGCAATTGACAAATGGATAGGATTACATATGTGGTCAATTGTAAATTAAATTACGATCATCTATTACATTTACAAAAACAAATTAAAAAAAAAATCTTTGAGTAATTTTTTTTAATAGGATTAACAATACAATTGTTATTTTAATTAAAATACAAAATGAACAGTAACTCTTGAAATATGCAAATATTAAAAATTCAAATTCCAAAATGGAATTTTTTTTTCTGTATTATTCTTTATTTATTATTATTTTATTTATTCTATTTATTTATTTAATAGCCACATTCGGCATTATGTACATAACAATTCTTTACAATACAAAATTCATTGATTAACATCTTTGTTCATGCTTTAAGTGTGTTTCCAGTTATATTATTCAATTAATCGTTGTTTATATTTTCAGGACTTCCGTGCAGCTATTTCTTCTTTGGAGCGTATCTTCCCATTCGGCATTTTGATACAACCATCACCTAGAAACAGGGGACAACATCCAAAGAGCACGACCGCAACCCACAAATCACACCAAGACAATACGACAAACACACACATCACAACAACCGCCGCCAACGAACCCCGAGTGACCCCACCCCCAATATTATTCTTTATATATTGTAGAATAATAAATTATCTAATATTTCTGCCTATATTGTAAAATAGGACTATGTCTTAAATTAAAATATTAGAATTAAAAATATTCACATAAAAAAAAAATTTAAAATTGATTTAGTCGGGACACATCATTGATAAAAAAAGATGTTTATATTATTATTCAAACCTAAAAATTTAATTGTGAAAAGGTAAATATGAATAGAATATTTAAAAAATTGATATAAGTAGAATTATTTAGTTAATATTTAATTTTGTTAACTTAAAAAAAAAATTTAAAATATGTGAGCTATATTTGTATAGCAATACCAATCAAAATAAATATGTGTTATCATAATTTATGAAATATATGATGGGATAGTACATATATATCTATGTATATATAAGGTCTGTTCAAAAGAAAAAGTGAATTATGAATTTTCGCGGGCTGTGTACATTCGATTATTGATTTTTTTTTTCATATATTGGTAAACTTAGGTTTCCCATATGTTGATATTAACAGCCATTTTGGATTGGTAGTTTGTTTTTGACAACTAAAAAAGTTAGTCACGTTTTGTGTGTTCTTCGATTTTTTACTTTTTTTTTTAAAAAAAAATAAGGAATACTGCAAGGAAGTTATGCAAAGTTTGCATGAAGCAATACGGCTCAATCGATCGAAATTGTGGATTCTGCATCACGATTATGGACCTGCTCACACATCATTGCTTGTTCGTGATTTTTTAGCCAAAAATAACCCCAAAATCATGTCTCAACCACCGTATTCACCAGATTTGGCTCTTTGCGACTTTTTCCTATTCTCGAAACTGAAGAGACCAATTAAAGGAAAGCGTTTTGCCACAATTGATGAGATAAATTCGGAAAGCGCATTTCAAAAGATTGGAAGAAGCGCTGGTATAAGTGCATTATGGATATTGATGAATAAATAAATACTTTTCGAAATAATTCAAAATTCATCTTTTCTTTTAAACAAACCTTGTCTATATTTATATTCTTGCATTTTGAAAAATATGATAGGAAGCTACGTTAATGCTTGTTGATTCATTTGTCTTAGAACATAATGTAGATTTACTAACCATCTTATAGAAATTTCCATTAAATCAAATTTTGTCATATACTTATATCATCTCACGAAATTTCATTTCATAACTCAAGAAAGACTAATTTTATTAAAAATGGTAATTCTGAGTTGAGAAAAAAAATTATTACTATTATTAGAATTAATTAAAGTATTTATTGATAGGCTCTCTATTCTATTCCCTTATTCAAAAAAACTAATTAAGAAGGGATAATAATAACATCAATATAATTTTCTCGTAATAGAATCTAAATATTAAAAATTAAATTAAAATTATTATATTAATTTATCATTAAGTAATTAAATAATAATTATTATGTTAAAACAGAATTTAGCTAATTAAAATTAATTAGAGATGTTTTTGTTAATATCATATAATCTACTATTTGAAGTTGAACATGGATGAATAATTAGATAGATAATAGTTAAGAATAATATTTAATAATTATTTGAATTGGTTTAATAATTATTGAGAAATTTAAAAATATAATATTTATTAAATAAACATATTAATTATAATAATGATTTTTTTTTATTATTTATTTATTTTGATAAATGGCGATGAGAGCAGAGAGACATTAGAAAATAGGGGCGATTGAATTGTTTGGATGTGACATGATTTGATATATGACTGGCGTTCGCCCTCCTTCTTCATGCCACGAATTTGTCTTGTCATTTTTTTTTTCGCCAATGCAGGCACTTTATAACGGAGTGATTGAATCTCAATTCCTGCCCATCGCTTGTTTTTCAATGCCAAATAATACTACTTATCTTTTTATTTACAAATCGGTACGAGTTCTATTTCTTTTTTTTTCTTTTTTATGAATAAAATAAAAATAGGGTTGAACATATTTGGAAATAGTTTTTTTTTTCATTTCAATATTAAAATTATTTAGAAATAATAGTAATTTAGAAATCTTGATTTTATAAGTAATTTATTTAATTTATTATTTTCATTTAAACAAATCATCTATACTTACATCCAACCAATGATGTATTGGTAAAATAAGAAGGGAACGCATAGTGGGAGCAAAAAAAAGTTCTATTTTCAGAAAACTATTTTTTTCCATATAAGTTTTTATTTTTACTTATTCTTACTATACAAATTATTAACGAACACAAAAAAAGATATTCTAACAGTAGATTTAAGTGGGAGTTGTCGCGGGACATGAAAAAGTACTGGAACGCGTTCCGGTTCTGAAAAAAAGGTAAGGGAACGTCGTTCCCCCGCGTTCCCCATCCAACAAATTAACATACATAAAAGAAAGACTTAGATAATCAAATTAAAATAGAAAATTTAAACTTATTTTTTTTTATACATGAACTAAAATTCATTTTTTTCTGAAGGATTTTCTACATTGACTTAACATCTATTAAATTTATCCTTTATTAATAATCCAAAAATAATTATGTTATTATTATTCGATATAAAAGGCCATTAATATCACATTAAAACTGTTGCTTACTTTACATCAATTGATCAATAAATGAGTAATATTACAATAATAAATAAATATATATAAAAAAAAATTAATATAAATAAAAGAGGTGACTTGAAACTACATAGATTAGAGTATATATAAATGAATTAATTCAAACTAAAATCAACCATTAAGGCATTAAGCAAACAAACAACTGAATTAACAAACAAATTTGTCTCTTAATACCGATTGAGGACTCTATCAATAATCTAATCAAACTAGTAAAGGGTATAACAAAATAGATTATATAATTTTTCTAAATATTGTTAATAATTTAGTTTAAGATAATAACTTCAAAGACAGTCACACTATCTCAATTACTTTCATTTTTTGTAATAATTTGATTTGATTCTATAAATTTAAATATATTAATCTTCTAAAAGTTATTCTTGTAAAGTTTTGTTTTTAATATTAAATTAAAACCTTTCGGAATTAAAAATTGGAAATTTAGTCAAAACATGATCTATTGATACTAAGGCAGGTCAATAGGCCCGACTTTAAAAGACAGGTTTTTGGATCAAAAAATATTTTATTTTTCATCGTAGTCTCCTTTGAGCTTCCAATTTGTTTATCCCTTCCACTTCCATTTGTCGAGGACATCAAAATATGTTTTAATCGTTGGATTCAAATCTTTTTCCGCCGACCCATTTCTTCAGGTTTGGAATCAAGAAATACTGAGTCAGGGTTAAGTCCGAAGAATAGTGCGGATGAGGAGTATTCGATGAGAGAATTCGTACCCCAATTCATGGATTTTCATGTAAATTCACTTTTTTCCATTTTCTTCTCAAATCACGAGGTAGTCTTCTATCAAAGAAAGTCAAACAAAAACTAAAAAAACCAAGCTGGTACAAATTTCGACAGGAGTTAGCTGATAGTTGCCTGCTGACATGGGCAGTGTTGCCATTTTATTGGAGAAACAAGAAATTGTAAAAGTCACGGACTTATTATCCTGCCCTGGTATATTACTTGTATTTATTGATTGATGGTAAAGACAATTTCGATCATAACTATTTGTTTTAAATTACTAGATCAAAAATATAAATAGCAAACCCCACACATATATATATATATGGGTTTTCTTTTAATTATTGAATTAGTTAGAATTAACTAAATACAAACTAGAACACATGGCATACCCTTTAATAATAACTTTAACATTCGAACTTTTTTTTTTTGTTTTTTTATAGCTAGCTGATGTCTTTTTAACTAAGGTCTCTATTAATTATTATTATTAATAATTATATTCATCAAAATAATTTATCATGAAATAAAAGATGGATTTTCTATGAATAAATATAAATAAATTACTGTTTGTACGTATCATACATCCGAATCAGGTAACTTTCAAAAAGTTAATTAAAATAACTATTTAATATTTGCTGCCTATATAATATGATATTAAAATTATTTTACCATTTTTCACCAAAATAAACCAGTAAATTAAAATGAACTAAAAAGAAAATAATTTTTCTGTTAATTTGTGATTTTTATGATAATTTGAAATGGGCTGGTGATGTTTTTATGAGCATCCCGCAAGCATCTGCCGACCAGGTTGTTAACAAACTAATTAGCCTTGCAAATGCACCCTTAAAAGCTGTCAGAGTGGAAAAATAACAACGCAGATTCGCGGAACAATTATCGAAATTTACAAATTGATTAAACATATTTTCATAATTTTATTAAATAAAAACAAACACACAAAAGACTAAAGATATATTTATAATTTTTTTCATTATACGTATATATTTTTATTTGTCTTATTTTATTTCAAAAATTTGATAGACAATTTTTAAAACATTTATCTATTAAATGAAATTGTATTAGTAATAATGATAAATGGATTTTAAAGGAAGCTGTTGTAAAGTTGAAGATTGTTGATAAGATTGAAGTTGATTCAAACCGATTCACTCAACAAGTCGTTGCAAAAGTTGGTCTTTTATTATATGTGAAGTTGGCTGAATTTAAAATATAGTATTATCTAACTCTGGATAAAGATGCAAAAGTTCATTGTTATTATATAAGTTTTTTTTAATATTGCCCAAAATTTTTATAAAATATTCTTTTCTTTACATTTTTATATTTTTCACCTATAAATGTATTCATAAGTCATTATATATAAATAATAGATGAAGTATAAAAATTTAATAATCAAATAGTATAGAATGAATTAATATAGTATATACTACTTACACATATTTTACAATTAGTAAAACAAAATCTTCAAAATAATATAAACAAGGAATTTAAATAAATAAATATATAATGCAAGTATTATATTGGAAAAAAGTGAAAAAAATATTAACTCCTTCAAGGAGTTATGCTAAATAAAAATTTAGAAGTTTGCATACAAAATTGAAACCACATTAATCCAAAATTTTACTTATAAATTTTTTCTTCTTATGCGTTAACTTGTAATCTCGAGACACTAATCAAATACGCATGCGTGAGAAAAGGGATTTAAAATGTGAAATAAAGGTATCTTAACCCCTCAAGCCGGGAATTAAATTTTCCTGTGCCAATGAGCGAAAAATGCACTTTCTTGCACTCGTACCTAATATAATTAATATCTCATAAACTATACTCAATATAAATGGTAAGTTATTTCTTTGTATACAAAAAATTTAATCAGCTTAGCTAGAAATTGAGTTTTGAAGACAAAAAAAAAACGGTATTTTCTTCTTTAAAAAAACATGCGTTCGAAAAAAACCAATAAAAAAGTGGAAAAAAGAGAAAGTCTAATTATTGTAGATTTAAAAGTGGAAAAATTTTCAAAATTGATCTAGAGATGGCAGGGAAGTGCATATTTATATAAACGCTGGAAGCTGGCGAGTACGGACTCGGGGTCCCGCCGTTACATTAGATTTTGTCGCGCGAGTTCGTACTCGGGTTCCCGGCTTGAGGGGTTATTAACCGTTGTAGTCGCAAGATTTTGTATGCAGACATTCAAATGTTCAATGATTGGATTTTTTCCTCCAGAGAAATATTTTAGTTAATATTCATTTCTCAAATCCAATTTTTTCTTACAGTTTGAATTTTTCCGCCAATGTAAATAAAAATGGAATTTTATATTAATTCTGAAACGTGATGTGATCATAAATTTATTCGGAATTTCCGATTTGATAGTAGATTAGATTTAAATATTTATTATATACATGTAAAATAGTACATTAAAATAATAAAATAATTCAAGACTCAAAATTAAAGAGACGATCATGAATAGCGAGATCAATTTTTGCAAGAAATAAAAAATGGAAAATAAAATAAATTTCGATCTGAATAATTTATAAATATCCATTAAAAAGAAATAATCTTATATTGGTTTTGAAATATTCACCTCATCAAATTCTGTACATTAAGTTTGAAAACGACATACTCCTAATTTTTTATGAGGAAAATCTTTCCTATTGTCATTGGGGGAAAAAAATCTTCAAATTATTTTTCAAAACGATGAGCTTTTCGAGGCAATTTAAAAGAATGGGAAATTAACTTTCAATTCTAATAGGAAAGAAATAATTACTTTTTTAATGATAGGGGTAGATAAGGTAATTAAAAGAAAAATATTCGTTTAAATTTAAATCCCCCATCTTAATATAATCATAATCGTCATGCCGCAATTTCAACCTTTATAACATCCTGCAGATTACTAAGCATTCTCTCAACATTTTACATACTATTTTTTTTTAATCTCGATAATTCACTATTTATATATAAAAATATATTTTGTTTAAGATTTAAGTAATCCTCTTTTATAATTATTATTTTATTTATTCATTTATTTATTTTTTGTGAAAAAAAAGAAAAAAAGAGGATAACAAAATTAGAGTAAAATAACATCTAAATAAAAAATAAACATAAATATTTGTTTATTTTTAATATGGTAGTCTAATATCATTTTTTATTTAAGAGAAAATTTAATTTGTTTTTAATTACACTTGATTTATATGTATTATGACTGATTTTTTTTTAATTTTAAGAATATATCTTCTAATTCATTTAAAAATTTAAAACTAATTATTAATTAATAATAATTAATATTTTATACAGCTCTAAATCTATCTAGTTCCCCCAAATATTCCTATTTTGATCCTTTTTAACTTTCTCAACAAAATTATATCTATTTACCTTTCTATATAATCGACCAATCGCATTGACTTATCGATTGATTTATCAACTGGTTATTTTCCAATTCATTTTCCATTAAACAAACATCTCAACAGTTTTTTCCTCACCCATTCGAGCCACTTATACCAAACCCAACTCAATTTCAATTATTTGCCAAAAATTAAGTTTATGGATGCATAGAGGCCATTAAAATTTTGACTTTTATCCTGTAAATTTTACCCTTTTGTTCAGTTTATAAATTTTATGAAGAATATTTAGAGAAAATATTTTTTGATATTTATAGATACACATTTCAAAGGAAATATGTTTATATTTTTTAAAATATATCTCATAAATGAATAAAATAATAAATGATGTTGGTAATCAATTAATTTCTTGTTTTTTGATTAATTAATATTCTTGAACATATTCTCATACTTTTATACTATTTATTTATCGATTATGCTTTATAATATTATGAAATTTCTTTAATACAAAAAATAATGTCAAATTTATATGAAAAATAAATAAAGACTATTTAATTTAATATTGTACAAAAGTTTTTGATATGTGCTTAATAGATGTTGTGAGATTTATTAAATTTATACAAGAAGTAAAAATAAATTAGAATATAAAGCAATGTTTACTTAATAGTTAAAGAGACTAGATGACTAGATAATTATAATAATATTTAAAATAGAAAAAATATAATGTATAGTAAAAAATTGTAAGTAATAAATAAAGATATAAAGTACAAAATTTTACAAGTTTTTTGTTTTAAAAAAAAATGAAAAAAATTTAATTAAAATAATGTTGAAAATCTGTCTTTTATTTTTATTAAGTAAGAAATTTTTAAAATTTACCAGTTGAAATTGTATGTCTTAGTTTAATTTTCTTTTAAGATTATCCCTAAATAGAAATTCATACATAGAAATTCTGTGGGCTCGTTTAAAGGATAAAGTGAAAAGTTAATGAATAATAGAGTACCCGAGAGATATGGGGTTAATTTAAAAGATCCCTTCTAGGGTTATCCTTTGGTTGTCCCTTGGGAATGTTTAATTACTAAACTGCCCATGGATTTCAGGGTTGGCAACCGTGTCCTTCCTAGCCTTCCGGGGGGTATAGTGGGAAGAATGATCTTAAACATTCCACAATCATAAACCACCAAACTCTACCGTGAGATCTTCATCTCTTTATCTTAGAAAATACCCATACCTATTTTTTATTATGGCCTTCATTTATACCTTAGAGATTTATTATAAGTATTTAGATTATTATCCATTTTATGGTAAAGGATAAAGGATTTCAATAAAAAGATTATTAGTAACAAAATTTTAAAAAAATTAAATCAAAGATGTCTAATGATTGTCTAATTTATAACTACAAATTTTCATGTTTAAAATTTTGAAGACTTTATCTTAGTAGTTTTTAATATCTACATACATATTATAATTTAAATAGATGTTATAGATTGTTAGAAATTTTGAATAATTCTAGTGATCAGAAAAGTTCTAAAAGAGCAGGCTAGGTCCTGTGCCGATATGGTGTTCTCTTTTTACTATCTCTGGCGAGATAGTATTGTGATCACGAAAATTTTCGATGTTGAGATTTTGATGTTTTTATACGTTTTGAAGGTTCCAGAATCATTTTCACTAATGTCTGTATATATATATATATATATATGTGTATATATGTAGACAAGATTACGCAAAAACGGTTTGAGCTAGAATCATGAAATTTGGTATTCAAAATCGTAGTTTTCTATCAACTTTTGAGAAATGTAGCTCAACGGGAAGAGGGTCATTACCTACAATGTTTTGATTTTTTTTCCTCTAAAGTGACTATAAAAATAAAGATATATATTTGATAATTTTTCACATGATTAAAAATTGTATAAAACTGCTATATATAGAATTTCAGCTTGATTAAATTGCTGAATGTACCAGAATTAGTTAATTTTTAACACTGCAAATCTCACGCGCCAACACGTGAAAAGAAAGAGCCGAACATGCGCTGGTTTAATAAATATTATTTATTAATTTTAATTTATAATTTATAATTAATTAAATTAAATTTAAATATAATATATTATGTTATTTAATCCAATTCAAATTGCGAGATAGTCGAGTGGAGACACACCAGCTAATTTCATGTTTTTATTAAAGAAATGTAAGAAAAAAAATTTTTTTTTTTTAATAGAATTTTTAAATATCAAATTTGTTATTGAAAAAAATATAAATCTTATCTAAAAAATTCCTCTTCTAACTCTCTTGAAAATGGCGCCTAAATGGGCGCCGAAATGTCAAGATTCAAATTTCACTATTAAATGTGAAATAACCCAAAAATAACTTCTCATAATAATAAAAGTATTTACGGAAAAGTAAACGAACATATTTATTATAAATATTATATTTTATTACATGTTTTTTTATCAACGGAAATGTATGATTGATTCATATAAAAAACTATATGTTTAAAAACATTATTTGTAATAAATTATATTCATCCATGTGTGGAACCAACGAGAAATGAAAAAAATTTTTTTTTTAATCTATAAAACAATTACCAGTGTTCAATTTCAAATAAGAGTCTATTTGAGAGTTCAAAATTTAATAATACACTATTATGACTACATATATCGATATATTTTTTTTTCTAATTAATTCATTTATTGTAATTTGCATGCTACTTTAATTTCTTTTTTTTATTTTTCATATCGTTAATTATATATATATATTAATTAAAATGTAAAAAATTGTATAAACAATTTATTTTGGTGAACATGGTTAAATGGCTTAAGCCCGAAGCCAAATAAAAAATATTGGTATTAATAAATATTAAAATTTATATATTTAAAATAACTGAATCATTGATAATAATTGATGAAATTGTACGATGTTTTTTAATCAATAGAGATAATAATAAACCTTGTTTTGTCGTATATCTGTTGTATTTGCTGTGAAAATTTTCATCCATGTTGGTTGATTATTTTCAACAATTTTCATTATAAAAGTGAAATGAAAAGATGCCAAACATTTTGTTTCGTTGTAAATTTAAATCTGAATGGTTAGCTATCAATTTAATATTATATATATATATATATATATATTTATAGAAAAGTGATTTATGATGTGAAAAGGCTTCCATGTAAATAACATTTTATTCTTCGATTTATAAATGTCAATGTTAAATTGAATGTTTTCTTGTATACATATTCAATTGCATTTGTTATGATTAATTAATTAATATTATTTATCAGATTTATATATATAAATAAAAATGGAAAATATATTGAAGTAGATGATTGTAATAAATATATAAGAATGTTTAAATAATACTAATGTTATTCATTCTATTAATGTCTTTTCTAAGTCTTTTGTATTAAATATCATTTAATTATAGAATGGAAATGAAAGAAGAATTAACGGGAGTGACAGATAAAGTAGAAGTGGGAGTTGATCCATTCACTATAAAGATTTTGATCTCTATGAGTGAGTATTTTAATTTGAAAATAAAATAATACTTATATAAAAGAATAATGTATGATAAGGAATGAATTTAATTTTAAATTTTTTATTATAGTAAAAACATATTTGATTATTATCTACTTAAAATATTTTAATTTAATTAATTTTTTACCGACCGACGATAGTAAGGGATGTATGTTTTCACACCAAATTTCACATGTGGAGATTTTTACATATCTCCACCAATCATGCATTTTCTAAACAGAAAAAAGTATTTTTAGCATGATGTCTGTCCGTCCGTCCGTCTGTCCGTCTGTCCGTCCGTATAGATGTGTACAGCCTGAACGGCTCAACCGATTTTGATGAAATTTGGTATATTTACTTAATGCATCAGTGGGATGAATTGATCAACTTTTGGTGTAAATCCGGAAACCGGAAGTGGTAGTATTAGCGATCGACGGTAGGAAGGGAAGGGTTATTTTCACACCAAATTTCACATGAGGAGATTTTTTTATATATCACCACGAATCATGCACTTTATGTTGGTTTTATCCTCGGGAAAATCATATTTATTAGTTTTTTCTTGATTTAAAATTATATGACGTAATCCAGCCATTCATGACGTCACAGCCTGGTCTTGCATATATATTATAAATAAAATAAAATTAAAAATGTTTATATTTATTATTTACTAGCTGCTCAGAGCGCCTTCGGCGCTCTTCACACCTAGACGGGGGCTCCGCCCCCTGTACCCCCGAGTGGTACATAGTATTTGGTTGAAAGTAGTAAAAGGTTTTCATCCATTTTGTTTCAATCAATATATTTCATAAAACATTCATTTCTTTTTGTGTTCTTATTTAAAATATATTTTTATTTAATCAGTAAATTAATTATATATTTTATTATTGTATATGGTATATATATGTATGTGGCTCAAAGATACTCGAAAGTTCTTGGCCGCAACAACCACATTTCTCCAAGTGTCCCTATCCTGAGCCCTTGTCCCATCTCTCTTACGTCCCTTCCTACGCGTCATTGGTTTTCCAAGCGAACGTTTTCCAATCGGTCTCCCCACCAATATCTTTTTCCTCTCCCATTCTAGCCACGTGCCCTGCCTATCGCAGCTTTTTCCCTTTTATAATCCTAACTATTTCTGAAGATGCAGAGAGGCCATGCAATTTCTTGTTATGCAGTCTCCCCCATTCCCCGGTGACCTCATCTTTCTTTGGCCAATAAATGCAGGGAATAATCCTATCCTACAGGCAAAATAATTTTTTTATATATTCCCTTTGATATAATTTTGATGAGATAAACCTCTTTATTGCAAGATAACAGGCGTTTCCCGATTGCAACCCCGATTTAAATTCTTCTCAAATATTATTATCCTTTGTGATTACATTCAATTTTTCTACATATTCAAATTCTACATTTTGTATCTTAAGATTTTGTATGTTAATACTCTTCCTCTTTGTTACTAAATATTTTTTCTTATCACTATTAATTTCAAACCTCCATTAATATTTCCTCGCTATCTGTAATTGCAATTGCCGAATCTCCTATTATATTTAAGTATTCTGGGTAACCTAATATTTTACAATTGATTTCCGTATCTTATTTTTTCTTTACTACCTTCAAGACAAATTTGAAGATCAAAATTTGAAAAAGTTTATGCTGATCTATATTGAGTCATGCGTATGTTTTACTAAAGTCTACAAATAATTAGTGAACAGAAATATTGAATTCGCGATTTTTTTCCTAATATCTGTCATAATGATAATATCTTAATTAATGTTGGTCGATTTGGCCTGAACCCGCAATGATATCTCCTAATATTTCCTCCGCCTATGGTTCTTAAGTATTTTCTATGTTATAATAGTGAAATAGAGTATAATATTTCTTGATCATTACATTTTGATATTTTATTTTCATTGTTAGATTATTATTGAATATTTTTAATTATAATGAAACTTGAGAAAATGCAAAAATAGAGACTTGAGACAATTTATAAAAATTAACGGTATAAAACTATAGATAAAACTATAGATAAATTACCAATATATACATTCATTAATAGTATTAATTTAAATTAATTGATTTATTTGTTGTTTTTTTATATTAATTTTTTTAGATCATAGTTATTTTCCTCCCTTAAAAGAAACTTATCTAATTCTGTGGTGCTAGGGGATTTGAAAATTATTAGTCGCAATATGAAGATTTCGCTTACAGTTTCTGTCATGTCCGACCTCCGTCCAACAGTTATTTCCCTCAAGTTTCTTGCTTCGCTTAATCATGTGATCTATATATTTAATTTTTTTTGATTCATTGTAATAAAATTTAAACAAATAAAAATTTTCACTTTGTTAATTTATAAAAATTTCAAATTAAACTGATTGTGAGTGATACGCTTTGCCAATACTTTGAATAATTTGTGTATAGAAATATTGAATGTTCTTAGCGAGATTTTTTAACCTTTCACTTTCAAATAGAAAAGAAGAAATATATTCAAATATATAGAAAGAATAAATAAAAATTAAGTTAATATAAATATGATCTAAATATTTTATTAAATTAATTAAAATGGGAACTTTTAGAATAAATTATCTAATTGAATTGATATTTGAATATTAGAATTTAAAATAAAAAGGGAAATATTATAATAATTCTTTGATTGGGAATAGCTATGATAATTCATTGTTTGAAATGATTCCGCTAGGCCGACAGTGAGCCGCGAGCTGCTCTTGAATGAACAACACGGAGAATTATATAAACTTTAAAAAATTAATTTCTGCGGTTATTGTTGACATATAAATAAAATTTATAGCCTATGTTACTCTAGGGGTATATAAGAATATTGTGATGTAATTTCATAGAAATCGGTTCAGCCAATTCAGAGTCTATAAAATAGTAATTTTCCGGACAGACAGACAGACAGACAGACAGACAGACAGACAGACAGACATGAAAAATTCTAAAGTCACTTTTGGATTCTAGAGGTCCTGAAACGCGAAGATATGCAAAAATTTTTAAATTCTGAGCAATTTGCAGACAAAAACCTTTTTTTATATATATAGATTAATTGTAATTAATTAGCGATTAATTACTTTTAGTAACTAACTCCTTTTGTATTGCTCCGATTAATTTTTTTTCATCATTCGATTTCTATGCAATTAACTTTTTTTATAGAACTATAATTCATATATATATATATATATATATATATATACTAAGATACATATATATATATACTAGCTGCTCAGAGCGCCTTCGGCGCTCTTCACACCTAGACGGGGGCTCCGCCCCCTGTACCCCCGAGTTGTACATAGTATTTGGTGGTTGAAAGTATTAAAAGGTTTTCATCCATTTTGTTTCAATCAGTATATTACATAAAACATTCATTTCTTTTTGTGTTCTTATTTAAAAAATATATTTTAATTTAATCACTATATTAATTATAAATATTATTATTGTATATGTCATAGGTTCTTAAACTTATGTACTCCACGGACCCCCACTTGAAAAAATTTTTTTTGACGGACCCCCATCACAACTTTAGGTACTTTACGTCATTTTATTAATTAATTTCTGGCTTACGATCTCATAAGGACAAGGATATATGATGAATATTTCTAACAGTGATTGGTGAATAACGATTTTTTTGCATATTGTAGAACACATTTTATTAGAAATTATAATATTGAAGAAAGAAAATACAAACATTGTCATAGCAACAAATCTCACAAATTATAATGGGTACTTACATTAAATTCATATAAATATTTTATAATTTTTTTCAGAAAATATTAAATAAGAAATATTTTAAAAAATAACTGCATCTATCTCATTAAATATAACTTACATATTTAATGAGATGTATGCAGTTGTTTTCTTGAAACAAGAATCTCAATATCTGGCTTAATATTGGAAACTTTTAATCTAAGATCCGGCTCTACATTTAATTTGTTTCTATATTTAGACTTAATATAAAATAGTACCGAAAAAGCTTGTTCGCATAAATATGTTGTGCAGAATGGAATCAAGTGTTGAAGTGCTTTATTTGCAAGCGCAGGATAATCTGACCTGAGAAGTAACCAAAAGTTGCTCAATTCAGTTTTGTTAAATATTAGTTTATAAGTTGTATCACATGATAATTCCACGAGAATATCTTGTTCAGGTGCAGATAAATGTTTAGCATTTGTAATTTCCATATTAAATGGATCTCTGATCCAGTTATTGCAAGGATCAGGAGTAGAAAAATACTTCCTGAAGTTGCTTTTCAAAGTAATTAAATGTTCAACAAATAATTGACGCGTTTGATTAAGCAATTTTTCACTGGAGCTTTCTATGAAATCATTGAGAGTTGGAAAAGACTCATATACACCGTTCTGGATGCGTTTCGACCACAAGTCGATTTTTTTAATCATTGCTTCTATTTTATCTTCAACTTTAAATATATTTACAACAGTACCTTGCAGGCTCAAATTAAGTTCGTTCAATTTTGTAAAAATATCAGTCAAGTAAGCCACCTTAGCTAACCAGATAAAATCATTGAAACATTCGGTCAGTTCAAAATGCGCATCTATTAAAAACAATCGTATTTCATCTCGAAGCTCAAAAAGGCGAATGAGTACTTTCCCGCGGGACAACCAACGTACATCTGTATGTAATAATAAATGTGTATGTTGACTACCCATTTCCTCACACAAAATTTTAAAAACTCTGGAATTAAGTGGACGAGCCTTAATGAAATTGACAATTTTAACTACTTCGTCTAATGTTCTTTTCAAATCTGGTGACATATTTTTGGCTGCTAATGATTCTCTGTGAATGCAGCAATGATTCCAAACAACCTGAGGCGCAACATTTTTAATAAGAGCAATCAATCCAGTTCTTGTACCTGACATTGCACGAGCACCATCAGTGCAAATTCCAACACATTTTGGCCACTCTATTTCATTTTCGGTTATAAAATTATTCAAACTGTTAAATATGTCATTAGCTGTCGTTCGTGAAGGTAGTGAATCACAAAACAATACATCTTCTTGTATTTGATTTTCAAACTCATATCTAATGAAAGCTAACAAATTGGCATTATTAGTGACATCAGTACTTTCATCCAATTGTAATGAGTAATAGTGACTTTTGCGCACTCTCGATATTAATTCTTCTTTTATATTACATGACATGTCTTCAATCCTATTCTTAACCGTATCATTTGATAATGAAATCAAATTTATATCGTTTGCTGCTTTAGTTCCTAACATTATATTTGTAATTACTTTTGTAGCAGGAAGAATTAATTGCTCTGCTATATTATGCGGCTTTCCTGCTTTAGCAATAAGTAGAGCTACTTCATATGATGCCATTACTGCTTTCTTACTCATACCACCAGATCCCGTCTTTACCATCAATTTCTGACTTGAATTAAGTTCTTCTTTTTTCATTTTAAAAAATTCGATAGACTTACTAACATGCTCGCTGTGCTTTGTTTGTAAATGACGTCTGAGATTAGCAGGTTTCATACTTTCATTGGATAAACTTTCCTGACATAGAACGCAGACTGGTCTTTCCACATCATTGTTGCAAATATAAGTAAATCCAAATGATAAATAATCATCCGAATATTTTCTAGTTTTGCGTTTCTTGGTAGAGTTTGCTGTTGATGCCTCATCATCTGATTCTTTCCGTTTCTGTGTTGAACCAGTTTGTAGCCAACGATCCATTTTATGGAGTAATTTATTAACATTGAACTACAATAATATAAATATAATATAAATATAATATAAATATAACGAATTATTATTTACTAGCTATGTTTTAATATGATTTTAAATGAATGTTTTAATATCATTTTAAATGAATGTTTTAAATCATTTTAATAAATGTTTTAAATCATTTTAAATAAATGATTTAATATCATTTTAAATGAATATTAATTTATATAATAAATATATTTCGTAATTTGATTCTAAAATATTATTAATTTCGTAATTTGATTCTAAAATATTATTAATTTCGTAATTTGATTCTAAAATATTATTAAAATAAATATTTTTTATTCATAAAACTAACTTATACTTACTCTCAAAAACAGCCTTTCTGGGAAATTGCAAAATGTGTTTAGTGTTTTTATAAAATAATGATCATGCAAATTACACTAAAAATTAAAAAAAATTATTAGCTATAATAAACTATTATTAGCTATAATTTAATTATAATTAATTAAATTAATAAAAATAATTTAAAGATACAACTCGTTGAGAAATGAACTTATAATTAACATTAATAAAAATAATTTAAAGATACAACTCGTTGAGAAATGAACTTATAATTAACATTTGCTTTAAAACTGTTTAAAACCCCAGAGTGGACGCTGACAATTTGGGTTTTTCCGGGTAAGACTGTCCCCTCCCCTGGTTTTCCCCAATAACAAAGTGAAAGAAAATTCCCTTATATGCCTCCCCTTCCGAGCCCCTAAGAGGGGTTATTTTAAAGGAACAATCGAAAAATGATTTTAAATGAATGAATGGATGAAAATTCAAATTTTATATATAGTTTTTTATATATGTTTATTTATTCACAAAAAATTAATTGACATAATTATCAATTTAATAAAATAAAATAGTATTATTAATAGTATTAAATTATAGCCGTAATTCTCTAGGAGGATATAGTTACACAATGAACTTTAAATATTTATATATGTATATATTTGTACGATGATTTTTTTCCGAGGACCGCGGACCCCCAGTAAAGGCTTCGCGGACCCCCAGGGGTCCGCGGACCACAGTTTAAGAACCACTGGTATATGTTATATCTATCTACCTATGTGGCTCAAAGATACTCTAAAGTTCTTAGCCGCAACAACCACATTTCTCCAAGTGTCCCTATCCTGAGCCCTTATTCCATCTCTCTTACGTCCCTTCCTACGCGTCATTGGTTTTCCAAGCGGACGTTTTCCAATCGGTCTTCCCACCAATATCTTTTTCCTCTCCCATTCTTGCCACGTGCCCTGCCTATCGCAGCTTTTTCCCTTTTATAACCCTAACTATTTCTGAAGATGCAGAGAGGCCATGCAATTTCTTGTTATACAGTCTCCCTCATACCCGGTGACCTCATCTTTCTTTGGCCAATAAATGCAGGGAAGAATCCTATTCTCAAATACTCTGAATCTACTCTCATCTCCAAGGGTCATAGACCATGCCTCCCACCCATATAATGCAACAGGCAAAATAATCTTTTTATATATTCCCTTTGATAATAATTTTGAAGAGATAAGCCTCTTTATTGCAGATAACAGGCGTTTCCCGATTGCAACCCCGATTTAAATTCTTCTCAAATATTATTATCCTTCGTGATTACATTCAATTTTTCTACATATTCAAATTCTACATTTTGTATCTTAAGATTTTGTATGTTAATACTCTTCCTCTTTGTTACTAAATATTTTTTCTTATCACTATTAATTTCAAACCTCCATTAAATTTTCCTCGCTATCTGTAATTGCAATTGCCGAATCTCCTATTATATTTAAGTATTCTGGGTAACCTAATATTTTACAATTGATTTCCGCATCTTATTCTTTCTTTACTACCTTCAAGAGAAATTTGAAGATTGAAAATTTGAAAAAGTTTATCCGGATCTATTGAGTTATGCGTATGTTTTACTAAAGTCTACAAATAATTAGTGAACAGAAATATTGAATTCGCGGTTTTGTTCCTAATATCTGTCATAATGAAAATATCTTAATTAATGTTGGTCGATTTGGCCTGAACCCGCAATGATATCTCCTAATATTTCCTCCGCCTATAGTTTATAAGTATTGTATATGTTATAATAGAGTATAATATTTCTTGATCATTACATTTTGGTATTTTATTTTCATTGCTAGATTATTATTGAATATTTTTAATTATAATGAAACTTGAAAAAATGCAAAAATAGAGACTTGAGACAATTTATAAAAATTAACGGTATAAAACTATAGATAAATGACCAATATATACATTCATTAATAGTATTAATTTAAATTAATTGATTTATTTGTTTTTTTATTATTAAGTTCATTTATTAATTTTTTTAGATCATAGTTATTTTCCTTAAAAGAAACTTAAATTCTGTGGTGCTAGGGGATTTGAAAATTATTCGTCGCAATATGAAGATTTCGCTTACAGTTTCTGTCATGTCCGACCTCCATCCAACAGTTATTTTCTGTTAAGTTTTTTGCTTCTCTTAATCATGTGATCTATATATTTAATTTTTTTTGATTCATTATAATAAAATTTAAACAAATAAAAATTTTTACTTTGTTAATTTATATAAATTTCAATATAAACTGATTGTGAGTGATACGCTTAGCCAATACTCTGAATAATTTGTGTACAAAAATATTGAATGTTCTTAGCGAGATTTGATATAATGTTGTACGATTTGTCCTAAATCTGAATTAGAAGAAAATTATAAATTGCATTAAAATGAGACCTTTTAGAATAAATTATTTAATTGAAATGATATTTAAATATAAGAATTTAAAAAAATATTATATTCTTTGTTTGGCAATTGTTATTTAATTATGTGCAATATGATTCGACTTGCACAGAGCATCGTTATTTTTTATTAATATCACATAATAAAAATGAATCTTTTAAACATAATAAATAAAAAAGACATTTTAATAAATTTAAAAAATATACCCAATTTAAAAATGTCAAAAATTTAAAACAACTTTATATCATCATATTTTAATTTTTATATAATATATATATATATTTAGTAATTAATAATAGAGTAATTAAATTAAAATAAAAAACAAAGATAATATAATTCAGTCATTTTAATTCAGGTTAAATAATATTTTTTTTTATTATTCAATGATAAAATTTATATATTATTATATATATATTATAGAAAAGAAGAAATATTCAATTAAATAAAAAATAATTTAAGATAAAAATATGATCTAATAAATATTTTAATTAAATTGAGAACTTTTAGAATAAATTATTTAATTGAATTGATATTTGTATATTAGAATTTAAAATAAAAAGGGAAATATTATAATAATTCTTCGATTGGGAATCTCTATGATAATTCATTGTTTGAAATGATTCCGCTAGGCCGACAGTGAGCCGCGAGCTGCTCTTGAATGAACAACACGGAGAATTATATAAACTTTAAAAAATTAATTTCTGCGGTTATTGATAAGATATTAATAAAATGTATAGCCTATGTTACTCTAGAGGTATATAAGAATATTGTGATGTAATTTCAAAGAAATCGGTTCAGCCAATTCTGAGTCTATAAAATAGTAATTTTCCGGACAGACAGACAGACAGACAGACAGACAGACAGACGTGAAAAATTCTAAAGTCACTTTTGGATTCTAGAGGTCATGAAACGCGAAGATATGCAAAAATTTTTAAATTCTGAGCAATGTGCAGACAAAAACCTTTTTTTATATATATAGATGTATCCATATCTGTTTTTTATTACATTAATAGATATATGAAAATTATTTGAAATTGTTTCTGTAGCTGGAAATTAATTTACTTCAAATCGTCGGTCGGTTCGGACCTGGCCACAGGTCAACTTATTTTATATTATGTTTTATTTAATTTGGCCATGAAATTTTTTCGAATTTTTTTAGAAAAACTTAGGAAGGGGTACTCTTTTTATCATATATATGGGATTTTAATAAAATATTTTACAAAAATATATTAGCCCTGTTATTTGGTTTATTAATGACGTCATGCGCAATTCATTTTGTGTTCTCTTACCAATAAGAAAAAATAGTTAATCCTGGAATTCTATTGACTGAAGATCGTCGCCACTGTTCACGCAAAGTAATTAAAAACCTAGTGCCTTGCTCCTAGCGGTAGATCACTTTGACCATCATCAAATAGCAGATATTTGCCCAATGAAAGTTACTTTGTACGGCATCACAAAAATGATCTAGTGCCTGAAGATTGAACAAGTTTTGTATAAATAATTGTTATTAATAGATTGTTTTTATGAAATATACAAGTTATTATTTGAAAAGCCGATAAAAAAGAAGTCTTGCCCACTCAAGAAAATATCCCCTAGACACTGCCTTCGATCTCATCCCAACCTCATAAATATATAATATTTCTTTTCTTATTTATTTTATATAGTCCTTGGAAATTCTAGTCTATTTAATCAGTCAACATTTATTTTTTATTAATTTTAGAAACTACTATAGATATATATTTAAAAAATTCATAAAATTTTACTATTGCAACAATTAAAAATAATGATTCTTAATATAATAGAAAGTATTCATAAGAAAAAAACAATTTTTAATGACACTCGTTTTTTCTTGATTTTTATAATTTTTTTTTTTTTTTTTTTTTTTATTAAAAGATACAAAGATCCTTTAAGGTTATTACAATCTGATCTTTTACATATTAGATCAATAAGCAATTTTTTTCTAACCTAAATATTACGATGCAATTAAACAAAGGTGGTTACTCAATAGTTTGCCTTGTGGTTTTGTCACATTTACTACACTAAGTTTAACGCGTAGCACAACTCGCGCAATACTCTGCTTTGCACTATTCACTTTCTCACTAACTCAAAAGGTTTCCTTCTCTTGAGCCTTCTTATCTGGTTTGTGTTGTCTAGGAGCTGGATAACCTCGACGTTCACATGGTTAAGTAACCTTTGTTCGTGGCTACTAGCAAATTTAGCAATAGTTTGGTCAACAGTATCCATTTGTAGGTCCCGATGGATATCTCTGTTTCGGCAGTACCAAGGTGCATCAACGATACTTCTTAGTACTTTGTTCTGAAATCGTTGGATCACTTCAATGGTTCTTTTGCTGGCAAAACCCCAAAGTTGGATGCCGTAGGTCCAAACAGGTTTTAGTATTTGCTTGTACAGAAGCAGTTAATTAAATGTAGACAACTTGGAATTTCTTCCAAGAAGCCAGTACATTTTTTTCAGTTTGATTCCAAGTTCTTCACGTTTCTTTTTGACATGCACTTTCCAGCGTAGTCTCGCGTCAAGTGTCATTCCCAGATATTTAGCAGAGTCAACATGGGGGATCTGGGTATCGTTGATTCGGATGGGTAAATGTTGTCTTCGTTTATTGGTAAAGTCTATATGTACAGACTTGTTTTCATTTAACTTGATACGCCAAGTTTTGGTCCAGGTGTTAATTTTATTGATAGAGGTTTGAAGTTTCTCAGCAGCCTCTTCATGATCTTGCCCGACAGCCATGACTGCAGTATCGTATTTTTATAATTGACATTTTTTAATCAATTTGTAAACTTTGAAAATTGATTAAAAATGAAATGTTAAACAAACCCTGAACTCACAAGATATTTATGCATACTTTTAAAATGGCGATTACTATGATAGATTATTTAAATTTTAACTCTTTTGATATCGCGTAAGCAACAGTTGCATATATTGCAGGCGTTAGTAATTTAAAGGTGTTTTTTTTAATTTATAATAATAATATTTAAAATATAAACAAAATATATAAAAACTAACTCTTGATAATCAACCAGATGGTGTATAACGTTATTTTTTTTTAAATCATATTTTATTATTATTAAATGAATGAGAGAGAGAATCATTTGCATTATTTGTCATTGGATCTCATAAACAAATTTGGTATGATCACCAATTTATTTTTAAATCAATTCAACTATCTTCTTAGTATAATGTATAGATATAAATAGCAACAAAGTTAGCTTTTATAAATTTGTTATAAATTATAGATCTGTTCTAATTCAATAATTTTAATTTTTTATAATTAATAATCTATTATTCTTTGTAAAAAATTCAACAAATCTTTCTAGTAGCAAGTTATAGGTTTATTATAATCATAATTAATAATTTCAATTTAAGGCAGAAATGATTCACATATTCATTTTTTTTTTAAATACAATTTCTATTTGTTTATATTTGAAGTTGTAATTACCATCTTTTTAGTGAATACTTAAAAATATATATTATTTTATTTTTTCCCCTAAATTTTTTTTTTTTGTTTTTTGGTTAAATTCTCTATAGTAGTATATTTTGTCTTGTTACCTGACATTCATACATCTCATCATTTTATTTTATATTTATTATAATTTTATTCATTTTATAAAGGTGTGTAGTAGTACTTTCTTTTTCCTCACTATTGCTCTCTTCTGTTTCTCTTTCATCGTGTCTCACTGTCCCTCATTCTATCATATCATTCTACTTAAAAAACCATAACCATAAAAATGGTACAATTTATTATATCAACCGTTTGCAATGTTTTATAACAAGAAATGAACCTTGCTGGCTTTAAATTTTTCAAAATGACTAACGTGTAATAAATTTCTATAAGAATATAAAAAGGGCTTGTTCAGACTGCACTCTACAATAAATTATCTTTTCATTTTTTAAAACACAAATCCATTTGGTTGTGCTGCACTTGATGTTGATGTTGGTTGGTGTAGTTTCAATGTGTACAAAAATACAAGTTTATAATAATAAAAAATAAAACAATGGTGAAAATAAATATTGTTTGTGTCTGTGGCTGTTTTTTATGTCAATTATTTTTTTTTTTTTGTTTTTAGTTACTATTCTGTAAATTATCAAGTGGTGAAAAAATCCTCTTAAATGGCTGTGGAAGTTTTATTATCATGTAGGAATCTAATCATTTATTTATTCAGATAATGTTGGCTGTTGAAAATTTAAATTCTTAAAAGTTAAAATATATATATATATATATATATATAGAATTTTCATTTAATTTACAAAACATCTCAAGTGATAATTAATTCATTCAGTAACAGAATATTTATTTAATAATGAAAAAAAAATTTATTCTAAAGATAATTTTTTAGATATTATATAATAAAATCCTTTTCTCATGGATATCTTTTTTTTTCTTTTGTTTCGGAATTTAGATATACGAGGTGTGTCTAAAAAGTTGGGTGAATGGTATGATAAAAACACATAAAAAGAGAATGTTAATTGTAAATACCCCTTTATTAACCTTCAAAATACTCCTCACTAGTCACAACACACTTGTGACAACGTGTGTGTTCGTATAACGCTTGAAAACTGTTGGAGAAGTCTTGATGTGGAATCGTTCTCAGAATAGTCGTCACAACGTTCAGGCCGGCAATCCACAATCAGGACATCAGAAAACACTACTTACTCTATCTTTGCTAATACCCAATTCTTCGGCTATTAGTCGCAGATTCAATCGCCGATCTTTTGTTAGCATCTCTCGTACACGTTCAGTGTTTTCTGGTGTCCTATTTGTAGATTGCCGACCTGAACATTGTGACGGCTATTCTGAGAACGATTCCACATCAAGACTTCTCCAACAGTTTTCAAGCGTTATACGACCGTTGTCACAAGTTTGTTGTGGCTAGTGGAGAGTATTTTAAAGGACAATAAAGGTATTTACAATTAACATTCTCTTTTTATGTTTTTATCATACCATTCACCCAACTTTTTATACACACCTAGTATGTACAAGTACCATAGTAGTAGTATATTATATATAAAATATAAATAATTTTTGATATAAAAAAAACAAAACAAAAATTATGAAACTTTTTCAGTTAAGATTTATTCATATTAATTCTTTTAGCTTATTTTTTTTTGAAGAAAATATAATTTTTATTATTTATAAAGTATAGGTATATACATACAAGTATAATATAGAGGAAAGAAAATATTATAGAAATATTAATATTTTTCTTTTAATTTAAAAATATAAAAAATATCAGCTTATTTATTTATTTCCTTTTCTTTTGAAAAACTTTGCCAATTGGTCTAATTGTCACTGTCGGCGGTGTCAGGTGCGAAAAAGGAAAGGGATGAGCCATTATCCGGCGGATATTCTTCCGTCACTTGGTCGCCACTGCCATGTATTGTGGTCGAGGGGGTGCAATTGGAGATAAGCTCAGCCTCTTAAAGAATCTCCGCAGTGCGTGTCTCTCTCTTTCTCTCTTTTCCCGGCGTTTTTTCTCTTCCATTTTTATACTCCCACCATTCTATTGCTATTTCTTTCTCTCGTTGCTTCGTAATCTTTCTCTCTCTTTCCAGTTCGACCCCAAACCACATCGATCCTTATGACGTCGTTGCGTCGACATCATCGCCAAAATTTTGGATTCTAAGCAAATCTCTCTCCACTTTCTCTTTTTCTTAGTCTATATATTATATATATATATATAAGTTTGCAGTTTTAGTTAGCGAGGGGGCTACGCCCTCTAAGACCCCATGGTACCAGTTTCAATCCAATTTATTAGAAACAAAGATGTTTTCAAGCCAAGATAAAACTTATAAAACATTAAAAAAAAAATGAAAATTTTAAAATATCTGGCTTTTAATTCATCTATAAATATATCATATAACTTTCTATACATTTTTGAAAAAATATTTTTACAAATAGGTAATATAATATGACAGATATAAAAACATTATAACATTAATAAATATATATATTATTGATTCAAAAATGTTTTTTTTTATAATTATTATTACTTTCTAATGTAAATATTGTTGCATATAATTTATATATAAATATATATTTGTGGAAGATGCTCTGAAGAGCTAGCAATTAATAAAATATAAAGATATTTGCCTTTTTATTTTAAAAAAGGAAGAACCGAAATTCCTAAAGCTTTGTAGTGTATAAATGTAATTAATAAATGAATTATTTATAGGTACTTATTTGGCTAAATAATATTAATTCATATTTTAGAAGATATATATTCATAATTTTTATGAAATTCTATTATTTTTGCTCTATAAAATCACTTCTACTTGTATTGTGCATTTCAAATAAAAAAAAATAAAAAAATCGTGCAAAAACTTGAGTTTAACGGAAAAGTCAATCTTGATGCAAAGAAGCGAATTAAAAGTTTTAAGTTCAAGCTTTGAAAGTTTGTTTTTTTTTTCAACCAAACCACTAACTAGTAATCTAAATAATGTAAAAAAGAAAAATAATTTACATTTGCTATATATCATAAAACATGACATTTCAAAAGAATCCCATTTAGAATGTTTATAAATATAAATTAGAAAAAAATATTAATTAATTCAACTTTTTAATAAAAAAAATACGAAAACTTGATAAAATTCAATTGTCATAGAATCAGATCTGAATGAATTTATAAAAATTTGTTTTTTCTTTACTTTAGGTTAAAAATCATTTTACAATGAAAATAAAAGTGATTTTACAACCATTTTTATAAAATATAAATCAAAAGTGTCTGAATAGAAGAAGAGTATTCGTATATTGTTTTCACGGTAAAACAGAACTCAACTCATGTCCCTCTCCCCTCTATATAATCAAATAGTCCAAAGAAGGCTGTAGGCGTTCCGAACAAAAAGGTATTCGTGAGCAAGTCAATAAGTCTGTGACTTTTTAAATCTTCCGTCTCTTAAATGAAATGGCAACAATTTTTCTGTGATCAGGCAACTATGAGCTGACTCCTGTCGAAATTTGAACCAGCTGGGTCTTTTAGCTTTTATTGAATATCCATTAGTAAAAGATTACCTCGTGATTTGAGAAGAAAATGTAAAAAGTAAATTTCCATGAAAATATCCATGAATTGGGTTACGAAATGCTCACTCATCCGCCCTATTCTCCACCTCATGATTTGAAAAGATATTTATATTTATTATAAAAAATAATCTTTATTATCTTTAATGTTTTTGAGAATATAGTGTATTTGAAATATTTAATATTATTTATATGAATAATAGAATTCGAGATAGTCAATTTTTTTTTTTTGTACTGTTCTATTTAAGGAATGAGAGTTGCGGCCCTTCATGGTCTATTTTCTATTTTGCAAGTAATATTCCATTAACAAAACGGAAATGAAGAAGAGCTAAATTTTCATTGTTCCCTTCGCAGAGGCAGCAAATGGTTCATTCTAGTCATCCCGACAAATAGAACAATAGAACACAACCATGTTTTTTTTCAAAATTTCTGATTTAAACAAAAAAAAAATATTTAAACAAAAAAATATTAAATCTCCAATAGTTAAAAAAATCCAAAATATACTAAATCTATTTGATATTTATGTGTATTAATCATGGTGTATTGTAATTTATAGTTAAAAAAATATTTTCTTATTTTAAATAGTATCATGAATTTATATAAAAATTTTAGTTCATTATTTGTAATTGGTTCCAATTATTAATAAGAAAATATAATTTAAATTTTAAATCAATTGCAAACTTAATTTAGTAAAAATAAACAATCTTATTGTTAGTTCTATAACTTTTAAATTTAATAAAAATAATTAGGAGTTTATACCTTGAAAGTTTTCTAAAGAAATAAAATTATATAAAAACGCTTTCTTTTTTTTAATGACATCTTGTCAACAAAAATATGTAATTGAAACTCGTTATTTTTTTTAATAATATCTAAATCATATTATTCAAATTCTTTTATTTTTCATTGAAAAAATATTTTTGCCCAGAGTTGGACTCGTCGAAATTGAAATTTGATATAAATTTCAATAATTGATAAAATGTAATATTATATTAAATCAGAATTTTGCTTGTTTGTTGAAATATATATTTTAAATTGTTATCAGTAAGATCTGCTTGTGGCATGAAATGAAAATTCTTAATAAACCAGATGTGAGCATCAAATAACCTCATATTATTCATTAATCGTAAAACAATAAAAGGAACGAATATTGGATGAATGTAAGTGAACAGTTGAGTTGAAAGTACAAAGGGAAAAGATAAAAGCCCTGATCATCCACTGGAATTAATTCATAAACCTCCAAAGGTGGTTAGCGAGGAGAGCAAAAAAAAGGCAGTATTGGATTAAAATTGTGATAAGTTATGAAAGTTATGAAAACAAAGAAAAGGTCCGGAAGATTTTTCTTGTCATAGGTCCAGGATGAAATCTAATCCAATTTTTCAATAAAAAAATCATTTCTATCAGAAGTTAAATTTAAATTAATTTATTATTTGACTATTAAAAAAAAACACTTTTTGGAATCTGCTTTCGATGATATAGTATTTTTGAATAAAGAAAGATATTTGTTTTTATAAAATAACATTAAATCCTCATTTTTAAAGAATTTATCAGAAAAAATATAATTACTACATGAAATTAGAGATTAAATATTAAAACTGTTTATAACTTATAACATGACTGTAAAGGTGGATATTATTTTGACTGAAATTTTCGATATTGGACCCCTGTTATGATCTGTGAGGTGTAATTTCGGACTTTGACATAATGACGCCTACTGATATTAATCATACATGTTTCAATTAATTATCTAAAGAAAAGATAATAAAAAATTAGTAATTAATTAATTAATTAATTAATTAGTATGGAGGGCACCAGAGCAGAACCCGTCATAACCGACTAGATAATCAAGATGTAAATTTAAAACACATCTCAAAATAAGTCTTTTTTATTTTTAAAAATATCAAATGGATAATTAATTGTGTTTAAGAAGCCAGAAAGTCACAAGAGTAGGATATTTAATATGAGAATTAAAAAAAAGTTATAAACAAAATACATTTTATTAAAACTTTTCTATTATTTATTTTGTATAATCTTACATTTCAGAAAATAAAAATATGATAAATTTATATAAAAAAGCAAAATGTGCAGCATCGTACACGTGGCGGAAGTGAAACTTCTTACAATCTAGAGAATAAGATAAATTTTAGTTGAGAGTGTGAGTGAGAGAGAAATAGAGAAAAATAAAGGGATCATTTCGAAAGACATATAACAGTATAAAATTTTCGTAACAAATATTCGCTTTATTATTATTATTATCTACTCTATCATCATATCTACATTGCCTGTACTATTGTCGGTTGGTGCTTCAATTGGTAATACTGATATTAATGGCTTGTGATAACTAAAATAAGATATATATGTTCGTGATTCGATATTTTCTATATAACGTGTAAAAACAGCATCTATTGTAGTTCCAGATTTTGTTGTTGATTCCTTGGGATCGTTATTTATAAGCAGACCAAATGTTTCTCGAAGAAAGTTGATCAACGGCAACGAATCATCAGATCCAAAATTTACATTAAAATCTCCCCCGAGAATTAGAGGGATTTTATCTTCGCCTCGTTCAAGTGCATTAGCACCTGTGTGGCTATAAACCAGTAGTGAAAGGTGTATGAAATAAATAATATCGTCTAAATTTTGGTCGTTATTTTTTTTCGGCATAGTGAAATCTGTGGAGTAGAGAAAAGCAGTTTTAAATGCAATAATAATTTTAAATTGATTTAGTAGTGTTAAAGTAATGTTGAGATTCGGATAAATAACGTGAATGGTCATCGACGCACATAACTGTATGTGTTGGCGTGTGAATCGCCGACCATGTTCACACACACAATTACATGCGTCGGTATGCGTGCACGCTGTATATTTGACTTGAGAATTTTAATTATTTCACGATATATATCTTATCTTATTATGCTAGCTAAAATTGTATATATCTATCTATTTATCTATAACCATTGGTTCTCAAAAACCGCTCTAACGATTTTTTTCAAATTCACACTAGATATAGTATTTATAAAGAAAAATTGAGTTTTATTGATTACATCTCTTGAAACTTACAGCTTCATTATTAATTTCTTAATTGAAAATTATATATGGGTGACGTAAATGGCATCCATTTTGAAATTTTACTCCCGCCTTTTTTTAATTTTGTATCAATATTTTTTTTATATTTAAAATATTTTAAAATTTATAATTTAATTTCGAAATAAAATTAAAAATATTTATTTTTAATAAAATATATATATATATTTATTAATCCCGCTTTTTTTTTAAATGATATTGTATTAACATTTTTTTATATTTAAAATATTTTAAAATTCATTATTTAATTTCGAAATTTTATATTTAAAATATTTTAAAATTTATTATTTAATTTCGAAATAAAATTAAAAATATTTATTTTTAATAAAATATATATATATATTATTAAAAATATTTATTTTTAATAAAATATATATATATATTTATTAATCCCGCTTTTTTTTAAATGATATTGTATTAACATTTTTTTATATTTAAAATATTTTAAAATTCATTATTTAATTTCGAAATAAAATTAAAAATATTTATTTTTAATAAAATATATATATATTTATTAATCTCTCTCAAAAAAAAAACAACAAAACAAATAAATGTCTTTGAAAGATGGTAAAAATATCTTTGTAATTATCAAAATATCATAGACCAGCAGTAAGAACAATTGTTTTTACTCCCTGAGTTCGAAGGATCGAAACTCGCCGCGTGCATTTTTTTTTATCTATTTTCGTGATTTATTTATTCATTGTTCTTTTATTAATTAAGTTTTAGATAGTTTTATAATTTTTAATATTTTTTCAATAAAATATTATTTAATACATTTAATAATTGTAATAAATAATTAAAGAATTGTATATCAATATTTTTTAAAGGGTAGAGCGAGCTCGGTGTCTCAGGTATTAATATTACCAGCCAAATCCAATAATAATGAATCATTTTTTACTATCTCGCCAGAGATAGTATTGCGATCACGAAAATTTTCGATGTTGAGATTTTGATGTTTTTATACTTTTTGAAGGTTCCTGAATCATTTTCACTAAGGTTGAGAAAAATGTCTGTGTGTGTGTGTCTGTGTGTGTGTGTGTGTGTGTGTGTGTGTGTGTGTGTATGTAGGCAAGATTACGCAAAAACGGTTTGAGCTAGAATGATGAAATTTGGTACATGGACATTATTCAAAATTCATAGTTTTCTATCAACTTTTGAGAAATGTAGCTCAACCGGAAGAGGGTCATTACCTACAACGTTTTGATTTTTTTTCCTCTAAAGTGACCGTAAAAATAAAGATATATGTTTGATAATTTTTCACATGATTAATAATTGTATAAAACTGCTATATATAGAATTTCAGCTTGATTGATTAGCTGAAATTACCAGAATTAATTTTTTAACACTGCAAATCTCACGCGCCAACACGTGACGTGGTGCCATCAACAAAAAGCCAAACATGCGCTGGTTTAATATTTATTATTTATTATTTATAATTTATAATTAATTAAATTTAATAATAATTTTTAAATAATATAAATAATATTTAATTATAATCTAATCAAAGAAAATAAAAGTTTGAATCTATTTGATAGTTGATCTTTTTACATATAATTAATCTCAAATTAAATATTTTTTAATATTAAAAAAAAATAACAAATTTCATATGTATATTTATTTTTATAAATGTTTAGGCAAATTTTGAAATTAATATATATTTAAATTCAAATTGTATTTAATTGCGATATCTACTGGACAAGGTGGAGATCTCGCCCTCTTTTGATCATAAGTCATACTAATTTTTATTCTTTGACCCAGTAGAAGCTGAGAAATATTATTCCGCGTCAACGTACTACCGCGCATGCGCGCCGTGGACTTTGGACCTAGCGAGAGCGTAGTAGAACGAAAGACAGCACAAAACGAAGAGGCAGATAGCCTCTTTCTAAAAGACGAAAGACCGGACAAAAGAAAGACCCAGATAGCCTCTCTCTCAAAAACGAAACACCGCACAAAAGAGAGTCGGAGATAGAGGCTATCTCATTCTCACTCGTTATATCTATATCTTTTTTCTCTCTTGCGTTTCGTAACGCGTTACGAAATTTCAATTTTTCAATTCACTCTCCATTCTCAACCAAATGTCAGGACGCCGCTAAAGAAGTTTCACTTCAACAATAAAAATTAGCTGGAGTGTCTCCACTCGACTATCTCGCAAATTTGAATTGGATTAAATAACATAATATATTATATTTAAATTAAATTTAATTAATTATAAATTATAAATAATAAATAATAAATATTAAACCAGCGCATGTTTGGCTTTTTGTTGATGGCACCACGTCACGTGTTGGCGCGTGAGATTTGCAGTGTTAAAAAATTAATTCTGGCAATTTCAGCAAATCAATCAAGCTGAAATTCTATATATAGCAGTTTTATACAATTATTAATCATGTGAAAAATTATCAAACATATATCTTTATTTTTACGGTCACTTTAGAGGAAAAAAAATCAAAAGGTAGGTAATGACCCTCTTCCGGTTGAGCTACATTTCTCAAAAGTTGATAGAAAACTATGAATTTTGAATAATGTCCATGTACCAAATTTCATCATTCTAGCTCAAACCGTTTTTGCGTAATCTTGCCTACATACATACACACACACACACATACACACATACACACAAACACACACAGGCATTTTTCTCAACCTTAGTGAAAATGATTCAGGAACCTTCAAAACGTATAAAAACATCAAAATCTCAACATCGAAAATTTTCGTGATCGCAATACTATCTCTGGCGAGATAGTAAAAATCTCTAATAAAAGGGAATTTCAGAAATAGTTTCATTTTAACTATGTTGACGATTAAAAAAACCCTCTACTACCTACTCAGGAGTCGCGACAAATTTTTTCATAAAAATGGAGGTCGCAAATGAAGATAGGTTGCGCACCACTGATCTAGATCCGAATAAATAAGGGCTTTTTATAAAAACAAATAAAATATAAAATACTTTCGATTTTGTTTTTATCATATAACAGAATAGTAAAAATTATTGAATGATTATTTATATTTCAATTATAATTCATTAAAATAAAATATTAATATTTTAATAAGAACTAAATAAAAAAAATACTAATATATAATTACATATTAAGAAATTCAATCTATTTTTTTTATTTTGTTGTTGAATATTATTTATAGGACATATGTACATACTCATATATTCGTAAAAATGGTAAATATAATAGCCTGTTCAATAAGTTCGCGGAATGGAAATGAAGAACCAATTTTTATTTGTAAAAATGACTTTATTTTCATCGTAGGATTTCCCTCAACGTCAATACACTTATTCCAACGGTCTTCTAATTAATGGATCCCTTGACTGTAGTGGTTTTTCGCAAGCTCTGCAAAAAATCCCTCCACGGCAGCTATTACCTCTTCGTTTGAAGAAAATCGTTTTCCACGGAGATATTTTATTGTTTGAGGTGTGGGAAGAAACAGAAGTTTAACGAGTTAAATCTGGCGAATAGGCTGGATGTTGCAACAATTCGTACTTCAATGTAGTTATTTTAGCAATGGTTTTTGAGGTTAGTTTTTTGAAACCCAAATTAACACACACATATTGCTCACTGTGCCTACAGCCTCTGTTAAATCTCTTTCAGTTAATCGACGGTAATACCATATCTTGTATTATTTGATATTGACGAACCTATTGAACAACCTAGTATATTATAACAGGTGTCTTAAATGAATATTAGCTACATTGTTCTATATTTATATTATATTATAATATTACTATTAGTGTAGTTTTAAAATTAAAATAATTATTAAATTTGTTTGAATTATAATATTTAATTAGCACATAACAAGTTAAAAAAAATGTTTTAAGTTAATATTTCAGTTACTTATTTGTATAGATTAATTCTAATAATAAAAAGAAATACGATACGAATATCATTTTTTTTCTCCAGCCTGTAGTAAAAGAGATAAATGGACAGTACAAAAAGAAAAAAAAATTGAAAACGAAGTAGATAATGACAGGGGATTACTCATTTGAACATGACGCCCAACAAATCAATGACATTTAGACAGAAATGTTGGGGCTTTAATCGAGGTCTTTATTTGGCATGTGTGGCCAAACGAATACCAACGAACCAACTCTCTCTCTCTCTTCTATCCTCTCCTCTGTCTTCATTAATGTCTCTATACAATTTTCAAATATAAAATTCTTATTAAAATATCAAAATAATTATATATATTTGTAAAATAAAATTAAAAATTTTAATATTTTTTTTTTTAAATAGTGAAAAATGAAATGTATTGCTCAGCAGCTGGGCTAATTTCATCTAATGATAATATATGATCTAAAATTTAAATGAATTATAGTATTTATTATTAGATAATTAGATAATTAAATATATATATATATATATAAATGGGGACTTATAACTTAACAATTAAGATTAATATGGTTTTAAAAATAAAAAAAGGTGATTGAATATAATAATTTGTATATTTAAAAGAAATATATTTATATATTCTGGCTATTTTATTTTATTTTTTAAATTAAATTGTTAAAGAGAAATTGACGTTTTTTTTTTTGGGGGGGGGGGGGAAATATGTTAACCTCGATATCAGAAAAGAAGAGAACTTAATTTTACAAAAATATACTACTGACTATTGTGAAGCAATTTATCATCATCTGACAATACTTGATCCAATTGGACAAACTGTCTTCCTATATATATATATATATATATATATGTATATTATATATATAATATACATATATTTAAAGTGGAATGTACAAAAATTGTGCAAATAGATACCTGAGTGTAAAAAGTAAAGAATAACAAAAACATTTAGTCGGATTTTTTAAAGGAATTATTTTCCTTTTAAGTATTATTTTCTATTATAATTCTTTTATTGAAAAATTTCAGAAATTAAAAAAAAATAGAATAATGATTAATAAATTAATAGTATTCATAATTTAAAAGATCATATGGAAGGAAGAAGGTTTATATAAAATGAGGATTTTGTAACAGTATTTATTTAAATAATATATATATATAAATTAACTCATATTAAAGAAAATTTACTTGATTGATGTTAAAAAATTTATTTTATTTTTACAATGTGTCAAACAATAATAATACTAATAATAACTGCTTATAATATTATAACATAAATAAAACCAATAGAAGAAGATATTATAAATGAAAATGAAACAAGATAATCAAATGTACACAATTTAATTAGATTCTTTCATTAATTTAAATAGAAATTAGAAGATGAATTATTAATAATAGTCATTAAAAAAGGCATTAATTTTTATAAAGAAAAATAAACCATAGCTTATTATTTTTAATTATTTATGAATATTTCGTTTTAATTCATTTTATAAATTCTATATACATATTATAATTTGTTTTCAAATTTGCTAGGAATTTTTGACTTTACTATTTTATTCTAGAGGAAAAATATTAATATTAATATTAAATTAAAAATAATTATTAAGTAGTATATTCAAAATTTCATTAAACTAAATCTATATGTTGGTATTAATTATATATTTTATTATTCGATACATAATTTTCCCTTACTGAGATATAAATTTAAAATAAAATCAAATAAACAAATATATTTTCAACATTATAGTGTACTGTAACATAGATTTATAAATTTTGTTCTATTATAATATGACTGACCTCGCACAAACCTATTTCTGAAAATAATGAATTCTGACCCAGAAGACTTTAAAACAAGTTTATATAGAAATAATATAATTTTTTTCGATTGAAAACATTTAATTTCTACCATATACATATACATATTCATATTGTTAGCTTAACTTTATAGAATATATATACATATATGAGAATTAATGTAAAATAAAAATATATTCAACAAAAAAAAAAGAGAAAATTTATTTGATGTTTATTTATAATCATCCATGACAATACACACACACACACACACACACACACAAACACACATGCACACATGCACATAGACAGAAACCAAAGATTAATTTTTATTTCAGTTTATCAAATACAAATCATACTGTTTCTAGATGACATCAATAAAAATTAAATTATTATTATTATTAGTATTATTACTTTTATTGTATTTATTTAACAAAATCCTAAATCAGATCTATATAAATGAACTACGTACATATTTATCATTTCTTTTTTTTTACCTCGACATTTGCTTCCTTTATTTTATAATACTGCTCTCTCTCTCTCTGTCTGTCTTATCAGGATGTTATCTTGTATATCAAATAAAGCTCATCTATATGCATATGTATTCTATATATACCTATAAAGTAATATTAAATTTTATGGACTATCACATTAAATGTTCAAATGTTAAATATAAAAAAAATTATAATAATAATAATAATAATAAAATAATTACTTTCTGTTAGCAATATTATATTATCAGATGTCTTTATTTATTATTTTTCAATATAGGTAAAAAATTAAAAAAATAAACCATTTAATATTTTTTCAAAATTAATAATTACTATTCATTAATTTAAATTACAATTACAATATTGAAAAAATATCATTTTTTTATATTATTTTATCACATGTGGGCTTTTTACTAATACTACTTATATTTAGATATCATCTAATCTTAAAAGCACACCAAATTACACCAGCTAACGTCAACTTGATTACTTACCATAGTAATAAATAGACACCCACATTGTATGTCATTAACCCATTCTTCATTCCTTTTTGGAGCTTCCATAAACAAATTACAATATTTATCTAACTTATTTTTTGCACATATATATAAAGTATCTAACAATAATTAAAATGAAAAAAAAAATAAATAAAATAAAAAGTGAAGGAGAGTAAAATGAAAATCCTAAGATAGAATTTAATATTATGTTTTATATAAGTATATATTTTTATATAAACCTATTATAAATGTGACTATAATAATATAAAATGACAATAAACAATTATAATTAGAAAAATTTATAAATTAACATTTATGAGGAAAATTTTGTTCATCTAAATGCTATTGACCCGAATGAGAGATCAACTTTTCTATTTTGGCTCCAAGCCACATTAATTTTCAAATAAAATTAATAATTCATTTAAATGGAAAATATTATTGTGTTTAGGCAATTATATATTTTTTACTCTACTAGAAAACTTATTTATAAGTATAGTGACAATATAAGTATGTATGTATAATCTCATTAAAAGTGAGTAGATCTCAACATTAACAGTGGATTTGACGAAAATCTAATATATTTTATCACGTTCCCGCCGACATGTACCACCGGTGGCTCATGCCGCCACATAAAATAAATAGACAAATTATGGAGTCGGCGGGAACGTGTTAAATATTATAATTTTTACATTCCAAATATTATTAAAATAAAAGAGTTCAATTTTCAACAATAAATTTTTAAAGATTCTAAAAAAGTTATTTATTATTTTATTAAAATGAAATATCCGAATACTATTTTTTACAATAACACAGTAAGAGAAATAAATTTTTTTTATAAATGGTAAATTTTATTTGACCTAAATTCAAATTAATTATTATATTGTCAAGAAATATTTATAAGTTATTTTATTATTGAATTTCATAGCAGAGAGTGATATATATATTTCAATTTTAAGTTAAAGTACAAAACTAAAAGTTAATATAATATATATATATATATTGCTAATGAATTCGAAAGTTCAACCACAATTGTCCAACAGACCTTATCTTTGGCTAGCTCCATCTAACTCTTATTCTCTTCTATCTCCCTCACGTCTTGCTTGTCTATCGTATCCTTAATCTACCAGACGTTGCTTCTCAATAAGAGACTTACGTATATACTTATACTACTTAAAGAAGCTTTATTTCCTCATCCATTCTAGCCACTCTTAGCCCACTCAACGTAACCTCTTAGAATTTATAACTCTAATTGTTTAGAGATGCAACATCTATCCTTCTTATGAAATCTCCTCCATTCTCCAGTTAATAAAATATTCTTTTTAATTATATTATGTTTTTATTGTGATTTTTGAAATGTGAATAAGATTTTTTTTATACTTTTTTCCTTTTTTTTAAATTTTCTTAGGAAAAATTATTAGATTTATTAATTTGGACAAACAAAAAAAAACTTTATTTTTATTTATTTGTATCTATTATATTTATTTTTCTAAAATATTTGTTTGTCTATTTAAAATTTATTAAAGAATTATGAATCATTCATATTAAGAAGATTTGAATTTCAGCTTCATCATGTCACCCCACCACCTTCTTTGAATAGATATTTGATGTTTTCATTCTGTATAATCGCCTACTCATGTTCATCTCTTTTTTCTTTTAGAGCCGATCAAATTGCGATCAGAGGTTTTGTGTGTTGTTTGCAATGCCCTTCTCGATGCAATTAATAACTACACTTGGTGTATATACATATATTAAGGGCTGACAAATTGCTTTAAAAGCCCTTTTTGTTGGGTGCTTTCGTCTTCTTTCTAATACTTGTCTCATCTTTGAATTTCTCATTAGTCATCACTTTTTTCGTACAATACCCCACGAGTAGAAAAGAATTGGCGGTTAAGTGAAGATAGAAAGGGTGGGATGCAGAGAGGAATGGAAGCCCTTCAATTATTCGATCGGTTTGCAATTTTGCTCAGCAATGCTATTTAGAGGACGTATCGGAAGTTTCATTCAATTGCGGGAATTGAACTAAAAAAGAACCTTTATCTTGAAATCTAATTAAGGCCTAGGCGTGGCAACGAAAATATAAATCGCTCATTTTATTTTTCAATTGTTTTATTTCAAAAATTTCTAATATCCAAAGCATCAATGTGATTTATCAAAATCTATAATTAAAAAATTCTATTGGAATTATTATTAATTTAATTAATAATTTAATAATTCAGTAACTCTTATATTATGCAACTTTAAAAAAAAATTTTAAATTAAAATGACTTTTTAGACTTTATTATTATGTATAATTTATAATTTGAATGTTAATTTGATTAAGGAAAAAAAGATGATTTATTTAACAATAAAGTTAGGTATATATTTTCTTTAAAGATAATAGATGGCTAATCGTCTGCCCACTTTTTAATTATTCTTTAATTATAAAATGTATAATTTTCTTCAATTTGGTGTCATTTAGACTATCATCAGTTGTGTGTGTATTTAAGTAATTTAATATTTTATAATCAGTGAGGTTATTCAATTAATGTTTTTGATTTATTTATATATATAGATATATATATATATATATATATATAAAGGCGCCATTAGGTGTGTGGGTAGCGAACCTGCCTCACATTCACATGGTCCATGGTTCAAGTCCCGGGCCTGGCAAGGGAATTTTCCTAGCTGGGGTCTATGGGACGGAATCAACCCAGCCTCCGGGAACAACATTGGGGAAAAGCTACTTGATAACGCCTCCGATCAAGAAAATCAAGGTAAAGGTTGAGAGGACCCGTTCTACTGATCATAGGACACCTCATTGATATTACCGGCTTGATAGGCGTTGTCCTTGCGTAGCACGTACAAAGTCAGAGGTTTTATATATATATATATATATATATATATATATATATATATATATATATATATATATATATATATATATATGTGTGTGTGTGTATTTGGTTGTCTGTATACGATTTGTGATTGTTATTGTCTCTCTCTCTCTCTCTCTCTCTCTCTTCAGGATTAACTTCAGTGAATACAAAGGAAAGTTCATCTAATTCCATTATCGAATGCTTCATCTCAAACTAAGGTAAGGACACTCATCTCTTTTACTAAATCCTCTATTATTGATGCTATTACTGGATTGAATTATAATTTAAATCTCATATCATTTATAATTATTAATACAAGTTAATATAATATAATATTATAATATTGTCAACCAAGAGAAATAATAATAAATCTATTGAAAAAATGCTTAATAAGAAAATTAATGAATATATAACTTCATTCCGTATATTCATTATAACTTATTTATTTTCTTTATAAAATTTATATTAATTTTGTATTTAGAGAAAAATAAAATGTTTTGGCTCATATCTATATATATAAAAAAAGGTTTTTGTCTGCACATTGCTCAGAATTTAAAAATTTTTGCATATCTTCGCGTTTCATGACCTCTAGAATCCAAAAGTGACTTTAGAATTTTTCACGTCTGTCTGTCTGTCTGTCTGTCTGTCTGTCTGTCTGTCTGTCCGGAAAATTACTATTTTATAGACTCAGAATTGGCTGAACCGATTTCTTTGAAATTACATCACAATATTCTTATATACCTCTAGAGTAACATAGGCTATAAATTTTATTAATATCTTATCAATAACCGCAGAAATTAATTTTTTAAAGTTTATATAATTCTCCGTGTTGTTCATTCAAGAGCAGCTCGCGGCTCACTGTCGGCCTAGCGGAATCATTTCAAACAATGAATTATCATAGAGATTCCCAATCGAAGAATTATTATAATATTTCCCTTTTTATTATAAACTAGCTGCTCAGAGCGCCTTCGGCGCTCTTCACACCTAGACGGGGGCTCCGCCCCCTGTACCCCCGAGTGGTACATAGTATTTGGTGGTTGAAAGTAGTAAAAGGTTTTCATCCATTTTGTTTCAATCAGTATATTACATAAAACATTCATTTCTTTTTGTGTTCTTATTTAAAAAATATATTTTAATTTAATCACTATATTAATTATATATATTATTATTGTATATGTTATATCTATCTACCTATGTGGCTCAAAGATACTCGAAAGTTCTTAGCCGCAACAACCACATTTCTCCAAGTGTCCCCATTCTGAGCCCTTGTTCCATCTCTCTTACGTCCCTTCCTACGCGTCATTGGTTTTCCAAGCGGACGTTTTCCAATCGGTCTTCCCACCAATATCTTTTTCCTCTCCCATTCTAGCCACGTGCCCTGCCTATCGCAGCTTTTTCCCTTTTATAACCCTAACTATTTCTGAAGATGCAGAGAGACCATGCAATTTCTTGTTATGCTGTCTCCCCCATTCCCCGGTGACCTCATCTTTCTTTGGCCGATAAATGCAGGGAAGAATCCTATTCTCAAACACTCTGAATCTACTCTCATCTCCCAGGGTCATAGACCATGCCTCCCACCCATATAATGCAACAGGCAAAATAATTTTTTTATATATTCCCTTTGATAATAATTTTGAAGAGATAAGCCTCTTTATTGCAAGATAACAGGCGTCTCCCGATTGCAACCCCGATTTAAATTCTTCTCAAATATTATTATCCTTCGTGATTACATTAAATTTTTCTACATATTCAAATTCTACATTTTGTATCTTAAGATTTTGTATGTCAATACTCTTCCTCTTTGTTACTAAATATTTTTTCTTATCACTATTAATTTCAAACCTCCATTAATTTTTCCTCGCTATCTGCAATTGCAATTTCCTAATCTCCTATTATATTTAAGTCGTCTGGGTAACCTAACATTTTACAATTGATTTCTTCATCTTATTCTTTCTTTACTACCTTCAAGTTTGAAGATTGAAAATTTGAAAAAGTTTATCCGGATCTATTGAGTCATGCATATGTTTTACTTAAGTCTACAAATAATTAGTGAACAGAAATATTGAATTCGCGGTTTTTTTCCTAATATCAGTCATAATGAAAATATCTTAATTAATGTTGGTCGATTTGGCCTGAACCCGCAATGATATCTCCTAATATTTCCTCCGCCTATGGTTCTTAAGTATTTTCTATGTTATAATAGTGAAATAGAGTATAATATTTCTTGATCATTACATTTTGGTATTTTATTTTCATTGCTAGATTATTATTGAATATTTTTAATTATAATGAAACTTGAGAAAATACAAAAATAGAGACTTGAGACAATTTATAAAAATTAACGGTATAAAACTATAGATAAATGACCAATATATACATTCATTAATAGTATTAATTTAAATTAATTGATTTATTTGTTTTTTTATTATTAAGTTCATTTATTAATTTTTTTAGATCATAGTTATTTTCCTTAAAAGAAACTTAAATTCTGTGGTGCTAGGGGATTTGAAAATCATTCGTCGAAATATGAAGATTTCGCTTACAGTTTCTGTCATGTCCGACCTCCATCCAACACTTATTTTCTGTCAAGTTTTTTGCTTCTCTTAATCATGTGATCTATATATTTAATTTTTATTATTCATTATAATAAAATTTAAACAAATAAAAATTTTTACTTTGTTAATTTATATAAATTTCAATATAAACTGATTGTGAGTGATACGCTTAGCCAATACTCTGAATAATTTGTGTACAAAAATATTGTATGTTCTTAGCGAGATTTGATATAATGTTGTACGATTTGTCCTAAATCTGAATTAGAAGAAAATTATAAATTGCCTCCTCTTCCAGCCCAATTCATTTACCCACCCATGTTGCATATGGCATGTAAATTTCTTAAAACTCCGTTTTTTTAATTTAAAATAGAAGGAGAGAAAGAGTTTTAAATTATATTCGAATAGTCTATATATTCTATATATCAGTATTTTTTTTCTGAATTTTATAGCAAGTTGATTTTAAAAATTTTCCATTCTTAATGCATATGATTGATTACATGTGTTAAAATTTAAAAAAATTCAAATATTCTAATTTTTATATTTATATACAATTTAATATTATTTTTTATTAATATCATATCAAAAAAAGAGAATTTATTAAAAATTAAAAATAAAAAAAGAAGCCTATTAATAAAAAATTGAATGGTGATTTAAATATTTTATTAAATTAATTAAAATGAGACCTTTTAGAATAAATTATTTAATTGAAATGATATTTAAATATAAGAATTTAAAAAAATATTATATTCTTTGTTTGGCAATTGTTATTTAATTATGTGCAACATGATTCGACTTGCACAGAGCATCGTTATTTTTTATTAATATCACATAATAAAAATGAATCTTTTAAACATAATAAATAAAAAAGACATTTTAATAAATTTAAAAAATATACCCAATTTAAAAATGTCAAAAAAATTTAAAACAACTTTATATCATCATATTTTAATTTTTATATAATATATATATATATATATTTAGTAATTAATAATAGAGTAATTAAATTAAAATAAAAAACAAAGATAATATAATTCAGTCATTTTAATTCAGGTTAAATAATATTTTTTTTTATTATTCAATGATAAAATTTATATATTATTATATATATATTATAGAAAAGAAGAAATATTCAATTAAATAAAAATAATTTAAGATAAAAATATGATCTAATAAATATTTTAATTAAATTGAGAACTTTTAGAATAAATTATTTAATTGAATTGATATTTGTATATTAGAATTTAAAATAAAAAGGGAAATATTATAATAATTCTTCGATTGGGAATCTCTATGATAATTCATTGTTTGAAATGATTCCGCTAGGCCGACAGTGAGCCGCGAGCTGCTCTTGAATGAACAACACGGAGAATTATATAAACTTTAAAAAATTAATTTCTGCGGTTATTGATAAGATATTAATAAAATGTATAGCCTATGTTACTCTAGAGGTATATAAGAATATTGTGATGTAATTTCAAAGAAATCGGTTCAGCCAATTCTGAGTCTATAAAATAGTAATTTTCCGGACAGACAGACAGACAGACAGACAGACAGACAGACGTGAAAAATTCTAAAGTCACTTTTGGATTCTAGAGGTCATGAAACGCGAAGATATGCAAAAATTTTAAATTCTGAGCAATGTGCAGACAAAAACCTTTTTTTATATATATAGATGTATCCATATCTGTTTTTTATTACATTAATAGATATATGAAAATTATTTGAAATTGTTTCTGTAGCTGGAAATTAATTTACTTCAAATCAACAGACAGACAGACAGACAGACAGACAGACAGACAGACAGACAGACAGACAGACAGACGTGAAAAATTCTAAAGTCACTTTTGGATTCTAGAGGTCATGAAACGCGAAGATATGCAAAAATTTTTAAATTCTGAGCAATGTGCAGACAAAAACCTTTTTTTATATATATAGATTCTAATATACAAATATCAATTCAATTAAATAATTTATTCTAAAAGTTCTCAAAATTAAAATATTTATTAGATCATATTTTTATCTTAAATTATTTTTTATTTAATTGAATATTTCTTCTTTTCTATAATATATATATAATAATATATAAATTTTATCATTGAATAATAAAAAAAAATATTATTTAACCTGAATTAAAATGACTGAATTATATTATCTTTGTTTTTTATTTTAATTTAATTACTCTATTATTAATTACTAAATATATATATATTATATAAAAATTAAAATTTGATGATATAAAGTTGTTTTAAATTTTTGACATTTTTAAATTGGGTATATTTTTTAAATTTATTAAAATGTCTTTTTTATTTATTATGTTTAAAAGATTCATTTTTATTATGTGATATTAATAAAAAATAACGATGCTCTGTGCAAGTCGAATCATGTTGCACATAATTAAATAACAATTGCCAAACAAAGAATATAATATTTTTTTAAATTCTTATATTTAAATATCATTTCAATTAAATAATTTATTCTAAAAGGTCTCATTTTAATGCAATTTATAATTTTCTTCTAATTCAGATTTAGGACAAATCGTACAACATTATATCAAATCTCGCTAAGAACATTCAATATTTTTGTACACAAATTATTCAGAGTATTGGCTAAGCGTATCACTCACAATCAGTTTATATTGAAATTTATATAAATTAACAAAGTAAAAATTTTTATTTGTTTAAATTTTATTATAATGAATCAAAAAAAATTAAATATATAGATCACATGATTAAGAGAAGCAAAAAACTTAACAGAAAATAACTGTTGGATGGAGGTCGGACATGACAGAAACTGTAAGCGAAATCTTCATATTGCGACGAATAATTTTCAAATCCCCTAGCACCACAGAATTTAAGTTTCTTTTAAGGAAAATAACTATGATCTAAAAAAATTAATAAATGAACTTAATAATAAAAAAACAAATAAATCAATTAATTTAAATTAATACTATTAATGAATGTATATTTTGATAATTTATCTATAGTTTTATACCGTTAATTTTTATAAATTGTCTCAAGTCTCTATTTTTGCATTTTCTCAAGTTTCATTATAATTAAAAATATTCAATAATAATCTAGCAATGAAAATAAAATACCAAAATGTAATGATCAAGAAATATTATACTCTATTATAACATATACAATACTTATAAACTATAGGCGGAGGAAATATTAGGAGATATCATTGCGGGTTCAGGCCAAATCGACCAACATTAATTAAGATATTTTCATTATGACAGATATTAGGAACAAAACCGCGAATTCAATATTTCTGTTCACTAATTATTTGTAGACTTTAGTAAAACATACGCATAACTCAATAGATCCGGATAAACTTTTTCAAATTTTCAATCTTCAAATTTCTCTTGAAGGTAGTAAAGAAAGAATAAGATGCGGAAATCAATTGTAAAATATTAGGTTACTCAGACGACTTAAATATAATAGGAGATTCGGCAATTGCAATTACAGATAGCGAGGAAAATTTAATGGAGGTTTGAAATTAATAGTGATAAGAAAAAATATTTAGTAACAAAGAGGAAGAGTATTAACATACAAAATCTTAAGATGCAAAATGTAGAATTTGAATATGTAGAAAAATTGAATGTAATCACGAAGGATAATAATATTTGAGAAGAATTTAAATCGGGGTTGCAATCGGGAAACGCCTGTTATCTGCAATAAAGAGGCTTATCTCTTCAAAATTATTATCAAAGGGAATATATAAAAAGATTATTTTGCCTGTTGCATTATATGGGTGGGAGGCATGGTCTATGACCCTTGGAGATGAGAGTAGATTCAGAGTATTTGAGAATAGGATTCTTCCCTGCATTTATTGGCCAAAGAAAGATGAGGTCACCGGGTATGAAGGAGACTGTATAACAAGAAATTGCATGGCCTCTCTGCATCTTCAGAAATAGTTAGGGTTATAAAAGGGAAAAAGCTGCGATAGGCAGGGCACGTGGCAAGAATGGGAGAGGAAAAAGATATTGGTGGGAAGACCGATTGGAAAACGTCCGCTTGGAAAACCAATGTCGCGTAGGAAGGGACGTAAGAGAGATGGAATAAGGGCTCAGGATAGGGACACTTGGAGAAATGTGGTTGTTGCGGCCAAGAACTTTCGAGTATCTTTGAGCCACATAGATAGATAGATATAACATATACAATAATAATAATATATATAATTAATTTACTGATTAAATTAAAATAGATTTTGAATAAGAACAGAAAAAGAAATGAATGTTTTAGGTAATATAAGGATTGAAACAAAATGGATGAAAACCTTTTACTACTTTCAACCAAATACTATGTACCACTCGGGGGTACAGGGGGCGGAGCCCCCGTCTAGGTGTGAAGAGCGCCGAAGGCGCTCTGAGCAGCTAGTATGTATATAAAATGCTAACTCTTGCATTCTTTCCTAATTGCTTCTATTTAGGAGGTCTGTTCAAAATAAAAGGTGAATTTTGATTTTTCGCGGGCTGTGTACTTTCTTTCGATTATTGAATTTTTTTTTGGTACACATATGTTTCTCATATGTTGACATTATCAGCCATTTTGGATTAGTCACGTTTTGTGTGTTCTTCGATTTTTTACTAAAAAATGGATCAGAGAATCTGTAATAAATTTTGAATTAAAAATGAAATAAAATCTTCCAACGACTTAAAATGTTGACTGTGGCATTCGCGGTCTACATTATCTCAAAAAAATGTTTATAATTGATACAAGAGTTTTAAAAAAAGCAATCCTAGTTCGATCAAATGTGAAGGTTTAGCTCACTGTTTTCTTCGAGTACAATGACGTGGTGCATCATGAGTTCTTGCCCAAAGGTCGTACTGCTAATAAGGTATTCTACAAGGAAGTTATGAAACGTTTGCGTGAAGCAAACGATCGGAATTGTGGAAAAACAAATCATGGATTCTGCATCACGATAATGCACCAGCTCACACATCATTGCTTGTTCGTGATTTTTTGGTCAAAAAACAACATCGTAATCATGCTTCAACCACCGTATTCACCAGATTTGGTTGCCTGACTTTTTCCTATTCTCAAAACCTAAGAGACCAGTGAAAGGAAAGCGTTTTGCCACAATTGATGAGATAAAGTCGGAATCGAAGAAAGAGCTGATGACCATAACGAAAAGCGCATTTCAGAGGTGCTTCGACAATTTGAAGAAGCGCTGGCACAACAAAACTGATTATAAATATAGAAATTTAAAAAAAAATTCATGAATTAGATAAATTCGATAGTTTCAATAACAGAGTAAACAAGTAAATTTATACAAATTGTTGTACACACACACAAGTATTATCTAAATATAATTTTATTATAATTAATTTAGACTATATTTTTTTTTTTTTGTTTAAGAATGTAGACAATTACAATTTTCATATTTTAATACTAATATTACGTATTCATTAGATAATTTTTTTTTAAATTTTATAAGATAAAAAAAGCATATCAGCAAAAAAAAACATTTTCAAATTAGCAATTATGTTTATAAACTGAATTATATAAATCAAATATTTGCACTTTACATCTTTTATTTCTAACTCAGAAAAGTATTTTTTTTTCCAAAATCTTTTTTTTTTTTAACAAAAAAACTAAAAACTCTAAAAATATATTTATATATAAAAGCGAAATGATTAAATATTTAAAATATACTTATATCATGCTCTACACATGTTCTAGAAAAGAATTCTCTAAATAAATTCTTTTGAAATGATTTTAGATTCTAAAAGTCCTCGTGTAAATACAGACAAGGTAAAGAAAGAATATATACAATCTGATTATTTTTTATCTTAATCTCCTTTTTTTGGATAAGTTGTGGATGATGGGACGGGTGAGATAGAGGGGAGGGGGAGAGGGGAAGGAGAAGTACTCTTTTCTAAATCGAATGTTGTTTAAATAAACTGGCGGAGGAAAGGAATAAAAGTGCTTTTCTCTATTCTTTAAAAGATTTATGAAGTTTCTTTTCTTTCTTATACTTCACAAAGTAAACGAATTCACAATTCCTTCACCCCCCCCCTCCTCCCACACCACTCACTCTGGTCTTGTGACCTCCATGTTCTTTTTTGTTTCACTAATGATATGACATTTTCCTTATATTGTGTTCATCCAAGAAAAGAATTTCATCAAGAATCAAAGACACAATTACAATTGTGTCTTAATAAAGCAGAAAAGAATAAGAATAATATAAAGCAACAAAGCGGGGTTGAAATTGAACAAAGAATTTATTTACTTAAGTGTATTTTTATTTCTTTCATATTATTATTTATAATTTCATTAAGCATTTGAAAATTAATTTTAATTCTTATACAAATAATGTAGAATTTTATACTTTCTATAATATTTTCTTTATGATAAGTTTATAACATAAGTTCAGAACAATAATAATATAAATATTTAAAAGATATTTCATTATTGATTAAGTATATATTCTTAATCAGAATATCACAATTTAATAAAGATATAAAAATAAACCATATGGGGGCAAGTGGTAAAAATGAATTTTTAATTCATTCTGTTTTTCCAAAAATGGTATTTAGTATCAGATTTTAAGTTTTTACCGACCGACGATATTAAGGGAGGTATTGTTTTCACACCAAATTTCACATGTGGAGATTTTTACATATCTTCACGAATCATGCATTTTATATTTGTTTTATCCTCGAGAAAAATCATCTTCATTAGTTTTTTCTTAATTTAAAAGTATATGACGTCACCCAGCCCTTCATGATGCCAGCGCCTCCTTATATATTATAAATAAAATAAAATTAATAATATTTATGTTATATCCATATCTGTTTTTTATTGCATTAATAGATACATTTAAATTATTTGAAATTGTTACTGTAGCTGGAAATTAATTTATTTCAAAATGTCGGTCGGTTCTGTGCCTGGCCACAGGTCAACTTATTAAAATTATTTTCTAATGAAAAATTAAAAAAAGGTTAAAAAGAGTTTATATTGAATTAATATTATTTTCACTATATTAAAAATCAATACAGTGAAATAAATAAATTTAAATATAAAGAAATAAGTGAAAACTTTTAGATTCTCTCTTATAAAATGTTGTCAAATGGATTTACTTTTATCATTAACTCGACCACCACAGGCGATATATATTATATAATAAAATTAAAATATAAATACTTAAATATAATATTATGATATAAATTGATTAAATATTTGCATCGATTATAAAGTAATAATATGTATAATTATAGTTTAAGTAGTATATATTTGACAATAAAGTTGTAAATTCAATTGTCAACAAGTTAGTTATGGACGAAAAGTTAAACAAAACATTGCTTGAAATTTTAGCTATATCGAAATCTCAAAATGTAATAATATACAAATATTAGCTACGATAAAGTTGATTTTCATAAATTATTATAAATTGTAACAACTAAAAGCTTATTTTGAAAAACATCACATTTGATATTATTCATTAATTAATTAAAAATTAAAATTTGTTATCAAAATAAACAAATTTATTTTTTAATATGAAGTTAAAAATTGAAATATTCCATCCTATCTTATTAACATTTACAGATGTCTATAAATACATTAACTAACAACATATTAAAAAGTGGTACATCACTGATCATGAAACCTTAGTTCACATAGCTATTATCCTTTTAGAAAATGTAATTTAATAAACATTATATTTTGACTATTTGCAAAACTACGAAAAAATATATTGCCAAAGTTAACAAATAAAATACAATAGATAACCTAACCCAATCATTGTCAAAATAGAATTGTCAAAAGCAAATTTTTTTCATTTTTTTTTATTTTGTGCTTAAAAAATTAGTTTTTTATATTCCTAGATATTATTATTATTATTATTATTATTATTATTACTCACTAGCCATATATAAAATCCCAATTTAGACAAATAAATTAATTATATTTTCCAATAAAAAGCATTTAATTTTTAATAATTTTATATAAGTATTTCTATATAATTAAATGTATATTAAAAATAAAAAAAAATCATATTATCAAAAATCCATATTTGTAGAAAGTATGTAAATTATAAAACTATCTTTTAAATTATATTTTTCTCAAATTACAAAAAAAAATATCAAAAAATAAACTTATTACAAAAAGTAACACCTAATATATTATAAAAAATTAAAAAAAAAATAATATTGTATGTGAGAATTAATGTGTTTTAATGAGAAAAGTTGATTTAAAATAATAATATGCTTGGTAAAATCATCATAGTAGGTTGAGATATTATTTAAATATATTTTATGAGAAAAGTTGATTTAAAATAATAATATGCTTGGTAAAATCATCATAGTAAGTTGAGATATTATTTAAATATATTTTTTTATTTTTATTTTTATGATCTGTCTATATTAATATAATTAAAATAGTTAAGTTAAAAGCAAAACGAGAGTTGGTGCATGTAAAAAATAGATTTATAATTTTAATAGTTGCAATATGGGGGAACCGATTTTTCTAATAAATATTAAAATATTTGTCATAATTTTGTAATTTATTATTTATTTGTTGTGAAGGTATAAATAAACCAAAAAATGGGAATGGGATTATTAATGGTTGTATGGCTAAAATTTATGCAATCGTTTAATTTAAAAAAAAAAAAAATTTGGGCAAATATACATATTGAAAAACAAACATAATTGATAAAAAGTAGGAAATATGTCAAATTGAATAATCAAATATATTTTTATAAATAATCTTGCAATATATTTAATCATACAAAGATAATTTCAACAATTGTTTCATCATTGTACTGGTTGATAACCTAACCTAACATTTTTTTGTATACTACAAATTTTCCATTAATTACACGGATTCGAATTGTTTTAATAACAAAGATAAAATATCCAACAATGATTATCTTGTATTTTTGAAATAATTTCATGGAATAAGTATAATATAAATATTGTTTAATCCAATATCCCCCCCCCCCCGATGGTAATGAATTTAATTAAATCTTGCTTTTAAACATTCACAATTTTCACTTTGTGTAATATTATATAATTTCGTGAAAATAGAGATTCAAAATGAAAAAAAAGAGGGAAAGTTAATTTAAATAGTATAAATGAAAGGAAAAAACAAACAACGTATTAAATTATGAGAATGTTTAATTATATTCTATTTAAAACGATAGAGAAAAGACAAATACACAAGCGTAATATTTGTATATGATTGAGTTTGGGGCGAATTATACGGGGCTCATTTCGAAATGAGAAGAATTTAGAAAATATTAACTAATCTGAGAGAGAGAGAGAATAATGTAATGAATAATGTGTCTGACTATCATTATTAGTAAATATTGTTTTGTTATACATTTCCTTTGTATCATACCAGGGAGGAGCAACCCGCGGCTAGCGGGCCGAATGAGGCCCGTCGAACAGATTTTTGCGGCCCGCCAAGCATAATAGTACTTATCATTTTATTGGTATCCTAAACATTTTCGGGCCACGAGATGACTGCTAAGTCAAATATATATTATAATAATCCATACAACAATGAAAGAGACATGTTGGTATTTTATTTAAGGTTTGATAATTTATTAAGTTGTTATTTTTTGCCTGAGGCCCTAAAAGAAATGTTGAACTTCGATTGGCCCTTCGATAAAAAAGGTTGCTCACCCCTGTTTTATAACCTTTATAAATAATATTCAGAACCTGTGCTAATTTACTCTTTGAATTTGGACATTAAAACTACATAATTCTAAAATATTCGCTGTTATTACTTTATTATTCACTTAGCTAACTTAAACAGAGAGGTTAAAAATGATAACATGATCGCGTGAGAACTTTGAAGAAAATTAAATTGATCTTGCTCCACTACTTCCCCCTCAAAAAAAAAATATTTAAATTAGTCACTAGATTGAGTTTAATATCTTTTTATATTACTTTGTAAATGAAAATTATAAAACATTAATCTTCATATGTAATATTATTTAAATAGAGAAATGCATTGTGCTCCCACACTTCAATTTTTTTTTTAATTTTAATGAAATTCATTAATAATATCGATTTTTAAAAAATATCTAAACAAATAAATATTAATATCTTTTTTTAACTTTTTACAAACTGTTTTCTAATCATTTCTTATATATAATAAAATTTTTCTTTTTAAATTGTCAGTATTTATTGTAGTATCTACAAATACAGTATATTTCAAAAATTAGGTTTGAAAATTTGATAAAATTCCAAATTGTTACATATAAAATCAAATATTAGAATTTATTCTAATGTTAATGATAAAATACATACCATTCGTAAAGGATTTACTAATTAACCCAGTTTTTGTTCCATTCTAGGAAAATTACATTTTAGTTCATAATTTATGTTACTCTATCTTTTGATATAATGCTTCTACGATACGAGTATAATAGGATCAAAAGAAAAGAAAATTATTATCTAATCTTCTTTGCGTCTATTTATCTCTATATTCAAGACACAATGATTTAGTGACCTTGCGCTTATTTTAGCAATCCTCATTTTCGTCTTGAAATAAATAAAATGAAATTATTTAATACTATATATATATATATATTACATATGTATATAGTCTACATGTATAAACATAAGTATTTATATGGATTTAGAAAAAGCAGTGAGGTTAATAACAAAATGAGAGGAGGAGGGAGGAGTTTGGAAAAAAATCATTAAAATTTTCATTTCATTTGAAAATTTCGAGATACCAATTGGAGAAACAACTATAATAAGTGTTGCTGCGATTTAGAATTTTCGTATTCAGTAATAATAAATAATAAGATATAGAAATCGAATTTATTAGATAAATATTTTCAAAATTTAAATTAATGAAATAATTCTATTTAATCTTTTTTCAAATGATTTTGTCTGAATATCATCTCGCTTGATTAGATGTATTCTTTTTGATATAAAATATTTTTCAAAAAATACAATTAATCTCTATCTCTCTATATATATAAAAAAAAGGTTTTTGTCTGCACATTGCTAAGAATTTAAAATTTTTTTACATATCTTCGCGTTTCATGACCTCTAGAATCCAAAAGTGATTTTAGAATTTTTCATGTCTGTCTGTCTGTCGGGAAATTCTCACGTTATAGACTGAAATTACATCACAATATTCTTGCATATCTCTATTTGTTCATAGGCTATAAATTTTATTAATATAAAATCAATAACCGCAGAAATTAATTATTTAAAATTTGATATGTACATGTTGTCATACAGCAGCTCAAAGAATACAATACAAAGAGTTTCTAATGATTTTGTCTGAATATCACTCCCTCACTTGATTATATGTATAATATAAAATGTTTTTCAAAAAATACAATTAATCTGTTAATTAATTAATATAATATGAAAAAATCACATACATATACAAGTATAACACCTCTTCAAAATTTTAAAATATTTAGATTCAATTGCATAATTTGCAATGGACTAAAAGGATGTTTTATTTATTTTTCTGAAATTCAATTTAAAAAGAAAATTTAATTGAAAGAAAATATATATAAAAAATATATAACTAAAAGAAAAAAAAATCATTTTGTTATTTTTTTTTTATTCTCCGTGACTGTTTTATTTATCTGTCCTCTCTTTTTCTAATTCTCTCTTTGCCTCCATTTAACCCATTAAAAAAAAAGTTTTGTTTATATATTTATTTTAAATTCTCAAAAGTTAAGTTTTAAATTTTATTATCATTTCATTACTAAGCTTTGTTTTTGCAAATTAAGCTTTTAGGTTGGTTTTTAATTTCATTTTTTTTTAACAAGAATAATTGCCAAAACGGATTTTTCCCAATTCTTTTCTACTCCTTCTCAACTGTCCATAAATTGTTATTATTTTTATTAACTTTTTATCTTATCTCTGGAATTTTGATTTCTTTTATTTCTTTTTTTTTTTGAAATCTTTAATAATTTGTTTTTTTATTTACCTTATATTAAAATGAAAAAATATATTTAAATTAATAGATTTTAATTAAATACAATAATTATAAGAGAAGATTAAAAAGAATGTTATTGGATTTTTTTCAGTTAAGAAAAATAAAAATATTAAGCTTGTTTTCATCTCATTTGATATCTTAATAAATATATAGGAATATTTTTTTAAAAAAAATAATTGGATTGACATTTGACTGTAATACTTATGAAAATATTTAAACCTGATTATAAAATTTATTTATATTAAATGAATAAAGAGTAGTAATTTGTGTTTAAGCTAAACAAAAGCTTAGAGCCATTTACAACCAACAGATTTGTTTAACATGCAGCTTTAACAAAGAGGGTGGACGAAGAGGGATTGCTGGAAAGGGATGAAAGTGGTGGTCGAATGCTACGATGTCCAACCAGTAGTCTCCAAAACACCTTTAGAAACAACGAATTACTAGCAGATTGGCGTAGGCAATGAAGCCACCATTAATTAGAAAGTTAACCACAATAACCTTCATTTACCGGATTTTGCCTAAACTCTCATCCTTTAACAAGGGGAAGTTTATTTTTTTAAATTTAAACTAATTCTTTATTATCATTTAAATATTACTAACATCTATGAATTTATAATATTTAATATGATGAGTAAATATAAATCAGTTATATTATTTCATTTATTTTTTTAACAACTTTTAAAATTTATTAATCCGCATTATGAAAAAAAAGAAAAATAATGAAAATTGTAAGATGACATAAAAATCGTGGTGGTTATGATGATGAATGTAACTATGTGCTAGTCCAACTGTTAATATAAAGAAATTGGGAGAAGATATGAAATGGATGGAGGTGCTTAAGAATGTACTTTCGAGTTGAGTAATTCCAGAAATATAGAAAAATATTTATATATAGATAAAAGAAGGTAGATAAAATAATATATAAAGAAAAATAAAAAATCTAGTACATCTTTGATTTCCATGATTAAGTTTGTAAAGTCACAAAAATGGTTTGCAAAGTTATACCTTTATAAAATAAAGAAAATATTCTCTTTCTCTCTCTCTCTTCCAATAATTTCTTTTTTTTATCCTATATAAGGAGTAATATACTCAGGTCCCCGACCTATGGTTGTGAAAATTTTTCAAATATATACGCATTATCTATTTTATATTTTCATTTACGATCTTAATAAATATATTATTTTATAAATTAATTTTTTCAGAATAAAATATTAAAGGGTATAGATTTTATAATATTTTTTTATTTTCTAAAATTAAAATTATTCTAGCTTTTTATTATATTCTTTTATAGATTTCAAGAAAACAGGTGAAAAAATTGAGATGAGAGTATCAATAATATTGAGTAAATAACATATGAGATGATTTGATTTATTTTTGATTTTATTATTATATTTTTGTCTGAATAAAAATATATAGTAGTAAAAGGACTTTTATGCAGATTTCTAGTTGAAATATTGAGAAATATTTTAACGAAGAGATTGATAAAAAAAAATATAAAAAAATTTTCACATAAAATAACAAATTGAATATAAATCTTTTTATAAATATATAAGTAACCAGATCGTTAAATTGCTTTTGATAAATAAATAAGAATTGAATATATCTATGCCTATACCTAATAAGCAATATCATCAATATCAATATTTATTACGGATCAAGAAGTTTGTACATTTCTTAGAAGATCGTTATATTTCAACACATATAAATATTTAAAATTCTTATTCTCAAAGAAGGGATATAATACTCTCATATACTTATATTTTAAAAATAATAATATATTGTATTTATATAGGTAATACAATAAGTATTTTATTTTAGTAGATTAAATAATTCTACTGAAAAGGTAAATATACATTATATATTTGTATAATAAAAAAAAACCTCTGACTTTTAAACGACTTACGCAAGGACAACGCCTATCAAGTCGGTGATATCAACTAGGTGTCCTATGATCAGTAGTACCTTTACCTTGATTTTCTTGATCGGAGGCGCTACTTTTTATCAAGTAGCTTCCCAATGTTGATCCCGGAGGCTGGGTTGACTCCGTCCCATAGACCCCAGCTAGAGAAATTCCCTTGCCAGGCACGGGACTTGAACCCGGGACCACGAGAATGTGAGTCAGCGACGCTAGCCATCACACCCTGCGGCGCCTCTTATTTGTATAATAATAGTGTTAAATGAAATTATAATGTTATTGATTGATTTTAATTTTTGAATAAAAACCTTTATTAAAATGCTTTGGAAATAATTTAAAATTTTTATTTCGTATTTTATTTTGTAAAGATATTATTTTTAAAGTAAATTATTATTAGAAAATTAATTGATTTATTATCAGCCTTTAATTATTTTCTAAATGGAGATTGGAATTTTATCCTTTATAAGATTCTATGTACACCATATTAGGTTGAAATGAGAGCAATAAACTGACCGAGAAAATAAAATCTCATTTTGTATTTGAAGATACAGGAAAAGCAACGTTCGTTTATTTTAGCCAAAACATTTTCTATAATCATTACGAACAAAAAAAAAAACCACAAAATGATGATGAAGATGATGATGATGAACACTCATACCTTATTAAACGAATAGTTGGATTAGAGTCTTCTTTATCATTGTCTGCTTGTATTTTCCCAAGGGAATATATAGAAGAAAGATATTTAACACTTGCCACAGTCTTGAGGACGACTTTATCTACCAAACGAAATTCAAAGATATCATCCCGTGAAACAAGCCCAAGAAATATTGTTGCCCAGGAGTCCAAATAGAAGTTGCCGAGCTCAATTTGTTGCTATATTATTATTATATTTTCGTTAATTTAAAATTTTATGAATAAAAGCCGAGTGAAGAAAATGTTCATGGCTTTAAGACAAGTTTATGACTTCAAGTTTATTAAAGAGGGAAGAGAGAAAAATAGTATAGTTCACGCTCTTCTTTTACCGGCCCATTCAGTCAACTTTCCGTACACAGAAGATTATTAACGAAACTCAAAAGCAAGGCACAAAGCTTACGCTCTTATTTAGTTAATTTATTATATGCATAATTAAACATTTTATTATATTCATGTCATAGAACAAAGACTTTTGCTTTTCATAGTTGTCAATGGTGTAGATAGAAAATGAAATGTAATTTTCTATTAAACATTTAAAATTGTTTGTATTTTTTTATCAACATAAAAAAAACTCAATCAGTATTAAATTATTTCATTCAATTTTGATAAAAAAAATTATTAAGAGGTTTAATTTAAATATAAAAATAAAAAAATAGTAAATACTGTTCATTTTATTTGTTTTTTTAATATTCTCTTTAATTTTAAATGTATTTCTTGTTCCATAACTGACATTTTACAGGCGCTCCCATAATATGATAATCTCCTATTGAGAGGAATGAACAAATGTAATTTGAACAAATGTATTATATAAATATTCCATATTATACATATGAATATTAAAGATTATTGGAAAATTAATATCAAACCATTTGATTTTTTTTCAAATTTTTTAATATTCTCTTTAATAATTTGAAATGTATTTCTTGTTGCATAACTGATATTTTACAGGCGCTCCCATAATTTGATCATCTCTTATTGAGGAATGAAGAAATGTACCTAATATGAATATATATACAATATAAACATTCCATATATAAATATTCCATATTATACATATAAAAATGAAAGATTAATGTAAAATTAATATCAAACAATGTGATTTTTATTTAAATTTGGAAAAATAATAAAATTTTAATTTTTTGTACATACCGTAATTACCTTCTTAATATCTTACATTCTAGAAACTTTATTTAAACATTATTATAATAATATGTCCTTATGAGGTCAACTTCATAATTTTAACTATCACAATTGGTCTACTAACAAGTACGATAGATATAGATTTAGTTTTTATTGTCATTCTACATCATGTTTTTAAATATTATTATACTAGCAGACCCGGCAAAGCTTCGCTTTTGCATGTGTGTCTGTATACATATATACGTATGTGATAACTGAACACTTAATAATAATAATAATAATGTATTAAATGAATATAATTGAAATTTTAGTTTTTTAATTGGACTTTTTTGGTTTTTATTTTTATTTATTTTTATTGGAATTATTACAAATAATAATAATAATAATAATATACCGTTTAATACGTGAAAATAATAATAATAATAATAATTTATTAAATGAAGGTAATTGAAATTTTATTTTTTATTATTACATTTTTATTTTTATTTTTTACCGACCGACGATAGTAAGAGAGGTATTGTTTTCACACCAAATTTCCCATGTGGAGATTTTTACATATCTCCACGAATCATGCATTTTCATAACAGAAAAAAGTATTTTTAGCATGATGTCTGTCCGTCCGTCCGTCCTTATAGATGTGTACAGCTTGAACGGCTCAACGGATTTTGATGAAATTTGGTATACTTACTTACTGCATCAGTATGATGAATTGATCAACCTTTGGTGCAAATCCGGAAACCGAAAGTGGTAGTATTAGCGTTCGACGATAGGAAGGGAAGGGTTATTTTCACACCAAAATTCAGAATTACAGAAATTATTTTCTCCTTTTTAGTGCATTTAAATAAAAGCTGTTTTTAAAAAGTTTTTTATATTTTTTTTAATTTTAATTATTATTTATATTCTTAAAGGATGATTTATCTGTTTTCATCTATTTTGTAAATATTCTGTTTAGAAAAATCAAAAAAAAAATTAATAAAGAATAAATAAATTTTAATTTAGAATAAAAAATATTTTTTCTGAGCCCCCTTCGCTTTCCTATTCCTTCGTCCGGCCTCAGTAGGCAAGTGAGCACTCACACACACTCACAGCGCAGTGCATTCATACGCAGAGCTGATTTCGGCAAAAATCAACGCTTAATCACTCGATAATAAAAAAATATATTGAAAATTAATTTCTTTTTATTAACTACCTATTAATTGAACCCAGAAATTATTATTGATCGTTAGAAAAAAAAAAAATTTAAATCATACTTAAATGATATTAAATATAATATTTATAATGATTCGATAATAATTTTAATAACTTATAATTAAATGCTTATTGTTACGAGATACAATCAATTTAATTGTTTCAAAATTTCACATTTTATAAATTCAATAAAATTAAAAAAAAATCCAAAAATTATTATTAAATAAATTATATATTTAATTTAATTTCCCTTCAATATATAATAAATTTTTAATTAATTTCCTATTATACAAAAACTAACTATATTAAAAAGACCTAAAAATAATAGATATATTTTATTAATTTTAAAAATATTTTTATTAATCTTTCAAATATAACTTATTTAAATACATATTTATCTCCCCTTTTTACCTACCGAGGTATTGTTTTCACACCAAATTTCATATGAGGAGATTTTTTACATATCACCACGAATCATGCACTTTGTATTGGTTTTATCCTCGAGAAAAATCATCTTTATTAGTTTTTTCTTAATTTAAAATTATATGACGTCATCCAGCCATTCATGACGTCACAGCCTGGTCTTACATATATATTATAAATAAAATAAAATTAAAAATATTTATGTTATATCCATATCTGTTGTAAAAAAATCCCCTCATGTGAAATTTGGTGTGAAAATAACCCTTCCCTTCCTATCGTCGATGGCTAATACTACCACTTCCGGTTTTTGGATTTGCACCAAAAGTTGATCAATTCATCATACGAATGCATTAAGTATATATACCAAATTTCATCAAAATCAGTTGAGCCGTTCAAGCTGTACAGATCTATACGGACGGACGGACAGACATCATGCTAAAAATACTTTTTTCTGTTAAGAAAATGCATGATTCGTAGAGATATGTAAAAATCTCCACATGTGAAATTTGGTGTGAAAAAAATACCTACCTTACTATCGGCGGTCGGTAAAAATATTTATGTTATATGCCTATCTGTTTTTTACTTTCCCGCATACTTCGTATAAGGGAAGTATTGGAATCGTCAAAAATTTCGACTTCGAGATTTCGATAGATCTTGACGTTTTAGACCTCCCTGAGTCGGAAAATACCATTTTTCGAATTATGTCTGTGTGTGTGTATGTATGTATGTAATGTCTGTAAGCAAATTTACTCAAAAACTAATCAAGCTAGGACTTCGAAATTTGGTACACCGATATTATTCACAGTTTGTAGATTTCTATCAAAATTTCGTCAAAATCAGTTAGCCGGAAGTGGTACTTTACCTACACTGGTTGCGTTTACCTTTCAAGTAAAGTACCAGTTTGCTTCGAGATATTTGCTTCATATTTTGTATATAGATTTAAAAATATGAAAAAAATTCAGATACCAAATTTCATCATGATCTGACCACTGGACGTGACATTTTACCTATACAAGTAGCGTTAGGTGTAAATTATAAATATATATAATAGTGTTAAACCATTTTACTTTATAATTTAAATTAATTAGTTTGTTTATTTTTATTGTTGTTAAAACATAATAATAATAACCTAATATGCGGGAAAGTCTAGGGGAGGACACTCCCGAATTTTTTATTATATTAATAGATATATTAAAATTATTTGAAATTGTTTCTGTAGCTTGAAATTAATTTACTTCAAACAGTCGGTCGGTTCGGACCTGGCCACAGGTCAACTTATTTTGTTAATAATTTATTTTTATTTTTTATTTTTTTTGTTAATTATTATTATGGAAAATTATTTCTACTTTATTAATTGTTAATAGTTATTACATTTTAATTAACAGTTTTCGGAATAAGTATATTCTCTTATTATAGAGATTCTTATTGTTGTTGTTTGTAAAATTAAAATATTAATAAAATTTATCAAAATAATAAGTTGAAAAGATTTCCAATTATTTTTATTTATTTATTGTAAATTTTTCAATATAACCATGGTAACCATACATAGATTTTTACCAAAATATTACTAATTAAATTAATTTTGGATTTAACTACACTAAAACCTTCCATGGGATGCCCACAACAATCCCTGAAAGTTTCATCGCAATCGGACGGGTAGTTTTTGAGTTTTTGACAGACACACACACACAGACAGACATTGCCTTTTATATATATAGATTTGTCTACGATATTTACTTAAATGTATAATTATTTTAAAACATAGTATATAACTGGTATCATTTAAGCTAATAAATAAATAAACATTTATTCAACGAAAGATCATTTTACAGTGCTAAATACAATATAATTACAACAAAATAAGAAAATAAACATTTCAAATTGATATATATATATATATATTTATGAACTTTTCTTTATTTGATTCTTTATACTAATAAAAGTTAAAATTAAACTTTGTTTTTCTAAGTAGCAAATCTTATTCGAATGGGATCTGAAATGAAGTATGAGTTGTAGGTGAGAGAGAAGGAAAGGTATGGTGGGAGAGTGAACAAAGTGGAGAAGCCTTTGAATGGAAACCACACACACCATTGGTATTCTAAAAACAAATCTTAAGTTTGTGTGCTAACAAGAAGCGTGTCGAGTGAGGGCAGAGGGGTTTAAAACCTCCACCTACTTCATCACTTGATACTCTACTTGGAAACTTTCTTGAACGTATGTCAAATATATTAACCTTTCTTAGCCAAAAGAATGTTCTACTTAATTACCTGTCAAAATGGTAGAATAAAAATTCCACTCAATTTTTCCCCGTTTGGCTTTCTTTCTTCTTTCAGTGTTTTTTTTTTATCTTTATTCTTTTCTTCATGCTTTGAAATATGTCGAAAATAAATGGGCCTCTCGAGGATGATAATCCTCCTTGAGTGATTTTATAAATACTAATCGTCAAGACTTAACATCAAGCCAATTTCATGTTTAGTTAATATCTCATCAATCTTAACCTATTTTTAATTTCAAAAATTTAATCCTTTATTTTATTTATTTAATATATTATTAATAAATAATTTATATGTTATACATTTTTAATTGACCTCATTTATTTAATAAAAATTCGGGAGTGTCCTCCCCTAGACTTTCCCGCATATTAGGTTATTATTATTATGTTTTAACAACAATAAAAATAAACAAACTAATTAATTTAAATTATAAAGTAAAATGGTTTAACACTATCTATATATATAAAAAAAGGTTTTTGTCTGCACATTGCTCAGAATTTAAAAATTTTTGCATATCTTCGCGTTTCATGACCTCTAGAATCCAAAAGTGACTTTAGAATTTTTCACGTCTGTCTGTCTGTCTGTCTGTCTGTCTGTCTGTCTGTCTGTCTGTCTGTCTGTCTGTCTGTCCGGAAAATTACTATTTTATAGACTCAGAATTGGCTGAACCGATTTCTTTGAAATTACATCACAATATTCTTATATACCTCTAGAGTAACATAGGCTATAAATTTTATTAATATCTTATCAATAACCGCAGAAATTAATTTTTTAAAGTTTATATAATTCTCCGTGTTGTTCATTCAAGAGCAGCTCGCGGCTCACTGTCGGCCTAGCGGAATCATTTCAAACAATGAATTATCATAGAGATTCCCAATCGAAGAATTATTATAATATTTCCCTTTTTATTTTAAATTCTAATATACAAATATCAATTCAATTAAATAATTTATTCTAAAAGTTCTCAATTTAATTAAAATATTTATTAGATCATATTTTTATCTTAAATTATTTTTTATTTAATTGAATATTTCTTCTTTTCTATAATATATATATAATAATATATAAATTTTATCATTGAATAATAAAAAAAAATATTATTTAACCTGAATTAAAATGACTGAATTATATTATCTTTGTTTTTTATTTTAATTTAATTACTCTATTATTAATTAACTATATATATATATATATATATATATATATTATATAAAAATTAAAATATGATGATATAAAGTTGTTTTAAATTTTTGACATTTTTAAATTGGGTATATTTTTTAAATTTATTAAAATGTCTTTTTTATTTATTATGTTTAAAAGATTCATTTTTATTATGTGATATTAATAAAAAATAACGATGCAAGTCGAATCATGTTGCACATAATTAAATAACAATTGCCAAACAAAGAATATAATATTTTTTAAAATTCTTATATTTAAATATCATTTCAATTAAATAATTTATTCTAAAAGGTCTCATTTTAATTAATTTAATAAAATATTTAAATCACCATTCAATTTTTTATTAATAGGCTTCTTTTTTTATTTTTAATTTTTAATAAATTCTCTTTTTTTGATATGATATTAATAAAAAATAATATTAAATTGTATATATAAATATAAAAATTAGAATATTTGAATTTTTTTAAATTTTAACACATGTAATCAATCATATGCATTAAGAATGGAAAATTTTTAAAATCAACTTGCTATTAAATTCAGAAAAAAAATACTGATATATAGAATATATAGACTATTCGAATATAATTTAAAACTCTTTCTCTCCTTCTATTTTAAATTAAAAAAACGGAGTTTTAAGAAATTTAGATGCCATATGCAACATGGGTGGGTAAATGAATTGGGCTGGAAGAGGAGGCAATTTATAATTTTCTTCTAATTCAGATTTAGGACAAATCGTACAACATTATATCAAATCTCGCTAAGAACATTCAATATTTTTGTACACAAAATATTCAGAGTATTGGCTAAGCGTATCACTCACAATCAGTTTATATTGAAATTTATATAAATTAACAAAGTAAAAATTTTTATTTGTTTAAATTTTATTATAATGAATCAAAAAAAATTAAATATACAGATCACATGATTAAGAGAAGCAAAAAACTTAACAGAAAATAACTATTGGATGGAGGTCGGACATGACAGAAACTGTAAGCGAAATCTTCATATTGCTACGAATAATTTTCAAATCCCCTAGCACCACAGAATTTAAGTTTCTTTTAAGGAAAATAACTATGATCTAAAAAAATTAATAAATGAACTTAATAATAAAAAAAACAAATAAATCAATTAATTTAAATTAATACTATTAATGAATGTATATATTGGTCATTTATCTATAGTTTTATACCGTTAATTTTTATAAATTGTCTCAAGTCTCTATTTTTGCATTTTCTCAAGTTTCATTATAATTAAAAATATTCAATAATAATCTAGCAATGAAAATAAAATACCAAAATGTAATGATCAAGAAATATTATACTCTATTATAACATATACAATACTTATAAACTATAGGCGGAGGAAATATTAGGAGATATCATTGCGGGTTCAGGCCAAATCGACCAACATTAATTAAGATATTTTCATTATGACAGATATTAGGAACAAAACCGCGAATTCAATATTTCTGTTCACTAATTATTTGTAGACTTTAGTAAAACATACGCATAACTCAATAGATCCGGATAAACTTTTTCAAATTTTCAATCTTCAAATTTCTCTTGAAGGTAGTAAAGAAAGAATAAGATGCGGAAATCAATTGTAAAATATTAGGTTACTCAGACGACTTAAATATAATAGGAGATTCGGCAATTGCAATTACAGATAGCGAGGAAAATTTAATAGAGGTTTGAAATTAATAGTGATAAGAAAAAATATTTAGTAACAAAGAGGAAGAGTATTAACATACAAAATCTTGAGATACAAAATGTAGAATTTGAATATGTAGAAAAATTGAATGTAATCACGAAGGATAATAATATTTGAGAAGAATTTAAATCGGGGTTGCAATCGGGAAACGCCTGTTATCTGCAATAAAGAGGCTTATCTCTTCAAAATTATTATCAAAGGGAATATATAAAAAGATTATTTTGCCTGTTGCATTATATGGGTGGGAGGCATGGTCTATGACCCTTGGAGATGAGAGTAGATTCAGAGTATTTGAGAATAGGATTCTTCCCTGCATTTATTGGCCAAAGAAAGATCAGGTCACCGGGTATGAGGGAGACTGTATAACAAGAAATTGCATGGCCTCTCTGCATCTTCAGAAATAGTTAGGGTTATAAAAGGGAAAAAGCTGCGATAGGCAGGGCACGTGGCAAGAATGGGAGAGGAAAAAGATATTGGTGGGAAGACCGATTGGAAAACGTCCGCTTGGAAAACCAATGACGCGTAGGAAGGGACGTAAGAGAGATGGAACAAGAGCTCAGGATAGGGACACTTGGAGAAATGTGGTTGTTGCGGCTAAGAACTTTAGAGTATCTTTGAGCCACATAGGTAGATAGATATAACATATACAATAATAATATATATAATTAATATAGTGATTAAATTAAAATATATTTTTTAAATAAGAACACAAAAAGAAATGAATGTTTTATGTAATATACTGATTGAAACAAAATGGATGAAAACCTTTTAATACTTTCAACCACCAAATACTATGTACAACTCGGGGGTACAGGGGGCGGAGCCCCCGTCTAGGTGTGAAGAGCGCCGAAGGCGCTCTGAGCAGCTAGTTATATATATTTATAATTTACACCTAACGCAACTTGTATAGGTAAAATATCACTTCCGGTAGTCAGATCATGATGAAATTTGGTATCTGAATTTTTTTCATATTTTTAAATCTATATACAAAATATGAAGCAAATATCTCGGAGCAAACTGGTACTTTACTTGAAAGGTAAACGCAACCAGTGTAGGTAAAGTATCACTTCCGGTTAACCGATTTTGACGAAATTTTGATAGAAATCTACAAACTGTGAATAATATCGGTGTACCAAATTTCGAAGTCCTAGCTTGATTAGTTTTTGAGTAAATTTGCTCACAGACATTACATACATACATACATACACACACACAGACATAATTCGAAAAATGGTATTTTCCGACTCAGGGAGGTCTAAAACGTCAAGATCTATCGAAATCTCGAAGTCGAAATTTTTGACGATTCCAATACTTCCCTTATACGAAGTATGCGGGAAAGTAATTAAGAATTTAAATTTTTTATATTAATAATTTAGTTTTTTTTTATTTATTCGATAATAAGAATAAGAATATTTGAAATCGATTTAAAATTAATTTAACTGTTTTCAATTATACAAAAACATTTATTTATCACTATAATTATTAAATAATCCATTTATATTTCGACATTGAACCAAATTTGAGGAAATGAATGAAAGAGAACTTTGCAATGGTCCCTTCTAGTCCCTAGGGTTCCAAATATGCGACGTCGAAGCTCTAACATCATAGGATCTTCTCATTAGTGCCTGGCTTAAATATTATATAATATAATGTAACAAGTCTTTACTTTCAGATCTTTTTCTAATGTCGTCGTAGAGGCCCTTTAACAACTACTATCATATATATGTAATAATAATTTAATATTATGTGTATCACTATTAAATTAAATTTGAAACATTAAACAACTCTTCCATGAAGAAAAGTTAAGTTAAACCATTGGTTTTAAGAAGAAAAATAAGAAACAACTCTTCCTTAACTTGATGTTAAATAAAAAGGGAAAAAAAAACGAAAATATATTTCAATTTGCATTTGTCTCATATTCTGTGATCATTCAGTGAAATCTATTCGTTTTCCTTCATTATCTTTAGTAATCTTCATGAAAGTGTTTGTCTCTAATTTTAGTCCATTTTCTTTATTGAACCCCATTCTCAACATCAGCATCACCATCATCCACCCCTTCATAGAACTTTTCTATTCCAGTGGTTTCCGTTTCACATTTTATATATCTTTTGTTATATATTATCCAACGCTTTCTGCTCTGAATTGTTTTTTATGTCTTCTCTTTTTTTTTGACTGATTTATTTCATTGTTTAAATCCATTTACTCTTGTAATATATATTATATTCAGTATGTTTTAATATATAAATTGAGTCTTCTTGAAATTTAGGTTCGTTTAATTTTGTGATTTATTTATTTATACCATAATTTGATTATTGGATCATGAATTATGAGCAAAAATTTAAAACACATATATATATATATATATATATATATATAATAAATTTGATTATCTGAAATCGTGTTAAGCTCAGAGAAAATGTCATAAACATTGTTCACTTTATTATATATATATATATATATATATGTATATTGTTTTGTTGACATACATACGCTATGTTTATTTTCATTTTTTCAATTAATAATTATAAATCGACATATATTTCATTTATATTAAAAAAATATAATTCTTTAATCTCTAGCATGTTTTTAATACATCAAATTCATTATATTTCATTGGTGGTTTTTTAATGATTTTTTTAAATATAAATTTTACATATTTACTGAATATGTAAGTATTTTTAATAAAAATTAACCTAATATAAAATAAATTTATAGAGTATTTTGTGGAAAATTGGAAAATTGTATGTAATCTCAAAGCAAAATATAATCAAAAAGAGAAATTCAATTAATGATTAGCTTATAATTTCATATTCAATTTTGAAATCGATATATAATTTGTTGTGTTTATTCAGTAGCAATTATCTTAAGATCTGTAAATGAGTAGTTTGTCCAACTTCTATAGAATCTATCATTGTTAATCTGTTTCAAGGAACATTTGTAATTTCAACAAGTAAATTGTTTGATCTTTCGAGAACAATAGTCACTACAAAGCGTTTCAACAAAGATGAGATTTGAAAGGAAAGGCAAAATTGACTATCAAATACGTATTAGTCTTGAATCTAAATAATAAATAAACAACAAATAAATAGAGTAGAATTTCTTTTTTAATTTAGAATTTCTGATTATTTTGTTAATAGTGTATGTCTTTGTTTATATTTTCATCATAAAATTTGTTTTCCTAGTAAGGAAATACGAGTCGTTTTATTATGTGAGTTCAAATTAAGGTGTAAACAGTAGAAATTGCTTTCTTAATAAAAAAAAAAAAAAAAAAAAAAAAATACAAAAAGGTACGATAAACGTAAAATTGAACAATGATTAATTTAGCCTTCAAAAGTTTTAAAACTTTAGAATTTTCAATCAATAGTCTACTTTGTCAAGAAAAAAAAACATATATTTCTTTTGAAATACTTTTTTCAAAAATAATAATTATCTGTCTATATAAATAAATAAATAAAAGATAAATTTAAACCTTATTAAAGAACCAATGATTGTTCTATAATTCCTATTTATTACCTTTCGTTTAGAATTCAACATCAATTCCTCCATCAGGGAATTTCTAAACCTTTTATCGAATGTCCAAACCACTTGTGGTTAAAGGGGTAAAGACAAAAAACAATGCCACACCTTCTTTACTTTTTTTCTCTTTACTCCTTCAAAGGATTCCTATTATTTTATTTATTCGCTAGAAGATAATTGAAATTTAAAAGTATTGGTCCGAAGAAGATATTAACCTTTCAACACAAAAAATGGAAGTGGACTGAATCTGGTTAAAAATATTTTCTATTCACCTATTAATAAAGCTGAGAATAATGAATAAAAAAAAATTCAAAGGATTTTGAGAATTATCCAAAGGATCTATTGTTGATTTTGATAATCGCTTTTTGTTTTGTTTTTTCTATTTTTTTTTTTTAATCTAATTTTTATTAGCTCATTCAAGTGTCACTTTTTATTCGGGAATTGAAATGTTTATTTGAAGTTTGGATTAAATAGATCAAAACTTTTTTAATATTCTTTAAAACCTTATTATATTCCACAAAAGGTGAAATGTCTGGATCTATGAATGGAAAATTGATTTAATTTTTGTTTTATTATTCAATTGCAAAGAATAAAAGTCAGTAAGATTAATATTTTTTTATTTTATGAAATGTTTGTTATGCTTGTTAAAGAACTATTACATATATATATGAAATGGTAAATGGAATATGATGAGAAATCTATTTGAAAAATTAATTAATTATCGTAAATATCAATTATTGATTCTGATATCCAAACAATACTTACTAACCATCAATAGAATTAAATAAATTAATATTCTATATTTTTAAAATGAATTAGAATGATTTATGTTCAAAAAGAAAATATTTATTATATTTAAATTTGAAAAGTAGATATTTGGAATGCAGGTTGCCTAAATGCAGGGGCTTCTTTTCTTCGTTCACTTGGGAACTATCAGTCGAGCCGAGTCCTTGTGTGAGTGCGCACGTCAAGAACGTCAACTCCGACACCAACAAACGTCAACGCTACCTTCTTGATAGAGTAAGTGAATATACCTACTATTGAAATTATCATATTTTACTAATACCCAGCAACCAATTACCACCTCCTTCTCTATCCATATAAATATGCAATAATAAAATTTCTCAGACATTTTAATAAATAAATAAATTAATAAAAATTGAATTATAATTTTATTGCAATATAATATATATTCATTTATTATGAAATTCTAAAATTATCTTAAATTCTTGTAATATTCCTATATAAAATATTGATAATTTTTTATCATATATTCAATTATTCTATCATTAAATTAAATACCAAAAAGTTTGATGCTGATAGTTTCATAACCGAAATGTAAATAAAGAAAATATTAATAAACTTAAAATTTTACTGAGTGTTTAATTAAAAATTTATTAAAATATTCAAACTAATGTCTATCGTTAAATCAATAAAATTCTTTATTAATATAATCAAAAATATGAAAAGTTATAAATATACAGATATTATAAAACTATAATTCTTTATATCGAAATTACATTTAATCATATTACTAAAATGGTTTAAATTATTCGCTATTAAATTTGAAAATTTTTATACCTTCTATTGAATATAGACTTTTTTCAAAATATTAAAAAAAAAACTAGTTATTAATATTTATATATATACATTTTATTTCAATTCATATGGATTTGTATATCAAATATCAATGTAGTATACATATCTAAATGAATACACATTTGTTTTATATTAAGTTACAAGGGCAATTCACAAAGTAGGTTACGTTTTGGAATTAAGACAAAACTAGTACAGGAAAATGATTTTTATTTTATACATTTGAAAGATCAACTAAAATACTATTTTTCTACATAATTGCCAAAAAAATTGAGACATTTATAGTAGCGATGAACAAGCTTCGAAATCCCTTCTTCATAGAAATCCGCCGCCTAAGTTTTGAGCCAGTCAGTCACGGCACGTCACGTGTTTCACCCTAGTCTCGTCTCCCGTTACGATTCGATCAAGGAATGAATCACCGTGGTAATCGCAGGCCTCCAAAAATGACAAAGAGGCTGTCATTCGCTGACCCTTGTGATGGTCTGTCAGAAGCTTTGGTACCCACCTGGCACAAAATTTATGATACGCCCAGGCGGCGGATTTCTATGAGGAAAAAATTTCAAAGCTCGTTCATCGCTACGATAAATGTCTCAACTTTTTGGCAATTATGTAGAAAAATAGTATTTTAGTTGCTCTTTCAAATGTGTATATAATAAAAAACATTTTCCTGTACTAGTTTTGTCTTAATTCCAAAACGTAACCTACTTTGTGAATTACCTTCGTATAATAAATAAGATTTATTAAATTAAATGTAACTAAAAACTATTATTAAATAAATAAAAGATTTAGCAAATCTAAGTGAGAGTATAAAGATTTAAGTTGTCACAAAAATCGAAAGGTCAAAATGAACATCTTCTTTTTCTAGTATACCTCTTCGTCTTCACAAATGAGAATATAGCGCTATTCTCGAATCTTTCTCTTTCTCTAGATTTATCACTGAGACTTTCACGTTACTCGTCTCGACATGAACTAATGGCCCTCCTCGATCAAATATTTAAAGAGTGTATTTATATCGATTTAGGTTAGAATGACTGAAAAAAAAATTGTAAATTATTCAACTCGAATTAAATAAACTCTTTTGCAAAAAAAAAAGAAAAAATAACTCTTTCGTTGGTAGTTTAGTAGTAATTTAAAATATTATTATCGAGTAAAACAATAATGAAATTTATTTTTATTTTTAAATATTTATCTAAACCGTTAATTATGCATTCGTATAATAATTTACAATTTAAATTTTCATTTTCTTTTTTTTTAAATTTTTTTTCTTTTTTTTCTTTAAAACCTTTTTATATTAATTTGATACGTATAAATAATTAAATGTTTGGAAAACATTTGTTTGTTTTTCCCATGCTAGTATTTTTATGAAACCAATTTTCCAGAAGACAAAAAAAAAATATAATACTATTACTACTAGCTTTGAATATTGAAAAAAATTACTTCCAGTGATAATATAAATACTATAATTTATTTTTCGGATGTCATGGTATTCTTTTAGAGTGAAATTCCTTAATGTTTTAATATAACAAGTAAAATAAATCAGAAGATGATATTATAAGAGGGTGTCAATTACCTTTGAAGTTATACTACAAACGAATCACTGATTTGACAAATTATCACGTGGTTCGATACAAAACTCACTTTAATGATGATAGGATGTGATTGGTTCAGTTGGCAAGACGAATGCCGTTCGGTCCGAGATTGTTATTCCAAATACTAACTCCCCTTGCGAATTAAGATTCTTCTCCGAAAACTGATACACGTTTGGAATACAATATCATAAAAATAAAAAAAAATCATCATTTATTTATTATCTCTTGTATTTGTGAAGATTATTATCAAAAACAAATAATTTGCACATTATTGTTACTATTATTTCTGCTTTTTACAAAAGAACATAAATAATCAAGGAATTATCACAAGTAGTAAGTAATTTAATAATTAATTCTTGTCAAAAAAATAAGGTTATTAATTATTCAGAAAGACTCGTCCTGTTTCGGCAAGGTTAATTACTTTACCAATGGGTTCCTTTTGAAATTACTAATCAACTTTTATAAGAAATTTATCTGGGCCTCTTATAATTTTTATATATTTTACGAGATAAAAAAGATTTAATTTTCCAGATATTTCCCCTTATTAAAAGAAAATAAACCGAATTAAAAACCGAAAAAGTCGAGAAATGACCTTAGTATGGATTTAACTTTTTAGGTTTTTAATTCGGTTTATTTTCTTAAGTCATTTGTCAACTTTATTTTATTTAAATTTAAATATAATTAAATTTAAACAATAACGGAGATGTAGGTGAAGCCCTCTATGCCAGAACCATACCAATTATGTCTAAAAATTATAGGGAAAATATCTGGAAAATTAAATCTTTTTTATCTCGAAGAATATAGAAAATTATAAGACTTCCAGAGATAAATTTCTTATAAAAGTTGATTAGTAATTTAAAAAGAAACCCATTGGTAAAGTAATTAACCTTGTCCAAACAGAACGAGTCTTTCTGAATAATTACTAAAAATAATTATTAAATATTATTTCTAAACAATTAATGAGAAAATATATTCATTCAATGTTTCATAAATTAAAAATAGAATATAACTTTATTTTGTTTATATTTAAATTTAGACTGGGGTATTTAGTTGTATAAGTCTCTGGCATTTTAATTTTGTTTAGATTAATACTTTAATGTCGTTTGTATACTCTACAATCTAAATAAAATTTGAATTTCATTAAAATTATTTAATTATTTTTTTATTTTCCTTTTTAAATACTTTTCTGGTAAAAAAAGTATCAAGAAATATTTTAATAAGATAAAATGATATGATTAATTAATTTATAATTTTTTTTATTCTTTAATTTATATGAAAGTGTAATTTGTTCAAAAGTTAATTTTCAATTATATATATATATATATATAAATCTTTTACTTAAAGTTTTTAAATTTTTTAGTTTTAAGTTGAATACAAAATTAATTTTAATTAGCGTTATTATATATCTCCATTCTCGGTTGTTTCATCTCATCTTTGTGTCAAATGGTTGGCTGAATCCACTTTTGGTTTATATAATTACACTTGAAGAAAAGTCAAAGATTAATTCATACCCGTTAACTGGAAAGTTGATCCATATTCTTCCCTCTGATTTTAAAAGTTGGTGGCTTTACGAAACAAGAAGAGAGAAACAAAGACGAATTGTATCATTAATATTTATTTCATTAGCGTTTTTCTCTTTTTAATTTTATTTTATAGAAAGAGACTCATTTGCCATTTTATTTATTTCTCGCTCATAATTATTTTCATCTCACTTATAATAACAATAATCTTGAGATTTGCAAAGCGATGGCAACCATGCCTAATTATAATGTTCATCATAAGAATGCTTTTGTAATTTGTTTGTTAAGATGGTTGCCTAGGCAGTAGGCATTGAGGAAATCATTAGTAAGTTGAGAATTTATTCACAAGTGACAGATGAAAAGAAAAAGATTGTCTTGTTGCTTCATTCTAAGATTGTATAATAATAATAATAAACACGTATAAAAAATTTTATAATAATTTCATGTTTTATTTATAATATTTTTAATTATTTATATTTTAATGTATATAAGTATATTTAGAAAAGTTGGGATGAAAATTAATTAATAAAATAAATAAATAATCAAATAAATGAAATTCTTAGATTTATAACCGTAAACTCTTAATTAAACATTTGTATGTACCTCTTATATAAACTAAAATTAAACTTAAAAATTTAGTTAGTAAAGTTTCATGTTTATTGATATTATTACTTTAAAAAAATCCGTTTGTTATATCTTATAATACCTATTATGATTAAAAATTTCTATTTTTTTCCACTGAAATGCGCATAAAGTAAATATTTCACTCAACTTAAATAATTTTTTAAAATCTTTTTATTGAGCAAAAATCTAATAATTAATTATAGATTATTTTTGTATTGTGTACATATATATTGTAATGGATTCGAATGAATTCTTGAAAAAATATTGACACAAGCATTATACATTTCTATTGATTGTAGTACAATCATGGAGACATGGAGATTGTCCTTAATAATAATATTAATAATAATAATAATGGTTTATTGTACTCGTATTAGTAAATGAGAAAGATTCTCATTTTTAGATGGGAGGAGGTTTATTTTAAGTTACTTGATCAAAATCGAGCAGACTACTTACATTATTTCCAGTACACAACAATAAAGGGAGCTTTAAAGCTTAAAAGGGATCTCTTGATATTTTCGGGATAAAAAAAGACCTGAAGCAAATTCCTTTTAACTTTGCAATAAATTTTCAAAAATATAAACATATATATATATATAGAATATATTGGAAAAGTGGAAAGTGGCATACTTTATTTTTATTGCATTCAAATGGATATAGGAATAGTGGGATCTATCGTCTTTGAAACGATTTGATTTGTTGTTGTTTACTTATCAAAAGAATGGCAGAAGATTAAATTGCCCGGATTGCAGCTTAAGGATAACCGGTTGGCATATTTGTCTCCTGTCGAATAAATATCAACACGGTTATTATTTTTATGCGTCGATATAAAACAAAGCACCGCTGTTGGGGTCGTTGTCGTCTCTCGTTTATTCGGTACACGGGCTTATCCCATATGCAGGTGCCCTCCTGCCCTCCCATTGCTTTTATATCGAGTGTTCCCCCACGGAAAGGATAAAATGACTTCATCACGTATTCTTTGCGGCTTTGGCAGGTGTATTCAATGTCCTTCCACCACTTTTGTTTTCCTTTACTTTACTAACAAATTCACTCGAACTGAAAATATTTTTATCTCCATTATTTAGCTATAGGATGTTGCCAAAATTTAGATCCAATTGTTTTCTACATTTAAATATACATTCAAAATAAATAAATAAATAAATAAAATGTTCAAAGTGCTTTAATTTAGTAATTTATTTTTTATTTCTTTATAGAATAGTGACATACGTATACTAAGCGATGAAATATTAATTCCGAGTTATTTACTTGTTGGTTAATAGTGATATTCGAAACTCGACGTTTCGGCTCCTATTTAGACGTCATTTTCAAAAAAGTTTTTGGGAAGGAAATTATTTTAGAATTTATTTTAATATTTATGACCAAGAGTTGTTGTTTTTTTAATTTGCGAAAAAAGGAGAAACATTTGGAAATATCCATCATTTTATTTTTTTTAATTTACTTTTTTAAAATTTTTAATATTTCTAATTATAGATTATATTTACTTCATTTTACTTGATTTATTTGAATATTTTTTATAATTATGTTTGTTTTATATTTTTTTATATGATTGATTTTTTTTTTGTAGTATTACGATAACTATCAATGATATTTCCTGATAGTTATCATCCGATTTTATTGACCCCGATATAACTAGATTATGATTTATATTTTTATTTAAATTTAAACTTATTCCTAATTATTTGATACTCTTCTATTTCATGTCCCTGTTATCTTGGCAGATCCTGATCATGATCATTATAACAATCATTATTACATTCTAACAATAATAATAATAATAATACATTCAACTTATTCAATATAAACAATATTTTTTTATAATTTCCATGTCTGTATTTAGAATTTTTGAAATTTTATTATTTATTTTTCCACATCAAAATCCACATAAATTCATACAATAATATATATATATATATATATTTTCTTTTTAATAAATTATTACTTTATAAATTTAACTCTGATTAATATGATTAAACATAAAACTTACTGAATTTAAAGAGATTTAAGAATATTTTCAAATCAGCAATAAAGATAAATAATTTTTCTGATAAGATTTTCATTGGTTACTTTCTACTGCCATTGTGTAGATAATGACTTCACAACACTAATTAATAGATTAGTTTTTCCTATGAATGAATATAAATATTCACCATTTTAAACAGACTAATCATTCTCAATCATCATAGATTTCTACAAAGTTAATTTCCATTTAATATCAAGTAGAAAGTTTTAAATGTTAATTAATATTTAATAAGAGTATAATCGTTTATATTATTTTCAATTATAACATCATTTATTTATTCGATTTTATTTGTTATTTTCTTTAATCATTATGATATAAATATTATATTTCATATTATTTATTATATAATAATCTTCTGGTAAAGAATTGTAAGTGTACCTATATTAACCATGGCATACACAAAGGACGCCTAGGTAGTGATCACGGCTCTAGACATATTACAAAAAGGGTTTATATTATTATAAAAAAAAATCCTCTGACTTTTGTACGTCCTACCCAAGGACAATGCCTATCAAGTTGGTTATATCAATTAGGTGTCCTATGATCCGTAGAACGGGTCTCATCAACCTTTACCTTGATTTTCTTGATCGGAGGCGCTACTTTTTATCAAGTAGCTTTCCAATGTTGATCCCGGAGGCTGGGTTGACTCCGTCCCGTAGACTCCAGCTAGAGAAATTCCCTTGCCAGGTCCAGGACTTGAACCCGGGACCACGAGAATGTGAGTCAGCGGCGCTAGCCATCACACCCTGTGGCGCCATATTTATTAAAAAAATAAATTAGAATATTTATAATGATATTTGTATTGGAAATAAAACATAAACTAATCTAAAAATAATATTTAATATGTTAAATTATAATTTTTTTTAAGGTAACGCAAATTTTAAATTAAACTTGGTCGCAGAGAAAAGTCTTGAGGTGCTGTGCTTTAAAAATTAAATTATGTTTTGCTTGGAATAAATGTAAAGCAAGTTTTATTATATTTAAATAGAAATTGAGTGGAAAGTGTGAGTGCGTCGTGGTGCTGATTCGCTAGTTGCCCATCTCCCAGGGGTAGACAAATAATTGTATATACTTTAAATCATGGATTCTTAAACTTATGTATATTAGTTGGCAGATCCGGATTTTAAATAACATTTTTTTGCGATCTCCTATCTAGATCAGGGCATTTTAAGGCGTTTTTGAGACTAAATTTTTGATATGCACTAGGTTATAATAAATATTAGAAAATGTGAATGACTGTTTATTTTAAAAATAATCTTGACCATTCATAAAGATAAGCATTTTTATTGGTAAATACAAAAACAAAAACAAAACAAAACAAAAAAAAATAATAATAGTAGTAGAAAGATATTTTTCTGTTGTTTTGACGTCACTATACAAAGAATATAAATAAATATTATTATTATATTATATTATTCTTAATAATAATCTTTATTATTATATTATTCTTAAAAACTTTTATTTAATGCAATGGGTGTAGTTGTTTTCTTGAAACCACAGAACCTCAATGTTATAAAGATTTATTCTATATTTTGCTTCTATATTTTAATTTCATATATAATAGCACCAAAAGAGCCTGTTCACACAAATAAGTTGTGCAGAACGGAATCAAATGTTTGAGTGCTTTATCTGCAAGTGGAGGCAGTGATGTATTGGTAAAATACGAAATAAGGGAACGCATAGTGGGAGCAAAAAAAAGTCCTATTTTCAGCAAACTATTTTTTTTCCATATAAGTTTTTATTTTTCTTATTCTTACTATACAAAATATTAACGAACACAAAAAAGAAATTCTAACAGTAGATTTAAGTGGGAATTGTCGAGACATGAAAAAGTACGGTTCCGGATCTGAAAAAAGGTAAGGGAACGTCGTTCCACCGCGTTCCCCTCCCAATACACCCCTGAATGGAGGGAAATCCCAGTTTGACGAACCACCATTTTATTTGCTTTCATATCCACCACAGACCATCACTATATATATATATATCCACGTATTTCCATGCCGCGAAATTTAAATATAAATATAATAGTTAAATATCTATAAATACATAAATTCCTTCATCAAATTAGTTATTTGAATAAAGGCGAAAAGTTGCCAATGTAAAATTAATATCAAAATTGGTTTACGGATCCCAGTGATGTCTACGCGGACCACCGTTTAAGAACTACTGCTTTAAATTATTGGGATAAAAATCTAAGCTAGAACATTAAAAATATTATTGTTAAAAAAAAACAAAAACAAAAACTTGAACACATTCAATGTTCAAAATTTAGACAAAATATATGTCTTTTGCTGTCTTATAAACTTAATAACTTTGCTTTATCATTTTCTCATTCATACTTTATATAATCCTATACGGATATTTCCTAAATATAACAAGAATTGAAGCGTTAGAAGTGTTTAGAATTCGCTAGGTTTGGAATATTATTAACTTTTCAACAAATTGTCTTCTTTAACAGGATAAAAGTTTACTTAATAAGTTATGATTTAAAAGAAACAATCGTTATTACAAGGCTTAAAAAATAATCAATTTAATAAGAATCTGCATTCAATTCAAATAAATATTCAAAGGTAAATAGGTAGGAAAATTATTTCTTTAGTCATATTTAAATAATTTAATTTGGAAAATTCATAATATAACTTTACATGGAATTTATTTATTTATTTATTTCTTGAATGGGTATAATATGTAATGTTTGAGTTCTATGACTCAAAAGCTACAAACTCTATATTGCAATGCACGAATCCTTTCATTCAAACTAGTAATTGGTTCTACAACAGAGAGAGTAAATACAATAGCAAAGGTATATATATATACACTATATATATGTGGGAGTTAGTAAAATTAGTTTGAATAAAGAATAACTTATTTTACATTTTTATATAAAAACAAATCTCCCAAGTAAAGTTTTAATTAATTTCTTATGCAATCTACATATATTTTTAAAAGTATTCTAAGTTATGGAATTATGATATTTTTTTTAAGAGATTAGATTATTTTTTTTAACTGATAAGCCATTTTATTTTTATATAACAATTTAAAATTTAAATACATTTGTATGAATGTAAAATTTAAACATTTTATCATAATTCAAAATTGTTTTTAAAATTAAGTATTTTTATTCACACCAATCATTGAAAATTATAAATATAATAATTAATTTGTGTGTGAATGATTATTCATATTTAATATTCCAATCATAGGTATAGCGATGGCATAGGACGCGTACTTAATATGTATCTCATTTAGAATTATTTTTACAAATTTCAATTAAATTCATTAAATCATATAATTTCATAATATTTTGTTTTTTTTAATATCATTGAAAAATAAAAAAAAATAATTAAATAGAAAATTACATTTATGAACTAAAAAAAATTAAAATTTAATTATTTTATTCCCTTTATTCCATTTTTCTTAAATTTTATTTTTTTTTAATAACATCAATAAATATGATTTTTGAAAAAAAATAGATATATCTTTTATTTAATTATAAAACTTGTGACAATATATTATAATGAAGATTAGTAAAAAGAGCTGCATGTCGAACAAAATGCTATACTCAAATTTATTAATTATGATATAATTAAAATATAATAAAATCTCTTAAATATTATTATAATTTTAAATACCTAATTTTAATTTTTCATTTTAATATTTATTTATGATACACTATTATTAGAAATATTATTATTATATTATATATACAGTGATGCCTCGCATAACGAACGCCTCGCACAGCGAACGCTGCACACAACGAACCATAATGAACTAAATTTCATGATTCATACAACGAACTTCGTTTCATACAACGAACTTCGTTTCACACAACGAACTTCGTTTCACACAACGAACTCGCCCGAGCTTCCGCTACCGTTGTATTGCATCCCCTTGCGCAGGCACTGCAGGCAGTCATTAAAGTCACTGCACTTTACTTAAACACGTATCGCGGCAATCGTTCTTCATTACCAAATTACCATATTCAATTATCATTATCATTCAATATTTTTTTTATATCATGGCTTCTAAAAAAAGCAGGAAGGTGATTTCTGTTGAAATAAAACAGGAAATAATTAGAAAGAGTGAATCTGAGGTAAAACAGTGTGACCTCGTCAAAGAGTTTGGCCTCAGCAAGACCACTATTTACACCATTTTGACAAATAAGGATGCAATCAAATCAGCCAAAGTAGCCAAAGGAGTATCAAAATTATTTCATGAAAAACATAGGTCTTCAATCCACGAGGAAATGGAGAGGCTATTAGCGATTTGGATTCAGGACAGGCAGGTGAAAGGTGACGTAACAACCCAAGATATTATCTGTCACAAAGCCAAGAGAATTTATGACGATCTAAAGAAAAACGTCCCTGGAAGTAGCAGCAATCAAGATAATGAAGAAGAATTCAAAGCCAGCAGGGGTGGTTTTTTAGATTTAATTATGTTTCTAAATATGTATCTAAATAAAAATAGTAACAAAAATTTTATCTTTTATTATGTCATCTTAGCATATTTTATGCTACAGAACGAATTATTTTTTTTAACATGTATTGTTATGGGAAAACGCGTTTCACATAACGAACTTTTCGCATAGCGAACTTGCTCCTGGAACGAATTAAGTTCGTTGTGTGAGGCACCACTGTATAGAACGATAAACTAGTATTTTTTTTTGAAACAGAATAATTTTAAAATATTTAGAAAATAATATAAATATAAATTTTTTTTATAAAATAACGTTTTTCTCATGGACTAAAAAGAATAAAATAATTTTTCTATAGTTTATGGATTAATTGCTTCATATTCAACGAAAAACGTTGGGCGCATTAAGTTTTATTTATTTATATGAAAAATCAAGTCAAATTTTTGTAATAATAAAAATTTTATTAAACACAAACTGACAAATTTTTTTATCATGCAATAAAATTGATAGTTTAAGAGCTAAGAAATTAATCTTTTATTATTGTTCAAAATAATCACTAATTAACCAAAATATTTAAAATAGTAAAATAAAATAAATAGTTAAAATAATTTTTATACTTGTAATTTTTGGAATTATCAAATTTATAATATTATTCTATTATTCTACTTATTCTACTAATGGTTAAAATACATAATTTAATATTATATATATAAAAAAAATATTTCTATTTTTAAAACTTGATTTCTCATTCTTGATTAAATATTTCTAATTCCTTAAGTAGTAGGTTAATATAGTAATGGTGTAATAGTGTAATCATGAACCTCTGATAAATATGTCCCAAGAGATTGAGATAGGTAGATTATAATTGTCTTTTTTTTATTTAATTTATTTTTTCTCGAAGTGATAATTTATTATTTTTTTGACAAACCATCAATAAATGAATGAATTAAAAATATTTATTAATTGCATGTATATGACAACATACATATTTTTGCTAATTTATCTTCCTTCTCGTTATCATTAAAAGGGTAAATGAAATGAAATTTTATTTTTGTGTTTTTTTTGAAAAAAAAAAAAATTCAATGCCTTTCATGAAAATAAATTATTTAATTTTATTAATTGCCATTTCAAAAATCTTTTATTATTTTATTGGATTGAAATATAATAAATTTAATATAATAAATTATAACATAGAATAATAATAATATGTATTATGTAGATTAATCATTTATCATTAAGAGAATAAAAATAAAACAAATCTATTTCCTTTTCTTTTTTATATAATAGAATTCAATTTTGGCTTTTAAATAGTAACATTAATATGTATTGCAATTTAAAAGAGGTTATTGTTAGAAGATTCAAGGGCAATAATAATAATAAAGTTCCCAATCCATCTGGAGATTGTAAATCTTAATGGTTCATTATATCCTTAATTGAAGAATCATTATAATTATAAGTACTTTAGGTTTATGTTGGTCATAAATTTGTCAACATTTATTGCTAACATACCGATGAATTGTTTTGTTAAGAGGAATAATTTAATAATAATTATACATATTAAGAATAATTATTAATAATTAGTATATATAATATATAATATATAGCAAAATATAATGAATAAAAATCTGCATATAATTATTATAATTATGAGGTAACAAATAACGGAGATTAACGTTTTATAATGTAATAGGTATATAATATGATATATAATTTTAGTAATAAAAGTTTGTTTTTTTTATTTTACAAAAAAATTCTATATGTTAATATAATTATTGTGTAAGGAACGATGAAAAAAAATATTTCGGACGACTATCTCCCAAATTTATTTAAACTTTTTTTATAAATATATTAAAATTAATATAAACTATATCATTTGTAGAGAAACACTATCAATTAAACAAATTGCTTTGTAAAATAATTTTAGAGTTCCGAAATGTGATTCTGATCACTTCGAGCAATTTATGTGATATTCTATTGAATAAGAGTTCAATTCAATCAATTCATTTGATTTTACAATGCATTTTATCTTTCTTACATTTTTTATTTCTTTTTTACAAACCGACGATAGTAAGGGAGGTATTGTTTTCACACCAAATTTCACATGTGTGAGGATTTTTATATATCTCCCCACGAATCATGCATTTTCTTAACAGAAAAAAATATTTTTAGCATGATGTCTGTCCGTCTGTCCGTCTGTCCGTCCGTCCGCTGTGTGTCCATAAAGATGTGTACGGCTTGAACGGCTCAACGGATTTTGATAAAATTTGGTTTATTTACTTAATGCATCAGTATGATGAATTGATCAACTCTTGGTGCAAATCCGGAAACCGGAAGTGGTAGTATTAGCGATCGACGATAAGGGAAGGATTATTTTCACACAAAATTTCACATGAGGAGATTTTTTTATATATCACCACGAATCATGCACTTTGTATTGGTTTTATCCTCGGGAAAATCATATTTATTAGTTTTTTCTTGATTTAAAATTATATGACGTCACAGCCTGGTCTTACATATAAATATATACATATATTATAAATAAAATAAAATTAAAAATGTTTATATTTATTATTTATGTATGCCTATCTGTTTTTTATTACATTAATAGATATATTAAAATTATTTGAAATTGTTTCTGTAGCTGGAAATTAATTTATTTCAAACCGTCGGTCGGTTCGGACCTGGCCACAGGTCAACTTATTAATTCTTGACTACATAACTATTAAATCCTTAGTTTAAGACACCAAAAATTGTTTGTTTTTTTTAAATAATAAATATTCGCTTTATTTGTATTTTAAGTTTTATTTATTAATAATAATTTATCTAATGAAATCTCTGTCTTTCAGTTTTAATATCCAATTTATAATTAATGTTAATTTATAATATATTCAAGTTTATTGATTAAAGTAATCAACCAATCAGTGTATATATACGAGAATACGAGTATATATATATATATTACACCTAAAGGCATAATTTCGAATTTCGCTCAACTTGATATGATTATTTTAAATTTAATATAATAAAATAATAATCAGACACTTTTATATATATATATACAATAATATATTTTAAAATAAATTCTAAAAAAATTTAAGAAATATACCATTGAAATTATTAATTTATCTAGTTTTACTTTTTATAATCATTTCTTTATTTATATTTAATTAATTCAGAATTACATTCAATTAATAAAAAAAAACAAAAGTTTATGTTAATTAATGTTATTTTATTTCCCCCAATGAGATGAATTCTCATATGAGCATCAATAAAAATAAACTTTAATGATTTAATTGAAATGTTCTTTTGTATTGTTCAATCACTTCAAAAATCATGTTGCACTAAACAAATACATTTATTCCCTCTCCTCATTATATAATCAAGTTGTATAATTGAGTGCGTTATTTATTCAATATTTTAATTTATTATTCAAATATTCCACTCCATGTTGGTTGTAAATTAAGAAAATATTCCATTTTAAAATGAGAAACATAAAAGTGTATTCAAAAAAGGTATACTTGACCACAAAATATGAATGTTAAAATGAAAATTGATGGCTCATTATGACCGCAATTTCAACTAACCATCGTTGGAATGTCGATTAACTTTGCAAGAATTTCCTGTATGCATGCCACCCTATCTTCCGGAAGACTATCCAACGCGAAGTTGTTAAAGGTATTTTAATTATGAAACGTGGATGAACATTTCCTGACGATATAACTGATAAGCCCCTCGACGCGCTTGTCCTCCCTCACTTAACTAAAGGCACCTCATCTCTCGTTCGTTCTCCCGGGGCACCTTTCACCCTCCCTCCATCAGCTTCAAATTTCAACTTACATCAAGTTAACTGGTTATCTCACCCTTTTTCTTACTTATTTAATATGAATTTAGTTTATAAATCAACAATAAAATAAAGAAATAATTTAAATTTAAATGTTTCTTTTTACTATTCACAACTGATATTAATTTTTTTATATTCTTAAAATTTACAAATCTTATAATAAGACAGAATTATAACAATTGCCACTTGAATTTAACATGTATACACAATATAAAAACTTTAAAAAATAATATATTAAATAATTTAATAAATATTGATTATACTCGTATTTAAATTTTAAATTCTGATTCACCTGATCTAGGAAATTAAAAATATTTTTAGATATATTTATATTAATTTTAATAAATTTTATTATATACAGTTGAATGATATTAATTATAAATAATCTGTGGTATACAAAAATTTATAATTTTATAATATTAAGAAAATATTTTTTATTTTAGTGATTGGTGAAATTGAAAATAATTTAAATTATTTAGAGAGTGAGGGTATTATTATTATTATTTTTTATTTTTCAATTTATTAGATGCTTGCATGTATTCTGATCATTTTTCCACTTTAAAATTTCATTTATTCAGAAAAATTTGTTCGATATATATTATATTAATCAAAATATTTTCTATCATTTTCTTAGCTTTTACTCATCTTTCTTGGAACATGGCCGTACCATGTTGAAAGAACTATTTTGGTTTTGAAGCGATCAAAACACCGATTCATTTTTGCATTTCTTCAGCATTTCGAAACTGTGGCTCAGTCAAGCTTTATTGCATTGATCTGAACAAGTGGTAATCAGAAGACGCTATGTCTGGTGAGTACGCTGGATGCGGTAAAACTTCCTATTTGAGCTGCAACAGTGAATCCTTCACAACTCTTGCAACGTGAGGCCGAACGTTGTCATACAATAGGATCTCTTATTCCTATTGTTGATTTTTTTACAACAATATGTTGTTCATTTTGTTGAAAACTCTACTTAAGCAATGAAACCGCAATGTTGAATCGGTTCGAAATGACTTTTAGGTCAATTTTTTGTTAGCCATTTTCCCTCCTTTTGGATCTTTCCCATTCCAGATAAAAGTCTCGAAACAGTTGATGAATCAACTCATGAGAGTTTAAACTGAGTTCTCGTCCAATAAGTCTTGCAATTCATTGTTTTCGAACATTTTTGGTTCTCCACCCCGTTCTGTATCATTGACATCATAATCACCACTTTTAAATTGTTGAAACCAAAACTGACAAGTGTTTGATGGGTATCGGCAGTAGATTATTTCAAATCAAACAACAAAAGTAATGAATATCGAAAATCAATTTTGAACATTCCATGATTAGTGTCTATATACACTGAAAAACTCAATAATACTAAATGGAAGACTTATTTATGTCAAAACCATTGAATTTAATAGTTAGGTTAGTTTGTTCGCATTGATACTTCGCATCTTAACCAATAGATGTCGCTGATCAAAATACAAGCAAACACCTTTTATATTAAAATTTTCAAAACATTTCGATAGAATTATTTTGATTGATTTTTTATTTTATTTTTAAAAATATTTTCACTAGAATGTTTAAAATATTTTCATTATTATAGATAGATTAGTAATTGTCTTCATTTCACATAATTTTAACCTCATTTGGATTCAGTGAAATTTCATATACAAGTGGGAAGTTAACCTCGACTCCATTCATGACGAAGAATAATAGACGTGTCATGAAGTGATTTATAAAATTTATTTCAGTTCATAGAGATTAGACCATTCAGGTGCATTCTGAGAAATATCCCCATGTAATATAATCGTACTTACCATTATTTAATTCTTAGTATTTGCTAATTTTGCATTTATTCCAATCTATTAATAAAAATAGTTAATTTATATTGTTTATATTTTTTTTTTAATTTCTCATTTTATTTTTGAATACGAGTATAAATATTATTTGTTATGAGAGCGTGGAATTGCTTAAAAAAAATATCAAATTTATAAAATGTCTCTCTAAGGAAGCAGCAATCCGGGAATTTAAAATTAAATGAAAAAAATAGAGATATTATAGGGAAAAATGCGCACTAATAATATTTGCCAACTAGTTTATTCAGTTTGAAAATTATACAATATTAAGGTTATATTTATTTATTTATATTTCTGAAGATTGTAAATCCACAAAGTGCATAACTAATGAGTGAAGGGTATTATTTTTTTTTATATATATATAGTGTATATATAAATGTATCTATCTTTTAAAATTACACTCTACATATAAAGGAGTTCATAAATTATTGGATAATAGTTCTGATGATCAAAGTTGTTTCAAATTTGAAAGAGCACATAAATTATAAAGAGAATGAAAAGTTATGCCAAAATATACCAAAGTTGAAAAGCCCCTTTAAATCATACTATTTGAAAGGTAATTTAATTTAAGCCGTTAAATAATTCAATATTAAATTAAAAAAAATGGTTAAGTAATCATTAACAATAAGAGGATTTGGAATAATGTAGTAATTAAGATGTTAAATATATATATCTAGGGATATACCTAATTAAAATGATTTTTAAAATAACTTTTAGAGAATATTTAATGAAAGATTGTTCCAATCACTCTTTTCAAATATTAATTTAAAAATAAACTGAAGTAAAATTCATTCCTGCAACAAAAACTGGGACTAGGCTATTTTGTATTGAAGTTACTTCTAAAATATTCGAGAAATGGTGGTTCAAATATAAGAAACTGTTAAAATAAAATAACATTTAAGTGATTTTCATGTTTAATTACAAAACAAGGAATCTTATTATTTGAAATTATTCGGTTAATTTATAAATTCATCCCGTTTTTAAACAAAAAATTTCATACGTATTAAATTTTGTCGAAATACATTTAATTAAAGATATATGTGCCGTTTTGTTGAATGACTTTTTGCCATCCTTTAGGTTGCTTCATTTTTTTGTAAAGATCTGATTAAATAGAAAAAGAACATGCAGCATCCGGAGAATGTGGTGGATGCACTAAAACATTCCACCCAGGTTTTAGATGTATTTGTCGTAAAGATGCGTGTGGTGTGGCATTATCTTCCTAAAAATAACACCTTTTTTCAGGTCCTATCTAATCGATTGCTCGATTCAATTCGACAAATTTTGAACATTTTTTTTTCAGAACTTATTGACTGACTCCCCGATAACAGTTCATTTCCTTATAATGAAAATCAGGCTTTGCTGAAATTAATGTAACTTCGTTTTTCTTAGACGTTACTCATTTTCGTTTAACATTATTATAAACAAAAGAGATTCTGTCAATCAAATTTTTTTGTTATAAGTCATGCAGCAGCCATATTGTATTCGTCTCAGTTATGTTGAACTGTTTTAGGAAATTAGAAATTATAAATGACGGTCAGTTTTAAATGGTGCAAACAGTGGCGCAACCAGAATTTGCTCTTGGGGGGGGTTTTGACTAGCCGCTCCACCTTCCTATGCCCCCCCCCCCCGGGCTCACTCAAAGACAAATTTTCATTAAGATTTTTTTTTTATATTAAATATTTAAAAAAGTTTTGTAAATGAAACACTGATTTTACAAAATCTGGCAAAAAAATTTAATTTTGTATTTTATTTACTCGTATTCACAGTTTTAGAAAGAAAATATTTTTTTCCAGCTATAAGTAAACCATTTTAGCTTTCCTCATGAAATAAGGATAGCTTTTACGATGATCGGAAAATTTTTGCTCCGAGATTCTTCGAAATTTCCACTTTTCAGACGGTTCTGAATCCAAACTTGCAAAAAAAATCCGGCCGGCCGTTCGTTACCAAAATTAAGTCTAAACGAAATGAGATATTATCTTGGGATTTGATATTTAGATGTTTTTTTTTGGAATGATGGGCGGGGATTGGATTGTTTTTGGATGGATGAGATGGGACCATAAGTAATGCTAGTTTAAAGAGGTGTCAAAACACATTTTATTGAATTTCTTTATAAATTCCGATTTTTATGAGAATTATCATACTATCGTATTAAATTTATAGGAAATCGCATTTACTAAAAGTTTCATTATATTCATTTTTACCTAAACTTAATAATAAAGGAGTTATTTATAATAAACTACTTTAAGATGTCGAAAGCTTTTAGTCCGCCCGTAGTGGTAGGATAATTTGAAAAAATTAAACTTAAGAAAATTTAGAAAAAAATAGATTTTATGTGTGGGAACTGAAGCTCCCGAATCCCCCCCTGCCTCTTCCCTGGCTACGTGAAAAAATGAAATTCGATTTTAACCCATTGGTGACCAGATATCATGTAGATAAATATAGAAAAAAATATTTTTGAAAGGGTTTTTGGTGTATAAAAATAAATGTTCCCATTTGGGAACGCTGGCTCTACAAATGGGTTAATATATATAAACAAATAAAAAAAATTAACCTTTTCAGTTGTGAAATTTCTTTATTGTCTTCTTCGCTATTGCTATTAACACAATCTGTTGTTTCTGAAGGTCCAGCTTCACTATCTAATTCTTAAATGGAAAAGTATTTAAGAATTAATTCACTAATTTAAAAAAAAATTTAAAATCTTACCTTTCTTGTTTTTCTTATTTTGAAAAAAATCTGAAATTAGTCTTCGCTTCATAATCTTTATGAAATTAGCAATTAATGTATGTAGCAATGTGGAAGGGGTTGAATTGGTGTCTAGGGTAAATGTTCTCGATAGAGCAACTTCTTGTTTGCGAATTTCTATAAAATGGTTTATTTACAAATGCCCTACCCGTTGTGGTGGAGAAGGGGGGAGACTTTCTCCTGGACGTCACCAAAGGTCCTGTGGGGGTGAGGGCCTGCGTTTCCGCTATCCCTCTGTTAAATTTTACAACCAGGGATAAGGAAGTGGAGTGAGGAGCTCGAAACATCCCTTGATCTCGGTATCAATTTCCACATGTATTAATAAAAAAAAACTTTTTTATTATACACTAAGTTATATTTTAAGAATTTTTTTCTTTTCTATTTGAAAACATAATATACAGCAATTATTTATTTTTTTCTCTCCTGAGGGTTTTAACCCCCAAAACCCCCCCTGGTTGCGCCACTGGGTGCAAATATGAATCGCTAGCCTAAAAAATCAATGTAAAAATGAAATTTAAAAACTATATTAATAGACGAGACTGTTTAAAGTTTATTTTTAAACTATAAAACAGTCTAATTTTACAAAAATAAAATTAATTTTCAACCAAATTGTTTGATTTTTTTAATGAATTCATTCAATTAAAAATAAAAATAAAAATCTTAATGATTTTTTCTTGTTTATTAATTTTTAAAATGATCAACTTAAAATAAAAAAAAAAAAATTATAAAATATTTCAATCATTAATCTCTTATCTTTTTTTCGATATGAAAATTTAAGCTTGCTTTGATTTTTCTTTTAGTATAAGATTCGATTTTTATTATTTTATTTTATTTATTTATCTATTTATTTATTTTTTTTTTGACTAAATCCAATTCAAAAGAATCGAAAAGGACAAATTGTACTCCTGTTTGAATCAAAGTCCTGGGCATAAATTGGTCAGAGGGTTGACTCCTGTTTCGATTCTCTTTCTCTATCACTCTCTTTCTCTTTATCGAGAGATCCACCAGATGAAGGGTCAAAGGGCTTTCCTCTTGGGAATAAGCCGGACCTTTTTTTTATTGGCAACGATCGTTCGTCCATTTGACATGGTTCACTTGCACTACGCCCTATATCAATCTTGAGCCAATTATCCACACTTACGAGAACAATAAAAAAAATACTGACTTAAAAGTAAAATTTAATCATTTAAGTCAGGCATATAAAAAATATAATTAATCCAAAGATTATATTAGTAAAGTCATATGTCCAATCATATATATATATAAATATTTATTTATGTGTGTGTGTGTGTGTGTGTGTTCATACATTGAATAAATGTAAATATATATTTTAATTTGATATAACTATAAAATTTTTTAATTTAAATTTTAAATGGAATTATTAAAAATTATGATATAATTTATTTTGTGATTTTAATAAGTAATAAAAAAATTGTCCAATACGTATACCTACACATGTTATATTCAGAAAATTTTAAATAAAATAAAATATTTAAAATTGTTTTCTTTGGATATCATTACATCGTAATAGGTGTTGGTTGAGGGAAATTTTTTATTACTATCAAAATCATATCTGATCAAAATAACCAACCTGATGGTTAAGGATTCAGGATTATTATTATTATTATTAAAAATGTCATTCTCTCTCTCTCTCTCTGTTAAGTCTTATAAAAATACTCATGATTTTATACATTTAAAATTAAATAAATTCTTTAATTAAAAATATTTTTTTCAAAATTAATTAATTGTTAAAATAATAAAAGTACATATAAATCAAACATATGCTTTAGTAACGAACAACTGTTGTCGCCTTGGGGCGCTTTTGGCGGACAATGAGCTTTCTCAACCGGTAAATTGACCGACAACATGACGATAACCTATTTCCATCACTATACATGTATATAGTGTGCTGGATAAGGGGTGGGAAATCCGGGCGACTGCCCGGGTGCTAAATTTTGAATATTATTTTAACATTTATTATTTATAAAGGTAATTTGTATGAAAGGGGGTCAAATTTTGTTTTGACCGGTGCGCTCAAAACCCTAAAACCGACCCTATATAAAAATATTCTATACCAATTTTTTGAAATTAGGCTCATTGAAAAGTTTATTGTTTGTTGTTTTAAAAAGCATAATAATATTATCATTTACTTGTATATTTCAATAAAATTAATAGTCAAAATTATTAGTGAAAATTTGGCTAGAATAGATTTAAGACTCTACATTCCATTTAAAAAGAAAGATAAAAATAATACTTTGTAGCACCTAAACTTTTAAGGATGAAAGTTCAAAATTTATATAAATAATAATAATAAATAAAGCTTTTGTTATTTAAAGTTATTTATTATGATTAATTAATAGAATAACAAAATTAATTAAAACATAATTTTTTTTAAAGTAGCCAAATTTTCAGAATTTTTCTTTATGGATGATGATATATAATTCATGAAACCATAGTCGAATACAAATTCTATTCCCAATATATCTATAATATATAACATATAATATACACAGGTCAATAAGTCCGTGCCTTTTTTTATTTCCCGTCTCTTAAATCAAATATAAACCCTGCTAATTTCAGTAGGAAACTATCAGCTGACTACTGTTGAAATTTGAACCAGCAGGATCATTTAGTTTTTGTTTGACATCCATTAATTGTAGACTACCTCGTGATTGGAGAAGAAAATGAAAGAAAGCGAATTATTTTTGTTTAACTACAATATGGACAAGTTTTTGCGCCGTTTCGTAAAAGAGGATAAAACGTGGATCTACCACAAAACACCAGAGACCAAACAGCAATCAAAACAGTGGGTTTCTCGGGGTGAATCGGAATCAAAGATGTCCTCGACAAATCTTATTTTTTGGAAGGGAAAAAAAAATTGAAGAAACATTGCACTAAGTGTATAGAGCTCAAAGAAGACTATGTTATAAAATATAATAATTTTTTATCCAAAAACCTATGTTTCATCCTAAAAGTCAAGGACTTATTGACCTACCCTCGTATTAAATCATCTAGTATAGTTAACACTAAAAATATTTTTTATAATTAATTACTTAATAGTAATAATATTTTATAATTCACTGATACATTTTTTTTTATAATCTTATATTTTATAAAATATTTAAAGACTAACGCCTAATAAAAATAATTATTTTTATTATTTATCAAAACTTCAATGCGTAAATATTTTTTGTTTTATATGAATCACATAATTCATAGAAATATTTTAAATATCATAACTCTTTATGTCATTATTTTTTTATCAATGGTGATGTTAAACTAACATACGTATTTCATTTAGAAATCTCAGTATAAATATCTTTTAAATTATAAAAAAAAAACAATTAATGATACGTAATTACATAATGAACATCATTTTAAGATTAGTGTCATTGACTTATCTACAAAAATTAGATTATTATAATTATTCAAAATAAACAATCAAAATGCATCATAGGAGGATTATTATTAAAAATTCAAGATAGTGACTTAATTATTATTTTAATTAAGGAACTATATAATTTTAACTTAAAGGAATATTTTTTTGAGAAATTGTCATAAATTAATGAAAATGATTATTTCCATTGAAAATGATTCAGATCATTGAAGATTAAAATAATCTCTACTGACGTATGATAAGATTAAAACATAATTTCATTCCATGTATATATATAAATGTATATAAATAAAATGCTGCTTACATTTCAGAATTGTATTGAGTATAGAAAGGTTCAGTACAAAAATGGGTTGTATGTTTAGTAGTTCAGCTGATATGAAAGTTACTTCGAAGAAAGAAACAAAACCTCAAAAGAATTTAGCCATCAATGTGGTAGATTTTCCACAAAATCATCATCACCATAATTTCGATTCTGGGCACCAACACAGCAATCATTCTCATGTGAATGTGCATTCCGGGCATACTGTTTACCATGGACATTAATCAAGCTTGTTTTACTAAATATGAAAAAAAATAAAATGAATTTACTAATGAACTTCATATTTATATTTTTGTAAGTTTTTTTAATAGTATTTTGTTATATTCTATTATATATATATATATTATATATGAGTGTATTATTTGTTATAAAATAAAAAAATTATAATCTTCTAAGGTCTGTTCAAAAGAAAAGGCGAATTTTGAATTTTTGCGGACTGTGTATCGAAATTTTTGTTTGTTATGTTGGTACACATATGTTTCTCATATGTTGACATTATCAGCCATTTTAGATTAGTTGTTTGTTTTTGACAACTGAAAAAGTTAGTCCCGTTTTTGTGTGTTCTTCGATTTTTTAGTTTAAACAAAATGTGTGTGTGTGTGTGGTTCAAACAATCTGTATTAAATTTTGAGTTAAAAATGAAATAAAATGCTCCAACGTACTTAAAATGTTGACTGTGGCATTCGCCACGTCTACTTTGACTCAAAAAAATGTTTATAATTGATACAAGAGCTTTAAAATAAGCACGTCAAGTTCGATCAAATGTGAAGGTTTTGCTTACTGTTTTCTTCGAGTACCATGGCGTGATGCATCAAGATTCTTGCCAACAGATCGTACTGTTAATAAGGAATACTACAAGTAAGTTATGCAAAGTTTGACTGATCGGAATTGTGGAAAAATAAATCATGGATTCTGCATTACGATAATGCACCAGCTCACACATCATTGCTTGTTCGTGATTTTTTGGCCAAAAACAACACCGTATTCATGCCTCAACTACCGTATACACCAGATTTGGCTCCCTGCGACTTTTTCCTATTCCCAAAACTGAAGAGACCAATGAAAGGAAAGCGTTTTACCACAATTGATGAGATAAAGTCGGAATCGAAGAACGAGCTGATGACTATACCGAAAAGGGCATTTCAGAAGTGCTTCGACGATTGGAAGAAGCGCTGACATGAGAGGAATTACTTTGAAGGAGAGAGACAAAATGGATATTGATGAATAAATAAATACTTCTCGAAATAATTCAAAATTTACCTTTTCTTTTGAACAAATCAAGTATAATAGAAACTATTAATATGAAATAGAAATACTTTATTACAATCTTTATAGAATATTTATGGTACAATCCATTGATAACCAGCATCGTGAATTTGAAAAACAATTCTAATTTATTTATTTATTTTAATTTATACAAAATAAAAAAATATCTGTATTTATCTAATTTTAATTGTCTTTCCTAATGTAATCATAATTTATCTATTTATATTAATGCATCATTGATTAAATTAAAATATAAAATAATTGAATAAATTTTATTTAAAGATTGAATATCAAAAAGAAGGATCATACATTTCATTAAAAACAAATGGTTGGTTAAAGAGAGAGAAATTAACAAAAGAATCTCTTATCTATTTATTATATATCTTATATATAAATTTTTTTAAAATAATTTTAATTGTAAAATTAATTTAATTTAAAACTAATATTAAAAATAGTTCTTTTAACAGAAAGTTAATTAAGTATTACTTTTCTTGTTTTCCATTCATTTCAACCCATTTCCTTTTTTTTTTTGGTTGTCTAAGAAGATGGTATAATTGATATAAAGTTACATATCCATACATAATTCTCACAGACAAAATATGAATATGAGAAATTTCACGTCTCTGACATGGAAATATCATTTGTTAATATGCATTTAATATTTATTAGCAAGGGCTTAAAGTTGACATATTAGATGGATTAAAGTGAATATAGATTATAAAATTCATTTAATGCCAGAAGAGTTGTCTACTTTTAGCAAATCCTATATTTCTCCTCTTTTCTCTCTCTCTCTCCGTCTCTCTCTTCATTTTCCTTTTAACTAAAACATCTTTAACATTCTATCTTCTGTTTTAAATGAAATATTTATTAAAATTTTTATAGATTAAAATTAAATTTTATTTATTTACATACTTAAATCAATAAGATAATACTCAATCTAAGTATCCTTTTAAAATATTTTATAAGAAAGTAAATTACTTTTTTTGAAAGAAATATTAAATATATAATATTGTATATACGTGTATGAATATGTAATAACACCAAAGAATAGAAAATTATGAAGTTATGAAAAATTCTATTAATGGATTCATTAAAATATTTTTATATATATTTATTTATTCTTCAATTCAAATCTCTAACAATTTTATTTATTTTCTATTAAATTTAAAATTATTGATTTTAAATAATTTTATTATTTTAATAAATTTTAACGATATATATAAGTATATTATTTTATCTATCTAATTACTTTTCTATTTTAGTAAGAAGAATATTTGAGTAGAAATATAAACAAAATTTTGAATTGTAAGTAATATGAATAGGATATTGTTTAAGTCACAAGAGTTATAATGGAGATTTGCAAATCCTCTATCTCCTCTTTATTAATTAATCAATTTGAATGGAATTGACTGGTTTGAAATTAATTACCTAGCCTCTAGCCATTTTCCGTTCTGTAGTAAAAGAGTCAGAAGTTCAGAAAATTGAAATTTTTTTAACCTTTAGATCAAATTAATAAAAATAAAAATATTTTTTTTTTCTTCAATTTAGAAAAGTTGAAAATTGCAATATCCATTGATATTTGAGGATATATTTTATTGTTATTACTTCATTTATATACTTTTATTCGATAAGCAAATTTCAAATATTCATCTTTGCAATTGACCTTTAGCATTCTTGTCGAACCTTTCTGATAGAATCCCTCTTCTCTTCTTAATTTAATATTAGTTTTATTCATCAGAACACAAACACTAAAAAGAGAAAATTTATTTAAAAACTAAGACACTAACGCAACCGAATCATATAAAATTTTAAACAATTTTTATTGTTCACAATATATTTTCGGATCAGGTATCTTTTATTTATTTATTTAATTGTTTATATAAAAGATGGGCAGCAATATAGAATATAAATATTAATTAAATATAGTGGGTTCTTTCAATTTGGCATAAGAAAATGATCCTATTAGAATGACATCCCACTTTTCAAAAAAGAAAATAGAACGGACTACAGAGGAATTACTCTTTTGACGACATCGTATATGATTCTCTTGAATATATTAAAATTACGACCACAGGCAGAGAAAATATTAAGAGAATATCAATGCGGATTAAGACCAAATCGATCAACATTAAATCAGATATTTTCATTAAGGCAGAAATTAGAACAAAAATATTTCGGTTCATCAATTATTGGTATACTTTAGCAAAGCATACGACTTTTTAGATCGGACAAAACAGTTTTATTGTGAGATCTGAATAAATTAGTAAATAGAATGAGTACTTAGTAGATTTTGAAAATGTAGAAAAATTAGGTTCTGTAATCATGAAGGATAATAAAGTTCGAGAAAAATTTAAATCGAAGTTGCAATCGAGTAACGCCTATGATCATGCAGTAAAGGGGTTTTTTATTTTGAGAAGCTCACACACACACACAGGATAGAAATACTTGGAGGAATGTGCCAAGGACTTTCGAGTTCCATAGAGCCATAGAAAAAGATAAAAACAGAATATTTTCTTACCGGAGTGGATGCCTCGTTTTCCACATTGAATTTTGTGTGAATAAAGTTTTATTTTATTTCAAACTTTAAAATTATTAAAAACTATTATAGAAAAAAATATTTAATGATAAAACTTCCGTTTATACGTATTCATTTATTTTAATTACAAATTAACTAAATCAGATTAGTTTTTATGAGAAATTTTCTATACGCGAAAATGCAACAAGCACAAATATAATTGCTACTTTAAAGAAATTTAGAACCGACACATTCTTATTTTTCATATTTAAAGAAATGTCACAACAAATTCAAATGTAAATTTTAATGTTGAATATTTCTTTTCTGCACCATATAAAGAAAATTACTCGTACATGTACACTGCGAACATAAGATAATAAAATTATGAGAAAAAAATTGTAATTTTCAGTTTAAATGATTATTTGATAAAAAACATTTACTAAAATATTTTTGCATTAGCTGGAGTGTCTCCACTCGACTATCTCGCAATTTGAATTGGATTAAATAACATAATATATTATATTTAAATTAAATTTAATTAATTATAAATTATAAATAATAAATAATAAATATTAAACCAGCGCATGTTTGGCTTTTTGTTGATGGCACCACGTCACGTGTTGGCGCGTGAGATTTGCAGTGTTAAAAAATTAATTCTGGTAATTTCAGCTAATCAATCAAGCTGAAATTCTATATATAGCAGTTTTATACAATTATTAATCATGTGAAAAATTATCAAACATATATCTTTATTTTTACGGTCACTTTAGAGGAAAAAAAATCAAAACGTTGTAGGTAATGACCCTCTTCCGGTTGAGCTACATTTCTCAAAAGTTGATAGAAAACTATGAATTTTGAATAATGTCCATGTACCAAATTTCATCATTCTAGCTCAAACCGTTTTTGCGTAATCTTGCCTACATACATACACACACACATACACACATACACACATACATACACACACACACAGACATTTTTCTCAACCTTAGTGAAAATGATTCAGGAACCTTCAAAACGTATAAAAACATCAAAATCTCAACATCGAAAATTTTCGTGATCGCAATACTATCTCTTACGAGATAGTAAAAATGAATGTATTTGATAATATATGTAAGAGGATGGGGTGAAAAGTTTCCGGCCAAAAAAAATGATGTTTTTAAATTTTTTTTTTGCTATATTTTTCAACATAATCTCCATCAACACTGATACATTTCTCATAACGGTGTTCTAATTAATTTAATTAAATAATTATTTAATTAATTAATTAAATTTGATTTAAGTCTTATCAACAGTTATGAATCGACGCAAAAATTCGTTTGGATTACGCCTACAGCGCTACGAGTTACACACAGCTTTCCATCTTCAAATGGTTGTGCAAAATATTTCGCTCAGGTTCAGCTGACATTGTACAGGTCTCAGCTATCTTGAATGTTGAAAAATAAAGCAAAATAAAATTTAAAAACATCGTTTTTCTTGGTCAGGCCGGAAACTTTTCACCCCTCATATATGTGTATAAAACAAAAGATGAAAGTGTTTCTAATAAAAACCATTTATTTGATCCAATTAAGAATTTATAAACATCTGTAGCAAAATATGACCCCAAATGTTTATTTAATGTAATAATGATTACGATATTATTTATAAACTTATCTATATATTATTAGAATTGAATAAATGACAAAAAAACAACAAAAAGAAAACTGATTGAATAGTTGGATGATATCGATTTTGAAATTCCAAGTGCAATAAGTTTTCAATAAAGAAGATTAGAATAAAAAAAAAAGTAAAAATACCTAAAACCATAAAAAAAATTAAGTAGATAAGGGAATAAAACAACGGAAATGCATATTCTCTTAGGAGAAAAAAATAATTTAAAAGGTGAAATAAAATTTTGCTCTTTTTAAATAAAATTATAATGAAATATAAAATAGATGAAGAACGAAGGAAATGACACAATTACTTTTTAAATTAATAATAATAAAAAAAAGATTGTATGAAAAGAGTTGTGTGTGTATGTCGACTTCTCCAAATTATATTTCCACATAATATTATTATTATAATATAATAAAAGAAAATATAACAACTACTTTTTTGTTTATTTAATATATTTTTAAAAAAAATAATAAATAAAAATAAATAAAAAAATAATTTAATGTTAATTAAAACTATGGTAATTGTTTACAAATAGGGAAGCTTCAGAGATTTGGATGAAACTTTGCCAGTGGATTCCTTTTTTAATTCCAAAGAAACTTTCCTATGCAATATTTCTCGATATCTTCTAGTTTACAAGATAAAAAATATTAAAGTTTGACAGATAAACTAGATATAAATGAGCAGCCATTTAGTAATGTTTTATTTTACTAATTTTGGGTTTTTTCGATTCGGTTTGGATATAGGAAAATTATTTAATTAATTATTTTTTTAATTTTCATATTCGCATTAGAAATAATGACTATAAATATTTTATATTATATTTGTAATAGAATATAATTTTAAATAAAAAACATTCGATACTTTAATGATAAGCAACTAACTAGATTTCGACTAATAAATATTTTATAAATAAGCATTGATATTAAATAACAATTTAATAAAATGGAATAGATTCAATAGATAATAATTATTCCAATATTATTTAATAAAATAATGGGATTTTGGAATTGGAAAAAAAACTATATGATACGCATTTGTAAGCTAATACTGATTAGTTTTCACTAAATCAGAATATATAAAATTTAATTATATATTAAAATTAATATTAATTAATAGTTAAATTAAATATTCGTGTTTCTAAATAAAATTAAAAAATAATCGCATAAACAACAAATGATTTTATATAATAAGGAAATTATTTGTACGAGAATATAAATATTTATTAAATCAATTCATAAATTGATTGATGAATTAAAAGAAAAACTAACAGCTTGAAAATTATAGAATTTATGAACAATCAGTTCCGAGTTTGACACAAATAACGTAAAAGCGGCAAATATTGGAAAATTCCCAAACGATGTCAAACACCCGAAACAAAATATTTAATGTGTATATACGAGTACATACAATGATTCAAGATGGCTTTGGAAAACATTATAATTAAATATTAATATATACTCTGTTAACGCCTCTCCCTGATTTAGATTTATTTATTTTAAGGTCAATTTATTTTTTATATAATTTTTGTAATTTTTCCATTTTTTAAATATGCATGTTTTTTTTTATTATGTTGGTATGCCATGTGTTGAGTTTGGTGGCTACTTTAACGCCACTAGTCACATGACTCCTCACAGCCAATCACCATGCTCGATTTTGGCCCATGGCGCCAATAGCTAGCCTCCTTGAGGCAGAAGCTATCTCTCTCACTTGCTTGTGTGACTTGGTCTTGAGAACTTGTATTTTGAACGTGGATTCCTTTTCCACGCTTTTTAGGTGTAAATTCGCCACAATTTAAAGGGGTATGGACAAGCCGTTGATTAAATAAAATATATTTCAGCCTGTCGGACCACCTGTGCCACTAATGAAGGAGTTAAAAAAGGAATTCTCAACTCTTTCACACGGGGAATAAAACAAATTATTTGGGAAAGGAACCCTTAAATATACTTCACCAAAGAGTGCAGTACGTTTGACTATTAGCGCTTAGGAGATTCGCTTTGAACATCCAAAATCGTAAAGCAATAACAAATTAAATTAATCAAATATCCGATGCTAACATATGGGCCTGCAAAGGAAAGATTAGGTTCACTTTTTCTAAAATAAAAGATAAGTGTTCGTTGCCACGCTATAAAATGTATTTAATTAAAGAAAAATTAATATAAAGTAAAGAAACTAAAATAAAATTAAAATATAAAAATAAAAGAAATAAATGCTGGCTAATACTCAGCTAAAACAAACAAATTACAAAAATATAGTAATAATAAATGAAACACAGTGTCTCCACGTGTTTTTACAACGAAATGGCGAATTTACACCTAAAAAGCGTGGAAAAGATATCCACTTCTAAAAGATACAAGTTATCAACATGAAGTCCCACAAGCAAGTCTCAAATGCAAGTGAAAGAGATCACCTCTGCTACCACAACGCTAGCCGTTGGCGCCATTAGCCAAAATCGAGCATGGTGATTGGCTGTGAGGAGTCATGTGACCCCAACTAGTGGCGTTAACGTAGCCACTAAACTCAACACATGGCATACCAATATAATAAAATAAAAACATACATATTTAAAAACGAAAAATTACAAAAATTATATAAAAATAAATTGACCTTAAAAATAAATAAATCTAAATCAGGGAGAGGCGTTAACATCCTCCCCCCTTCAGTGAAGAAACGCAGTTTATCACTGACCAAAACTTAAAAGTAATTTACATAAAATTAGCTTACAAAGAAAATATATATGTTTAAGTAGTAGGATACATTATTAAAATAAATGACCTAATAAAATTTATTTGAGGTGCCAACTTGCACAGATTTTTTTAAAGTCAACTTTTACAATTAAGTTTACAATTTTGATTTTTAATTAATAAAAGGTAGATGAGTCAGTGCTTCTCCAGTGAGAAAAATGCCCGGGAGAAATTAATTCAATGGATTAAGGATCAACGGTTTCAGGAGTGGGAGGTAGAGAATTTAATACAACTTCCACTGGCAAAGCAGGGTATGCATTCCACCAAACCAATTCTAACTCCTATAATTTTTGTAAACTTGTGCTCTGATATTGAGCACATCCCTTATTTCATTTTTATTTTGCCATTTTTTATTAATGTTGAAACATTTGACGTTAAGGGGAATAGCCTGACCAAACATAACAAACCCTAACTCGGTAGATTGTGCTATAATAGAGCTATCTTTATTTTTAATAATTTCGGGTTTAATAATTTTGCTAAATAATTTAACTCCTATTATTATATCAACTTGACTAGGAGAGAAGAAACTGGGGTCAGATAAAGGCAAATGTTTAGCGAAATTAAATTGATTGCGTTTCAATGGCAACGATGGCAATTTTAAATTTAAATTATCCACTACATTGAAAGTAGTGTTTAAATGAAACGAATTATCAACTGGGGAAGAAATATTAATTTTTACAAAAGAATTGCTTTTGCCTAAAGGTTGATTTTTAATTCCGGTAAGTTTTATATTGGAGGATTGCTTAGGTAATTTCATCTTGTCCACTAAGGAGTTAGAGATAAGTGAGATTTCAGAGCCCATATCAATCAAGGCTTTAACTTTAAAAGTTTTACCTGCATTATCATTTAAAATAACTGTTGCCTTGCCCAGTAAAGAAGTCATATTTTTTCCACGACAAAAATGAACACTGGAATTTGAAGAGGCAGGATTTTCTTGTGGAGAGGATGACCTGGAGTTGCTACTCACTGACGCACCATCCTTTGTACTCTTTGTAGGTGATCTAGAAGATCCCCTTCGATTCTTATCTCTAAAAATATGTAAAAGAAAATTGTGTGGATTATTACATAATTTACAATTACTCCATTTGCATTGCTTTGAAGTATGTTTTTTAGAAAAGCATAGAGAACACAATTCGTTCTCCTTTACAAATTTAATTTTATCTTTAACTGCTAAATTTAAAAAACTTTTACAACTTTGCAAATAATGTGCACCTCTGCACATGGTGCATTTAATGTAAGCATTTTTATTCTTGCTTTCACAATTTCTAATATTAAAAACTTTATTGTTTCTTTTATGAAACGAATCTGCATTTGGATTATTATTGTTATAATTATTATTAAAATTAATGGAAAATTTATTAGCATGAGTCTCGTGGAAAGAGTCAGCTAATTTGTCTAAAAATTCTAAAACATTTTTCAATTTTGGAATTTCATCCTTATTAAGGGAAAAAATCCACTTTTGATGAGTATGCTCATCCAATTTTGAGGTGACCAATCTCACAAGGAAATGGTTCCAAGCCTCAGTATCAATTTTTAAATTATCCAATTGCAAAATCGTTTCTCTTACCGTAGAGACTAATCCAGTGTAAGATTCAGCACTGGGAGTTTTAATATGTTTTAAATTTAAGAATTTATCGACAAGATTGAAAACAATCTTGCGATAATTATAATACTTAGCTTCCAACATCTCGAAAGCGATGATAAAATTCTCGTCGGAAGTCGGCAAATGGTTGATGAGATCCTTTGCTGGTCCGGCCAGGTAAGATTTTAAATACTGCAGCTTTTGGGAAGCGGATAGCTGCAGATTGTTGGTAACGGCTGCTTCAAATTGGTTCTTGAAGGGAATATAATCTTCAAAAGAACCACTAAATATTGGTAAATTAAGTTTAGGTAAGTTCACCGTATTTGCACTCTGGGCACTAAACGTGGCGTTCAAATCAAACTTTGGCCCATTATCACTTGCTGAAATGTTTTTAAGCTGAATTGTATTTAAAAATAACAATTCAGCTTTAATTAATGTTAATATTGGTTGGACTTGTACCTCATTGTTCAATTTTGATTTAAAAATATTTAAACGAAACGTTTCGATTTCGTTCAACGTTTTTTCAATCTTGTTTACCAGCCTTGAGTAGCTCAAGTCTGGTAAATCATTGATTGACTGCACAAGACTTTTAATGTCTTCCAAATTAAGGTTTAATAATGTCCAATCATCTACCACCTCATCTGCATGTGCATACAGAAATAAAACTGAGGATGGAGTGCTGGACATTTTAAAAATGTATAAAAACTAAAAAAAAAAATATATAATAAATGAATTTAAAAAAAAAAGTGAACCTGTACTTTTCGATTTGGTTATCCAACCGAAACTCCCGCGTAGTCCTGTCACGGTCGCCAATTTAAAGGGGTATGGACAAGCCGTTGATTAAATAAAATATATTTCAGCCTGTCGGACCACCTGTGCCACTAATGAAGGAGTTAAAAAAGGAATTCTCAACTCTTTCACACGGGGAATAAAACAAATTATTTGGGAAAGGAACCCTTAAATATACTTCACCAAAGAGTGCAGTACGTTTGACTATTAGCGCTTAGGAGATTCGCTTTGAACATCCAAAATCGTAAAGCAATAACAAATTAAATTAATCAAATATCCGATGCTAACATATGGGCCTGCAAAGGAAAGATTAGGTTCACTTTTTCTAAAATAAAAGATAAGTGTTCGTTGCCACGCTATAAAATGTATTTAATTAAAGAAAAATTAATATAAAGTAAAGAAACTAAAATAAAATTAAAATATAAAAATAAAAGAAATAAATGCTGGCTAATACTCAGCTAAAACAAACAAATTACAAAAATATAGTAATAATAAATGAAACACAGTGTCTCCACGTGTTTTTACAACGAAATGGCGAATTTACACCTAAAAAGCGTGGAAAAGATATCCACTTCTAAAAGATACAAGTTATCAACATGAAGTCCCACAAGCAAGTCTCAAATGCAAGTGAAAGAGATCACCTCTGCTACCACAACGCTAGCCGTTGGCGCCATTAGCCAAAATCGAGCATGGTGATTGGCTGTGAGGAGTCATGTGACCCCAACTAGTGGCGTTAACGTAGCCACTAAACTCAACACATGGCATACCAATATAATAAAATAAAAACATACATATTTAAAAACGAAAAATTACAAAAATTATATAAAAATAAATTGACCTTAAAAATAAATAAATCTAAATCAGGGAGAGGCGTTAACATACTCGTATTATTATATATTATATTATACGTCTATCATTATTATGTTCTAATATGTACTTATATATAAATTAATTAAGATGATTACATGTAGAATATGTTAAATAAATTAAATTATATTTGAGTAATCATTATAAATTAAAAAAATGTAATAAATTTTTATAATAATACGAAAATTGTTGTAATTATTTAATAATTTTGTAATCACATTATCAAGCATGTAAGAGGCTCCACAGGGTGGGAGGTAACGTATCGGACTCACATTCTCGTGGTCCCGGCTTCAAATCCCGGACCTGGCAGCTAGCTGGGGTCTATGGGACAAAATTGGGAATCTACTTGGTACAAAGTAGCGTCTCCGATCAAGAAAATCAAGGTAAAGATTGATAGGACCCGTTCTACTGATCATGGGACACCTCATCATTTATACAACCGACTTGGTTGACGTTGTCCTTGTGTACAGAGATTTATTTATATATATTCTTATTAAAGGTTTAATATCAAAAATTAGTTTTTTTTTTGTTATTTGTAAATTTATTGATGACCTGACATCTCGATACTATTATATGTAAAAAAAATTAGTATGACACAGAAAATTCTTAAAACAATTTTTAACACAGTCAAGTATAAATTTTCTAAATTATGGAAAGGCACGAGAAACCACATATTTACTTTGATCGCAAGTATCGATGTTAAATTTAAAATTTGAATAAATAATGTTAAAATGCTAAAGTTACAATCGTTATAAAAAATCTTATACGAATATAGTATTAAATAGTAAAGTGTCTAAAAGGTGACTTTAAATACTAAATGTATATCACTTTCAATGTGACGTCCCAAAAGTCACACTTTCTTCCTTTACGATCTAAATTATACGTTGGGTTATCTATGCTATAAAGTGCTTGTCTCTAAAGACTAAATCAATAAACCATTTTAAGGATTTAAGTTTCAGGTTCTTTTTAGTAGAGTTTCATTCTAATCAGAAAGAATCCGTGTATGTCACGGCGAAGTATTTATTTTTATATATAATTTGTCATTGTTATATTTTTTTTTATTACTGCCTATTTTATTGGATTGTCAAGCATTTATATTTTAAGGAAAATAAAATTACTGACAATAAATTAAGAAAATTGAGTGAGTAAGAAATTTACCAAAAAATATGAAACATAACAATAATGTATTAATTACTTGAATATATTTAAATATTATATTATACATACATCTGGGTAGAAATTTTTTTTTATTACAATTGGGAGAATTGCCTTCTTGGGATATTTGAATGTTCATTTCATCGATTTACCTTCTTTTAAATGTAATAATTATACTCTTCTTTATTGTATAAGCCCCTTTACTGCATGAAAACAGGCGTTTCCCGATTGCAACCTCGCTTTAAATTCTTCTCGAATATTATTATCGTTCGTGATTACAGAACCTAAGTATTTAAATTTTTCTACATTTTTGAATTTACATTTTATAATAATAATAATCCTTATTTTGAAAGAATAATACATTTTATATACAAATATATACATTTAATACAAGATATAATCATGGCCTTTGGCCTTGTAATGAATTGCTCTTACACTATACATAGGATGACCAAACGTCCCGTTTTCACGCGATTGTCCCGTTTTTAGGTGCTCTGTCCTGGCGTCCCGAAAAACGACTTCGGGACAGCCTATTGTCCAGTTTTTTAAACATTTAGGAAATTTCGTACTTTTTCAAAATTTTTCAATTTGCTTCTAAAAAAGGTAAAATGTCCCGGTATGGTGTTTTCAAAATATGGTCACACTATCTATCGAGTATATTGTAAAATTTTAGTGACAATTTTTAAAGGTCTACTATAATTTTAAAATTCAAACGGAATCCAATTAAACAAAAAAATTCAAGTATTAGGTAACGCAGACGACTTAAATATAATAGGAGATACGGTAATTGCAATTAAAGATAGCTTAGAAAAATTAATCGAAGAGGTGGGGCTGAAAATTAATAGTGCTAAAACAAAATATTTATTAACAGAGAGGAATAGTATTAACACACAAAGTCTTAACATACAAAATGTAAGATTAAGAAAAAATAAATAATAAAAATTGTAAAAATAAGATTTCAAGGACTGGCAAAGTTTGTGTGAAAAGGTTAACCTTAACATTAGTGATATCCTTAATGGTAAAATTAGTTCAAAATTTATAGTGTATGAAATGAAAAAAATAATAGTGAATGATCTAATGGAGAGAATGAACAAAAATAAAAGACTTGCAATTTATAAACAATTAGAATGATTTGAATTTGAAAATGGAGAAATGAGTGTGAATAATAGGAGTTGGCTGATGAAAATTCGAGGAGAAATAAATATACTTTCGGAGACCAAGCCAAAATATGCTCATTGTGTAGCCTCCTCTTCGGATCATTTCATTGCGAAATGTCCCATCTTGAAAGAATTTAGAATGAGGTCACTCGGCAGAGAAATACTTACCTTTGAAGAGTTCAAAGAGCATCTTGAAGGAAAGGTTTGGAAGAGCCTTGTCAAATATAGAGGGGAGGCCTGGAAATACAGGTAAGGGAATTTAATTTTTGATCTTTAATTTCTAATTTTCAAATTTATAGTTCTGATTTTTTAAAAGTTAAACGGTAAATGTAATATTTCATTGAGTGTATATATGTAGGGTGACCATATTTTGAAAACACCAAACCGGGACATTTTACTTTGTTTTTAGAAGCATATTGAGAAAAATTTAGATAAAAATTCGGAAATGTTTAAAAGCTTAGTCCAGAAAACGTTTTACCTTTGTTTTTTTAGAACCAGAATCAGATTGGGTTTTCCCAAAATGAGTAGGGGCATTGTCAACAAATAAAATTTAAAAAATTCCTTAAATGGGAGCTCGACACTACTGCATCTCCATCGTTAGCGCCATTATTCGAAAATAATTATTTATTTATTCAATTTTTAAATTCACGTACGCGTGAACAACCAGTTTATTAGTCGAATAGATTAAATAGATTGAATATTATATCTCCACTATCACTCTCTATATCAGGGGTCGGCAACCTGCGGCCCTTTTCGCCTTTTTGTGCGGCCCGCCAAAGCATTAATATAATTTTGAAAAAACCAACAAACAGAGCGTGAAAGTGAACGTACCGAAATGTGGCCGGTGGCAATAATGTATACTAACAGAAGTACAAATTTACAAAACTTGTTGAGAATCTAAGTATCCCAAACACAACCGGATGAAAATGAATTATCCAACAATATTCAAGAACAAACATCGCATTGAACCTTAATGAATGAATAAATATGAATATTTTATATTCACATAACAATGTATTTTTCTAATTGAAATTGTATTTTCTTTTTTCCTGTTACAAACTGTATTATTTTTGTCTTCTAACATTCTTGTTCTTTTATTATAATATTTATTTCATTATTATGTTATTTTATTATATTTATAAATATGTAATTCGAATCGTATTTTTTTTTAAGAATTGTAAAATTTTGTCAATAAAAAGTGTTTTTTTCTATAATCTTTTAATAATATTTATACTTGTATATGATATAAAAGCACTATGTAAGTTACATTTGAATGTGCGGCCCCCATAAAAAAAATTATTTTGAAAATGGCCCGCCATCCGAAAAAGGTTGCCGACCCCTGCTCTATATACTCTATTTCCCCTTAACAAAATGTGACATGAATATCAGGTTGCAAAGCGTGATATATATGCGTTGACTGGCGTTTAGCATCATATTGGTGCCATTGGTGTTAAGAAACATCTGTCATGTAATTTATTAACTTTAAATAAGCTGGAGTGTCTCCAATCGACTATCTCGCAAATTTGAATTGGATTAATTAACATATATTATATTTAAATTAAATTTAATTAATTATAAATTATAAATTAAAATTAATAAATAATATTTATTAAACCAGCGCATGTTTGGCTCTTTGTTGATGGCACCACGTGACGCGTGATTTACAGTGTTAAAAAATTAATTCCGGTACTTTCAGCGATTCAATCAAGCTGAAATTCTATATATACCAGTTTTATACAATTTTTAATCATGTGAAAAACTATCAAATATATATCATTGTTTTTACGGTCACTTTAGAGAAAAACGTTGTAGGTAATGACCCTCTTCCGGCTGACCAAATTTCATGATTCTAGCTCAAACCGTTTTTGCATAATGTTGTTTACATACACACCCACACACAGACATTTTTCTCAAACTTAGAGAAAATGATTCAGGAACCTTCAAAACGTATAAAAATCTCGACATCGAAAATTTTCGCAAAACTATCTCTGGCGAGATAGTAAAAAAACAAATTCAGAAAATAGGTTCTATTCCTCAATCGTGAATATTTCATTTATATTTTCAGCATTTTACGTCTTTGTCCTAAAATGTGAGCAAACGTGAGGATGTCAATATTTGTTAGAAATGTTTATTTAAAGCATCTTAATGATATTTCCTTATCAAAAGGCATTTTTATGCTGATATAAAACAATATATAATAGTTAACTCTATTTTGTAAAAGTATTTCCTTATGTATAATAAAACAAATATATAATTTTTTAAGTATGTTTTTTCTTTATATTTATCTCTGGTAATACATATAATATGATGAAAAAAAAAAATTCCTGACATCACTTTATCCAATAAATCCTAAAATTTATCTTTCTTTTATTTATTATTATTCTAATAAAAGAATTCCAATTTAAAGGAAATCTGCTGGAGAGTATTCAAAGTTGGCCAAGTGGCGCAATTTATCTCCAGAATTCCTTATGGGCATATGCATCTTAAGATATACCACAACCTCGCTATCTCGTTCGCTTGCTGCTTTTGCTTGCTTGATTCATCTTCCACATTCTCCCCAACCCTTCATCCAACTCTCTCCACTTTATCCCTTCCATCTCTCACTTCCTATGCGGTTAACGTCTTTCTTTCATTTCACCAATGAATTATGACTCTTATTAATTTGCAACCAGAAAAAAATAAAAAATTAAAAATTAAATAGCAAATTCCTTATCGATTCTGGTTTTCTATCACCAGAGTGAAAATTAAGCGATTCTACTCTTCCACTCTCGAAATGATAAATTTCACAATTTTTTATGATATTTTCTCCAGGGTTCGTCTTGTACAGTAATCGCAATTCCTTGGCACGCGTGCCAAGATTGGCACTCTTCGAAATTTTTCTGGCACGCGTTATAAAAATATGAAAAAAAAAACATATTTAAAAAATCGACATTTAATTAAATTTATTCGATATCCTAACAAGTTTATTCCGGATAATAATTTCGGTGAATTTAGGCTTTGATGATTTTGAAAGTGAACTGGTAGAATTCCAAGCCAGTTTGATTTGGAGACAAAAATTTGTTGATTTAAGAATAATCATTGAAAATTATTTAAGTGAAAATGATATATCATTTAACATGGACGATGAAGTTCTAAAGTTGTGGCAAAGTCTTCCAAATTCATCATTAAAAAAGCTAGCAATAGCTAGAGTGACCATATTTCGAAAACACCAAACCGGGACATTTGTAAAAAAATAAAAAAAATTTTACCTTTTTTTTAGAAAATACGGATACACTAGCATTTGTTTCCTTCCACATAAAAAGGTATTCGTTCGCTGTTTTGTAAAAGTCGTCAATTTCCCGCTAGACAACATCGATTGCGTTATTTCATCTTTTTACTTTCCCGCATACTTCGTATAAGGGAAGTATTGGAATCGTCAAAAATTTCGACTTCGAGATTTCGATAGATCTTGACGTTTTAGACCTCCCTGAGACGGAAAATACCATTTTTTGAATTATGTCTGTGTGTGTGTATGTAGGGATGTATGGATGTATGGATGTATGGATGTATGTAATGTTTGTATGTGAGCAAATTTACTCAGAAACTAATCAAGCTAGGACTTCGAAATTTGGTACACCGATATTATTCACAGTTTGTAGATTTCTATCAAAATTTCGTCAAAATCGGTTAACCGGAAGTGGTACTTTACCTACACTGGTTGCGTTTACCTTTCAAGTAAAGTACCAGTTTGCTTCGAGATATTTGCTTCATATTTTGTATATAGATTTAAAAATATGAAAAAAATTCAGATACCAAATTTCATCATGATCTGACTACCGGAAGTGACATTTTACCTATACAAGTAGCGTTAGGCGTAAATTATAAATATATATAATAGTGTTAAACCATTTTACATTATAATTTAAATTAATTAGTTTGTTTATTTTTATTGTTGTTAAAACATAATAATAATAACCTAATTACCTATTTATATACGGGAAAGTCTAGGGGAGGACACTTACGATTTTTTCTCTCGTAAGACATTTTTCACACTGATTGTAAGAAAACGTTCGTCGGACCTAAATATTTAAAACCAGGACAATAATTTAATTTCTGATATTTCAATACTATTTTATTTTATGGCACGCCAAAATATTGGTTTGAACAGAAACATCTTTTTGGCACGATACCCAAAATCTAATTGCGACCACTGGTCTAGTAGTTTAATCCAGCTTAAAATATCAAGTACAATAATTTAATATAATATAAGTATAATTAAATTTAAATAAAACATTATTAAAACGCGAAGTCAGATTCAAATGAATGTTCAATAAATTAAAGTAAAAAAAAATGTTATTCTATTTAAATGAATATAAATAATTGTTTTTTTAATTAATTACAGTTTTATTTTTAGATCGTTGAATGTATTTTTACACCCGTTTCCGTGTCGTCAAATCTTGCAACGTTAATTTGACCCACTTCCCAATGTTCGAATGAGCTGAAATTTCGCATACGTATGTAACTCTTATGACAATGTAATATTCTGATTCAACTTAGGTCATAGGTGGCCTAGGAGGTATTATATTTATCAATTAGTAATTACATATTGAATAATATTGATACAAAATAGTAAGTACATATTGCATAATATTGAAAAATAGTAATTAAATATTAATATAATATTAATTTAAATCATGTTTAATTATTTTGTAAAAATATTTTTTAATTTAAATGAATATAAATTAAAGTAATGGCAATATTGTTTTTGAAAAGATATATGTATATATAAACGAATAATCTAATAATAATAATAATAAAAATAATAATCAGCCCCCTATACCACCTATTTGATATATAGTATTTCGAGGTGAAGAATCGACTTGAATTAGATTCTTTCAACATTCACACTATAACCTCAAATAAAAAACCGGGCGAAATTTCTATCAAGACTAAAAATTAGGAACACAGTTGTCAATTATAATAGAAAAGGAAAAAAAACAGAAAGGGATTGTAGATATAGAATGAATTCGTATTCTTTTCCTTTCTCTGCATGTTTGGCGTCCACGCTTTCATTTTTTTGTTATGATTAATTGTAAGGAAATTGAGGTGTGTGTGGAGAAATTATTTTCTCCTTTTTAAATAAAAGCGTGTTTTTAAAAAGTTTTTTTATATTTTTTTTATTTTAAAAATTAACTGGAAAAATAATTTTTTTCAAAGAAACTAATATAATTAATGTATACGATATATCCTATATTATAAATTATCCAAATTTTAAATAAGAATCCAAATTAATAAAGAATAAATGACGATCAATCATTGATGTGTAATTGATGACAATCTAAATTATTATCCAATTTTAATTCAACGTTGAATATGCAAAAGTCAATATGGATAGAAATATTTAGTTAAAATACAATGTATATTATTGATTGTATACGTATCTAATATGATCCCTTAAATTGTAATCGGCTTTCAACTTCTCCATTTATAATTTCCAATATTTAGCATGAATTACTAAATATTTGATGAAAACAGATAAATGCTTAGTATTTATTTCTGATGTTATTAAATGATTTATTTGAAAACCAAATTGGATATTTGTATTATAATTTATAAAAATATATTATTATAATTATTAAATGCGTGTAACCCAATATTAAAAATATGCATGATGAAATAATTTATTAAATAATTCCGCGATAATTAATTCCTAAAAGAAATTTAAAAAATTTTATTAAAAAAAAGAATAAAAATGTATTTGTTATATTTGTAGAAAAAATAATATTTAGATCAAAAGATATGAATATGAATACCTATTGCTGAGACCTATTTCGCCTGCTTTTTGTATGTCTATCGATAGGGTGATTAAACGTCCCGTTTTCCCGGGATTGTCCCGTTTTTAGGTGCTCTGTCCCGGCGTCCCAAAAAACGACTTCGGGACAAGCTATTGTCCAGTTTTTTTAAACATTTAGGACATTTACATTTGTACTTTTTTCAAAATTTTTTCAATTTACTTCTAAAAAAGGTAAAACTTTCTGGACTAAGCTCTTAAATATTTGTGAACTTTTTTCAAGAAGACACCTCGCGGCTGACCCCGGAGATCACCAGCCCAGAGAATATGTATCATTAAAGCCTGAAGAAACTACCCCGAGAATCATCACTTCTCTCACCTTGTACCGAACTCAATACTAGTAACATTAACAGTTAAGTGGTCGATCCTATATAAATTTCAAATTTCAAATTTGATTTAATCACTAATATTAAAATAAATTTCATTTATTTTATAGTTAATTACTTAGTTATAATTCCTAATGATGCCTAATATAATTGTATTAAATTCTTTCATTATTAAATATTAATTTTATTATAATTTAATATTTTATTTTAATCTGAATGAATTCAAAATTACCTCTTCCCTTATCAACCGTTGCTGGATTCACTAAAACTACCATATATGGATTTTCTATTAAAAATAAAGAGAGTACTCTCTATCAATTTTATTAATTTTAAACCCATATTTTTAATAACCCAACCAATACTAAGCCTCCAATATACAATACATATACGGATATATATATATTTAAAATTTGATTATATTTATATAATCTTTTTATAAATACAAAGGTATTTCTTTTACAATAGCAACTTATATTATTACTTATTAAATTCCTTTGTTTCAAAAAATAATTGTTATGGAGACTAGAATATTCATGCCCATATTTATGAATTATAAACATGCAATTATTACATAATTCTTATGAATAAAAAAAAGAATATAATTTAACCATAAACGTAGAAAATTTTTTAAAAAAATTAATTTAATTTTTTTTGTCGATATTTAAAATTTAAGTAACACAGGGAAACTAATTGAAAAAATTGTGTAGACAAAAATAGAAAACATAAATTGAGAGAGGATATATAAATATCATATAAAGGGGTATTTATAGAGATCAAATTATATAGTATATCTGAACATTATCTTTGTTAACATGGTAATTTGTAAGGTTTATTTTACATCTATTAAATGAACATTTCCATTCTCAAAATAACACTGATTATTATGATTTCTTGACTATGAACTAAATTTATAGAATGAATCGATCTATGATTGTAGTACATAGTGATTATTTACGAATTTTTAAAGTGGACCACAAAATTTTAATAATAATAAAAACAACTATAACACATTTTACATGCTTTTATTTAGTTTCACATCGTGTCCTGTCGTCAAATCTTGCAAGGTGAATTTCACCCACTTTTCAATGTTCAAATGAGCTGAAATTTTGCATACATATGTAACTCCGATGACAATGCAATATTCACGTTCATCCCAGTTCAAAGGTGACCTCGGAGTTATTATTAATTATTAATAAATTAATTAATTCTTAACACTATAACTTGAAATCATAAACCGGGCGAAATTTCTGTCAAGACTAAAAATTAGGAAAGAAAAAAAATATAAAAAAAAACTTTTTAAAAACACGCTATTATTTAAATGCAATAAAAAGGAGAAAATAATTTCCCCACACACACCACGATTACCTTACAATTACATCATATCTTACAATTAATCATATGTAAAAAATGAAAGCGAGGGCGCCAAACATGCAGGGAAAGGAAAAGAATACGAAGGACATTTCGTTGTATATGCACAAACTTTTGTTTGTTTTCCACTATACTTGATAACTATATCTTTTTGAAGTAGAATTTGTGTTTTTCCCTGCATGTTTGGCGCCCACGTTTCCTTTTTTTAGATATGATTAATTGCAAAGAAATCGTGGTGTGTGTGGAGAAATTATTTTCTCCTTTTTAGTGCATTTAAATAAAAGCGTATCTTTAAAAAGTTTTTTTTATATATTTTTTTTTATTATAAATAAACAATAAATTAATGATAAATATATCTATGTATGTATATGTTAAAATTATTTGTCATTTTTAAATATGATTTGCTCATGGAGAAGTAGTTGGTTTAAAGAATTCGGGTTCGAAATTACTTCGAAATTTCTTCCTCAATTCATTAAAGTTAATATTTGTATAATAAATAATGCTTCAAATCACAGTCACAGAAATTAAGACCTAAGATTAAAAACAAACAAACAAACAAAAACATTCAATTGTTGTGAAACACTGATATTTGTAGTATTCAATTATTCGTAATTATTTATGGGCATTTTAACTCATAAAGGTAAAAAACTTGATATATATGATTCACTTTACTTTTTGTTTTAAAGAAAATTATCAAAAAGAAAACGTTAAGCTCAAATTTCTCATTAAAAATATTCTTGTAATTGATCTCTTAATAAAGATTGACAGTTGTTTTTGAGGTAAATATTATTGGATTTTATTTAACAGGGTGTATTATGGGTAAGAAATATTAACTTTAATGAAAATACTTTTAACTTAATCTTATTGTTAGTTTACCGCTAAATTTTGAAATTGTTAAAAGTGTGCCACGACATATAAAAGATTGAGAATCACTGTTGTAGTAATTCAACTTATGAATGGAAAGGAAATGAAAAACAAGTATACAAAATGACATTATCTATAAATTTGATTTGAATATATATATATATATATATATATATATGTAATTTGATTATTGAATACTTTAATAAGAGGCTTTGTTTCGATTAAATATCCTATTTAAGCTTTAAAGGAGTCACTATGGATAGGGATTCATATTATTTAAATAATCCATTGAGAAACGATATTTTTTTTTAATTAAATGCGAGTAACAATGAATTACATAGTCAGAGAGTTTAAGTCCGACCTGAATTGGAAAGCTTTCCACGGCATCACTAAATAATAGGTTTCGATTTTCATTTTATCTGTAAAATCTGTAATTAAAATCCTTCTCTGTAGTAGAGTTTTCTAAGAATTTTTTTTTTCAAAAATGTAATCATTCTATCCTATTAATTTCAAGAGAAATTCAAATTTTTATTTATCAATTTTAATGATAATTTACCATTGACAAAATTATTAAATAATTTCTTTACATTTTTTCTTTAAGGGTTTTCTTTCCTTCATTCAAATTCCTCTAATAAATTAAAGAAGATAGCTGTATTGGATTTGATTAAAAGGATCAATCTCGTTCTTTCTCAGTCGGGATATTATTAAATAAGTAAAATGGAAAATTATTGTTATAAAATCGTTTTTTTTTAAATTTTGAAATAGAAAATTGTTTCTACTAGTAAATTCATTCTTATAGATTAGGCAAATTAAATTCAATACTTTGAATTATAACAACAACATTGAAAATAAATAAAATATTTCAAAGTTAATTACGATGGAAAAGGAAAAAGATTGTATTTTTGTTTATATTAATTGTGTGAGATGTAATAATTAATCTTTGTAGTAAAGTATAATGATCAATTATTTTATTAATGAATAATTTTTAAGGAAGGCTTGTTGTTATTCGTAAATTGAATCCTATAGATCATGCCAATTAAATTCAATCGAATTTTTGAAGTGAAACTTCTTTAGCGGCGTCCTGACATTTGGTTGAGAATGGAGAGTGAATTGAAAAATTGAAATTTCGTAACGCGTTACGAAACGCAAGAGAGAAAAAAGATATAGATATAACGAGTGAGAATGAGATAGCCTCTATCTCCGACTCTCTTTTGTGCGGTGTTTCGTTTTTGAGAGAGAGGCTATCTGGGTCTTTCTTTTGTCCGGTCTTTCGTCTTTGAGAAAGAGGCTATCTGCCTCTTCGTTTTGTGCTGTCTTTCGTTCTACTACGCTCTCGCTAGGTCCAAAGTCCACGGCGCGCATGCGCGGTAGTACGTTGACGCGGAATAATATTTCTCAGCTTCTACTGGGTCAAAGAATAAAAATTAGTATGACTTATGATCAAAAGAGGGCGAGATCTCCACCTTGTCCAGTAGATATCGCAATTAAATACAATTTGAATTTAAATATATATTAATTTCAAAATTTGCCTAAACATTTATAAAAATAAATATACATATGAAATTTGTTATTTTTTTTTAATATTAAAAAATATTTAATTTGAGATTAATTATATGTAAAAAGATCAACTATCAAATAGATTCAAACTTTTATTTTCTTTGATTAGATTATAATTAAATATTATTTATATTATTTAAAAATTATTATTAAATTTAATTAATTATAAATTATAAATAATAAATAATAAATATTAAACCAGCGCATGTTTGGCTTTTTGTTGATGGCACCACGTCACGTGTTGGCGCGTGAGATTTGCAGTGTTAAAAAATTAATTCTGGTAATTTCAGCTAATCAATCAAGCTGAAATTCTATATATAGCAGTTTTATACAATTATTAATCATGTGAAAAATTATCAAACATATATCTTTATTTTTACGGTCACTTTAGAGGAAAAAAAATCAAAACGTTGTAGGTAATGACCCTCTTCCGGTTGAGCTACATTTCTCAAAAGTTGATAGAAAACTATGAATTTTGAATAATGTCCATGTACCAAATTTCATCATTCTAGCTCAAACCGTTTTTGCGTAATCTTGCCTACATACACACACACACACACACACACAGACACACACACACAGACATTTTTCTCAACCTTAGTGAAAATGATTCAGGAACCTTCAAAAAGTATAAAAACATCAAAATCTCAACATCGAAAATTTTCGTGATCGGAATACTATCTCTGGCGAGATAGTAAAAAATGATTCATTTTATTATTGGATTTGGCTGGTAATATTAATACCTGAGACACCGAGCTCGCTCTACCCTTTAAAAAATATTGATATACAATTCTTTAATTATTTATTACAATTATTAAATGTATTAAATAATATTTTATTGAAAAAATATTAAAAATTATAAAACTATCTAAAACTTAATTAATAAAAGAACAATGAATAAATAAATCACGAAAATAGATAAAAAAAAATGCACGCGGCGAGTTTCGATCCTTCGAACTCGGGGAGTAAAAACAATTGTTCTTACTGCTGGTCTATGATATTTTGATAATTACAAAGATATTTTTACCATCTTTCAAAGACATTTATTTGTTTTGTTGTTTTTTTTTGAGAGAGATTAATAAATATATATATATTTTATTAAAAATAAATATTTTTAATTTTATTTCGAAATTAAATAATGAATTTTAAAATATTTTAAATATAAAAAAATGTTAATACAATATCATTTAAAAAAAAAGCGGGATTAATAAATATATATATATATTTTATTAAAAATAAATATTTTTAATTTTATTTCGAAATTAAAAAATAAATTTTAAAATATTTTAAATATAAAATTTCGAAATTAAATAATGAATTTTAAAATATTTTAAATATAAAAAAATGTTAATACAATATCATTTAAAAAAAAAGCGGGATTAATAAATATATATATATATTTTATTAAAAATAAATATTTTTAATTTTATTTCGAAATTAAATTATAAATTTTAAAATATTTTAAATATAAAAAAAATATTAATACAAAATTAAAAAAAGGCGGGAGTAAAATTTCAAAATGGATGCCATTTACGTCACCCATATATAATTTTCAATTAAGAAATTAATAATGAAGCTGTAAGTTTCAAGAGATGTAATCAATAAAACTCAATTTTTCTTTATAAATACTATATCTAGTGTGAATTTGAAAAAAATCGTTAGAGCGGTTTTTGAGAACCAATGGTTATAGATAAATAGATAGATATATACAATTTTAGCTAGCATAATAAGATAAGATATATATCGTGAAATAATTAAAATTCTCAAGTCAAATATACAGCGTGCACGCATACCGACGCATGTAATTGTGTGTGTGAACATGGTCGGCGATTCACACGCCAACACATACAGTTATGTGCGTCGATGACCATTCACGTTATTTATCCGAATCTCAACATTACTTTAACACTACTAAATCAATTTAAAATTATTATTGCATTTAAAACTGCTTTTCTCTACTCCACAGATTTCACTATGCCGAAAAAAAATAACGACCAAAATTTAGACGATATTATTTATTTCATACACCTTTCAATACTGGTTTATAGCCACACAGGTGCTAATGCACTTGAACGAGGCGAAGATAAAATCCCTCTAATTCTCGGGGGAGATTTTAATGTAAATTTTGGATCTGATGATTCGTTGCCGTTGATCAACTTTCTTCGAGAAACATTTGGTCTGCTTATAAATAACGATCCCAAGGAATCAACAACAAAATCTGGAACTACAATAGATGCTGTTTTTACACGTTATATAGAAAATATCGAATCACGAACATATATATCTTATTTTAGTTATCACAAGCCATTAATATCAGTATTACCAATTGAAGCACCAACCGACAATAGTACAGGCAATGTAGATATGATGATAGAGTAGATAATAATAATAATAAAGCGAATATTTGTTACGAAAATTTTATACTGTTATATGTCTTTCGAAATGATCCCTTTATTTTTCTCTATTTCTCTCTCACTCACACTCTCAACTAAAATTTATCTTATTCTCTAGATTGTAAGAAGTTTCACTTCCGCCACGTGTACGATGCTGCACATTTTGCTTTTTTTCATATTCATTATCTAACAGTAAGTTTTGATTTGAATATCTATATCTATATCTATATCTATATCTATATATAAAGAGAAAGAGAGAGATAGAGAGAGATATTTATATGTTCAAATTTTTTCTATTGTAAAAAAACAATAAAATATTAATAAAAACTAATTTCATAGTTTAATTTATTCATTATTATTCATTGGTTCAGAATTAAATTAAAGAAGATTAATTGGAAAGATTCAATAAAGTTTTTTAGTATTGCAAAATAAAATATTATAAAATATTGTTAAGAGAGTAACGTGAACTATTAATAATATGAACAATCAAAAACCAATTCTATATACAAATATTTATTAAGTTCAATTTTGAATCTGCAATTGTTTTCAAATATAAATTGAATTCATATAACTAAGAGATTTATAGGAATCAATCAGATAAAACCAATATTTAATTAAATGTATCTATAGGTATAATTTACATGTGAATACTCTTTTTATTAATATTCTTTATATAATGTATTTATTATGTCTAGTATCTTATTTTATTTTATTATGCTTGGAAAAATTATATATATATATACGTATATATTTGTATTTTTGAAATAATAAACCACTCTCGATGGATTTTTTTAAATTCACACCATAGATAATCGATAAAGAAAAATCGATCTGTATTGGTTTCAGCCTTGGGAAAAATAATCTTTATTAGTTTTTTCGTAATTTAAAATAAGAAATTTAAATGACGTCATTAACTACACCAGGCACCGTTTCCTTAAATACAAAATATTATAAATATAAATAAAATCAAATTACGAAATATACTTATATTATGTTATATCGAAAGGCCATACTTTTCTGTCTTTCAGTGCATTAATACCTATGTTTAAGGGCTCTATGTTTTATGACTATTTTTTTTTAATTCATGTTCTTTTAATTTATTTGACCCAGGTATTAATATTATCAGCCAAACCCGATAATAAGGAATATTTTTTTTAATGACCGAGCGGCTACTCGGTGAACCAGGTACTATATAAATAATCTCCATAAATTTCCCTAATGAAATTTAAATGATGTGTAAATATATTAAATACATTGTACAAGATAGACAGGTGAAAATGTTTAATGTATATTAATTATCTAATATTATTTAAGTTTTTTATTTTGTTTAGCAAGGATACTTTTTAATTTTATATGTTTAATCGCTTTAACATTTGTTGTTTTATTTTTAATTATCTAACTTTGTAGACAATTGTACAACATTTAAGAAAATTTATATAAAATAAAGTTAAACTGATTCTGATTTTTTAAGGGTATTTTTCATTTTCTTTTTATTTTATATTCAATTAAAAATATTTTTATAAAGATTTCTGGTAAAAAAAGGTATTGAAATAACTTTTCCCCTTATCATTATTATTATTATTATTTTAAAAGAATTAAAAAGATTCTTTCTTTAAGAAATAAAAATGTGTGTACAATCTTTTATTTTAGTTCTAAGTAAAAAGAAATACTTTTTTAAAACGTTGTAAGATTTTTTTAAATATAAAAAGTATTGTTTGGAATTTAAAAAAAAAATAATCACATAAAATTATTTATTATTTTGAAAGACATTCAGTGATGTATTGGTAAAATAAGAATTAAGGGAACGCATATTAGGAACAAAAAAAAGTCCTATTATCAGCAAACTAAATATTTTTTCCATATAAGTATTTATTTTTTCTTATTCTTACTATACAAAATATTAACAGACAAAAAAAAAGAAATTCTAACAGTAAATTTAAGTGGGAGTTGTCGCGGGACATGAAAAAGTACTGGAACACGTTCCGGTTCTGAAAAAAAGGTAAGGGAATGTCGTTCCCCGCGTTCCTCTTCCAATACACCACTGAATACATTGAGTCTTATTAAATATCCTTAATGATTTAAATACCAGAACTAGATAATCAATGGTTATTATACCTTTCTCCATTTAATAATTCAAATATAATATTTATAAATATAGAATTATAATGTATAATCATCTATAGTCTATTGCTTATAAGTCAGATATTTATTTGAAAAAAGTATAAAATAAAATATTTAAGCTTTATTCCAATAGTTGCCCAGAGTAGTGAATGACGGACAGAACTTTGATAAAAACATTCATATAAATTTTCAATAATTTGTAAAGTAAATTTTCAGTGAAAATATTCTGAGATAAAAGGTACTACATGTAATAAAATTTAAAATATTTTCTTTAAAGCTAACGCTTAATAATTGTTCTTATGTTAAGCCTAACAGCTTCGACTGATGCGACTTTTGTGACTACTCGACTGATGTCTCCTTGGTGATGACTGATAGTCCACTGATAGTAATGTGTTCTTGGTGCGACTCCTCTCTTATATATCCCCCAAGGACCCTGCTAGATCATAATTGGAGTGGGGAGAAGGGAACCGAAGCTTTACCGTCCGACTGTCGCAGAGTCCGGCCTTGGGTTGATTGGAGTGGAGGAGAGTGAATAGTACCAGAGCCCGGCTTGGGGGTAATTGAAGTCGAGAGGTATTTTTATCCCGGCTTGGAGATCATTGGAGTGAGAGAGTCAAAATACTTCCGCCCCAAGGGTCGTTCGGGCACAAATTTCAAATTCCCACATAAATCAAACTACATAATTTCCGTCGTATGTATGGATGTATGTGATATCTGTAACATTATGAAGTTAGTTACAAATTCAGTTTAAACCTAAATTGCAAACACCGTTTGCAACGGGTTCTTCTAGAGTATATATATATAATATAAAAATAATACAAGTATAATTATAAAGGAGAGAGTAAATTATTAATTAGTTATTTTGTTTTCAAAGCTTCGAATTTTTATTTTAATATTATAAATATTCTGGATCTTTTAGTCAAAGTTCACCAGCTTTTTCTTGAACAACCCGTAGTGGAAAGCTGGCGTCCCTTTCAATTATCTTTATCCTTAATTCTCTTTTAAAACTGATTCTTATTCCTCGAGTTTTTTAATGTTTTGGTTAATCAAACGAGTCCTTTGATTGAACTTTTATTGTCAAATCTATTCATGCGATAAGAATTTCAAATCATCTAGAATGAACAGCTCTTTAACTATATTTTAACTTCCTATTAATTATTCTTTTTGATGAGAAAAAGACAATAGGATTATCTTTAGCACTAATATAGATGTTTAAAACTTTAGGGAGGTAGGAGAGTTATATGTATATATAAAGTATAAATGAATAAGAAATATATATATATATATATATTATTTAATTATGTAATTATGATTTTCTTGTTTATAATTTTAGAAATTAATTTTATTTAATATTAATTTCTTTTTAAAAAATCTCAATTTTAAATATATTACACTTACTTATTTGCTAATATTATTTTTGCATTTCACTTTATTAAACGAACTCGATTTCATTACTATAATATAAATTTTCAATTGTTAATTTTTCACGGAGTTTTATTATTTGTCACCCGAAATTTTTCTTTGTTTAAATTTCTTATATTTTTTTGTTGTAAATTCTTATTATAATAATTCTTCGTTTTTTGAAGCATTTTGTCTTTATATATAATTTGTTAATATTAATTTAATTTCTTTATTTTATTACTTTCCCGCATACTTCGTATAAGGGAAGTATTGGAATCGTCAAAAATTTCGACTTCGAGATTTCGATAGATCTTGACGTTTTAGACCTCCCTGAGTCGGAAAATACCATTTTTCGAATTATGTCTGTGTGTATGTATGTATGTATGTATGTATGTATGTATGTATGTATGTATGTATGTATGTATGTATGTATGTAATGTCTGTAAGCAAATTTACTCAAAAACTAATCAAGCTAGGACTTTGAAATTTGGTACACCGATATTATTCACAGTTTGTAGATTTCTATCAAAATTTCGTCAAAATCGGTTAACCGGAAGTGGTACTTTACCTACACTGGTTGCGTTTACCTTTCAAGTAAAGTACCAGTTTGTTTCGAGATATTTGCTTCATATTTTGTATATAGATTTAAAAATATGAAAAAAATTGAGATACCAAATTTCATCATGATCTGTCTACCGGAAGTGACATTTTACCTATAAGTAGCGTTTCTTTTTTACCGACCGACGATAGTAAGGGAGGTATTGTTTTCACACCAAATTTCACCTATGGATATTTTTAGGTACATATCTCCACGAATCATGCATTTTCTTAACAGAAAAAAGTATTTTTAGCATGATGTCTGTCCGTCCGTCCGTCCGTCTGTCCGTCCGTCCGTATAGATGTGTACAGCCTGAACGGCTCAACCGATTTTGATGAAATTTGGTATATTTACTTGCATCAGTAGGATGAATTGATCAACTTTTAGTGCAAATCCGGAAACCGGAAGTGCTAGAATTGCCGATCGAAGAGAGGAAGTGAAGGGTTATTTTCATATCAAATTTCACGTGAGGACATATCTCCACGTGTTATGCACTTTGTATTGGTTTTATCCTCGAGAAAAATCATCTTCATTAGTTTTTTCTTAATTTAAAATTATATGACGTCACCCAGCACTTCATGACGTCACAGCCAGCTCTTATATATTGTAAATAAAATAAAATTAAAAATATTTATATTATATCCATATCTGTTTTTTTTTACATTTAAAATATCAGTTAACCGGAAGTAGCACTTTATTACATTCTAAATATTCATTCACAACTCTTTATACCTATTTATATGCGGGAAAGTCTAGGGGAGGACACTCCCGCTTATTTTTGTTTAATTTTTATTATATTTCCCATTTACTTCATACTTACTATCGGGCGACCGTTTTTTATTTGTGACTCTTATTTTCCTATTCATAGATTAGACCATAGGTGTTTTTTCCCAGACTTTCTTTCTATTTCTTATATTTTTATGCCTGATAACAAAAGTTGTATCTCTATGTTTTTATCTATTAATATTGAGTTAAAGAACCGAATTGTATAGGTCTCATTTACTTATTTTAATTGTTGCTTTTTTATTTAAAACAATTAATACCAGATTCCAATAAATATTCAAATCAAAATATTACAAATTTGGAAAAATTAGCGAAGCCATGCAGTGGCCAAATAAATAAAACATGGAAGCTAAATTGAATTTCAATAGATTTATATGCAAGTTTTAATAATTTTCATCTCGGAAACTATAAGTGACCGAACCATTTGCTAATTTAATAATCACTTAGAATTTAGAATTAAAAAAGGAATCCACAGGTAAAGTTTTATCCAAATCCCTGAAGCTTCCTTTTTTGTAAACAATTAAGTATCTTAAAAAATATTTTATTTCAATTAAAATATTCAATAAATATGATCTATAATAATTTAATGAAATTAATCAAAAAAAAAAAAATTAAAATTAAATAAACGATAATTCATTATTATAGAAAATAAAATTTATACATTTTAATAATTCTGATTGGTACCTAGTACGAAGAGGAATGCACAACCAAACTTGCAAAATGACTAGAAAAATTGGGTTGGCTTGGTTTGCAATTGACAGAGTAAGGGAAGTTTTCAAGTCAGGCTTACCTACCTCACTCAAAAGAAAAATATTTAATCAATGCCTCCTGTCTGTTTTCCTATGGCGCAAAAACACTAACTTTCGCCCGTAATTCTGTAAATTAAATACGGGTGTCAGAGCGGAGTATGGAGAGATCTAAGCTAAGACTTTCTTTAAGGGATCGAGTCTCCAATTAGATAGTCAGTCAACAAGAGTGCCTCCCCCCTGAAATAGAACTAGGCTAGTCATATCGCCAGAACAATTGACAATATGTGGACAAAAATAACATTTCACTGGCGACCAAGACAAGAAGCATTACGGAGCAGATGGACGAGATGGACAGATGGAAAACGCATCTCTACTAATTGGATGTTGGCAGCACAGGACCGGGAAAATGGGGAAGTATTGGAGAAGCCTATGTCCAGCATTGGACGAGTATGACTGCATAAGTAACTAAGTAAGTAAATAAGTAAGTCAAAATATATATGGCTAGCGAGAATCACGCTGTAAGGGTGAGGAGAAATTAATAAAAATTTTAATATATTTAAATGTATTTTTTTATTTCATATTATTATTATTTTAATGGAAAATTGCTTGTGGAAGCGGTTGGAACATGGAGAAAGTGTTGGATGTGAAGGCGAGAGCAACAATACTACAAATGATGGCCAGGCCGAGGAAGACGAGAGAAGAAAACTATCGACATCATGGTTGACGGCTTCGGATTAGTGTTAGTGTTATTTTCCTTCCTATATGTGAGTACTATCGAAATTATGAAATGGTTTGACCAAAATTCAATTTCGATATAAAATTTTATCGGGCTTATTCTATATTGTTAAAATGTATTATTTCTGTTATTCTGTAAAATGATTAATTGTGAAATTAAGATATCTAACTTAAATTAAATGTACTCTTCTTCTTCGTTGTCGATAACTTCCTAGCGGAAGTGTCGTGGCCCTAATAACTCCACAGGAGTCATAGGGTGTTTATGGGAAAATTTGACCGAAGTGGTTTCCCCTTGCCTTCTTCGGTGGGGCAGCCGATGTTAAATTGAATTTAATTTTTTATATTTATTATTTATTATTTATTATTATTAAATTAAATAAATATATGATCTTTGAGTTCTATGCTGGGATTCGAACTCAGGCTTCCTGTGTAGAAATCTAGTACTCTACCCACTCAGCCATGCTGCCCCTAATGTACTCTAATCATATTAAATTCTAATTTGTTGTGTAATAATAATTAATAATAATTAATTAAGTATTAATAACATTTAAAATTATTTTTATGAAAATATTTATAATTGAAAATTGTGTAATAAAATACGAGATATTAATACAGGACTAAAAATTTTCAAAATAAAGTTCTAAGCTGATCCTATTCAATGGAGATATTGGAAGGTGGCTGAGATTCCAATTAAAATATAAAACAGGTATTCAGTATCATCGCTCGGTTTTATCGAAAAACTCACAGACCAACATCAAGTGTCAATTAATTCAAGTGACCAGAGAAATAATAATTTTCTCCGAAAAATTATCATTAATAAATCAATTCTTTAAGAATTTTGAGGTTAGAATTATTCAATAATACTATAACTAATACGAATCAGTGGGTGTATATAATAACTAGTTATTCAATGCATTGACTAGATATAGTTCGTATGAAAGTATACTTTCACTAAAACAACAATAAACAAAAGACAATGATAATAAAATGTTCTGTAAGTAGATCTTTAGATTAAGTACTAATATATAGAAAACCCTTACCTATATTAATATGAGTAAATATATGATTATTAATATTATTTTTAAAAAATAGGAATAACATTGTCATATAAAATAATTAAATAAATATTATTTTACTTAACAGTCGGATTCTTTATCACAATGTAAACAATGTTTTCCTTTTTTTATATGAAGAAAAATTATGCCATTTCAGTTTTATTTTTTTATATTTTCTAAATATTTTTGGTACATTATATTAATTTATTGAAATGTCTGACAAAAAAATGTGCACTACTTATAAACACACATATATATAAATCTTTTTAAATTAAATTATAGAAAGTAAATTAAAATAAACTATTTTAACTTAATCATGCAAATTTATTAATAATACACTCACCAAAATTCCACGAAAAAATTAGAAATAACACAATCGATATTTACGAATTATTTTAAATTAAAAAAAAAAGTAAGGAAAGAATTAAAAAGTAAATAAAACAAACAAAACAAACGAATAGTTGAGAATTTCGCGGGAAATGATTTTCGCGCATGGATCGTGTTTTGATGGAAACGAGAGCCGCGGCGCAACTGAAGCAGAGGATTCGAGGGGATGCAGCAACGCCTGGGACGGTTACCCCCTGTCTTCTCCACCCAGCAAACCCCCGGCGGCCAAATGCCAGAATAGCCACTGAACACACCATTTTATCCAATCGGCGATGATCTAAGATTACTATACCATATCGATATCCATCGACATTCATCGTTATTTATCAAAATCTTAAAATATATATTTTAACTTATAATTTATTTATTCATATTATTGCAATATAAATTGAGGGAAAATTTCTTGGTTATTAACAAAATTATATATATATAATAGAGGCTTTATTCAATCAAGTATTACTGTGCTTGAAAGATAAATAATGAAAGTATATCTTTCAAATAGTTTTGACAAGATTTAGAGGTATACAAATTTTTTAATGTTTCATTTTTACCGACCGACAATAGGAAGGGGAGGTATTGTTTTCACACCAGATATCATATGTGGAGATTTTTACATATCTCCACGAATCATTTTGTTAACAGAAAAAAGTATTTTTAGCATGTCAGTCCGTCTGTCCCTCTGTCCAGTGTGTATCCGTATAAATGTGTGCAGCTTGAACGACTCAACGGATTTCGATAAAATTTGGTATATTTACTTAATGGATCAGTGATGAATTAATTAAATTTAAAATTTTATATTCATTGTCCGGAAATATTTCACTTAAAATATAGTAGTAATTAATGATTAAGTAATTAAACTAAAAATAAAAACAAATCTGGAGTGTCTCTACTCGACTATCTCTCAGTTTGAATTGGATTAAATAACTTATATTATATTTAAATTAAATTTAATTAATTTTAAATTATAAATTAAAACGTGTTTGGGGCTCTTTGTTGATGGCACCACGTTACGTGCTGGAGCATGGTTTGCAGTCGAATTAAAAAATTAATTCCGGAACTTTCAGAGATTCAATCAAGATGAAATTCTATATATACCAGCTTTATACATTTTTAATAATGTGAAAAACTCTCAAACATATATCTTTATTTATACGGTCAGGTTAAAGAAAAATAAAATAAAAACGTGGAAGGTAATGAATGACCTTACGGATTCCTTTTCTTCTTCTGTCTCATTAGAGCAACCAGCTGCATGTAAATTTTCTGAGGCTGAGACTCAATTAATCGTTTTTTAATTTTAGGTTCCCTATCTTTGTTTTATAATTCTAACAAATAAAGAAATTAGTTAAATTATATAAATAATAATAAAATCTATATATAAAAAATGTACTTGAAAATCGAATTATGAGATCAAATTTAAAAAAAAAAAATAAATAAAAGTCGAATTGGCAGTCGTGGGACTGGCCGACAGAAGTGAAAACTTGTGCGTAAGAAATTTGAAAGCAGACGGAATGCGCACCAGCTTCACGAGAAAAATGAAATTTATATACGTATATATATATATATAAAATTCATAATTATTTTTTTCAGCAAACTGATTATTATTACAAAAATATTAAAAATACGATGTGTATGAATATATATATATATATGTCTGTCTGTCTGTGTGTGTGTCTGTCAAATACTCAAAAACTACCCGTCCGATTGCGATGAAACTTTCAGGGATTGTTGTGGGCGTCCCAGGGAAGGTTTTAGTGTAGTTAAATCCAAAATTAATTTATCCAAAATTAATTTAAATAGTAATATTTTGGTAAAAGTCTATTTATGGTTACCATGGTTACATTGAAAAATTTACAATAAATAAATAAAAATAATTGGAAATCTTTTCAACTTATTATTTTGATAAATTTTATTAATATTTTTAATTTTTTTTAAACTGCCAAAAATAACATACCCATAATAATAGTTGTAATAAAAATAAAAATATAAATCACAATGTAAGTAAAATATTGAATCGTTTTATTTATATTGTTTCAATTATTGTTTGAATATTTATTAAATTTATATATAGATTAATTTACATGTTTAAATGTATATTTAATAAATTTATTTATTGATTCTTAATATTAATAATTCCAATTACTTTCTTGAAATTTTTTTTATATAAAAGCATATTCAGCATATCTCGCAAATTTGAATTGGATTAAATAACATATATTAATTTAAATTACTTTACTTGTTGGCGCGTGAGATTTCCAGTGTTAAAAAATTAATTCTGGTACTTTCAGCGATTCTATCAAGCTGAAATTCTATATATAGCAGTTTTATACAATTATTAATCATGTGAAAAATTATCAAACATATATCTTTATTTTTACGGTCACACACAAACACACATTTAAAAATTAATTTATTAAAATAGATATTATATAATATATTATATATAGTATATAATTTAATATATATATATATATATATTCTGAAATTAATTTTAAATTATATAAATATATTAGAAATTAATTTAATATAATTTAACACATAATAATATATTAAAATATTTTATTTTATATATACATAATTTAGTAATACTGATTATTAATGTAAATATAAATAATAATATTTAATATGGCAAATATGTAAAATTTTGTAAAGAATGTATCAGAAGGTTAGTGTCTAACATTCTGGCGTATTGCGCATGCGTATATCGGTCGGGTCGGTCGGTCGGGTCGTTTTTGAACGGTCGGTCGTTTTGGAATCTCACGCGTAATCTATATTTTTTCCCCATCCCGCAAAAGTGCTCAACGCCGCTAAAGAAGTTTTCACTTCAAAAAAAAAATAATAAAAATATATACGTGAATTGGTAAAGAAAGTAGTGAGGAATTTAGTTGTTGGTAGACAATATATGGATGAATGTGAGAAAGTTGGATGAGAGGGCTCAGTTTATGTAGGGTGACATTTCGTGTTTTTTTTTTTAAAATTTGTCAATTTGGTTCTTAAAAAAAAAGGAAAACGGTTTGTCCCTGTTTGGTGTTGTCACGCTAAGTTTAGGGAGGAATGTGGTGGCTGCAACAAAGAATTATGTATGCCTTATCATCTCAATAATAGATGGTATTTTCCTAAAAGACAAGCACAACCATGTTCTCAAAATATTTTTTTAAATTTAATTTTAATTTTACCTATTTATATGCGGGAAAGTCTAGTTTTAATAATAATATTTAGTTTTAATTTAAATTTATTTTCTGAAATGACCTTTTAAGTTAAAAAAAAATTAATAAAAAACGAATAAAAAACAAACAAAAATATCAAACTTTTTTAGTTTATATTTTTGAATAATTTATTTAATCAATAAAAATAAAAACATTTTATTTTAGTAATATTGGATCAAATATAAAGTTAACTTGATATGAATATATATTTTTAGTTGTAATAGGAGACCAATAAATTAAGAACGTTCTTTACCCTCGAAGGTATTTATAATTCTTAAATTTATAATTAAATAAAGGTAGCAATGAAACTGTTAATTAAAAATTAAAATCTATAATCTTTGGTGTCATTCTATCAATAAATATATATAAGTATAAATAATGATTATAAATATTTTTAGGAGTTTTAATACAATCTACAATGAAGATAATGTGTATCATTCTTCTACTCGGTGGAGTTCTATATCCATCAGTTTTTGGCGACCATCAGAATATTTTTCAAAATAATACGCAATCTTTTATTCAAGATTTTGAACATTTAAAAAAAATAGCAATAGAATATTTTAATAATTCTCTGCCTTTATGTATAGAAAGTTCCGAATCTTATTATTATGTCAATGAAATCTTTCAAGTTGTTAACAGTCATTTCCAAATTGCATTATATGAATCTTGTTTCACAAAACCAGTAAATATTTTATTAATTGACACAATGCCAGATTTTGAAAAATTACAATTAATGGATCTGAATGAATTTTCAGATAATAATTTATTAATATATATAGATTTACGAAGTGATGACAATGAAGTAGATTGTGAAAAATTTATTAAAGATAAAATACTTGGTATTGCTTTTATTCGACTGGTATTCTTGTGCGAATTTAGGTTACCAAATGGAAAATCACATTACGATTTAATTGAACATCCAATTTGGGCACGTAATATGAAAAAAATAAGTCAATTGAAATCTGCTTATTTTTATCGAAAACCAAATTTTAATTTATTTCCAATCGATATTTACTTGTCTAGTTATCACACTGAGAATATAGCAACAAGAAGCAATGAATTGGCTGATTGGATTTATGATTTTATTTTCAAGCCAGTGAATTTCACACAAAAAAGCCCTACTATGATTTTTTTTGCTATAATAGACAATGGAAGGCTACAAGGAACTACCTATACCTATAGAATTTTAACAGCTCCATATTCCTTTTCCTTGTGTTTAGTTGTAAAAAAAGAGGAGCATCATTCTATTTGGCCAACGATATTTAGAGCCTATCATTGGACCGCTTGGTTATTTTTAATTCTTTTTAGTTTGTTCTGGTGCACCATTTTGTACATTTTCAAGTTGAACCAATCTTTCAGTCCACTATTAATGAAAATTTTCTTTTTAACTTTTGGTTATCCGGTACATATACGTCCTTATATAAGAAGTGGTGGAAAGATCATTTTGTTTGTAGTCCCAATGTTAATCTCAGTAATGTTTTTAGTTTTTTTTAATTCAAGAATGTATTCTATTAACAATTTTAGACAAAAGTTTACAACAATAAATACACTTGAAGACTTTTTTAAAACTGATAAATGGTTCTTTTGCAGAAAGTTAAGCGATTGTAATGTCTTGGTGTACGCTAATTATGATCCAGATCAGAAAAATATATTTATTGAAAACCTTAGATCTAAGTACCTTTTCTTTAACGATGATTCTGGATTGTCTGGTACACTGGCATCCTATCGTTATTTTACAAAAGGATTTAGTATGGACACAATTCTGGACAATTCACAAGAGGCAATTATTTACGATTGTGATCACGCCAAGAAGTTAATTAATGAATTTCCAGTATTAAAAGAAAATGTTCATATAATAGAGGGAATAAGTACAACACCAATTATATATTTCACAGGTATTATCTTTTCATTTAAAAGCTATTTTAAACAAAAACTATTTTCTATTTATGAATCTGGGATCGGTCAACGGCAGCAAACAATGAAGGAATGGGAAGAAATGCTTAAAAAGAATTTGAAAATGGAAAGTAAAACAACTCCATTAATAACTTTTCAACATCTCAAGCTTTATATTATTATATATATTATTATGATGTCTCTAGCATTATTAATGTTTCTATTTGAAATATTTCTGACTTTGTAACTCAATTAATTTCTAAAAACATGTTTATTTTTAATAATAATTCTATAATACGTATATATATACCATACAGTACTGTTTTTGTATAGGAACGCAGTGGAACGGCGTTTCACTACCTTGTTAGACGTATAACACAGTCCTGCAAAAACAAAGTTCAAAAAAATTGTTTGAAATTTGATAACTGACTTTTATGTACTTTACAGTGCTGATTTCAAAAATGCAATCCGTTTTTTTCTATCTGTCGTGATATATCTGGTTGTCTTAAAAAACGGGAATATTTTTGGACACATTAATATGAGACAATGAGTCTTTAATTTTCAATGAATAGTCACCCTTCTCATAATTATCAATCAACGCAAATGAAATTAGTGTGATCTACTTGCACCAATTTGATTTTAAATTTAATAATGTGTGTCGATTTGCTGCACATGAGTAATAATAATAACAATATTAATTAAATAAATAAACAAATATGTTTTTATATTTTGTGATTTAAATTAATATTTAACTGAAAGCAAATTAAAATAAAAAATAAAACTTTAATTCTTGATTGTATTAAAGACTGATAGAAAATATTATCTTAAGAATAGAAGAAATAGTCAATATAATTATAAAATTAATTAATTAAATTCTTTTGGAGTATGCAATTTTTATACTTATATTAAACACGTTAATAGAATAATACATTTTTTTAATTTTTATATATTATTATATATTTAAATTTATTTATGTATTTATTATTTCAAAAATCGTTTATTTTAATTTATAAAATTAACTAATACACATTTCAAAACAAGAGTAATTTTTTAAGAAATTTTGTTTATGTCAAACTCCTTAATTATTTTAATCACTTCTAAAAATGTATAAGTTTTGATCGTCTTTAGAAATAAAAAAAAAATAAATAAATAATGAAAAATTACGTTTATGGTCTTTTGGCCCTTGAATATTTACCCACTTGTAGCCACTTTAAAACATTTATAATAATAAACTGGAATGAATGATTATAAATTACCACTTCAAAAATAATTTATTTTTTACCTTGCCTAGAAAATTGTTTGAGCTAGAATCATGAAATTTGGTATACAGGCATTAATCAAAATTCGTAGTTTTCTATCAACATTTGAGAAATGTAGCTCAACCGGAAGAGGGTCATTTCCTACTACGTTTTGATTTTTTTTTCCTTTAAAGTGACCGTAAAATTAAAGATAGATATTTGATAATTTTTCATATGATTAAAGATTGTAAACTGCTTTATATAGAATTTCAGCTTTATTGAATCACTGAAAGTACTGGAATTAATTTTTTGACACTGTAAATCACGTGCTAACACGTGACGTGGTGCCATAACAAAGAGCCAAACATGCGTTGGTTTAATACATATTATTTATTAATTTTAATTTATAATTTATAATTAACTAAATTTAATTTAAATATAATATATTGTCGTATATTTGATGACCTGGTATGTTTATAAGAAATAAGTTGACCTGTGGCCAGGTCCGAACCGACCGACGGTTTGAAATAAATTAATTTCCAGCTACAGAAACAATTTCAAAAATATATCTATTAATGTAATAAAAAACAGATATGGATAGAACATAAATATTTTTAATTTAATTTTATTTATAATATATAGCTGAAGTAACCGGCGTTGCCCGTGATCATAATAAGGAGGCTGTGACGTCATGATGGGCTGGGTGACGTCAAATAATTTTAAATTAAGAAAAACATAATGAAGATGATTTTTCCATAGGATAAAACCAATACATTCGTGGTGATATGTAAAAAAATCTCCTCATGTGAAATTTGGTGTGAAAATAACCCTTCCCTTCCTATCGTCGATCGCTAATACTACCACTTCCGGTTTCCGGAATTGCACCAAAAGTTGATCAATTCATCCCATGGATTCATTAAGTAAATATACCAAATATAGGGCCTCCAAAAGAAATAAAGATCTGCTTAAGACATAGACTATATAAAGAAGGATTAAGGACTCTTTGTAATTGGACTGTGGAAGAATCACTATTGCCATCAACAAAGAACCAAACACTCGCTGGTTTATAAAATATTTTTTATTAATTTTAATGTATAATTTAATTAATTATATTTAATTTAAATATAATATATGTTATTTAATCCAATTCAAATTGCGAGATAGTCGAGTAGAGACTCTTCAGCTTATTATTCGTAAAGCTACCTTAACCGTCCACTTATCACCAGATGTAGGGCAGCTAGTTCAGGTTTATTTTCATGGATTCCGTTGATAATTCTAATTGCTCCTGTTATCCCAAGGCAAGCTAACCTTTGAATGATTGCAAAGAAGAAGTGCTTTACTTTGGTTTCTTTTAATTCATAAAACAAATGCTCCATATGTTTTGGTTGGAATTATAACTGAAAGGTATAATCATACTTTGGTTATAATCTTCCATTATTTTCAAATATTTTCTCACTTATCTGAAAGATTATAATTGAATTTTCTTTGATTCTTTGAAATTTGTGTGTTTCAGGTCAATTTACTATTTAGGTGAATATCAAGTAGATATTTAATCACTATTATTGAGATATATTTAATAACTCTCAGGATTATTTCACTTCTTTTTGTCAACTCACTATAAACCTATACTGACATCATTGTATGTTTTAGGTGTTTGAGAACAACATTAAGCAATTCGATATGGCAAATGATCAGTCTAAAATTTATTAAGAATTAAATCAATTGAAAAAACAGTCTAAAAAAGCTGGGTAAACCAAAAAGAGTGAGTGTCAGGATAATTAATTAGATAAAATTGGAAATTATGAATGAATAAAATTCATTGGATGATTAATGACGATTACTTGAGAAATTTTGTCGACAAATCAGTGAATCTTAAATGAGTCGAGACAAGAAAAACATTTAAGAAGATTATTTTAATTTAAAGGAAAATATTTCAAAGAAATTAATAATATCCATTGAAATTAGCAATATTGATAATTAGAGGAATAATAATTATACATCTTTTTTAATTTGCTTTTGAATATATATTTTAAATTAGTGGTTCCCAACCTTTTTCGATCACTTCGTAAGGCCAGCTTCATAATTCGCTCCCCTATAAATTTCAGATAAAAATTAAAAATCATCTTACCTGAAATTAAAAAATTTATTAAATTGAAAAAAGCGGAAAAAAAACCTATTCGCAAAATCATCTTACCTTTTGTTAGAGTTGAAAATGATTTCGCCCCCCAAAATAGTAGTTTAGTCGAAAAATCGCCCCCTTGAAGATGTCGATCGCCTAGGTTGGGAATCACTATTTTAAATCAATCCCAAGCATTTAAAAAGTATATTAAAAACTTGCTTTGTGAGGAGAATTGAAAAAATATAAATTAAAAATAAATTAGCTGGAGTGTCTCCACTCGACTATCTCGCAATTTGAATTGGATTAAATAAATTAAATAAAATATTTAAATTAAATTTAATTAATTATAAATTATAAATAATAAATATTAAACCAGCGCATGTTTGGTTTTTTATTGATGGCACCATGGCACGTGAGATTTGCAGTGTTAAAAAATTAATTCTGGTACTTTCAGCGATTCAATCAAGCTGAAATTCTATATATAGCAGTTTTATACAATTATTAATCATGTGAAAAATTATCAAACATATATCTTTATTTTTACGGTCACTTTAGAGGAAAAAAAATCAAAACGTTGTAAGTAATGACCCTCTTCCGGTTGAGCTACATTTCTCAAAAGTTGATAGAAAACTATGAATTTTGAATAATGTCCATGTACCAAATTTCATCATTCTAGCTCAAACCGTTTTTGCGTAATCTTGCCTACATACACATACACACACACACACACACAGACATACACACACACACACACACAGACATTTTTCTCAACCTTAGTGAAAATGATTCAGGAACCTTCAAAACGTATAAAAACATCAAAATCTCAACATCCAAAATTTTCGTGATCGCAATACTATCTCTGGCGAGATAGTAAAAAGTAACGAATATATCGTAAGTGTGGGGATGGGATCTATTTTTAAAAGAAGAATGTAGTGCTGCGACGATCATTGCTCATAAAAACAAAAAACAAAGTAATTATTCATTCTTTTATAATAAAATGTATTTAATATATTATACTTCAAATATATTAAAATGAAAAAGTAAATATATTTTTTAACCTATAGAATGAAAATAGAATGAACATAAAATGAAGAAATCAATAATTTCTTTGAGTGTTCTGTTCAAAGCTAAAAGAGAATGTTTCAATAATATGGACAAGAATGATTGTTTTTTTTATTTTTTTTGTTACATTCTGAGTCTGGATTATTATGTATATTCAATGGCTTCTTAAAAGCTGAATGAGGTGTTCTGCCTTCATCCAAAAAAGTGACTGCAATGCCAGATGATGCAACCACCAATGTGATTCTATTATTAGATTATACTTTCCGCGAGGCTAGGCGAAATAAGAAATTTTATGCCACTGCATCCAAAAAAAAAAAAAAAAAATGAATCCACCTTGTGCCACAGAAACTGCGGAGATAATGTGTCTTGTTCATGCACCCATAGTGTGCTGCCAGAATAGTAAATGAACTTATCAAAAGAGTAATATGACTTCTTTTAATTCCTACAATAATATTATCACTACTTTGTATTTTTAATTTGGTTATATAAAATAATTAAAGAACGCACAGTATATACTATATAGCATAGGTTCTTAAACTTATGTACTCCACGGACCCCCACTTGAAAAAATTTTTTTTGACGGACCCCCATCACAACTTTAGGTACTTTACGTCATTTTATTAATTAATTTCTGGCTTACGATCTCATAAGGACAAGGATATATGATGAATATTTCTAACAGTGATTGGTGAATAACGATTTTTTTGCATATTGTAGAACACATTTTATTAGAAATTATAATATTGAAGAAAGAAAATACAAACATTGTCATAGCAACAAATCTCACAAATTATAATGGGTACTTACATTAAATTCATATAAATATTTTATAATTTTTTTCAGAAAATATTAAATAAGAAATATTTTAAAAAATAACTGCATCTATCTCATTAAATATAACTTACATATTTAATGAGATGTATGCAGTTGTTTTCTTGAAACAAGAATCTCAATATCTGGCTTAATATTGGAAACTTTTAATCTAAGATCCGGCTCTACATTTAATTTGTTTCTATATTTAGACTTAATATAAAATAGTACCGAAAAAGCTTGTTCGCATAAATATGTTGTGCAGAATGGAATCAAGTGTTGAAGTGCTTTATTTGCAAGCGCAGGATAATCTGACCTGAGAAGTAACCAAAAGTTGCTCAATTCAGTTTTGTTAAATATTAGTTTATAAGTTGTATCACATGATAATTCCACGAGAATATCTTGTTCAGGTGCAGATAAATGTTTAGCATTTGTAATTTCCATATTAAATGGATCTCTGATCCAGTTATTGCAAGGATCAGGAGTAGAAAAATACTTCCTGAAGTTGCTTTTCAAAGTAATTAAATGTTCAACAAATAATTGACGCGTTTGATTAAGCAATTTTTCACTGGAGCTTTCTATGAAATCATTGAGAGTTGGAAAAGACTCATATACACCGTTCTGGATGCGTTTCGACCACAAGTCGATTTTTTTAATCATTGCTTCTATTTTATCTTCAACTTTAAATATATTTACAACAGTACCTTGCAGGCTCAAATTAAGTTCGTTCAATTTTGTAAAAATATCAGTCAAGTAAGCCACCTTAGCTAACCAGATAAAATCATTGAAACATTCGGTCAGTTCAAAATGCGCATCTATTAAAAACAATCGTATTTCATCTCGAAGCTCAAAAAGGCGAATGAGTACTTTCCCGCGGGACAACCAACGTACATCTGTATGTAATAATAAATGTGTATGTTGACTACCCATTTCCTCACACAAAATTTTAAAAACTCTGGAATTAAGTGGACGAGCCTTAATGAAATTGACAATTTTAACTACTTCGTCTAATGTTCTTTTCAAATCTGGTGACATATTTTTGGCTGCTAATGATTCTCTGTGAATGCAGCAATGATTCCAAACAACCTGAGGCGCAACATTTTTAATAAGAGCAATCAATCCAGTTCTTGTACCTGACATTGCACGAGCACCATCAGTGCAAATTCCAACACATTTTGGCCACTCTATTTCATTTTCGGTTATAAAATTATTCAAACTGTTAAATATGTCATTAGCTGTCGTTCGTGAAGGTAGTGAATCACAAAACAATACATCTTCTTGTATTTGATTTTCAAACTCATATCTAATGAAAGCTAACAAATTGGCATTATTAGTGACATCAGTACTTTCATCCAATTGTAATGAGTAATAGTGACTTTTGCGCACTCTCGATATTAATTCTTCTTTTATATTACATGACATGTCTTCAATCCTATTCTTAACCGTATCATTTGATAATGAAATCAAATTTATATCGTTTGCTGCTTTAGTTCCTAACATTATATTTGTAATTACTTTTGTAGCAGGAAGAATTAATTGCTCTGCTATATTATGCGGCTTTCCTGCTTTAGCAATAAGTAGAGCTACTTCATATGATGCCATTACTGCTTTCTTACTCATACCACCAGATCCCGTCTTTACCATCAATTTCTGACTTGAATTAAGTTCTTCTTTTTTCATTTTAAAAAATTCGATAGACTTACTAACATGCTCGCTGTGCTTTGTTTGTAAATGACGTCTGAGATTAGCAGGTTTCATACTTTCATTGGATAAACTTTCCTGACATAGAACGCAGACTGGTCTTTCCACATCATTGTTGCAAATATAAGTAAATCCAAATGATAAATAATCATCCGAATATTTTCTAGTTTTGCGTTTCTTGGTAGAGTTTGCTGTTGATGCCTCATCATCTGATTCTTTCCGTTTCTGTGTTGAACCAGTTTGTAGCCAACGATCCATTTTATGGAGTAATTTATTAACATTGAACTACAATAATATAAATATAATATAAATATAATATAAATATAACGAATTATTATTTACTAGCTATGTTTTAATATGATTTTAAATGAATGTTTTAATATCATTTTAAATGAATGTTTTAAATCATTTTAATAAATGTTTTAAATCATTTTAAATAAATGATTTAATATCATTTTAAATGAATATTAATTTATATAATAAATATATTTCGTAATTTGATTCTAAAATATTATTAATTTCGTAATTTGATTCTAAAATATTATTAATTTCGTAATTTGATTCTAAAATATTATTAAAATAAATATTTTTTATTCATAAAACTAACTTATACTTACTCTCAAAAACAGCCTTTCTGGGAAATTGCAAAATGTGTTTAGTGTTTTTATAAAATAATGATCATGCAAATTACACTAAAAATTAAAAAAAATTATTAGCTATAATAAACTATTATTAGCTATAATTTAATTATAATTAATTAAATTAATAAAAATAATTTAAAGATACAACTCGTTGAGAAATGAACTTATAATTAACATTAATAAAAATAATTTAAAGATACAACTCGTTGAGAAATGAACTTATAATTAACATTTGCTTTAAAACTGTTTAAAACCCCAGAGTGGACGCTGACAATTTGGGTTTTTCCGGGTAAGACTGTCCCCTCCCCTGGTTTTCCCCAATAACAAAGTGAAAGAAAATTCCCTTATATGCCTCCCCTTCCGAGCCCCTAAGAGGGGTTATTTTAAAGGAACAATCGAAAAATGATTTTAAATGAATGAATGGATGAAAATTCAAATTTTATATATAGTTTTTTATATATGTTTATTTATTCACAAAAAATTAATTGACATAATTATCAATTTAATAAAATAAAATAGTATTATTAATAGTATTAAATTATAGCCGTAATTCTCTAGGAGGATATAGTTACACAATGAACTTTAAATATTTATATATGTATATATTTTTACGATGATTTTTTTCCGAGGACCGCGGACCCCCAGTAAAGGCTTCGCGGACCCCCAGGGGTCCGCGGACCACAGTTTAAGAACCACTGCTATATAGCATAAATTTTTTCAATTTGTCTCTAAAAAAAAGGTCAAACGTTTTTGGACTAGGGGAGCCGCGGAAAAAATCCGATGTATTATGGGAACCGTATACCGAAAAAGTTTGGGAACCTCTGCTATATAGTATATACTTATGGTATATAGAAGTGATTCACAAACTGTGAGCCGCGGCTCCCTGGGGAGGTTCCGGTTTGGTATTGTCACCCAAAGTTTAGGGAGTAATGTGGTGGCTGCAACAAAGAATTATGTATGCCTTATCATCTCAATAATAGATGGTATTTTCCTAAAAGACAAGCACAACCATGTTCTTAAAATATTTTTTTAAATTTAATTTTAATTTTTTTAATAATAATATTTAGTTTTAATTTAAATTTATTTTCTGAAATAACATTTTAAGTTAAAAAATATTAATAAAAACGAATAAAAGCAGCAAACATACTAAAGTATCACACTTTTTTATTTATATTTATGAATAATTTATTTAATCAATAAAAATAAAAACATTTTATTTTAGTAATATTGGATCAAATATAAAGTTAACTTGATATGAATATATATTTTCAGTTGTAATAGGAGACCAATGAATTAAGAACGTTCTTTACCCTCGAAGGTATTTATAATTCTTAAATTTATAATTAAATAGAGGCAGCAATGAAACTGTTAATTAAAAATTAAAATCTTTATAATCTTTGATGTCTTTCTATCAATAAATATATATAAGTATAAATAATGATTATAAATATTTTTAGGAGTTTTAATACAATCTACAATGAAGATAATGTGTATCATTCTTCTACTCGGTGGAGTTCTATATACATCAGTTTTTGGCGACCATCAGAATATTTTTCAAAATAATACGCAATCTTTTATTCAAGATTTTGAACATTTAAAAAAAATAGCAATAGAATATTTTAATAATTCTCTGCCTATATGTATAGAAAGTTCCGAATCTTATTATGTCAATGGAATATTTCACGTTATAAACAGTCATTTCCAAATTGTATTATATGAATCTTGTTTCACAAAACCAGTAAATATTTTATTAATTGACACAATGCCAGATTTTGAAAAATTACAATTATTGGATCTGACTGACTTTTCAGATAATAATTTATTAATATATATAGATTTACGAAGTGATAACAATGAAGTAGATTGTGAAAAATTTATTAAAGATAAAATACTTTTTAAGGCTTTTATTCGACTGGTATTCTTGTGCGAATATAGGTTACCAAATGGAAAATCACATTACGATTTAATTGAACATCCAATTTGGGCACGTAATATGAAAAAAATAAGTCAATTGAAATCTGCTTATTTTTATCGAAAACCAAATTTTAACTTATTTCCAATCGATATTTACTTGTCTAGTTATCACACTGAGAATATAGTAACAAGAAGCAATTAAATGGCTGATTGGATTTATGATTTTATTTTCAAGTCAGTGAATTTAACGCAAAAAAGCCCTTCTTTGATGTATTTTGCTATAATAGACAATGGAAGGCTACAAGGAACTACCTATACCTATAGAATTTTAACAGCTCCATATTCCTTTTCCTTGTGTTTAGTTGTAAAAAAAGAGGAGCATCATTCTATTTGGCCAACGATATTTAGAGCCTATCATTGGACCGCTTGGTTATTTTTAATTCTTTTTAGTTTGTTCTGGTGCACCATTTTGTACATTTTCAAGTTGAACCAATCTTTCAGTCCACTATTAATGAAAATTTTCTTTTTAACTTTTGGTTATCCGGTACATATACGTCCTTATATAAGAAGTGGTGGAAAAATCATTTTGTTTGTAGTCCCAATATTAATCTCAGTAATGTTTTTAGTTTTTTTTAATTCAAGAATGTATTCTATTAACAATTTTAGACAAAAGTTTACAACAATAAATACACTTGATGACTTTTTTGAAACTGATAAATGGTACTTTTGCAGAAAGTTAAGCGATTGTAATGTCTTGGTGTTCTCTAATTATGATCCAGATCAGAAAAATATATTTATTGAAAAGCTTAGATCTAAGTACCTTTTCTTTTCCGAGGAAATTGGAATATCTGGTACAATGGCATCCTATCGTTATTTTACAAAAGGATTTAGTATGGACATAATTCTGGACAATTCACAAGAGGCAATTATTTACGATTGTGATCACGCCAAGAAGTTAATTAATGAATTTCCAGTATTAAAAGAAAATGTTCATATAATAGAGGGAATAAGTACAACACCAATTATATATTTCACAGGTATTATCTTTTCATTTAAAAGCTATTTTAAACAAAAACTATTTTCTATTTATGAATCTGGGATCGGTCAACGGCAGCAAACAATGAAGGAATGGGAAGAAATGCTTAAAAAGAATTTGAAAATGGAAAGTAAAACAACTCCATTAATAACTTTTCAACATCTCAAGTTTTATATTATTATATATATTATTATGATGTCTCTAGCCTTATTAATTTTTCTATTTGAAATATTTCTGTCTTTGTAACTCAATTAATTACTAAAAACATATTTATTATTAATAATTCTATAATAGGTATATACATATATATATATATTACAAAATATGAATCAAATAAGTGTATTTTATGTTTATTAGAATTATTTTAAAATAATTTAAAAAATTAATTACTTTTGATTATCTTTTTTTTATAATAATTCTGTAGTTTATGTGGTTATCTCCGTAATGAAAGGATTAGTTTTATTTTGTTTATTTTTGACAGAAATCTTCTTATATTGTATTTTTTTCTTTTCATCCGGTTGGCGGAAAAGTATAATTTTCCGGCACACATTAATATGAGACGTTGAGTCTTTAATTTTCAATGAATAGTCACCATTCTCAATTATCAATCAACGCAAATGAAATTAGTGTGATCTACTTGCACCAATTTGATTTTAAATTTAATAATGTGTGTCGATTTGCTGCACATGAGTAATAATAATAACAATATTAATTAAATAATTAAACAAATAAGTTTTTATATTTTGTGATTTAAATTAATATTTAACTGAAAGCAAATTAAAATAAAAAATAAAACTTTAATTCTTGATTGTATTGACTGATATAGAAAATATTATCTTAAGAATAGAAGAAATAGTCAATATAATTATAAAATTTGTATGGAATTAGAAATAAATTGAAATTTTTTTTAATTTATTTAAATTTATATATTATACTAAACATAAGAAAATTTTAATACATATTATATATTTCTGTATTTTTTTTTTCGTTTTTTTTATTTATAGGTAATTAAATTCTTTTGGATATTATATATATAAAGTTGTAATTTAAATACTTATATTAAACACGTTAATAGAATAATACATTTTTTTAATTTTTATATATTATTATATATTTAAATTTATTTATGTATTTATTATTTCAAAAATTGTTTATTTTAATTTATAAAATTAACTAATACACATTTCAAAACAAGAGTAATTTTTTAAAAAATTTTGTTTATGTCAAACTCCTTAATTATTTTAATCACTTCTAAAAATGTATAAGTTTTGATCGTCTTTAAAAATAAAAAAAAAAAAAATAATGAAAAATTACGTTTATGGTCTTTTGGCCCTTGAATAATTTACCCACTTGTAGCCCCTTTAAAACATTTATAATAATAAACTTGAATGAGTGAATGGGTGGGAGTGGAGACGGGGAAGGGAATGAATCATTATAAAGTATCACTTCAAAAATAATTTATTTTTTACCTTGCCAAGGAAGTAGTATATATTAATTATATATCTTAAGTAATATACATAATGATCCTACATCTCAAATATAGACATCAGTCGATTATTTATATATATATTACGCCTACATATTAAAGATATTTCACATTTTTGCGACCACAAAAATTTTCGATATAGAGATTTTGATGTTTTTATACATTTTGATGGTTCCTGAATCATTTTCACTAAGGTTGAGAATTAATATCTGTGTGTGTGTGTATGTATGTACGTTTTAAGCTAGAATCATGAAATTTGGTATACAGGCATTATTCAAACTTCGTAGTTTTCTATCAACTTTTGAGAAATATAGATCAACCTACCAGGTTTTGATTTTTTTCGTCTAAAGTAACCGTAAAAATAAAGATATATGTTTGATAGTTTTTCACATGATTAAAAATTGTATAAAACTGCTATATATAATCTGTAAATCACGCGCCAACAAGTGACGTGGTGCCATCAACAAAGAGCCAAATATGCGCTGGTTTAATAAATATTATTTATTAATTTTAATTTATAAATAATTTAATTTAATTTAAATATAATATATGTTATTTAATCCAATTCAAATTTCGAGATAGTCGAGAGCAGACACTCCAGCTTTTTTGATATACCTACATATACTCATATTTTAATATACACTTTTTTTCTATCATTAATTGAATTAATTACTTATTGATTTGTTTAATATTTTTTTTATAAATAAACAAATTTAATAAAATAAAAATTACTTATTATTAATTCATAAAATAACTATTTAAAATATTTTAAATAAAAAACAACAAAGAACCTTGGAATTTATTTAGAAACCAGTGTTTTTTCTATTATTTGATATAACAATTAGATCATGTTTGGATATAGCGCCTTCAAAAGAAATAAGAAATCACTATAAAGATCTCCTTAAGGCACGGACTATATAAAGAAGAAGGGCGGGATTAAGGACTCTTTGTAAGTGGACTGTACCTAACAATCACTATTTTCCAAATCTCTTTCTTGCAATGAATATGTATATTTATATAAAATGTTGGTGCACACACACGTAATTCATGTCTTGTTTAATTCTCTTTTCTTGTATGTATGAGATGCGCTCTCAATATATTCTTCTTTGTTGAATTAAATATATTAAAAATAATATGGAAGGTAAAAACGGAATACTATACCGTCATCTAATCATTCAAAATTCAATAGATCATTATTCATGTTCAAAAGATATTATCCAGTCAATAATACCTTTATAATAAAGATGAATTTTATTTCGTCTAGCATAAATAAAACTGTTTGAGAATGGGCAAAAGTAAGATGCAGAAGAATAAAATATTAAAACTCAAAACACAAAAATATGAAAATTCTGAAGACGTCTACAAACGATCATAGACACATTTATAAGATCATTAAAGCTTCAAATGTTTAATTTGTGAAGATAGAAATTTTTATTGAATGAATGTCGCTGAGAGACTCGCAAAGACATTTTAATAATATATTCAATGTTTTTTTTTAGAATTCGGATTAGTTTTGAAGCTAGATACACAACTTGAATTATATCAATATTAAGCAAAATTTCGCTTATAGACCCTACCATATCCTCAGCTTTGAATTTTTTGATACTTTTTACTATCTCGCCAGCGTGATGTATGTATGTATGTATGTATGTATGTATGTATGCATGTATGTGTATGACACACAGAAAAATTAAAAAAAAAATATAAAATTTTAATTTAAATAAATTAGATTGAGAGGAGATGATATTAGATTAGATTACGTATAAATAAAAAAAAAAAAAATAAAAAAATAATTGTTTTTACCAAGTTTCGAATGCCCACGTGTGATGTATGTATGTATGTGTATGACACACAGAAAAATTAAAAAAAAATAAAAAATCTAATCTAATTTAATAAATAAATTAGATTAGAAAAAATAAAAAAATAAAAAAATAATTGTTTTTACCAAGTTTCGAATGCCCACGTGTGATGTATGTATGTATGTATGTATGTATGTGTATGACACACAGAAAAATTAAAAAAAAATAAAAAATTTTAATTTAAATAATATTAATTATTAATTAAGACATTATTTAAATTAATGGAGAGAGATATCTATATATATAAAAGGCAATGTCTGTGTGTCTGTCTCTTATAGACTCAAAAACTACCCGTCCGATTACGGTGAAACTTTCAGGGATTGTTGTGGGCATCCCAGGGAAGGTTTTAGTGTAGTTAAATCCAAAATTAATTTATCCAAAATTAATTTAATTAGTAATATTTTGCTAAAAGTCTGTAGTTACACAAAACTATCGACAGATGGCGCTACATATAATTTTCCAAATTCAAATATTTTTAATTTTTTTTAAACTTAATATTTCTAACTTTGTATTACAATACAATAATGAGACGGAATTGTTGTGTGTTAAATTAGATTTTATAAATTGAAAACCATTAGTTATACTCTTAAGTTATTTAGTTATTAACAAGACAAGAATTGTTGACTATAAAAACCAATTTGTTTTTAGGTAAGAATATATTATTCTATTTATTGTAATTATTTAAAATTTTTCTAATGTAATAAGATGTTTTTAGCAAACAAATCTCTCTATAGTCCATTTGATTAAACCTACCATCTTATATATAGATTGTCGTGTATAAGATATTAGGGGTGAGGTATTTTATAAGAAAAATTGGGTTAAAAATAAGTTTAATTAATTGGTAGCACTCTGGATTGAATTTAGAATAATTAAAAGGGTTATTGAAACCGCGTATGTTGATTAGGGAATGACAAGATTGAATAGGTTCAATTAAAAAATGCTTATATAAAATTATAACTAAAAATGATTTATTTAATAAAACTATAAGAATTTAAATTACAATTTAATTAATTTTTTGTGAATAAATAAACATATATAAAAAATATATAAAATTTGAATTTTCATTTATTCATTCATTTAAAATTATTTTTCGATTGTTCCTTTAAAATAACCCCTCTTAGGGGGTCGGAAGGGGAGGCAACATAAGGGAATTTTCTTTCACTTTGTTATTGGGAAAAACCAGGGGGGGAGACACCAGGAAAAACCCAAATTGTCAGCGTCCACTCTGGGGTTTTAAACAGTTTTAAAGGAAATGTTAATTATAAGTTCATTTCTCAACGAGTTGTATCTTTAAATTATTTTTATTAATTTAATTAATTATAATTAATTTATAG